>CM053795.1:4802500-6002500 GCA_028671895.1 Oenanthe sinensis | reverse complement strand
TGAGCAAGATGAAACATATCAAGATTGGATATATGATGTTGCCCGGCCACGGAGTGACTGGGAAGATCTAAGGCAAGAAAGATATCAAGAGATGCTTGATCCTTTCTCAAAGAATGGAGATATAAAGCAGTTACTTAAAAGGTACATTAAATACTAAATATAAACTCAGATATCCATTATGCTTATGTACGAAACCATAAACAATTTTTTTTAGCAACCATGATGTTATGTCTTAAAAAAATAAGAATATATTTCACTTATTATTCTTAACAATCATTTCTTATTGTTGTGCAGAAGAAGTGTATCGACTTTTCTTACCAGCGAAACGCGAGATAAAATAGATCAAATAATGATGTCTCGTACTCAATCAAAACCAAAGTTGATAATTAATCGAGTAGAACATAAGTCGGAGGACGAACAGAAGGGATATGAACAAAGGATTATAAGTAAAAAGATTGAGGAGGAAGAAAACAAGAGCCCGGTTGGACCTGGTGAAGCTGCCGAATGTTTTGAACAAACCCCATCATCAATATGTTCAGTTTCACCATCTGCACAATACAGGTCATGGGCTCGCAATGCAATTCATAGTCCTACTGATGAATCTGTTTCATCTCCATCTCTAGAACAATCTCCTACATCTAACTCTTACATAAGGGATAATAAGCTATCACTTGTATGTGTTTCTTTTAATTTTAATCTACTATATGGTGTGCAGTCGATGTCAATTCATTGATATTGTCAATGTAACAGGAGATGGAACTCATTTACGGTTTGAAAGGACATGTGGAGCAAATTCATCAGGAATTAAGCGATCTACGAAAAGCCTTAAGTACCTGCATAAGCATAAGCATGCAACAGGCAAAACCACAAAATTTAATGCAGACAGGGTTGTCAGATGCTTATATTCATTCAGGTGAGCATATTTGCTTTGTTTTACAGTTATATAATAAGTTATGTCTTCACATATAAGCTTAGCTAATGTTTTTGTTGCAGTAGCTGTAGAAAACGAAAACGAGTCTATCAGTAAAACTTCAAGAAAAGGAAGTTGTTGTCTTTGTTCCGAGGCAGAAGTTGATTCGCTTCTGTACAGGTACTTGTCATACAAATTAAACTTAAAAAATAATTTTTTGAATTCACATAAAATTTTCCTTTTTTTCCCATAGTAGCGTTGATGTTTAATTTTCACACAGTAATCTAGTAAACACGAATAAACTGTTGAAAAAGTTGCAAAATTTTATTAAAAGATTACTTAAAACTATTGGCCAAAAAATACACCCAACTTCTATCATTTGCATTCCATGTTCTTAATTCCATAATTTAATTTTGTAACTCTTTATTATTAATTATAAGATTTTATTAGTTTGTGGTATGAAAACAAATTATTATGTACATATCTTTATACATCGCGCACCCGGTGAATGTGTCATATGAGTGCCAATGTGTTTACAGATGTGGCCACATGTGCACCTGTTTCAAATGTGCAGAAGAGCTGCAACAGGATAGCGGAAAATGTCCTAATTGCAGAGCTTCAATACAGGATGTTGTACGGACACGTCCCGGTTAAAGGTGAATATATATGAGTTTTTAGCTCTGCACCTGATCACCTTCTTTAAACAATGTGTTTATTGCTTTGTAAAAAATCATAAGGCGGGTGATATATATTAAACAATATATAACAACCCAAATCAACGATTATAGTAATACAAATCATCGATTACTATAAATCACAAGTATCACATCATGGATGAATGTGATGTATTAGATCAGTTTTCATTTTTATTTTTTAGTTTTCAAATTAAATTCAAGTAAAAGCTTGTGTGTGTGTGTGTGACTTGTATATGTACCACATGTAGAGAGTAGAATTGGTGTTCTTAACATGCGAGAAAAGGTTTAAATTATATACTTTTAGAATGGACTAATATTGGAAGTTTAAGATTGAAGAATGACACGAGCAAATTACAGGGCCAGTTGAAAAATAAGAGGACTGATTCAGTGATGATTCTGCTGCTGCATGTAATGAACAAGGACGGGTCAAGTAGAAAATACATTGTGAAGGCCGGGTTATTGGATCCAAGGCATTAAGCAACAGACCGGTGCATATGGGCCGAGTTAAGAGGTACATGCATAATGAAGGGATACAAGTAATTTATCTAGAATACTGGGATGGACTGCAAAGGTGCTCTTGTGTTCAGAAGTCAGACCTCGATCAACAATGCTATTGCTATGCAACCTGTACATACACTCACAACTCTTGTACCAAATTTTGTAGTCAAAGAGGTGACATACTCTAGCTAGACACCCTGACTGACTGTAATTATTATCGTCAGTCGTGTTCATTTTAAGTGAAACTATCAAATTGTTTTCACGCTCATTTAAGGGATGTTGTATCTGAACCAAAAAATTATATCACCTCCTCACAACAATTCTGATTAAATAGTACATTAATGAAGATGTGTGTATCATGGCGTTGTATTTGGTTGTGATTAATGAAATTGAAGGACATGAAATGAAATTTGGATTACAACATAAATAAATGTTCAAGAATTTTATTTCTTACTTCGTTCCATCCCTAATCATATTTAGAATGCTACATTACTCTTCGTACATATAAGGAAAATCTCAGCACTAAGTCCAGTGTTCCCCATGCAGCACACATTGCAGTGTTTATCTGCAAGGAAAATTGCATTCAATTTCTGGCCGACATCAGCTTTCACAATATACGGGCATGTAAATATCGTATACGATTTGTATAATATTTTATGTTGTTTATTCAAAGAGAAATGTTAGGGAATTAAAAAAAATTAAAATAATACAGCAGTGATGCTATAATAAAAATAAGAAATTTTAATTAGTATGATTGACGTGAATGCATACAATTAATCGGAATGAGATAGATGATATGTGAGAAGTTTTTAAAAATAAAGATTGAAAATTTTAAGAATTGGACTAATCCAGATATTTTTAAAATAATGTTGGACCAACTTTTAGGAAAAATTTCAAATTTTTATATATATATCTGATCTTAAAGTTAAATCCTGTCCCTTTATGAAATATGGTATTTCTTTAGTGTTATAATTTATTTAATTTTTCAAAATTCAAATTCTCAAATTTTAATTTATAATGAAAAGTTATTAATTAATAAATTTTAAATTTATATGATTTTCAACTTTAAAAATGTAAAATAAAACTAAAATAGTAAAATTACAGGCAAGGAGTGGGCCGTGAGGGAGTAAGATGTAATAAACCGACATTGATAAATGAAACCTGGTCATATTTCTCGTTAGTGTCAAGACAGCAGGGGAGAGCTGCGGTAGACAAGAAGAAATCCATTCCGACAATAATACTCACTTACATACAACTCTTATATAAGTTTCACACACACACACACACACACACACATCATCGATGATACTTTTGCAGTCTCCTTCGAAATATCTGCTTCAGATCTTGTCTAATCGCCTCAAAAAGTAACTACACCCTTCCCCTTAATGCCCTTTCATTCTATACTTGTGTAAATTTTTTAAAATCTTTACGAGATTGTTAATTTTGTGATATTTGCTATTTATATATTTGTGTGTGCGCGCTTATAATTCAAATTAGAGCTTGATTTGCTATTTATATATTTGTTAGTCAAATGTATATTTAGATATTATATTATGATTCAGCTTAGTGCTTAATGCTTTTTATGAACAATTTTAAGGTTTTAAAACATCAGGTTAATCTTAAATGAAGAAATGTACTCTCTGTTTATATTGCTCTGGCCTTGTATATAATTTTCTAGCGGTTGATTTATTTTACCTCTTTGAATTTACAGTCTTGAGAAAGGAGTCGAACTTGATTGTCAATGGGTTGAGTTTGACGATGTGCGTTACCATGTTCAGGTAATTGCACCAATTTTGTCTTGTGGTTCTGTTAAAATTATGTGAGTAAGAAATTAGTTAATGTCATTGTTTTTTAGATATTGGATATGTGAGTAACTTCAATATCTAACTTGACAAATTATCTTGTAGGCTTCTATGAAGAATCCACAACTTCTGCTGCTGTCATTGTCATTACCCACACCACCTCCAGAAGCTGTTTTTATTGGGGGCCTTCCTCCTGGTGCCATAGAAGCTGTAAAAGTTGCATACGGTGCGGTGGTAAAAATTATTGATCCTCCGAAAGATGGATATAATCTCACAGTGAAAATGAACTTGTCAAAACTTCCTCCAGATGAAGGTTTGACAAATCCCTTTCCTAAGGTCCATTATGAACCTGCTATGGTTGTGTTGTGACATAAGATGAGTTTTTTGAAACTTCATATGCACATCTTCTGTGATTGTTTGTATGCAGTATTTTCTAATAAATAGAGCACCTAGAACCCAGCAACCTGGTTTATGCACATCATCAAAGGTAGGTGTACAGTTGTTTTTACAGATCACCCAGCAACTTAAGGTGTCCAGTGAGCTGTTCATGATGAATGTCTATAGGAATTTCTTTTAATACTTTAGCATGTATGTAACATCACTAGACAAAGGCACCCTCTCCCCACATTCAGCTTAATGGTTATACGAGCATGATGGTGTAGAAATGTAATTTAGTTATTATATGCGTAGGGATGTGCATATGTAATTAACCATACAGCATCATGCCCACTCGTAGTTCATCAAATTTTTTACTTACTTTTTTGCAGGCTTAAGTAGAGCACTCCGGGTGACATAAGTGTACTTGTAGTTTCTCTCTTCCTATTGTTTACCCGTTGAACTAGCATAACTTCTCTGCTGGATGCATCTTTCTTCTAAACAAATATTACTGTGTATTTTCAATTTTCCTTATACACAGTGATCTTTGAGATTACTTTTGATGGTTTAGTAGGTTGAATTCACTTCTGTTCATGGTTATGTTATTTGGAATTTAGTGACTCGTGAATATATATAATTTCTCTACCGTTTTTTCTCTTTTAATTAATAAATTTTAGATATATAGTGGTTTTAGTTTATATAATTTATAAATCCTATATTTGTTTGTCATCATCATTTTCGTTGATACATGGTCATGCTCTTCCTTTGATGCCTTTTTTTCTTGATATTGTGCAGAGAACAATAAAGCTCTAATGATTAAGATTGCATCTGTGAGGGAAGTGGTACTGGGGGCTCCCTTAAGAGTAGTTCTAAAGCATCTGGCCACCAGGACTCTTGCTCCAGATGTAGAGAAGCTTGTGGCCCTTGTACATCGGCCGAAGGAGTCCTTTTTCCTTGTTCCTCGGGTGAATACTTCTCCTTTAGTAGAGTTACACCTTCCAGCACCTGGATTGATTTATCAAATATGCTTGCACCAATTTATAATTTTCACGTGTATTAACTTGCCTGAGATAGCCGCTTGATTATGACTGTGAGATAGCCGCTTGATTATGACTGAAAATCTTTCGCTATGCAATTTTTCCCCACTACTGTCAATCTGATAATTTTCTCTATCAATCTCTAAGACTCTAACTGAAACTAGTTTATCCCTTTAGTTTATATTTACTAAGGGTTGCATGTATTTGCATAGCATGTGTTTCAGTTTACCAGTCTGTTCATCTTTCCATCATACGTAGCTTTATGTTATTGTGCGAGGAGCATCTCTGATAGTAGTCGAGTAATATTAATCTTGCAATGGTTTATGACAGGCTGAAAAGGTGACCATAATTTTCCCCATGAGATTCAAGGATTCGATAGATACAGTTCTTGCAACTTCTTTCCTTCAGGTACTCAAGGTGTAAAACATAATCTCATGTCATAAAATCAAATTCTAATTGAATTATAATGTGTGTCTCTCCTGTCTGTCAAGCCATTCCTACTTATATAACAGAGACTGACTTATGGATCATCATTTTTTTCTGTTTTTTTTGCTATTGTTTTCTGAATTGTTGGATATGTATAGAGTTTAGCAAACAAAGTGACCACACATTTCAAAGCACAGGGTTGATGCATCTTGGTGTATAATAATGCTCTTTGCACCTTGGTTATGCATAACGTGAATATATTATATTGAACCAATGATGCTTATACCTCTAATTCTAGGAAGTGCTGCTTTGTTTTTTGGTTGATGGATGTGTTGACAGTGCGAATGTTTAATGTTTTAAGTATGTCATGTCTGAGATGTACTGCATATGCATACACAAGGCCTGCAAAATAAGTTTGATTTTCACGTTAATGGTATGCATATAATTGTCATGGAAGAAGCAAGATCTCACATGTTTCTTTCAGTCTAAACTCTAAACACAAAAAACAAATGTTAGGCAACCAAGCCTGGCGTTTTTGCGACCGATATATGTAATATGTTCACCATAATGATTTATTATCATTCAGGAATTTGTGGAAGCAAGGCGTGCTGCTGGACTTAACACTGCACCGTCTTGTTTGTGGTCTGCTTCTCCTCCCTCGGAACTAAAAGATGGTCCTGCTGAATCATTGTCTGTAAATGCTGGATTTATCACCTTTGGTAATCCCTGTAATAATGATGGGTTTTGTTGATACAATTTTTTCCTTGATTCTCTTTTGCTGAAATCTGCATGCTTAATTACTGCAGTGATTTTTCCTCGACATGTAGAAGGCAAAAAACTTGACCGAACTGTTTGGAGTTTATCAACATTCCATGCATATGTGAATTACCATGTCAAGGTAAAACTTTGTAGTTTGTATGCTACAATCTTCATCAAGGCATATATTTTAATTATCTTGTCTTTAATTTTATAAATAAATGTGTAATAATGGGAATTATTAAATTGAAACCTTTGAGAATAACTCAGACTTTTTTGTGTTTATTATCTTCACAATCACAAGTAGCTTGAAATATAACAGGTAAATGACTTGCTGAGGTAAATAATGTCATAAGGCGCTAAGGACGGGCCATGGGAGCTGAAAGATGTCCCTGAGAATAGATATAGTTATAGAGAGATTTTGAAAATTACCAGCTACACCTAAACATGTAGGTTACTATATGTAAACACAAATATCATAATTTTTCTTGAAGTCATTCTGAACTAGAGAACTAGTTGTTGGATTATAAAAGGATATTCTTTACATGGAACTGATTTAAGGAGAGATTCATGTTTCCCCTGAAGTAATTAGAACTAAGTTTGAGTGCACTGCTCATTGTTTGTTAATTAGAAACATATTTAAGTTACAAGACGTGATATATATAACATCAATGCTCTAATTGTTAGCGAATGAAATGAAAATTCCAACTTATGTTAAATTATATAATACTATTCAGCTTTGTACATTGAAAAAAAATTATGCTTTTGTCACTTTGCCTTGACCCAACTTCCACAAAACTTATAAATGTGATCATATCCATTTATTCTCCAAGTAATCAAGTACAGCAACTGTTTTTTCTGCTATAACATTTTGCATTACTTTTCTCTATTTTTTTCTCTTCTTAAAATGACAACTTTTCTGATGACTACTTTTACTTTCTGGACATGCTAGTATCATTTATTATTTCACTTGCTGCTTCTTATTTTGTTCTAATCAGTTTACCGTCAAACTCAACTATCTAATTGGGTCCTTAACTTTTAATTTTAATTTACTGCCCAACCAATATCTTAGAAGCAGAGCAGATAATCCATGCTACTGAATTTTGTAACTTGGGCTACTTTCATATTAACAACACTTGATTATAGGCTAATTAGGGGAAAGAACGATACATGATTTTATTTTTAAGTTCATTACATGTTACTCTTTTATTTTTACAGTATACAAACTTCTGGAGTTTAGTTTATTTTTTTAATTTAATGTGTCACAATCATTTTAATCCAATTTAAACAGTGTTCTGAAGGTTTCATGCATACACGGATGAGACGCAGAGTGGAGTCATTAATTCAGGTACATTATACTCTGGAAACTTGTGTAGCAACTAGCTTCACGATAACATTCGATGATAACAATGTTCTGTCCTCAGGCTCTGGATCGTGCCAAGCCTGACTCGCTGAAGACAAAGCGAAGTGGTCACAGTAGATCCTTCAAACGACTGGTGTGTGATGAGATAAACCCTACATCTTACTTGACATACTATAATACAATATTTGGCCTAATTTTGCTTCTCTTATGCCTGTTACAGAGCCTCAAGGATGGAAGGGGGTAAATTGTATCATACAAATGGGATTCAATTGGTCGAGATCAGTGAATTCTGCTCATACTGGGCGTTCTAAAAAACCCAAGCTCTTGATGTATTTAGATAACTAGGATTAGTGCGTGCAGCAACTTGGCTAAGCCTCAGTGACACCTCACATCTGCTCAATATTTTTGCTATTGAGATGTACTAATATTGTTAGATGCTCCTGCTAATTATTTTGGCAGGTTTATTTTCATTTTCTCTTTAAGTTCTTTTAGTGAATACCAGGCAAAATATTATTTCATTAGCTAACCGTCTAGACTCTTTACAAAAAATATATTAGGATTGTAGGCTGAATGGTCAGCACATTCCTAAGAATGGTATTCTCTGTTATGTACTCTATACATGAGGTATGAAGTACATAGAGTACAACCATGTTGAGGTAGAGAATTTCATTTTGTTCAACTATAACGATGTCACTTTGTACACTACTTTTGGATGATTTAAAATGAATAACAGAATATAAAATTTTATTTATATTAATTGAATTCAATCTTTATATAACTTAATGTAAGCACGATTTTTTTTTGTAAAATACGTTTTTTTTTCATTTTTCATCTTTCATAGTTACCTAATTGTAAATTGTACAATGTTTGTACCTAATCGTATGCACATTAGTGCATCTTTCAGCTTTATAAAATTTTGAAACGTGAGATAAGACAAACATTATAAAATTGTATTTTATTTTTCAAAAAAAAATTGAAAATCTTAGTTTAACAAAAAATGCCAATATTGCATGAAACCAAAAGAAATGACACCGATAATATAAACGAAAAACTTTTTTTTTGCAAAATCATAATGCAAAAAAAATAAAATACCAAAGTGTACACGTTTGTAAACCTGGAGTGACATGACACAATTTATAGTTTTAAACAGAGTAAAATTTAAAGTTTCTGCACAGCATCTATAAGTTTATTTCTTAATGTGGAGAGAAGTACAAATGCAAAAGATTGCAAAGCTACTGCGCTATCGATACACATACTAGCGAAAGAGCCTTGGGACTGATCTTTTTGGAACCTTGCCTTCGAGTTTTAGTCTTCTATATGCTTCTCTTATGTGGCAAGGCCTTATTGGCCCAGTTTCATTTCTCTCTGTCATTACTACTCGGGCTGCCAAGTTAGAAATTACAATGACTTAATACTGGAGCCACTAGAAAGGGATAATATGAGCTGGAAAAGTATCTCGCAAAGTTAGAGTGTCTAACCTGTTTCTACAAGCTCCCCAACATATATTTTTGCTATTCCTGATACCACAATTGTCATAGGTACTGATATTTTCGGGCTTCCGGTAATGCTGCCTAGCAACTGCATTTTCATTATTCATTAAGAAAAAATGCAATGAAGCGTAAAGCAGAATCATATAAAGATCATGAAGCTATATAACAAGGTGACAATAGCTGCAATAAGATACAAATAATTTGGCCAAATCTACCTCCCAGGGTAAGTAGAATACCGTCAAAAATTTTATTAATTTCCTATCATCTGTATTTGTAAGAGGGTTGAACATGTTGTGCACAATCTACATGACATCCAAAGTCATGTGGAATAGGAAAATATAATATTTCTTTTAAGAATGGAATAACTAGCATCAGTAATGTCTCTAACTGACTTTTTTTTTGTGGGGGGGGGGGGGGGGGCATACCCTTTTCATATTAGCCTTTTGAAATCCAGATCTTCGGAACGACTCGTACCTACTCATCTGTTCCTCAGTGAACTGCGATAGAATAGACCTGACAGAGTACATGTGTCATTTTTTAGCCAGTCAGTGAAAAGTTGCACATATAAGGGGCACGCATGACATAAAACATATATATGGAAAAGGGGACCATTCACATTCAATCATCAACATCTCTAATGAAATTAAGATTTTAATATTCTTTACAGGATGCTGATCAGTATAAATAAGATAAATTAGCATGTATCTTGTCAAATAGGCATTATTGCATTACTATCATCCATACGGCAAAATAATACTTGGATAGAAGCCAGCACATAGACTGAACACCAAGAGTTTGGTCAAGGGCTAAAAAGGCAAGCATCGATGAACAGACATCTCAGACACAGTAAGATACGCACAATATCAATTAAGTATAAAACTGTCAGTTATCAGATCAGTATGCTTAAATCTTAGCATTGATATGTTTAGAATATGAGCACTGTATTCATACATACTTACAGCAAAACATCCAATATTAAGCCACAAACTTCAAACTATATTTTTTTCATTTGGCTATATGTGTGCAGATATAATAATACTTCTTAGGCAACTCCTGCGCCCTGACACAGTGCCAAACATTCACTTTCATGTGTCCAATTATTATCTAAAAATTCACAAAGCTTGTCAAGTTGGCAGCATGGCTGTTATGGCTACCACCACGATACCAAATGCCTGCTTTGCCATAGATTCATGCACCAAGGCATTCTCCACAACTATTAGGGATCACCATATGATAAAGATATTATCATTATGCACATTGTTGGAAGCTTACTACAAAAGTGACAATGACAGTCGTAGACAAACATTCATATTTATGTCTAGTAAGGTAAATTCATTACTAAGAAATAAACCCCAAAGTAGGTAACTTACTGCATCTTGGCCATTTTATCTGGATCCCCAGTTGACTGAAGCTTCCCAAGTTCAACATCCATATTATCCTCTTCTAATTCCTCCTCCTCATCGTCCTTGTTCTTGCCACGAACTGCAGTGGCAGTGGTACCTGCTGAAACTTGCATTGATGATGTTGTGGCCATAGTCGAATCTGGAGGGCGATCAATTATGGTGTCACCGTCATCATTATCGACTTCATTATCATCATCTTCATCATAATTATCATCATCTTGAACATTAATGGCAGTGAGCTGGTGACTAGCTACAGATTGCTTTTGGGTATCATGAACATGATAATCAGGCAAAGAGTTGGCTGGTGATTCAGGAGGGGATGCATCCTGTTCCTCAAAGGCAACCTCAAAAGGATCCTTCGATTGTTTCATCATAATTGATGCTTCCTATATATGAAAACATCCCAATTAAACGAAGATAAATATGTGGAATCCATACAATACATTATATATACAGTTAAATTATTGAATGATAAGGTGACCCGCCACAAATGGTGTCAATCATCTCCGGTAAATGTGAATAATTAGTACAGTTGAGCTCAATATCATATAAATAGCTTAACAAAGAAGGTACCAAACTAAATGATATATAGCATAAAAAGTCGTAAAAATAATGTATTAATCACAACTAATTAACAAAACCACTCGAGCATTTACAACTCAGTTTTCTACCTTCTACCTTCATCTTTGATATTTATATATATTGTTAATTGCAAACTGAGACTCTAGGAGTGCAATTTTGTAAAAGAAATGATGACCCAAAACAGATATACAAATAATAGATTAAGCTAAACCTTCACGGAAGTAGCCCCGATTGTGATGAAATAGGCCTTCATTATAGATTAGAATGGAATTAAGTTACTCTATTAATAATCTCATACTAGGAACAGAGAATCATCAATTATACTAAAATTACATTACCGAATAAACGCCTAACAATTCGACGAGCTGATTACATACATTGTAAGCATTTATAAATACTATTAATGTATATGTATGAAGTGAGAGAAGCCTATGTTATATAGTAAATATGTATACACACAATATTATATACATATCAAAGAAAGAATTGCACAAATATGATGAACAAGAACACAATTAGTCAAGAGGATGTAACAGATTACCTTGATTCTGCTACCTATTTATCTGTTATGTTTTTCAAATGTTAGGTTTCGTATACAGAGATTTATTTGTACAAGTACCCGGCATGGCAGGCTTGGCCTGTTTTTGCTTCAAGCAGGTTTTTTGTTCAAAGGCCTGGCCCGGATTTTCTTTCTTTGTTTTTATTTATTATTTTAATTTTTTTCGCTTAATTATATTTTGATGACTTGAAATATAATATTTTTATTAAAAAAATGAATCAATTATAAAGTTTATCAATTTTTTAGTTAAATTATTCATTTTTTAATAATTGACTGCGTTCGGTCAAATTTTTTTAATGAACGCTAATGAACTAAAACTTAATTACATTTTAACTGCCTGAATTATAATATTTTTTTATAGAAACATGGTTTAATTATAAAATTTATTAATTTGTTAGTCAAATTATTATAAAACTCAAACTAGCCAAACTATTTATTGCAAAAATGTGCAACACGAATAGTACGCATATTTTTTATTCTTTATTTTCTAATTATATTTTCAATTCCATTCATTCATCAAATTTGAAATGATTAAAATTAAAATAAATGACCAAGATTTTATTTACAATTCAATAAACCTAAAATATTAACTTTCAGTAAAATAAATTCTTAAATATCGACTGGACTGCTCATTTTCTTAATAGAAAGACGCATCTTGTAACTGCATATTTCATACAACTTTTATTTAAAAAAATTAGAACACACAACTAATTAAATAATTACTCTCACGGTTTACTTTTAAATAAATTATATATATATATATATATATATATATTCTAATAACATAATTTTATTTTATAAAATTTTCAATTATACAATAAAGGTAATTTTCAGGCATTTGGCCAATTAAATTGAAAAAAATAAAAATAAATTGAGACGGTGAGTAATAATATCCCTTATATTTTAAATAATAATTTGATTAGAAGAGTTGGGTGCACTTGAATAGAAGATACTGAAATAATTTATACTTATATTTCTGTAATTGAATAAAATTTATACGATGAATGTATTATACATTTTACATATATTAACAACATCTTCAAATTTGCTCTTGTGCATTCCTCAGAATTAACCCCCACAAATTAACCCGAATTGGCAGAACATACAATAAAAGCAACGTACTGCTGCAGCCTGCATTGCATTGCATTGCATTACATCACATATGCGTACGATTGGAGGCTAGCCTGGCTAGAGTGCCTACGGCGAGCGAATTGGTATAAGTTACAGGCTCAGTGTATGATGAAGAAGATCGAAGATCCTGGAAATTATCACTCTTGTCAGGGCCACCAACTATGGCTCCGGTTAGTTCATTGGGGTTTGGTACATTTGGATTCATCCAATTAGCAAAGCTCATGCCACAATTCACCACCTCGTTAGCGGTCAGTGGTGGCACAGAAGCTCCTCTGTGATGAGCTTGTTTTGGTGGATTAGTACCAAATCCCACCATATATGACCTTCCTTGAGGATTTGCTCCTAAAAGATAATCCATCTGCATGCACACAACGTACGTGCACCAATATACTTTTTTTAATTAATTGAAGTGCAAACAGACTTAATTCTGAGATTAATTAATTCTCGAACTATGAGTTCATGAGACAAAGCAGAATGAGATTGAGAAATGAAACATGTTAATTAATTCGATACCTGTTTCTTAGCAAAATCCGATACTTGACTACAAGTGATTTGTTTGTCACCACATTGGACGACTTGCTTGTGACGAGCAAGGAGATCACCATAAACGCTAAACAGGAAAGCAGTGCCCGTGACATATTGAGAATTAGCACCATCTCTGAGGTGAACCATGCCGCCTGGAGTTATAGTAACCTGGTGGTAAGGGCTGTCCGGATGATTAGAGCAGATGTAACCATCTGCATGTTGCTTATAGCTCTCCAATTCTTTGTATCCTTCCCAAAATAACTGCAATAATTCAATTGTGATCAACAATCAGAAATTGGATCATGTACATGGTAGTATGAATCATGCGCGTGGTTGATTAATGTCATGAAATCTGGGTTATATTTACCTCAGAAAGGACTATTTGAGCACCGGCATACTTAAGGTCCCAATTGAACTCGGCCACATTAGCAGGTATGGCCTCATCTGTTATGTACTTTAAGTACATTGACTTTCTACTTGCCTTGTACAACCATGTTGCAGCCCACAATAGTTCATCCTGCACACAACATGTCATTTATTCACAAAATATATATGCTCATTACCTGTGTTTTTTTTTCCTGGACAAATTAGCTGAAATAAATTGACATGTATATGCACATCGCACAAATATATAACTACTGATCACATAATTACATTGTAGCCTGAATATGAGCAGTAGAATGGGCATTCTCCATCAAAAGTCCCTTTATGTGCTTTGGCAAATTTAAATAGCTACATGCAAGAAAATCAAAAACAAGTAAATTCCATGATGCAATGATCGAGAAAATAAACATGTACAGAGATAGGCAGATATATAGATAATGGTGTGAGTACGGATTTGGCTTTGTTGAGGAGACGACGAGAATAGATATGATCAGCGCTTCTAAACACAATGGAAGCAGCAGCCATAGCTGCCGAAGTTTCGGCAGCAATCTCAGTTCCAGGGTCATTTTTATCAATCTTCAGTACTGTTCTTGGTGTGTTCATGTTTTCTGGTCTCACCCAGCACTCATGATCTTTGACCGGATCTCCTACCTACATAATTCATCATCGAGCATTAATACAACATATATATATATATCAACTTAAGTTATAAGTCAGAAAAACCAATTGCATTGCAATATCGCATGGAAAGTAAGCAGAGAAAAGAGGATATATATAAGGACCTGGACATATAATTTCTCTCTGCCAGTAGCTTTCAGAAAATAATCTGTACCCCAACGGATAGCACACCTAACATTTTCCATTTCTCCAGCAGCTTCCAGTTCTGCACCATAGAACACAGCCGCCCATGACAATGTTGTTATTGTGAATGCCATGGGGAGCCCATATTTCACATTGTCTCCTGCATCATAGTAACCTCCCACCAGATCCACCTAGGTAATACGCCAACAAAATTGTCACTAATTCACTACACCATATCATAAATTACTGCAAGTTCTAGAGTTGGATTTATTTAGATCGCAACAGGGCATATTCTTTCCAACCATTCATATTTCTCATTAGTGGGACATTTCTCTTTTAAAAAATATATATATTTTTATGAATAATCAGGGAGACTTACATGAGCTTCTTGACCATCTTGAAGAGCAGAATCACCTCTCCAAGGAACCCTATTATTAGGAGGGAGTTTTCCTGATCTTTGCGCCTCTAAGAAAATAAGCGATTTTGTCAAGGCATCATGATAATCAAAGTGACCATTAGCCACATTAACAAATAAACCATCAAATATAGCCAGCCATGCCACCATCAGGGCTGCTACTCCCCTTGCACCATTTCCCATGAACACAAACTAGTAATTAACTTTTTCAAAACCAATATTTACTTATAAAATAAATGTGCATATATATATGGTTATAGAAAAAGTTAATTAAGAAAAATCCTTGTGTCTTAGCAATGTGTTCTGTTTATAACTTTTCAGAAAAATGGTGGTTGCATGCATTTTGGCAGGAACTCCAAAACTGGAAGGTTAGTTAGTTCAATGGAGTTGGAAAGTTTGGGTTTTCTAAAAACAAATGACACTTCTAATGGTTGATAGAAAATCAAGGAATTTTCAGGGGTGAGGACAAGCATTTGCATAATATATTACCTTTTTATATGTAATCATCTGTTGGCAGTAAAATTTACATAGTTGTTTTCTACATTTAGATAATGCATTTTTGATGGGATAAAAAGGTTTATCCAGCTAAACAACCCTTTTGGCTAAAGCATTAATTAAATGTTTTCTCGGACTGTAAGAACTTTCTTTAAAATCTTGGATGGACATCATGAAGATAGAACTATCGGTAATTCAAAGAGATCTCAATCAGGGAACTTCAGATTGCAACTTACAATTTAAGCGGCAAAAACCTATCGGGACAATGTGGTTTTGGAAATGTACAGAGGGATAGCAAGTCTCCCACAACATATTACTCGACTGTAATTTAAAAATAATATATAATTATAAAAAATTAATATTTTATATTATTGAAAAGTATGTATAATCTATTTTATAATTTTTTTAAATTATAAAAAAATAATTTTTAATTAACCGTCAAACATTAATCAATTTGACAAAAAAATTATTCACTTTTAGAAATAAAGTATCGTATTATTTTCATATTAATTTAGGATACAAAACATTTTTTGAGAGTAATAAAACATCTCAATTGGATATCAGTAGTAATTTTAAAGATTATTTTTATTAAATTATTTGGTTTTAAATCTCAATATAATTATCTATTTTTTAGTTTGTATTTAACTTTTTTTACAAACTCATTCATGGTAGTTTTGAGAGTACAAATAACCGGCTCTGAAACTTAAAATTACATGAATTATATTTATCTATTTTTTCAGAACTCTTACATCTTAAATGTTAAAAATCAAAAGGAAAATCTCCGGGAAGTTGAAGTGACGATTTTTTTTTATAGAACTCCTCTATTTTAAATATTAAAAAATCATTTTTTTTCTTTGTAAATTTAAAGTTTTAAAAAATAAAATAATTATTAAAATAATTTAAATTTAAACTTTTTAAAAAATGGTACTATCGAAAATTTCTTATTATTAAAATAACAAATTTATAAAAACATAATAACATATATAATCACAAATGATATTAATAAAATTAAAAATATAAATTTAAAAAGAAGTAAAAACAAAAACATTAAAACTTATATACGAGGATATTACTCCCTCCGTTCCTATTTTCTCATATATATAGTAAAATTAATTCATATTTGACCTTAATTTAATAATAATTTAAAAGTACATATGATGTATTTTAAAATTATAAAATTAATTTGATTAAAAAAAGTAAAAATGAAAATGTAAAAAGAAAGAGAGGGAGAGAGTATATTAAATTATAATAATTAAATTAAAATTGATAAAATTAATTAAATTTGACCGTAAAAAACGGAGGGAGTAATAATTAAATTGGAGTGGGCAACGTGGCAGGGAGAGAGAATGGGATAAGACTTTACGGCCCCTCCTGCGAAAGGCTACATGCTACAGGCCTAAGGCCTACAGCTAAGCAATGGTATGAGGAGCAGCTCAACCAGTATTCACTCCCTTGTCTCAACTTAGTTTCTACAGTTAACTCCACCTCTTCTATCCCTAAACGTACGTCACTTTTCCCTTTCTTAACATTTCAATTTCACTTTACTAGTGTATTAATAAAATAATTCTTTCGTCTGTATGTGCAGTTGCTTTGACAAGTATTTCAAAAGGTTACTCATTTCTCAATTATTTCGCCTCAATTGTTATCTAATTTAAGTAATGCTTGTTAGTCGTAATTTTTGTATGAATCTCGTGTTGGACACATAAATACATAACCACGGATCATCTTCTGTGATATTATCAAGGCTACAATTTAATATTGTAGTCCGGAAGCGTACCTGATTTCATAGTTCTTAAATATAAACACGGTTGAGAGACTTGATCGTAAAACTTGTAATTCCTCTTTCTTGATTACGGATTGTGGGATTTAATCTTCCGCAGACTTGATTCGCCTCTAGCTTTATCTCGCGCTCACAGAGGAGTAGAGGTTGTGAACAATCTTGGGATCAAAACCCTATTATATTCTTTATATAGTAGCCCAATTAGACCTCATTAACCCCTAATAAGATTACAGATTACATAGCCCATACCAAATGGACCCCTTTATTTTTGACCACTTAATAAGTCCAGATATTGAATAAATAATTAAATATAATTGATTTAATTTATAAGCCCATAATATGTAGATTATTAAAATAATCTAACATCTCAGAGTCTGAGTGTTGAATCTATGGAATTCTACTCCAAAATGTTGATTTGTGTTGATCAAATCTGTCAATCTGAAACTTGATATGAATTTTGTTCTGATATCCAAAATAAATGTCGTGCTCAATGTTAGAATAAGACTGTCGGAAACGAGCAAATATTGATTGTTTTATGGGAATCAAACTACTCCTACAATGTATATATTACATTTCATCACATTGTAGTTTCATGCTCTCTACTGATTGTTGTTGTCACTATCTTTTTTTCACCCCAGTACGTACCATTTTTTGATTTTAAATCAAAATTTATGTGCCCAAAATAAACAATATACAACAGTGACGTGTGAAAAAATAAACTTTTTTTCTTCTTATAATTCTTTTTCTTTTTTATGATTACTTTACCAACAGGAAAAAGCTTGACCCACTAGAGGCTTATGTTCCAGCCGTAATATTGACACAGTTGCAGATTGAAGATTTGGGTAGTTGCTGTCTCCTCTTAGCTTTGAAATTACATGTTCATTATATTTGATGCAAAACTAGTAGTGACATTTTTATTAGCAACTGAAGAGGTTGTAACTACTTTCCTGGTTTATTACTTCTTCAATTTCTAAAAATTGCAGTGACACTCGCAATTCATATTCATTAGAAACTGTTAAATTTGTTTGATAATTATGTAGCGTCAATCAGTTTTACCCTTTTTAGCTACTTAATTGTATTTATTCAAACGTATTTAGCGCCCTGCCCACATCTAAAGGCCATACTTTTAGACCTGTAGATTTTTTTTAGGTCATAATATCTCTGTGAAAATCAAAACAGCAGAATCACCTATCAGACGGCCACCTGCTGGATTTTTTTTTCCCACCCTGCATGGCAAAGCTACAATGGTGCATGATCTTTTCCTCTTTATATAGTTGGGAAATACATTATTTGGAGACTTGGCAATTGTTGTTCACAAATAGAGCAATCTTGTTCAGGAAAACTATGCATAAGTGTACCCCGAGACCATCTACCTGTATCACATCATATCTTAATTTACAAATGGAGTCATCTTTATGAATATAAGTTTTAAGCCCTTACTGTCTGTACATGCAACTTATTCGATATCTACTGTTGCACAACCTCCTGTTTCTATGTAGGAAAAATTCTGGACGTTGATAAACCTCAATATGCTACATACCGTAATCTATTACGATCTGGTCCTCCAGCATCTCTTTGTGTTAATATCCGAGCTGTAAGTGACATATTTTTGTTAATCCTCCCTTGCAGAAATGAATTTTCAGTTAAGAGTAGGACTGCTTTATTTTCCGTTTCTGAGTCGCATCACATCTAATGATGACCTCAACACCTGTTGCAAGATCTATTTTCTTCTTCTGAGGCAATGCAATACCTTAATTTCTTTCAGGTGGCCCAATATGCAGCTGAAGCTGGTTTTGAAAAAACTGCTTACAGTAATGTTGATGAGTGTCTTGGGTATAATTTCTTTTTCTTGCTTGTAATATACTCCCTCCGTCCCCTTTTATATGTCCATTTTGACTTTTTTGGAGTCAAATTGACTAATCTTTGATCAAAAATTTAAAATTATTCTTTTATAATTTCAAAAAACTAAAAAATACATTTTAAAGTAGATTATATATACTTTTCAACAATATAAAATAATAATTTTTTCAATTATATATTATTTTAAAATTACAATCAAAGATGAGTCAATTTGACTGCACTAAAAACAAAGTGAACATCTAAATAGGGACGGAGGGAGTAACCGTAAAATATATTTCATAGCTGCATAGTAAATTAATGCTTCCAGTGGAGTTTGCCAGCAATGATTTCATATCAATGATTTGTACTTTATAGTGCTTTGGAAGAACTAGATTCTTTGCTTCTGCGTGCATCAAGAAATTATGGAGAAACATCAGTTGAATCAATGAAGTTAAAAATTGGGATTGCTGTGGATGCATTGAACAGGTAATGCTTTATATAATTACATTTACCGTGTTTTGCCTGTGAATTCAATTTCAAATCCACAACAAACAACATTATTATTGGTTGACAAATTATTTTGATATGTACAAGTAGAAATATTTGTATCTTCTGATACCCTACCTTTGTCATTGAAGCCTTCTTAGAACTGTTCCTTCTGAGGTGCTCAGCAAAGGAAAGGAGGTAGCTGATGCATACTTGACCCCAGAAGGACCCAGATGTGAAGCAGCTGGAATCTATATTATGACCCCCGCCCCCCGCGCAAAAAAAAGTTCACTATATCAAACAAATTTATAATATCTAAGCATGGCACATGCAAAATATTATATGGTAATTTCATTGCAAAACCATTTAGTTTTTAGCCCAATCCCAAATACATTGGTTAAATCTTAAATAACCGCTGTGTATTTTTTTATTTTGTTTTAATACTGAGTAATATTTGGAGAATGTGACTTGGATACTAGACTCCAGACGTCGTCACAGACTCACAGTGATGTGTGATATGAGACTGATGTCTAAGTCACCACCTGGGAGTAACTAATGGTCTCAAACTCTCAATGTTAGGACATGCTAGTTGATTGGTTTCTATCTATATGTTCCATTTGTCCTTACCTTTCAATCGAAGCATAACAAACACCCTTTATATAATCAATACATAAGAAAGCAGTTTGTCTCCACGAGTAATTTGCAGGACTTTCAACGTTCAATGAAATATTTAGCATCACTGGATATATAATTATTATATAAACCGAATCATGTTACACTTCACACCATTTTTGGCTTACAAATTTACGATTTTTCAATTTTTTTCTGTATTAGTCAATATGGTTTTAACCATTTAATATTATCGAATGAATAAGATTGCGGTAGGTGTATATAGTAGCAAATAGTAAATTTAAGGATAAAGTTAATCTTTATAAATAATTGTCTAGTCTAGGTAGAATCTACTGAGACATAAAATTGCATATTCGCATTGTAAATAATTATGTTGACACGCCCCCACAAGCTGAAGAGGAAAATGCAATGGAAGGCTTAGAAGTTTAGTCTTTCAGTACTAACTAGTGAGTAAGTTTAGCCGGCTAGATTCGTTATCAAGCAGTAAAATCCAAATGAAGGGATGAACTACATATGGCATAGCTATTATACGGGCGTTTACAACTATAAATTTCAATTCCTCGAGGAGTCCGAATGCTATGCAAGGTTACTGATTAATCAATATCATATTCTTGAAATATAAACGTTGATGAGATTCTATGGGGAAGTTTTATCATTGTATCAGCTTCAAAAAGAAAGAAATGAACAGTGCTCAAACATTGGTTTGTGTTAAACAAGTCAAGCAAGAAGTTGTAGAAGAATGGGACGAAATGATGCCATTGCCTGGAGACATTATAGAAGGTATTGCAGAGGAAGCTACTGATGATCTTTTGTTTGTCAAGGCAAAAGGAAGGTCTGAACTAAGCTTACAACTTGGGAAGATTAGTCGTCGTAGAGAGGATTTATGGTTAAAAGTGAGGAGAGGTGACAGTGTACTTAAGCTTCGTGTTTATGTCGTCCCTGAACGAAGTTCAAAACTTCAGAAGAAGTTCACATTTAGAGCAGCTACAAGTGACAAACATGTTGCTGTTTTAGCAGATTTGACATTTGATCAATGCTGTGAACTGCAAGGTAATTATTTTCGATTTTTTTTGCTTCTCTTCATTATTTACCATTTTCTTTGATTAAATTTATACCAGGTAAATGATTGTGCAGAAATGAGCAGGAGGGTGATCAAGATGGAACCTTTTGGATTTAATCAGAAGGGTGTGAAATATGATTGGAAAATGAAAGTTGGAACTTACTTACCGGATCAGAGATCAACTGTTGTTAGTTCCATAATATTCATGTCTCTTTCAACAGAGACTTGTGCCGAAGCTACAACAGTTAGAGCAATGGCATGGTTTACTGCAGCAGTCTCTTCAGGAGTTCCGCTTGTCTTTATTAACATCCAAACAGAACAGATCATCACCTCGGTATATCTTTGTTGTTGTTTTTTCATTCTTCTTAGTGATTTTTGTCACACGTATTACATTATCTCCATTTGATAACATAGAGCCTGTTTTTTCTTTATAAAGGACAAGGCTAGTGCAGTAGAAAAAGAGACAATTTGGGGCAGGCAGCAAAATTACACTGCTACGATTCAGATTATGCAAGGAATAAGACTATGGTTTTTACCTGGCATAGAAGAAAAATTACTTGAATTAACACCACAATATGGAGAACTCAGATTCGGAATGGATATCAAACGAACAGAAGAGGTAACAAGACTGCATCCAAAATAAAGATCTATTTCACTTTGTCTGTAAAATCTTAAAATTGTTTTTTTTTAATTTGCTATGGGTGTGACTAAATACTACTAAAATATTAAAATTTTGTGTAGGGATTTATCTGTGTCTATGGGGTGGCTAGAGGAACAGCTGCTGATCGCGCTAGCCTGAGTCAGTTATACGAGGAGGCACACCAAAGGGGACAGCTGGTAGTGATTTCTCGACTAGAAGGGAAGAGTCTGCTGCCTTCAAAAGCTAGTTCTGCTGGACTCATACATTGCTGTGAAAATGCTGATATTAAGGAGACGCTTAAATCGGCAATGGAAAACTTGGACACTATAAAACTGCATATAATGTTGTGGCCTAATAATGCAAGTTCAGATCATCCTCGACGAACTGGTGCTGCAACGCTTAGACCACCAAGTTTTCCTTCACAACAAAACCAGCAGGGTTTAGATAATGGTATTCTCTGCAATAAACAATTTGCCAGATGAAAATTGAAAATTAATGTATGGGAGATAGTTGGAAAGAATGAATATAGTGGAATCTGTTATCTGTGCATACTAGCATCTTGTAACTTTGAAATTTTGTATAGGTGATGATTGAGCCTGCATCAACTTGATAGTATGCTTTGTCTAATTTGGTTATACACATTCATTTATTTTTCTGCTTTGACTGCCATCAAAGTAGTTGAAACAGTTGAACCAAGTAAATCAAAATAGGCGGTACTTGGTAAGTATAAAAATTGCAACTTTTTTTTAATGAAAATGTTAATTAAAAAAGGCATCTCGCACACAATTTTTTCTTTTTTTATGTAAAAAGAGGTATAACAAATTAATTAAATCTTGACTCATTCGAAAGAAGCATCAGACATGTCAGCATGCAACACATTTCCGTTTGGTTAAGGGTGATAAATAAACGTAAAGGAAACAACAAGACTTATTCCTTTTATTGTTGTTTGTTTTGTAAAAATAATAGTTCTTTTTGACCATTTTAAGTTTTTAG
The DNA here is from genome assembly GCA_028671895.1 of Oenanthe sinensis. Lineage (NCBI taxonomy): Eukaryota > Viridiplantae > Streptophyta > Magnoliopsida > Apiales > Apiaceae > Oenanthe > Oenanthe sinensis. The sequence goes on along the minus strand of CM053795.1, from coordinate 5,979,425 downwards.
GTTTACTCAAAATTTTTGTACTCTCATTCTCCACCTCTTTCAAGGTATTCCATTTCTCTTTCCATTATCATTTTTTTCTCTCATACACCCACTCACCTCCAACTTTCATATAATTATATTCTATATCAATCCCAAAAATAATAATTTATTAAAAATAATTAATTATTTTATTTTCAGATTAAAATCAAACAAGAAAATGAATTGAAGATCATTCTTTTCTTTTCCCTTTAATTCTCTTTCCTTTTCCCCAACGTAAATCAAACGACCCCTTACTATACCTTATTCTCTCTTTTTACTTAGATAATCAATTTATATATTATAATAAATAAAATAATATGATATAAATTTTTTTTCCGACGACTACAATAAAATAGAGAGAAGAGTGGGAGTATTAAATCTCGTATACGGTTTTAACTTTATAAAACAGAATCGAATTTCTTTTCTTAAAAAAGGGGGGAAAAAGGGATTATAGTAAACAAATAAACAATGATTGGCTAGGCTATTGGGCCAAGTTGAAATCCATGTATTCTAGTACACTTGACTAAAAGTGGCCCAAAAGACGACTATCCGGACTCTAAACTGGTTTATTAAATTCAGTTAAATAATGTAGCCAAGTCCCACTCATCTTTTCTATTTTTCTATTAAATAATGTATTTGAATGTTTTTTTCACATATGTCTGAAACTATGTATGTATGTATGTATGTATGTATGAGCGGCAGCCAGGTCAAATAATTTCCCCGACATTGCCCCCCTTTCTTAGAAAATAAAAATTATTATTATTTCAAGCAATTAATTAATCCCATATAATTATATATATATATATATACATATATATAGATACAAGAAGAGGCAGCGGTGTTTGCATACAAGTGATGGAAGGAGGGGGTCAACAGTACAATCCTCGAACAGTTGAAGAGGTTTTCAGGGATTTCAAGAGTCGCAGAGCTGGATTGATTAAGGCTCTTACCACTGGTATTATTATTTAATTATTATTATTTTGTGGGTTTTGTTTTTTAATTTACCCGTACTAAGTGAATTTTACTGTTGTATTTTTGTGTTTTCTTGTAGACGTTGAAGAATTTTACAAGCAGTGTGACCCTGGTTAGTGTCCCTCTGATTTTTTTAGAGCTTGATAAATTATTTTTTTAAATTTCATATTGACAAGAGTTAATATGTGTGTGGAACTAACAAATTAAATAGTTAAAATTGAAAATTTGCTGAGAAAACTTAAACTAATGTGTGTGTGTGTGTGTTTCTTTCTTTATTGACTTCACAAAAAATGAATTTTATTCTAGTTGTTGTTTATGCATGTCATACAACATTCATACTCCTATTTTATTAAAATGTGCTTCAACTGTGAGCTAATTTGCGGTTTCTTTCTTTCATTTGGCTTGCCCCAACAGAATTAGAAATTCTTTGAGATATCCAAAGCAGGGTTTCAAACACTTCGTATGTTTTTTTACTCAACCAATCCTAATTCATAAAACATAATTTACTTACACTATTCACAATCTTACCCAAATGGCCAATTGGAAAATGACCAATTTCAAAAATCATAAGTTGTGTTTTCGTTTGAAAATATGCAACAAAGTAGTAGACTAATTTGATGATTCTTTAGTTCCAAATCATATATAACTTTGAAAATCATGCTAATGTAAATATGTAATAATGGATTGAAATTAAGTTTTATTTTAACATATTTAAATTATTTATAAAAAAATTAAAATATACATATTTTTTCCAAGTCGAGCTGAACTGAGCTAAACAAACTCGAGCCGGATAGACATAAAGTTCGGCTCGGCTTATTTATCTAACCGAACATATTATGTTCAAATTCGGGCTCGGTTAGTAATCGAACCGAACCGAGCTCATTTAAACGAGCCCAACTTGAGTTTTGTTCACAAACGGCTCTGTTCATTTGGAGCCCTAATTATTAAGTTCCCGTTATCAAGAATTTTTTTTTGTTCCAAGTTATGATTTTGAGATAAACTCTTTATTTGAGGGGTTATGAAGAACACAGTTTTCTCTAATTTATGGCCTTTGAACTTCCTTTTCATGGCATCTAGTCTTGTGTCTAACAAAGTCTTCATATTTTCTCTGCCAAGCCCTTGCGCACTTGCTAAGTTCGTGTGTCTTTTTGATATGTTCAATTGTACTTGTAGAATATTTGTTTGCCTGGAAATATAATCTCTCTTTTAAATTACAGAGAAGGAAAATCTTTGCCTTTATGGGTTTACCAACGAGCGGTGGGAAGTTAATTTACCTGCAGACGAAGTGCCCCCAGAGCTTCCAGAGCCTGCACTTGGTATAAACTTTGCAAGAGATGGGATGCAAGAGAAAGACTGGCTATCTTTGGTTGCCGTCCACAGTGATGCATGGCTACTTTCTGTGGCATTTTACTTTGGTGCTAGATTTGGATTTGATAAAGCTGACAGGTGATTAATTTGTTCCGAAGCCCGTTCCCTCATATTGGTGGGCATAAGGACCTTGACAACTTTATATTAATATGTCCTTTAACATTCTACTTGCCTCGTGTTAGTTGTACTGTCGCAGAACTAAAAGAAAATCTAATAACCAGACAGGTCCTTAACTACTGAGATGCATTTCCTGACACTTATATTGATTACTGCTTACAAGACTAAATGTTTGGTATAAGTTTGAATCTAAACTGTTGTATGCTAGACATACGAAATCAGTAATAGTTTAGTCTTATGTCAGACACCCACGAGCTCCTACGGGCTACGGACACATCCTATATTATAAATACTCAAGCCAGCAGATGTTCGTGATACAACAGTAATGCTGCTTAGACAATGACTGTTTAAAACCTAGACAATGGCATTATTGAGGCTGGCTAAGCCAATTAGCAAGGTTTTGCTTCAGAAAAAAGTTTGTATGTGTGCTCAACACTTTATATTGCTTCTATTGTTATGCCATATTGCATTAAAAAAAACTTTAACGCAAGCTATTTGCTTAGCTTCTAGTGAATGCATAACCATTATTGACGTAGAAACATACCATTATTAACCTAGAAACAGAAGATTATCTGCTTAGAGCAAAGAAGGAATATCCCGGCTAATTTTCTTAGATTTTGTAATGAATTGAAGCTGCAATGAGCCACCGACACGAGAAACAGTTTTTATATTGAATTCAGTTTTGGCTAAAAGAAGTTGTTGTGTTATCTTATGGCATGATATATATTTTTGTTCTAGAATCATCAGTGTGATACTGTGATATCTTATTTGTATGGTTTATGCAGAAAGAGGCTTTTTAATATGATAAATGATCTCCCATCAATATATGAAGTTGTGTCGGGTGCTTCCAAGAAACAAGCAAAGGAGAAATCAGTTGTATCAAATCATAGCAGCAGCAAACCCAAGTCAAATCCCAAGGTAGGAAAGGCTTTGAACTTCTTTCTAATGTAATGTGTTGTGTGAACTTCTTTACCTGTTGATGGGGCTGGTTTCTGATACAAGAGTGAGCTATATATCTTGTATCAATTTATACGTAACAGTTTTGGATGGCTGTTGGGTAAAATTTAAGCACTAGAATTTCTATCTTGTACAAATTATTGCGGGAGTGATTCTTGGAATTAGGGATGACCAAAAATAACTCATTTAATTTTATCCAAACTTTTGTGATAAGCATGTTATGAAGGTAAACTTATAATGGTAACTAGAAGTATTACTTCTTGTGCTTCAATTAAGTAGAACTGTGTCAGCATATATAATAATTAAAAGTATTAGTTTGTTCTTCATTTCCCGTACTCATGAAAATTTCGTTGTACAGTATAAGCTACCAAGTAGTTTAAATTGGATACAGTGTATGCCAAGTCAAAAGTCAAGCATGTTGTCCACCCGTGTATGGATAAAACTAAGATTTCTGGTTTACAAATCTGTTGCTATCACATGTTAACAGTCATCTAATCTTTTGTAGTAGATGGATGACTGTAAGGGTAGCAATCTGTAGGTTTTGGCAAATTGAAGTCATTATTCATGTCCACATACTCATTTCTCAACTGATAATGACATGAGTAATTAAATTCACTAATTGTAGTAGCAGCTATTGGTTGCTCTGTCCAAGGCAGAATTTGAAAATAACTTAGATTACATATTTTTCAATGTAAAGTTTAGTGCAGATGTTTATCTGGATAACTGAATTTTTTGTGTTCTAATTTCGTGGTAAAACAGCAAGCAACGGAATCGCAAGGAAAGTTTTCAAAGGGATTACAACAGAAAGATGAGGACGAGGATGAGGATGAGGATGATGAAGGGTTAGACGAAGAGGAAGATGAGCATGGGGATGCATTATGTGGTGCATGTGGGGAGAATTATGGACAGGATGAGTTTTGGATTTGCTGCGACATATGTGAGAAGTGGTTCCACGGGAAGTGTGTGAAGATCACCCCAGCCAGGGCTGAATATATCAAGCAGTACAAATGCCCTGCTTGCAGCAACAAAAGGGCACGCGTTTGATTCTGATCAGAACAGCATGATTCCTTGTGAATCTCCTAATGGCCTAATTTGTGGTTCCAGGTTTGGCAATGAAACGAGTATTTGATTTTCACTCGTAGATATCGCGTAGGTCCCCAACTCTTGCATTTCTCAAAATTGTTAGTAGTGTAGGTTGATATTTTCCTTTGTTAATCTGAAGACTGATACAATCCGGATGCTTATTTCCTCTGTTAGAATATAAATGTTCGTGTAGGAAATCTCCTTTAAACTTTCTTTTTGCTGTGGGGGGCTATTTAATTCCATGAGGGTAACTCAACTTAAATGTCCAAACTCCCGGCTCTGACCCTGTTTCAAGATTTACCAACAAAATATTCTATGCGAAACAAGACCCGTACGTCAAGCAGCAGCCTTTTAAATAATTAATATTCCATTTCTTTTCCTCAGCTCTTTCTTTTTTTTCTTTTTTCGTTATAGAGGGTGTTTGGAGTTGCTAAGCAAACCCATGTTTATTTTATTTTAAATAAAAAAATGTTCATGTATAATAATCAAAGTTTCTTGAACTTGGAAAAACAATTTAAAGTGGATGTATATTTTTTTTTGAATAATTTAATTGTAATTTTCTAATTTTATATAATGAAAACTAATCCACATGTACAATTTATAGTTTTTTTAAAAAAAAATTTAATGTCATGATTTATACAAATCAAACACATAATAATTTAAAGTTAATATTTGACTTCTGTAAGATAGCTTTAAATCATAAGTTTTTTTAGTTTACTCGGGCATACTCTAAATAATGTTGGTATTACACAATTAGTAAATACTACAGCATGTGTACTACATCAGGGAAGGAGTCTCATATCATATAATAAAGCATAAAAAATATTACACAGTATGCACACCTGAATACCTGATATTTAATTTCTGTAAGGTGCGGGAAGACAGAATCCTAGTACACAATTTATTTACATTTAAAAATCAACATACATTATCAGGTGACGCAATATACAACCTTTGTTTACCTATATATTTTAAATTGATTGCCTACCCTGAACCATGGTCATGAAAAAATTGTCAAAAGTTACAAGGTTATACTGGATCAGTTAAATGGTGAAGGTCAAATGCTGAAGAAGGGCACATTCTGGAGTCTTTTGATGATCAGATTGGAATGTTAATATCAGGAGGGCTTGTTCTCGGGATGCAAAACAGAACATACAAAGATGGAATAGTCTGTTTATTTCCAAAGTAATTAGAGGGACAGAAAGTGCAAGAGGAATGCTGACTTTTGTAACATCAAATTTGTGTCAGTTTAGGAAAGACAGTCACCCTTCAAGCCATTCCGAAGCAGGGACTTTGTTGATGCTCTACAAGACTGCTACCGTTGGTGCTTATCTGAAGTGCCAGACTCTTGGAATGAACTTCTCCAAGCTCATCTTTTATCAAATGGCTTCAGAGACGTGATGAAATGACCAGGGTTTCCTCTCGGGGAAATTCATAGAATATACGTATATTGTTCTTTAACTAAATTGCATTCTCAACAATTTTTTCTTCAGTGATTTCCATTTCCTTTACCTTCTCAAGCTGCCTCAAGAGATCTAACCTTTCTGCTCCATATGTCGACGGAATCTGCACATACACATAAATAATTAAAGTGCAATATCTTAAATTAAATCTTAGCAATCAGACTAGAAATACAGCAACAGTAAGACCTACCAGTGCTGGTACATATCTTTGAATTGCAGCCAACATTGCTGCATGCCCTACTGCAGTAACCTATGTACATCATATATAAATAGTATAATTCAGTTGTAATCATAATACTCTGAACCTAGACAGAAACAGTATATGAAAGATATAGTTTATCATATTTGTAATGTCCTACGATCAGTAAAAGTAGGCTTATGTGTCATTTTCTATCATTATTCCTATTCCATCTATGAGATACATCAGCAGGATCCTTTTTATAGCCTATTAGGGTCTGGACTTTTAGTTGCTTATCACCTGTTAACATTTGCAAATATAAGTCCATAAAACTAAAACCAAGTCCAACTAATTCACCACATGCAATACGTGTAATTGATAAAGGGCTATATATATAAAGGTTGTTTAGAAGGTCAAAGAAAGTCTGAGATATTATATATCGACTTACAGGAAGCAGCATCAGAAAACATATCGGAACTACTGACACTAGGTCAGTCAAAGTTCTTCGCAGGGCTTGCTTTTCCTTATCTGTCAATTCATCCCCTATGAGGAGTCTTCTAAGTAATCCCGAAGCAGCAGCAACATCAATAGCTAGAAGCTGAGTGCCTTGCAACACATTCTGCTTGTTCATAGATTTTCTGAAATCAGTTAGTATGGGGGGAACCAGTAGAAGTTAAAAAATTTAAATTACAAGAATCCAGAACATATATACAGAATACATACAGTACTCATTTCCTTCAATTTATCCAGTGATTTTTCAAAAATATTTTCTTTTTGAGCCTTAACCAATCCAGCCCCTTTCACGTCCTTAGCATAACCAGCAGTGTCGTATGTCATTTTATTTTCCTCCTGTATCGAAAAACATAGTAGATTACTCTAATTGCATATATACCCAAGTAACAACCAAAGTTAAAGTTTCAATATGTCACACCGATGTACTTGAAGGATGCAATCTATGAAAAAAATTTGAAGCGTCAAATATTTTTGGGGGCTGATCGACTATGCACTTAACCTGGTGATATTTAAGCAGTTTCACATTAAGGAGAGATGCCAAGCTCATTAACACTAACAACAATCAAAATGCAAAAATGGTCACAGAAAAAAAAAAGACAAGCAGATGGACATAAGCTATGTTTCCTCTTTCACAGGAAAAGCTAATATATAATATAAATAAAGTATTGATTTTATACACAATTCTAAATTGCCACGCTACCTGGTCAGCAAACGTATAACATTTGAATGATTTTCATTAAGCGTGTTACAAGATATTTGTGCTGATTAAGGAGCATCACGTCAAATTATATGATAATATGACGAATTCACTAGGAGCTTCTCATCTTGTCACAGTTTCTGTCCTCTAATCTATTGTTGCTTTCTTTTGGGCTATATTCCCATTATCAAGTGATTTCCCCTAAAATAGGAGGATATCCTATATCAGTGGGGGTACAGTAGAATTTACATATTTCTTTCTTCTGCTACTACAAACAGAAGCACCTCAAACCACATTCTACAAAAAATGTACATGGCAAGAATATTAGGCTCCTGATAAAAACAATAAAAGGTACCTCTTTACTGTCAGATTGATCTTGAACTCTTTTCTCAAGTTCCATAAGCTCATTTTTTAGAAGCTCAAAACGCTGAATCTCATTTGATTTTGGTTCTGCAACACCCATACTGAAAGTATCCTGGTAATAAATATCATCCACCTGCATAAGGAATTCTTCAAAACTGTTGTCACGTAAAGAGCATAACTTAACCACCAAGATAAATTTGAACTTGTAAGTTGTAACACAATGTTGAATAAGAGTGCGAGACTAACAAGATACAATTACAAACACTAGGAAAAGGGACACTTTTAACAAGATCACACACACACACATATTTTTCTAGAAACAAAAGGACCAAGGATTCAAAAACATGAGCCATGGCAAACAAGCCAATACTTTTGTGCTGAATGGCGGCAGTTAAAGTCATCGAATGATGGGATATTTTAGACTGAGAATGGGTCCCAAGTAACTATGCAACTAAAGCCTGGATGGTTTATTCTCCATTCCACACAATACCCGCAATCAGATTACGGCTTGAAACTTTAAATGTGTGTGTGTGTGATTATCCTAGAAGATACTTATTATTTCAAGTAAAAAGGTTCAAAGCAATGGAGATTGTCAAGTTTATCACAGAAATTATGTATAGCTACAATACCTCACAATGGGACTAAATGACATTATGGTTAGTGATACAACAATATGAAAAAATTGACAGAGATTTAATAACAGCAAGATAAATTAGAAACTCCCTCTTTCCATACAGTACGCAAAAAAAAAGCTCAGAACCAAAGTTTCGTTTTATAAATGACTGATATTTAGACATAAGGCCTTTTATTGTAGAATCATGATTGTATAACAGTTTTGTGCATTATCTTCTAATTATTACTTAACAAATAAATCATTATTTCTACGAAAGGGAATACATATGTTTAAACATTTTAAAAAGCAATGGACACTTGCAGAAAAGAGAGAAATTAGTGAGAAGTAAAACCAATTTGTAAAGAATTTCACTATACAGACACCAGTACATCACAACATCTTTATAGTTATAAAAGGTAATAATAATGAAATTCATAAGAATGTTCTTGGATTAGAGAATTGGATAATACAAAACCTGAAAACCGTACCTGTTGAAGGGAATCTGTCTTTGCTCTAAAAGAAGCCTCCAGAAATTCGGCCTCTTTTTTGAGTTTTCTCATCCTTTCTAGGTCAGAACAAGCAGCTTTCAAATGCTCTCTTCTAGAGCTGTTGCTTGAAACATGCAACTCCTGAAGCAGTTCTTCTAACCTTATCATAGCATCTTCGACACTTTCTAATGCCTACAGTTATATGCGGGTTAATTTATGATGAGACAAGAACTTCTTCAATTTTGATAAATTAAGAACTAAGAATAAAATAAGTAGTTGAATGGCAACATGCTATTCTCCATGACTGCAAATATGTAAAATGTGACCCTCTGTCATACTCAACTACAGAGCAGACCAACATGATTTGTGGGAACAAGCTTGAATGTAACTATGTAGGTTAGATTACAACTAATCAAAATCAGTGATTGCTGATGGCTAGAAACTACTAGCTAGAAAAAAACACAACCACCAATCCAAATGTATTCTATTCTCTCTATTATACATATACATACATAAATAGTCATAAGTAGCCAGAGAAGGATAATTAGATGCAAATAACAAAGACACAAAAAAATTACAAAAGCACCCATGTTACAAAAAAAAGAAGGAAGATTACCATAAAATCTACCTTATCAAAAGAATTTATCCCTCTCCCAGATCTAATAACCGTAACAGATTTCTTGAGAGTGTTTTTCGTCAATTGTTCCCTGCACCAAATATTTTACAAGCTAGTTACTTCATTTGAATTGTTTCAATGACTAAATCATTCATCCAAACAAGTTTCATAGTTCTGATTGCTTTTATTACAAACTTGAATATATTCTTCACAAAAGGCAATCATAAAAGGATTAAAACTCTGTAGAGCTTAAACTCGTCATATCTTAACCATATACAAGTAAATTTCCAAAATATAAGTTACGGACCATCAAGCATAACTATTAGAATGTCGACCGATATGTCGACGCATCGGTCGCCTTATGGGCGATATGGCATCCAAGTGTGATTCCCAATCGATTAAATATATGTAATTATCTAATTACATGTATATACTGTTTGATTATTTATGTATATCATACATAATTGATTATCTATCATTACAAATATTATATTTCACAGCATAATCTGGTTATTTTATTAACACATATATAATCTAATAAAATATTTACTATTTACATTTTGGTTATGCATAGTGATTTATAATTCATATGTTTATATATCACTAGTGGAAAAGGCAAAAGAAAAAAAATTGATTGATAGGGCAAAATTTTAACAAATTGTTGCTGTTTGTGATATTGGAGCTCAAAAAGATACAGAAAACTCGAACTCTTTCTGGGAAACATAATACTCACTTCTGTATCCCTAATTCTTCCATACACCCGCTTAATATCTTGTGCCTGAAAATTTAAACATGCGATCAATGGTCGGCATAGTTGTATTAGAAAAATTCTGTTCAGACATGCATAACTAGTGAAAATACCCTCTGGAAAGAAATCTTGCTGCTTTAACATTAGAGGGGTTCTCCAGCCACGTACTGTATTTAATGAAGCTCTGTATCCAGTGAGAACAAACTTCTAATACCAGGGGAATAGCTTCAGCATCTGGAGGTCCTTCTTGTTTACTTCTGTGGCCATGGGAGCTTTTCAAGGCATCATTGACAGGACAAAATGGAATCCAATCTAGCTCTTCACAAACAACCTTTCATATTAAGAACTTAGTTATGTCACAGAATAAAAACCATGGACAATATGTGCATCTTATATATGCTAACCTCCACATATAACTGATAAGAACTTATTGATGAGAGCTCGGGATAATATAACAAACTGCCACCTATAAGGTGCCTGATTTAAAGAAAAAAAACATACAACGAAATATTAGAATTACGAATTTGAAGAAAGTTACGAAAGAAAAAATAATTATATGTAAACAAGAGTAAATAATTGTAAACAACAAGACATACCTTATGAATCCTTTAATAGGTTCATCTACCACCTCGAAACCACTTGCATAGAGGTAGGACTGTGTGCTTCTTCCTAAGGCAATAAAGAACCCAAATATAGCTAAATCCCTTTCTAACACCTACAGTATTTAAGCAAAGATTTTTCATAAAAGATAGAGTACAAGTTAAGACATGATCCAGACCTAGAATGTACTTTATGTAAATATAGATTCCGTTAAATGCACAGAACATCCATAACCTCTTTCTATGTATCAGTATGAAACTATGAATACACCATGAATTCATTCAATGACAATCAGTATGAGAATGCACATTGCTATATGCCTTCTCAATAGTGTTTTAAGAGAAACAACCTGCAACTACTAAATTACAGGCCTAAAGATGTTTCAAAAAAGGTCTAAAATAATGGAGAGACTTGCTTCACATTTGGAATTGCACAAAAAAGACTGTTTATCTCAGAGAGGTCTGCGTAAAATTCTGGGAAAATCCAGGATGAACACTTTTTCATTCTCTAGATGCTTTCTATGTAATCATTTAAGATTTCGTTACTACCAGGATATAATGTCAAGCTCATGTATCGGGCATCACTGTCAAGAGACAAGATTTTAGTGAACCACCTTTCTCACAAGGCCTTTGAAGGGTAACAACATGCTATCGAGACTTGACAACTTGACCAATTCAAATTTCAGCCATAGCAAATATTAGATTGTAAAAGGAGTTACTTACAAGCAGCCCTTCATGCTGTTCTGGGCATTGGGCATTTAAATTTATTAAATTGACATAAAAGGAACTGTTAATATAATTATTTAGAATTATGAAATTGGCATAAGAGGTGTTAGGAAAATTATGCTCGATATTCTTTTAGAGTTTACTGAACTTTGTCAAGGACATTCAATCCTAGTTCATGTATATTTCTCTGTATTATTAATAACTTATTTATTATCCATTAATATTAGTATCCAACTATACAAACGTGGCTGTGTATGAATGTATGGTTCATATTTCTAGGTTGCTTATGGAACTAGGATAACACTCAGACATGAAGTTAAGATTTTCAGGAGACAGCAATACATAAGAGAAAATTCAGATCTATTTGAGGTCAGAAATATATAGAACATGGTAACAAACATATCATCTTGACAAAAGATTTCAAAAAGGATGAGCTAAGTGACTGGATGACTCCCATCTCAACAAGAAAACACTAGATATATAAATATTTATCTTTTCTTGTTTATCAAGAACTGATACACAACAAGCAAACAATATTTTATCACTTTCATCCTGCAATAAGCATATCAAACAGAGTTTGATTCAAAAATTTTGATTTTGTAAGGTTAGCTGAGAACTCCAGTTTACAGATACATGTCCTGAAAGTACCGCCTACAACCATTTCACAGAGCAAAGTGCACTATATTATATTAACTACTAACCTCAGTAGTTTCGGATGTTGTAAGTTTTGACCATACTCTCTCCCTATTGATAGCTCGAAGTAGCTGCTTCTGAAGAAGACTCACCCAAAATGCAACCTCTTCAGTTCTCCCATCATTCTTCACTCTGGATGCAGCAGCACGAGGACCAAAATGGACCAAAAATTCTCTCCGTAAACCAATATCTTTTACAAAATGATAAGCTTTGCGTAGAGGAATAAATTCAACGAACATGTCCATTAATCTTCCGGTTACATCAGGAATAATTGAGAAGAACTGTGCACAAGAAACTTTAGTTGGTCCAAGTTTTGTGATTGCCGCAATGCAACTTAGTGCAAGCATGAGCAAAGATTTGTCAATTGCATGCCCTGCATCCAGAGAAATTTCTTTGCCCCGCCTGGAAGGGATAAAACACTTGAGTTTAAGTTTATATTAATGATCATGGTCCATAAGAACATCGGCACTTACACTTTAGTAGCAGCAATGAAGCTTTGATCCTTCTCAAAATAATTTACAAAACTGGTCACTACTTCTGGAACTTGTTCAGACCAAAACCAGTCATAAGCATCAGGTTGCTTGGCCAACATTTTCTCTCTAATTTCGCTCTCTAAAGGTGCACATTGTCGTAATAAACTGAATCAAAGCATTAGTTAAAATATAGAAATTAAATATTAGGCTTGAAACTAATAACAAAGGAGACACAATAAAACTGTTATGAATGTATAATGAAAAGAGTATGACCATATCCGCCAGTTTTAGAGATCTTACCTCTATTATTTGCCACTTGTTATTATAGTATTTCTCATAACTTAACAACATAGTATATAATTATTCTCATCATCTCTTTGTTAAGTAACCAGTTCTTCTATGACCTTAAGGTATTTGGAGGAGGCCATAATTGGATCATATATTATATTCAACACACTTCACTCATTACCCAATCATCATTACTGTTATTTACAAATACTTAACACCACGTGTTTGTATACACGTATATTTTGTGTTCTATGAGACACTTGTCAGTGCCCAACTTCAGTACCATGATTTAGCATAACTAACAGGGGTCTCAAACAACTTTTCCCATCAACTGACAAGTTCCCACTTACTTGACAAAACAAACTGCATGAAAAGAAAAAACCCAAATGGCAAAACTACTGTCATGTCTTGTAAAACAGTCCTAACTCATCCAATTACAACAATACATAATCAATACAAACTGCAGTGATAATAACAAGTCCAGAACAATACTCCAAACTACAATTTCTTGATAGGTTGCCTTAATTGTCTCTCTCTGAAACAGCTTACAAGAGCAGGAATACGATTATAAACCTAAAAGGAATCAGGAGTACAAACATTAACGACAATCATTCTTTCACTTCTGTTTTACTTCTCTACCCTATTTTTCAATATTGTATCTAATAAACATAAACAGTATCTTATAACTGGCATTTAATTTAGACAATAAAATCCAAACTAAATGGTGCTTTATGCTGAATTTATAAGGTCATAAAATATACAAATTAGATGTTTTGTTTAGATATTACTGAGAGACGTATTAATAAATATTACAACTGTACAAAGACCACAAAAGATGTATATTCATTCTAGTGCCGTCAGGTACTTTCTTGATATGTGTTTCTTGTTTATTTATTTATTTATTGCCAGCTTATAAGTGAAAACACTTTAATACTTGTCAAATTTTTATTTATTCAAATCCCACTCAGTAAGTATTTATGCATATAACATTATAACTGCAATCAAAATGCAGGTGATAAGCATCCTTGGGCCCACATATGTTACAAGAAGATGTTGTATTAATCTTAACTTAACAAAGGTTAGAATTCGTCCAAAAAAAAAGGCTAGAAATTATTGTGGTTCAAAATAAAGCATTGCCGTCAAAATCAGATGAAGTTACCTTCTCTGGACAAAGACATTTATATCTCTGTCTCTTCCATCTCCACGAGATGAAATCTCACATCCTGCTTGCAGTAAGGAATACACAGATGCCTGGAAAAATAGTATGATTAGCGAATGTTCACACCAATATACCCGAAACAGGAAAGATAGATATTCATAAATCTCAGTGGCAGTAATTTAAATAAGTTGTGTATGAACTCTATTCTACTTTTGTAACCTTATATAAGTGGCCAACTATATCAAGCCTTTTCTAAAAGGGGGGAGGGAAGACCCTTTGGAAAGGACGCAAGTCTAAATGTAATTTAATATTTATATATGCTACAACTAAGATTATGATTTTCTGATACACCAACGTAAAAGCATCTCGATTTCAGTTGTTACCCTATGCTCAAAAGTCAAATGCATAAGTGGAATAATGAAGTAAACAATTATGAAAGCCCATCAGAAACTTAAAGATGGTACAAGAATTTTTACATATATATTGCAGGATAAACCAATCCTACAATATCCTGTGTTGCAAGCAATTTCAGAGTTCTGGATAACCAAACTTTTAATATTGATACATTACAATTTTCATTATGTTAAAACCTATATGAAGAGAAGTTGTTTGCTAAAAACCAGATGATAACAGTGTCTTGGAGATGCATCTAACTGTCTGGTTTCAATAGCAAATCACATCTAAGCTCCAATAAAGGGAGTGATAATTTATATGAAAAGGCATAACAACTGATGAACCTGATAAGAAAGTGCCTTCAGCCACGAATTCCTATCTACACCAAGCCAGGCAGTTGAGAACCAGGATGTTTTTGACTCGGAGCTCTTTTGTTTGATTGCCATCTCAAGTAGCCTTGAAGCATCATGTAGCGTTTGGACGAGTCCAGTATTATAACCTTCACCTTGCAATGCCTGATTGAATTTCAATGTAAAAATTTCTACATCATTACTAGTGCTTGGTTGGGAACTCCCATTAACAGTTATGTTGTCATCAGCTGAAGCAAAAGGTAACAAACTCCTCATACTTTTCGGTTTACAAATTGTTGAAGAGCGTATCTCAAAAGTCACCAGTTTGCAGTTAGGACTGAGACTTATATCCGTAAATAAAGAAAACTTTATATGGCTTCTCTTCCTTGAATAGCCACGTCCCAAAACTTCATGATTTAAGCCGGATACTCTTTTGTTGAAAGAACAACATCTGGTTGGTTTTTGTGGAAACCAAGGGCTCGAAGAGCTACAAAATTTAAAGTGCTGGGGGTGAATGAACCATATACAAATGTCTGATAGCTTTATAGGATTACGAAAATCAAAGAAATTGCATGATATAGCAGTTGTCATCAAGAAATATATTTTGTTGGCTATCATGGGGAACAATTTCACCAATTTACTAAAAACATAAAAACTGATAGTGAAACAGTGTAAAGGAAAAGATATCTTCAAATATCTATCTGATGTAAAACTAATCAAATGCCTCATCTGCCAATGAGTTGAGCTAGTTTTACTCATCCATGAATTACTGCAGGAGATCTTAACTACAAATTACAGAAGAACAAAATATTTATTTTGAATTAGTGAAAACTAAATATTACTAATCCAAATGATTTCTGTTTGTTGATGAATAGATTCTCATGGCTATATGCTATGAATTTAAGGACATAAATGAACAAGGTAACTATATTGCAGAGGAAAACATGAGAAAATAATGATGAATGACGTGTAGTTTGAAGTTCTCATAATTAAGCCTGAGTAGAGTTTAAAGAATTAAGCCTTGTAGGTGACACGTACACAGTTATTAGGCAGATGGGTTCTCTTATTCTTTTGCTCAGTTATAAGTTAATATAAAATTATATTATATATATATATATGTACAAAAATACATCTTAAACCTATTAAGTTTCAGTATATATACAGTAGCGAATAGACCCCTAACACTTTAAAGCATACAGATTGAACCCTAATGCTCTGTGGACGGTAGCTGTAAAGATTAAGCCCTAATCATACAAGTTAGCTGGTTAAGTAGTGGATTGATTGCTCTTTCCAGTGGCAGCTTAACATCAATCTTGATTTTCATCATCATACTTAAAAGCAAACTAACATTGGTATTTAATATCAAATACTACAATGTGCACCGTTTTAACATTAAGGCCAAATATACACTGCTAACGCTTGCTAGATTTCTCATGCATTTTGTTAATATATATGATCCAATTAAGCTCACCTCTAGCACCGTATGACTTTAGATGCGTGAAATGGTATCAGGGCTTATGTTGAGCAAGGTTTCGACTTAGAACTCTCATACCTCAAATATTATAATATATTTATAATAATATTAGTCTCAGCTTTCAAACTCCTAATATTACAAAACAATAATTGACTATTAACACTAAAATGACAATGGTTGATCCAATCTTCAATTCCAAGAATGGGAGATACATCATCCAATCAAATCCATCTACTATATGTTCCAATCATCCAATCAAATCCAATATAAGCTGAGGTCTGACATATATTAAGTGTAAAAAATTACACTGACAGCATCAATTGTCACATATATAAATTAAATTATATAAACAGTGTTTGTAACAGCTTCATAAGTAGAGTAGGCAAGCAAACAGAGTTGATGTACTTACAAGACTAAGATTATAAGCATAAATATTGGAGTTGAAGAGAGTACCTGGAAGAAACCAAACTCTGATTATACACTTTAACTGACATTGATGACTGGTATTAACACGTTTAGTTCAAATTCATGCGACTATATGTTCGAATTTGTTGAGTTTTATATGTTAGAATATAGTACCAGTACATATGTTTATGTATAAATTGGGGGATGATTGATCACAACGATGAGGTGGGTTTATCTGGAGACGTGTTGAAACAATTCATCACATATACAATGCTTGTATATATGTTTTTACATTTTACTGTTGTTTTTTTGTTACAGTCTTTATGAACTTTTATTTTATGGCACTGGTAAATGAGTTCGAATATTTACGAAATAATTATGTAATTTTGATAGCATTCTAATTTGAATATTTGAAGGCTTAACCATTTTTGAATGAAAATGATTATTAACCAAAATATAATAAGTTGTATTTCTAGTTAAAATTTGAAAAGGAATTATTGATATATACCTATCAGATAGCATATTAACTAAAAACAATAGGTGTGGTTATATTTTAATTCTGCAATTTTTTAATATTGGCTTCCTCCCGGACTTATAATATACATTTTTAAAGCTATTAAAATATATTTCAATGAATATAATTTTTTTTAATGAAATAAAGGAACATAATAACTAAATTTTTATAAATATTGAGTACTTTGAGGGTGATGACATGATAATTAAATATAAGCGTGATATATCAGAATAAGTAAATTTATAAATCCGTAGAAAATCAAATACGAAGTTAGGTAGATATTTTTAATTTTGACAACCTAATTGAAAAATTATTAATAATATATTATGTGTTTTTTATAAAAACTAAATTATGAAGATGTGGAAAACTATATTATAAAGAATTCATGCTTCGCGTATAAATTCGTGTTATGAATTAGTAAAATATAATAAATCTAGTTTCTAATGACATCCATAAAGTATAATTATATACTCCATTTGTCCCAATGTATCTGTTTTGACTTTTTAGAATTAAATTAACTCAATTTTGACTAAAAATTACATATATTATATATTTGAAAAATATTATAAAAATTATATTGTTTTTTTATATTGTTAGAAAGTATATATAATTTACTTTAGAATATATTTTTCAGTTTATTAAAATTATAAACTAATAATTTTTAATTGTCAATCAAAATTTTGTTAATTTGACCAAAAAAAGTCAAACAAGACAGATAAATTGGAACGGATTGAGTAATTTTTTGAAACCTATTTAGCAAGACTTTAACATATTTATCAACCAAGACCTACCTAATTTCGCTTAGAAAATTATTAATCCCTTTCATTAATAAAGTCTTTAACATTTTAAATTGAGATGAACTTTTAACAATAATTTGTTCATAAACTCTTGCAATAGAAAATTAGTAAAATAGATCTCAAGCATTTTGAGAGTCGTCACCTAGCCACCATGTACATGTATATGTATGATGTACATGTATATGTATTGATATGGTATAAGGTGGATGGATACATGTCATTAAAAGTTCATTACGATCAATGACCCAAACAATTAGATGACAGGAGATTAGAAATCTTTCAAGATTGCAAGCTTTCAAGGAAGAAAAATGCAAAACTTTTATAAATAGCTGATTTGACATATAACTATACAAAATGAACTCACTAGCACCTACAAATTAAAAAAAATCCACTTGCTTTGGAATGGTCATGATCGGTGGACTTTCAGCAGTGCTTGATGAAACATGTCAATGAATTGATGATCCTGGCACAAGGCAAAACCAATAGGAACTTAGAAGGTGAACCGTTGTTTTTCAAATATCCAAAACGAAAATGTAAAAGAGAAGATGATGAGAAACGAGATTTAAGAAAAAAGGAAAAGACGAATTTATCAAAGTTTCTGAAGACCAATTTCTGAAAAATAATTCAATCTTAAGACCAATTTCTGAAAGCTGAAAAGGCAAAAATGGAAAGGATATTATATAGGACAAGGGAAAGCCCTTTCGTATAATATAACAATATAACATATGAACTCGAATACAATAAGACGTTATAAACATAAACGGACCCATATGAGTAGATAAGAGAAGTACGAGGTAGGCATACCTGAACAAGCATTAGAAGTGCATCACGGACATGATCTCTGCTTAGTGGTCCATACTTTGCAGGTGGTGTTGAACTAGGAGTTAGAGATATAGGTGGGGCAGGTGGTGGGAAAGGTTGAAGCATGGGAGTTCCATGTGATCGCTGAGCTGAGTATTCACGGGAGGCTGCAGGGCAGCAGTAGGCATAGATGGAGATATATGTGGTGCGAGCAGTACAGAAGAGGAAAACCAGAAGAGGAAGACAGGGGTGTAAAGAAAGAAACGGGTTTGAAAAGATTGGCAACAGGATTGCTACTACTCATTGGATCAGGAATATCATGAAGTAGTATCGAAGAAGACGAAGGTGCAAGAGGTAAAGGCGGAGTTTGCACAGCTGGTGCAGGACAAGGGGAAGCATCAGGAATGCGAGAAGATAAAGGGACTGTAGACATTTATCCAGGACTCTTAATATTTGAAGTATTATGTCCTACATTCATAGTTGTCTGCAGAAACAAAATTATTGCTGCAAAAAAGAATACTTTAGATGTGTGTTCAAACTCAAGGCAAGAATGCATTAACATGATTACACAGAGAACAATTAGTGGAGCCAAATAATGCACTTTCAGACCAATTTGGAACAGCAAAATATTAATCATAACCCAATTACACCTGAAAGACTCGGTAGTGAACTTGTATAAGCTTGCTCAACATGATCATGGGGGGAACAGTTTATTTTTTAGGGGGAAAGGGCAAGGTCAATTACAACAAATTTAAATACTCGCATACAAATTTAGCTCAACTGTGGCTCGACCTCTGGTTACTAAGGACAAGGGATATCCTCTAGGCTAGCCTTGCCGATTCAATTTTATTACAGAAAAAATTAAATTACTTATTATTAAAATACTTTTATCCAAAAATAAGTCACATCATAAAGTAAAAGGTGTAAACATTAAGCATTCAGTATTTTTATGTTTTCTGCAAAGAGAGATAATCGGAAAAAAAAATAGAAAGGGCAAAATAATGTTTTCAAATTTGAAGTCAATATTGACTAAAAGACCAGCGTACTTGTATTTAAAATCGATAACAACTATTAGATGTAATAAAGTTGGTCGCAATTGGTTTTCTGGGTTAAATGTAATCGACTTCCTTTGAATGGTTTGGATTGGCTAATTACCTATTATTAAGGGCTAATCAAACCAATAGATTAGATTCCTTGGTGCAATTCAATGGTTTTCAGGCCATCTTTCCAGGCATAAATTTCAGCTTTGAGAACTAGAAGAACCAAGTAAAAGTATTTCAAGTGAAATTTACATAAATAAGCATCACATTACCACAGGGGAGATGAGGAAAGACGAATAAGTGTTAATAGAATACTTACACTGAAGAAGTTCACGAAGGACGGATCGTCTGGTACATCTGTAGAAGTAGATGAATTAGAAGATGGTTCTAGCGGCCCTTCAATCACTGCAGAGGTTGGTACTGCTTCAAGTTCCTCAAACTCGCTAAAACGTATGAAACCATTTAAAATAAGATGAAGAGAAATGAACCTAAAACTAGAAATGAATGAGAAACCAAAACTAAGAATTATCTATGCAACCAAATTTATTGTACACATATCTACATTTTTGTGGATATAGATCATTGCAAGCACAGTCGACAAATAAATATTAGAGGCCAAGACGAGTAGATGACCAAGAATTCTAATAAAGGAAAGTAAAATTTTAAGACAGCCTTCCAAGTTTAGGCAAATAAGTGAATGTGTCTTTATTACATTAAAGAAGCAGACATTGCCTTCTGTTTGATGATACTTTAGGCTTGAGAGGTATCTTTACATATGCATTGAGTATCCTGGAAACAGAAAGATAAAAATAAAATAAGCAAAGAATCCACCATATGAAAGATCTTACTATGCATTCTATTCTTATCGAGTGACAAATAAAAAAGAAAACAAATATATTTAAACTGATCTTCCTATATAGTAGCTCTGCTGCATACCAATCTGAGAGCTGAAGCCTGAAAGTATGTAAAAAATTATGTATTTTGAGTACAATCTGAAAACATATATAGATATTTCATCTCTAACTCTCTACTTAAAACTGCACTAAAACTAGTCTTCCTATCTTCTCTTACGTAGTGATCCGGGAGCTAAAACATATATTTGACGGGTATATGTGACATGCTATTACAAATAGTTATATGATAATGCCACCTCCCCGGCAAACTAACCTAGCCCAAAGAAGCTACAAAATGACATGTCTGCATTTAGTAGATTCCTGAAAGTGGGAGCCAAAGCAAACAGTGTACCTTGTAAATAGATTAGCAACATCTTTACATTCGCGTGAATTATAGAACCAGATACCATTGACTTCTTCGGCTGCATTGCGATACAGTGGAACTTGAAGTTCAAACTCAAAATCTCCAAGGAGATTTTCCACAAGATTTTCTGTTGAAAATGAGAAAGATGTGAAACAAAACAGCACTACTATGGTCTAGAATACATGTATTACACTTTTTTTTTGGTGGGTGCATGTGTATAAATACACATGCGTGTTTCCCTATGCATTTGAAAGAAAACATATAATGTTCACCAACACATCTGTACTGCTTATTGCTTACAACAATAAAAAACATGACAACTAATGATAGAACCCCCAAATTATATATTCTACTAATTTTTTTGATAATATAACAATCTTCAAGCACTGCTTTGCATAGCACATTTAACAAAGTAACTTCATTTTTGCTATATATATATATATATATGGGTCATTATTCTAGGGAGAACACTCTTATATAGAGTTACGGAGAGAATCCTTAATTTTAATGTAGAATCTTATAAATAATTTTAAAATTATCCATATTCATGCTTTATAAAATGAAAAAATTGAATCTACTATAAAATATTAACCATATATAATCATCACAAAAAATTTAATACTAAAAAGTAAGCGAAAAAATTGATTTTAAGAATGATTCTAATCGGTTTAAATTAATTTTTAATTTTTATGAGTTACTTCAATATTTTTTCAAGGAAAAATACTATATAACCTTGTTTTTAATTTATTTATACTTATATTTGATTAATAATGAGATAAATATATGTATCTCTTGTGTATATATAGTAATTTTCTCTTTAACTGTATATAAAAAATTCTCCGTAGAATGTTACACTGTATATATATATATTGGATAAGATGAATATTTATTCTTTATAGTTTAAATTTTTAATCAGAGTTATTTTTAAGTTCTAAGTTTTAACATATTTGTTCCATTATGACTGTCACGTAACCTTCCTTGCCAGAAATATATGAGTGTTACATTCAAAAAACAAGAAACGGTAATATTGGAAGGAGATCTTCATATTGCTAAAGAACAAGAAACGGTAATATTGGAAGGAGATCTTCATTAAAATTTGGAATAAAGAACAAGAAACGGTAATATTACATTCAAAAAAGTCATTACGAGCCATACTAAAGAACAAGAAACGGTAATATTGGAAGGAGATCTTCATATTTCAGTACTTGAGATCATAAAGAGTTTGATAAACATGAAAGGGAGATGTAAGGGGAAGTTTATATGTCTTCTGTTAAAATCTTTTCTGAGAACTTACATCTTACAAATACCACGGGGGATCAACAGGGATTTCACCGCTTTGGATATTTATGAAAAAAATTATCCAAGCAGTGATCTGTTAGAGATAAAAACAGGTACCCAAAAGTATACTCGATTAAAGAAGGACAGCTCTGTCTAAGCTATTCTAGTGCTCTTTATTTAAAAAGGGCTTCAAAGTTTGACTAAAATTCACAACACTGGTCCTCCATGTAACTTTGCAGACGACGGTTTCATTATCAGTTGCAAGCACTGGAAATGCAGTCAGAGTTCATTGAGGCTCGGACATAAAAAGTTGGATCCAGTCCTCCTTATTAATGGGTATTCAACAGAGAGTTATTGGCTACCTACTGAACCAAATGACCTGGTTAGGACTTTGCTAAAACAAGGGCATGAAACATGGATTCTTCAGCCAAGATTTCATCCTTCCCATTCCTCTGATTGTTTCACAATTGAAGATATTGGCAGATATGATATACCTAAAGGTAAATTTTGTGATCACAACTGTATTGAATCAAATGTGAGATGATATTGCAAACATATTAATTATCTCATGTTTCTTATGTGCAGTGATTGATAAGATAGTTGAGTTAAATGGAAAATCTGTAAAAGTACATGTGGTTGCCCATTGTGTAGGAGGCTTAGCCATGCACATTGCTCTTCTAGGAGGTCATCTCTCATCCTCCAGAATAGCTTCTCTGTCTTGCACCAACTCTTCAATGTTCTTTAAGCTGACAGCCCTACCTTCCTTCAAGATGCAGCTTCCCCTTTTGCCGGTAGAATATCTCTCTCCCCCCTTTGCCCTCTTCCTCTATGTAAAAAGGCATGGGATTGACGCCCCAAATCCTCTATCCCTCTCCCCCCTCTCACTATGTATATAGATTTTGTGCACATACTTAAAGAAGTGATACCTGGTTGGATATCACAAGCTTCTTTTCGTCTTAGAATAGACCAGCCATAGTTGAAATGTTTTACCTGCTTCTTTCTCTTTTAATCGCATTTCACTTTTTAACACTATTCAACTTGCAGATGTCAATGGTAATACTTGGTAAAGACAAAACATTACCTTTGTTTGGAACTTTAAAAACCAATTCTTCACAAAGACTCATACGAGCCATAGCCCGTTTTATGCCACGTTACGAAAGATGCAGCTGCGACGAATGTGAAATATTCAGGCATATTTGGGAACTCATTCTGGCACAACAACGTCACCTCTACCGTGCACTACTGGTTGAACAAAAAAAGCCTACCGGCCCTTCCAATGGCAGCATTTCCTCACCTTAGAAAAATTTGTAACGCTGGATTCATAGTCGATGAGAATGGAAAAAACACATACTTAATCCATCCAGAGAGAATGGCATTGCCAACCTTATACATATCAGGCGGAAGAATTCTTCTAGTGACTCCTCAGACTTCTTTTCTCGCTAACAAGTACATGAAGCTACACCAACCTGATTATCGACAAGAGAGAGTAGTTGTGGATGGTTTTGGACACTCGGATTTACTGATCGGAGAAGAGTCATATAAGAAGGTTTTTCCACACATTTTATCGCATATTGGATTGGCTGAAGAGGAAAGAACTTCCTCAGCAGTAAAAAGGAAGTACTATAGTAAAGAAGCCTTAGCTTGGGGCAATGAGCAATATGAGGAAGGTAAAACAGGTTTTTGGTGTAGCATTTGTACTGCATTGCTAGTAGTGTTATTTTTATTTCTAGTATTGTCATAAAAATGGGACATATGTTGTAACTTTGAGCTTCTGTGCTATGAATAGCTGAATAAAATACAAGGGAAGGATTTATTATTTTCAAGAAAACTCATTACCAAAAATTACTATATAATTATTGTCTATCGAGAGGAGCTGAGGAATACACAACAAATAACCTTTTTCTCTAATTATAAAATGAAAATCAATGTGCAACAGTAATAAGATCATTAAAATTTAATCCAGGCTAATGAATTTAATAAATACAAACGGAATCATTCTATTTGCTCTGATATCAAAGCAATTACTACAAATCCGACGTCGTTTAATACTTCAACTTTCACAGAATACTATATGAACAAATCTCTTTCGCCCAAGCAGGCAGGTAGATAGTACAGTACAAACCAGAAAGCAAGCACGTCTATCGACTAAATCAATGGCGACAATTACACGAAACAAAGCCGGTCTAAACCTACTGAACCGTTTAATTAACCCGATTCATTTCCGGTCCACAAGGCTGATCGAAACCCTAGCTTTCGAAGAGGTGCGATCGGAGAAACCCTACGATTACACAGCACTAGTTCTTCACGGGCTCTTAGGTTCGGCTCGAAATTGGCGATCATTTTCTCGTATTCTAGCTTCATCTCTAACCACCTCCACTCCTTCAGGTATATTAATTCATAATTTTACACATATATGTATATATATATATATATTCATTTATTTATTGATGTACAATTGCAACGTATGTTTATCCAATATAATCGAACCTTGATAAATGAATAATCGAAACCCTGATAAATTAATAAAATTCTTTGGATAATTTGTGTATTGATGTTTAACTGTACTGTAATATGGGTGGGTAAATGTACATTGATGTTTATTAGTTACAATTGTAGCGTCTGTATGTTTTAATTCTGTAATTATTATGTAGTAGAGTGGAGGATGGTACTTGCGGATTTGAGGAACCATGGGAAATCGGCTGAACTCAAAGAGTTAAGTTCGCCTCATGATATTCCAAATGCCGCCAAAGATCTGGCAAATCTTGTCAAGTCTCAAGGTTGGAATTGGCCTGATGTGGTTATTGGGCATTCTATGGGGGGGGAAAGTTGCGTTGCAGTATGCTCAGAGTTGTGCTCGCGGTGATTATGGTGATTCCGTGAAGTTGCCCAAACAGGTACTGTTCTTTTATGGGTTTTCAGTTTCTTACTACTATTGGTGGTTGTCAAATGCGGAACAAAATGCAAGGGCCTCCTAGAGTAAGCGTGAATGAACATCAGCATATATACTATGATTAAAATACGAGATATTAATTCCTTTAATGCAAACAAGTATGTTCAAGTAGCTATAGTTAACAATACACAACTATGGAGTTAAATGGCTAATTGGTCATTGAACTAGGTCATCAAACTGAAAAAACTTTCAACTGAATCACTAAATTAACCTATAAATTACTAACAAGTGATTAAACATAAAAAATGTTTCACCGCCGTTAAGTACCATTGACTTTTAACGGTCTTCCCTTAAAATCTCCTAAATCAGCTGACATGTTGATATTTTAGCCCATTAATACTTGAACCCAATCCAAAAACGTAACCCGATCATTATAACCCAACCCCCAATATCAATAAACCCAATATAACCCTAGGAATATTATTACAACAATATCAATCATCAATGATTTCTTCAGTAACAAATTTGTTTCCCATTCATCAAAATTAACAACTTCAATTCATTTGTCTCTTTTTCTTTTTTTAAGCAACCATTACTTTTTCATACAACACCACAACCTTCCTATCTACAAAGTTCAACTTTTCATTCAAATTCTGCACTTCTTGAGATTTTACACCCAATTTGAGCTTCAACTCTTCAATAACGTCTCTTAATCTCTCTGTGTAAGTTGGTTCTAGCCTATCTTAAATCAACCATACCCAAAAAATGCTTTTCGGGATTAAGAGTCCCTTGTTTTCATGCCTCCCAAGTTGGAGCAACAATCCCATATGTGCAGTACGCGTGCTCCAAGTCATGATTCAGTCTTTTGCTGTTTCAAAATGAGCTTGTGGAATTCAAATTAGATGAACTCATGGTTAGAACCCTAGATTTAACTAAATAGTTGAGGAAGAAGGAAATTGTGCGTGTGTATATGACTGTTTGTATGCATATATATAAGTGGGTGGGTAAAAAGTGTCAAAATGGGTTATTCATTGACATTCAATTCATGCCACGTTGGACTATTTTTTACAAATCAGCAAGCACAATCACCTTTCCATCCAATATTTAACTTTTTTAATGTCGAAGATCTGATTGAAAGTTTTATATAATTAAGTGAGTTGGCTGAAAGTTTTTTCAGTTTAATGACCTATTTGCAAGTTAGGCCTCACTTCAGTGACCAATTAGCCATTTAACCCCAACTTTTATATGTTCTGATTTCCTTAATAAAAATCAACGGTCATGACTCACAACTATTTATACATAAACTCTTTATTTGGTACCTGTCAATTGATTTGACAATTTTATAGCTCACTCACAGATGAGATACATGATGCATAACAGCTGTGGGTACTAGATTCTGTACCCGGAACCCTGAACCCTGAATTCAGTGATGGAGAAGTGGAAAAAGTTTTGAAGACCTTGCAGGGTTTACCTTCTTCAATCCCTTCAAGAAAGTAAAGGCTCTTATAACATATGACATGGTTCTGTGGTTCTATTATCGTATATTACTTTCCAGTGTTATACATGTAAGATTGAACATATCCTTTTAATAGCATCAATATATTATATGGTGGTTATCAGGACAATAAGACAATGGATGGTGCAGGCTTTGCAATTTTATAATAGCAGCCTCTTAAGAAATATTGTGAACTAAACCTCACCAACCAGTTGGTCATGAATCTTTATTCCATATCTCTGATTTGTTCATGTATCAGAAGTATTTTGGATAATATTATAATTATTAAAATTGTAATCAATTGGGTCATTAATAATAGGCTCATAAGAATCAGTTAATTTGTATATCACTATAATATGGACTCTATTAAGTTTGACAATAATGCTCTTGGTCATGGATAAGTTAGTGGGAACTGAATGCATTTAGGCAGTTTAGATTTTGACTTCAGTACAGGTCCGAGAAGTGTAGCAGGCATTTTACTTATGGAGGTTTGGTAGGCACTTGGATTCTTTAACCTTTTCACCGAAATTTCATTAACATTGCTAGTCAAGTCTAAATCCTATTCCAGATCTTGGGCACCAATTAGTTCCTTTTTTGTACATGCTATTTGCAAGGATAGCACTTTACAGGTGTATACTGAATACATTGAATCTTCTTCATGACTGTAGATGGCTGGTCAATCATATGACGACTCTTGGTTTTTCAAAGTCATTGTCCGATTGGATAGGCAGCAATCTAAAGAAATCAGTGGAAGGTGAGACATGGGCGTTTAATCTCGAAGGTGCCATAGAGATGTTTAATTCATACAGGTAAATTCAAATTATGCTTCATAAATCACAATCATTAGAAATCTAATAGTTGTTCACATCACTGTTTCCATTACAATGTTTTGAGGACGTACACGTCGTTTTTTTTCTTCTTCTGATGCTGTTCTGTGTACTCTTTCAGGAAGACAGATTATTGGCCTCTTCTGGAGAACCCACCTGAAGGTATGGAGATAGCAATTGTGCGAGCAGAGAACAGTGACAGGTGGGATGCCGATGTGGTTAAGCAGCTTGAAAATCTTAGCAGTAGGAAAATTGATGGAGCTGGGGGAAAGGTTTCAGTTCATGTCCTTCCCAAGTCCGGCCATTGGGTTCATGTGGATAATCCCAAAGGACTTCTGGAGATTGTGACACCTAAAATTTCCTCTCTTGCTTAAACCTAATCCTTTGCTGGTGTTGGGTTTGCTTCCTTTGTATGTTCATTTTTCCGAAAATAATATCAACAAGACTTCAGCTGTAATAGTTAGTTCCGGTCCTGTGGAGTGACTGGAGTCCCAGATTGGTCTTCAGTTGAGCTTTCGGTGATTATTTTTCTTTCCTGATAATTTAAGATATACTTGTAGATTTGCTATCTTTTTTGCTATACAGTTCAGTAAAATTTGCTTATATATATATATTGAAATGCGTTACAGTTTTGTGAGCCAAAATTTTGGATATTGACCTGCACAAATGTATATACATATTTTACATGCCATGATGAATTAAAATAAAGTAATTATAATAAAAAATAATTAATGGTGTTTTCCTGGGATAATGTGGTTATTTTTCGTTGTTAAGTTAAGGTTCGCAAGTAAAATAATAGAAAGATGTACTCCCTCCGTCCCAACCAATTCTTTACACTTTCCTTTTTGGGACGTCCCACCCAATTCTTTACATTACTAAAAATAGTAACTTTTAACAATAAATATATTATTACATCCACTACTTCACTCCACTTTTTCAACACTTTACACTATTACACCCACTACTTCATTTATTTTAACAATAAAATCACTATTACACCCACTATCCTTGGTCTCCGTGCCCGGACCAAATGTAAACATTTGGCCGGGACGGAGGGAGTATAATGTATATATTTTTATGACTTTTGAGTTATACCTTCTTATTATTAAATTATTTATCTATTTAATTTGTTACGCATATTCTGAGGTGAATAAAAAATAAAATTAGATTTTTTTTGTATTTTTAAATTAGTCACAAAAATATAATATATTTAAATATATTTTTCATTCTCTTTAAAATATGTGAAATGGTGAAAAGAAAAACATATGACAAAGGAGTTGGGAAAAAATCGTCAATTCAATAATTTCAAAACTCTTTTGACAAGAGTAATGAGTTACTGCTTCGAATATTACTAAACTTTTGGTTTTTATTATTTGCGGAAATATAAAATATCAATAATTTATTTGTTTTTGTCAAATAAAACATCAATAGTTAATATGCAAAAAAAAATGAACCATGAGAATGAAAATAAATAAATAAACGAAAAGGGGGGTAAATTTGGTAATTGAGAGCGGCAACCGACTAAAAGGCCTAGATATAGGCACCGCATTCGCCCCCCACTTGTTCTCGCACCATCATCGTCTCAGCTTGAGCAGCCTAGGAGTTTTCTTATTTGCCGCTGAAAATGGTACCCTCTCTCTCTCTCTCTCTCTCTCTCTCTCGATATATATATATACATATATATAGACTCGCATACAATTCTTAGTTGTTATGCTTCTATGGTTATATGTTGCTGTTTCATTTCGATACATCGATTGCAAATTTGTTTGATTATTAGTTTTAAAATCTTTATTATATGGTAACTGCCTCTGTGTCGAGAAAAGCTAATATACTTGTCGAAAATATATTCAATTTGTACTTTGATAATTGATATTATCCTATATTCCAATTGCCTATATCTATAGAGAGAGAGAGAGAGAGAGAGACTTTGTAGTATCGGTTTATGTGAGTTAATATATGACGTGATATCAGTTAGTAGCTCTGTCTCTCACATGTGATGTTCTGCATTTAGCTTAGAAGTTAGTACCTAATTTCTGAAGAGGTTCTAAAATTTTTATAATTGAGAATTAATTTGAAGTGTTATAATATTATATCTATTTATACATATCAATTGTTTATGAAATCCAGGCAATTAGTCTCTCTGCCTAGGTGGTTTTTAGGAAACTTAATTCTCTACGTTATCTGTTGCACTGTTAAACTAGTTGAGTTAGTATTGCTGTTGCACATGCAAGTGTTTTGTTTGCTTGTTTATTGTTAAGATTCCGGTGTGACCAATCCATGGAATATATGTCTACCGAATTAATTGTTGGCTAGGTAAGGCTGCATTGTGCCCCCCAATAATTTTACTGTCTTGTCCAGAGAAGTGTAAAAAATAATTGAATGGATCTGAATATCTGATACATGTTCTTGCAGCTTGACTGTTGTCATGTGTTAACCATTTGTCTTCTTCTCA
This sequence comes from Oenanthe sinensis, assembly GCA_028671895.1. Taxonomy (NCBI): domain Eukaryota; kingdom Viridiplantae; phylum Streptophyta; class Magnoliopsida; order Apiales; family Apiaceae; genus Oenanthe; species Oenanthe sinensis. Next base: position 5,949,320 of record CM053795.1, on the reverse strand, counting down.
TGTGTAATAGTCGAGGAGGAAGACCAGGGAACCCAAGGAAGAAAATGTAACCCTTGGACCTGCTGTTAGAGATGGCGAGATTGTGTTTGGCGTTGCCCACATTTTTGCTTCATTTAACGACACTTTCATTGTGAGTAATTTATAGTGCTTCATTACTTTCACCCAGAGCTCATTCGTAAGTCCTAATTATCATTATCGTGCTTATCTGAAATGCAGCATGTTACTGACTTGTCTGGAAGAGAAACCATGGTTCGCATTACTGGTAAGCTTGTTCCCTCAAACACACACACACACACACACAAACCTTTATATTGAGAAAGTGACTGAAAGTTGTCTGTGTACTGCGTGTTTCTATTGATTTTATGGAATTTTCAAGTGTATCTTTTATATAGATCTAGTGGATCATTGTTTTTGTTTTGCATCAGAGTATGTTGATTTTTGTAATAAACTTTTGTATGTGGATGATAATATCCAAATTGATAAATAGGAGGAATAAAACTACATTAGCAACTCTAAGATAAAGCACAGGCACTTATTCATTAGAATGTTTAATTAAGTACATTTTATTAATCTCCTAACAAAATCATCTGTCATTTAGATTTATATTAGACAAAAGAACTTCAATGACACTAAAAAATGTTTATTTGAAATAGGTGGCATGAAAGTCAAGGCTGATCGTGATGAGTCTTCACCATATGCAGCTATGCTTGCTGCACAAGATGTTTCAGTGCGATGCAAGGTTATTCATCTTTTGACCTACTGCACAATGAGAGAGACAAAGACTTTCGATTACAATTGTTTTGCAGAAAATATTTATCACTCAATATTATGATATTAGGGTTAGGCACAGAAAATTTATATTCTCTCTACTCTCATTTCTGCTTGTATCTATCAAGAAATTAAGGTGGATAATTGTTTATTTCTTCTCTGGTTTTCCTCAATTAACTCTCATCCTAGCAAAAAAAATGTAACAACTCTTTCTTTTAATCTGAAAACTGCTTATCTATATTACGATTATTAATGACTGACTTATATATTAACTGTAGGAACTAGGCATTACTGCCCTTCATATCAAGCTGAGGGCTACAGGAGGTAATAAAACTAAGACCCCTGGTCCAGGTGCCCAGTCTGCACTCAGAGCCCTGGCTCGTTCTGGCATGAAAATTGGACGCATTGGTAAATATTCTTACATGCAGAATTATCATATGATCCTTTACTCTTAGTTTTAATGCATCATGTACATATTTTATCCCTTTATCCTTTTGTTACTCTTCATTGGAGTGGTCACAGTAAATAATCAATTGTCATAGCCAGGATTTCTTATATGTTTTTTTATTTATGTTGAAGCAAAACTGCAAGTCTTTTTTCTGATGTCGTCAACTGTATGCATTGAGTCAAAAATTCAATCCAGATGTTTTTTGTAGTTGCTAATATATTCTATTAATGTGCAGAGGATGTGACCCCAATTCCCACAGACAGCACTCGTAGAAAGGGTGGTAGGAGGGGAAGGCGACTGTAATTCTTTTTCTCTTGATGTTCTTAAGCACATGACAGCAGTTTCTGTCAGAGAACCTTGTCTGTACTCTGTAGTTTGTTCGAGAATTAAGATATTGATGTGGTATTTAGGATATGTTTTGAGTGACCTGGAATGATTCTGGCATTTAAAATCTCAGATTTTGAAATATTAAATTCTCTGAAACAATTGTCCATCTCTGTTTGATTTTCTGATATTTGTATACACACATTAGGCTATTACTGCATTGTTGTGAATATAGCCTTGCAATACATACTCTCTCATATATTTCATATCCAAGAGTTTTTCCTTGCCGAAGACCTAGGTTCTCTACCCTGATGACCTAGGTTCCATACTAAAAAAAAGTAAACGATGTCGGTTGAATTGCGCTGTGTGTGTGACTGTGTGTTGGGGGCTCCTTTAAGCTAACTTAAATGGAGTATCAGCCTATTATAACTTATTTTTTGGGTTAAATCTCTGAGTGCTCACTAAAGTAAGAGGCTTGTATCAACTTGGTATTAATGCGAGATACATTTGGAAACACATTGATCTTGACTCAGTCGTGTGCTTGCAATTTTCACGCATATCTCACTTAAGATATTTGTTTTCTGTCAGGTCAAACTCGTGAATCTAACATTATTGTCATTATTCGCAATTATAATGGTACAAACGAGACCAAAATAATTAAAGTGATCAAATTGATATTAGCCTTTCATTTTAGTAAGCACTTTGAGATTTAACCCCTTATTTTTTTGGCTACTTGCCACATCCTACCATTTTTTACTATCTACTTTTTTTCTAAAACTGATCCATCAGCTCACTCATCTGCACTAATTTTATTTTCTGACCCATTTGCACTAATTTTTTTTCTTTATATTCTGTTATAGAATTATTTATTAATTTCTTCATTTTTTTTGTCTCTCATTTCCCTTCTTAGAGCTGTTTATTATTCATATTAAAATCATGTCTTTTCATTTTAAATAATTTATATTTCAATATTTATGTTTTAAATTTTATATTTCTAAAAAATTCATATATTAAATTTTTTTTATTAAATAATTGTTCTTTTGCAAGTTATGTTAACTTATAAGTTATAATTTAGCAAACACTTTATTGATCTATAAGTAAAATTATCCAAAAAATTATATAACTTATAAGTAATAATTTAATTATCACTTATCTGATACGTATTTATTTTAAATTAAGCCAAAGTGCCAAACGAGCCCTGTGTACTTTTTGCAATTTTTACTTTTTCATCATAAAAAAACCTCTCAGTAGTTGTATTGTTTAGAGTTTAAAGTTTAAACCAGCAGAATAACTCTAGAAGTTAATTGTTTATGCGTTTTAATATATTTGACAAGAAACTCTAGAATGTAGCAAATAGTCAAATACGTATCTTTTACCTCAGTGGTGGTGTGCCATTACCGTCGTCCCAAATATTATGAAAAGAATTGAGTAGTCAAAATTTGGATAGAAGAATGTTCAACTGAAAAATGTTACAATAAAAAACAACCAAGATTCAGAAATTATATTATACTAATGTATTATTAATTTATTAGAAAAAAACTGATCAAGAATAATTATTAAGATAAAATTAGCATTCTAATAATTTGAGATTGAATAGTAGAAAATATTTAAGAAGGAAAATGTGATCCAAAATATTAAGAAAACACCTGCTGATTTGTTGAACACATATAGACCCTGTTTGTCTGGACTTATAAACAGTTTATAAACTGAAAAAGTTGGTATATATGTACTTTTTCTGAAAATAAGTAACTTATTTTCAAATTTGAAAATAAGATTTGGTCTTAAATTTCTAAAATAAATATTAATTTTTTTAAAAAAATATGAAAATACTTTTTTAAAAAAAGTAACTTATTACCTATAAACTAAGCCAAACACCCCCATACATTTGTTTTTTTATTAGTTTTAATAGGCAGGTTGCAGTAACATACATGCATTCAGGACCATATTTGTTTTAATAAAGAAATTAATTATTTAAAATTAGGGGCTTTGCCTAAAATATAATAAAGTATAACCAAGCCCACCCTCCAGCTAGTGGGCTTGGAGCGGTTTAGTAGCAGGAATAATAATAATAATAATATTACAAGTTTACCCCGCCAGAATGAAAAACCCTAAATTATACTACTCTATACTGTAAATAAAATAGCGGGGGTTAAGTTTGGGTGTTGAATTATCTTTTGGTGCTCAGAAGAAAAAGAAGCAAGGAGGCCGCAATATCTAAAAACATGAGTCGGTCAGGCCAGCCCCCAGATCTCAAGAAGTAAGTTACCCTTCATCACTCACTCCCTTTGTATCTATATGTATCTATTGTGAATCTGTTCTGGTGGTTTAATTAATGTTGATTGATTGTATGGTGGATGATAACAGGTACATGGACAAGAAGCTTCAAAGTCAGTTCTGCCCCTCTCCTCCTATTTCGTTTTTTTAATCTTCCTTGCCTTTATTAATATTTTGCATGTTCGTTTACGTTTTTTATGCTTATATGATTGTGTGTCAAAACTATCTTGTAAAACATTATAGGAAAATTTAGGAAAATAGTGTTAATCTCGGGTTTAATGGGAGTTGATCAAGTTTTATTCATTGTTTGCGGCTATGATTGTTTTGTTTAAATAAATCTCGTTTTTGTGCTGTGGATTGTAGCAACTAGCTACCTTTATGTTAGTCTATCCACATTCTACACTGTAGATTTTAGAGGTCTCGTGTTCTGGATTTATTATTTTCTTGGATAGTAAATATGGCTACAAATCCAACTACTAATTTAAAGTCCTGCTGAATCTGTAAGAGTGTTTACTAATTTCATAGTAAATATTGGTTTTCTTGAATTGCAGTTAAGATGAATGCTAACCGCATGGTGGTTGGGACTCTCCGGGGTTTTGATCAGTTCATGAACCTGGTGATTGACAATACCGTGGAAGTGAATGGCGATGAGAGAAATGATATAGGCATGGTGGTATGTTTCCTGCCCTTTCATCCATATATACTTATGCAGGGCATGACAGGCATACACTGTTTCTTTAGTCTTTAATTAAATGTATTTTCTTTGGTGATCAGGTTATTCGAGGAAATAGTGTTGTCACTGTTGAAGCACTTGAGCCAGTAAGCAGAGGGCAGTAGGTGCAATTTTTAATTTGTATGCGGTAATTGAGGAGACATTTTTCGTGGTACAACTTTTTAGGCTGAAAACCATATATAAGTGTCAGGCACTAAGAGTACTCGTGAATTTCATTAGACGACTCTTAGAATTCTGTCTTAGTTGACATTGTATTTTGCACTGTGTAGAATGTAGATACTTTTGTTGTGATAATCTTGGTTTATGTTATTCTAATCTCTTATCAAATTATGCTAGCGAGCAGTTATTCCATTTCATTCAAGATAAAATGTTAAAATAATTTATTTTCAATTCATTGCTTAGCATAATTTCCACTATAAAGTGTTGCAGACGAAGTTTTCATCAATTTCAGCATTTGGCCTGGCTGGTGAATTCAGGAACTATAGCCCAGATAATGGTATTGTATTGTATATATTAGAGAATGAATGCCAAAAATTATCCGATCACTTGCATTCTTCCAGTCAGTATAGGCAATAGTAAAGCTTACAACATAATGAGTTAAAGAGTACACTCATCGAACTTGTCTAAACTATAAAAAGCACACCGGTTCCATCTGATATGCAATTTTGCTTCAATAAATATAGCTTAGTAGGTCGTCTAAAACTCTCTAGAAGCTCCCTCCTCTCAACAGGTGGACGTAGTAGCAAATGTTCTACATTGGGTCTGCGTTTATAAAGACTCTCATTCTGGGTTTGTGTTTATATTAGATCTAAATGGACAGGTAATAGGTTCCCCTATTGTTAACCGAAAACAATAATAATAATTGATTCGCAGATTGTCGTATCGTTGATGAGATGGAAGTATGGAACTGGGCAAATAAACACCTCTAATACCAGGTGGTCCAGGTCCATATGCAGCTTCATCAGGAAGCCATAACTGATTTTTTTTTATCACTGATGCAAAATCTCTACTCACAAGGTTTGCTACCCTATTGCTATCATATTACTGCATGATTCTAATCTGACTTGTACTTGATACTTTTACGGTGAATATAGTGAATTTCTATCTTGAGTAAATTTCTATCTTGTACTTTACTTTTCTTACTTGCATTGGTTAGTGGTAGTAGGATCAAGTTGGATTAGAACCCTTTGTGTTAATGTGTTACTTGGCGGTCTTTCTACTTACATTTGTTATGCAACTAATAGAAAACAGAATTTCCAGGACCTCTGCCTCCATGCACTTTACCCAAAATTCTGCACCTCTAAAAAATCACATCTGCAATTTGCAGGGCATAGGCATACCAGATTAAACCACCTGCTTCCTTTCCCCTCACCATAATTAACAACACCTCACCTTCACTGGGATCAGCCCTGCAACCACCATAGCTACACCTAACCTGAGAGAGTTAGAGGTAACCCTCTGCAATAATGATAGCAATTAATACGAGTTAAAAATGACTCTGTTAATATAGGATCTGTTAATTTATCTTATAAATAATTTATAAAATAAATACTACTACAAATGCATTTTCTCCTCCAAGTGCCTTTGGCTCCCTACAAATCTTAGAATAAAAATTAACACGATTCAGTAAAAAGGTCGATATGCACTTTGAATTATTTCCTGGATTTGGTATAAACTGTACGGCAATACAAAGATTATAACTTGAATATATCAATTCACAATTGTATTAATTATAACTTGAATATATATTATTATTAATTAATATTTAAATATTATGAAATGTAAATAAATAATATGAAATCAATCCAATAAAATCTTTTATATTCCGTGGAGTGCACACAAATTCTCATAAATCAATCAAATAATATCCCATAGAATCCAAAAAAATCCATATCAACTCTATATAGATTAAAAACAATCTACAGATTTTTTAAATCAATAAAAATCCATGAATTATCGTTAATCCAAAAAAATACATCAAATTCTTAATTGAATACACCCCCGTAGTTCGCTGATTTGTCACTTTTAAAAGAAAATCTGGAAATATGCTCAGTTTGTATCACAGAATTACTGCTGTGAAATCTTTTTAGGCTTTTCGTCGAGATTTGAGAGTTTTAACACAGAGTCATTTCATTTCTACTAGAGTAATAATAAACATCCCAACGTCTATTTTCGGGTGAGATATAGCATACAAGTTTAGTTTGATATGTTAAAACTAAAGATAAAAAAAATTGCAGGCATTGCATCCGGGAAGAAAAAGATAAGATAAGACATTATTTTCACTTCCACTTGTACAAAAATATATAACACGGTTCTAAACTTATCTCACTCGCCTGCAGCGGCGGAGCCACACACAGCCCAGAGTGTGTCGTGGCCCCCCGAATTTTTAAACAACATTTTTATGGTAGATTGCTGTTATAATTTTTAGAAATGAAAATTTTAAAAATATATAATATTTATTATAAATTATATAATCTATATTACATAATAAATTTCTTAGTGATAATTTTATAATTTTACTCCAATAAAATATTCTTAAATTTAAAAAAATATCAATAAACCTTATTTTTATTCTAAAACATATATTTAATAAATTACTAAATTAAGAATGTTGTTAGTGTAATGTTAAGTTTACTAGAATTATTATTTTTTTGGACAATTTTTTTAACTAAAGTTAATTTAGCCCACTCCGACTTCACCGGCTGGCTCCGCCACTGCTCACTCGCCTGTGCCCTTTACTTGTGATACCTGTAACAATAGTCATAACAGCCCTTCACTATACAATTACCTACATTCTATAAGTTGATCCTTCTTTTTGTTAAGATCGAATAACAATAGAACCTATTAATCAATCCATTCTAGACCTGCTTTGGCTGATCATGGAGGTTGACTACTCGACCATTATCAGGTTGCACAGGCCTTGAATTGCTCTTATATGCCGCTTCCAGTGGAGCTTTCAACTCATCTATTTGTTGTTGGGACATAGACTTGGGCTACATTGCAATAATAATCTAGTTTCAGTGTATAACTTTTGAATGATAGTTTGTGTATATATGTGTGTGAGCCTGAGAAAAATGAATAGTAGTTTATACCTTGCCAAAAACATGCCAGATAACATTCTCGGTACATGGAGGTGTCGTGAAAGAGCCAGTGTATCTAAAATAGTTTCGGGTACTTTTCCTCAGTTGCTTTGCGCTTAAATTCCCAAGATCAACTTGAGCGTGTTCGTTCCTTCCACATTTATCTTTGGATAATTCTCGTAAACTTTTTTGTATCTGCATGTATAATCCATACTAACTTACTTCAGTATCAATTCAAACATCTTAAATCTAAAACACTCTTAATTACTGTTTGTTTGTGTCCTTAGAAACATGATGTTCCAACTATATAAAAAAGAGAGAGGCGCCATTCCCGTACCCTAGCTACAAATGAGTCTCCATAACCTATCTGGTAAAGAATGGCTGTAATAGACATGCTTCCGTCATCAGCCTTATGGACCAATTGAAGCTCCGCATCTAATCTGAAATACAATTCAAAGAGATGATATCGTTCAGAAGCAATATGATTAAAAGTATATGAATAATAGGATGTATGAGCTTGCTAAGAATATCAAAATTGTAAAGATTGTATAATATCGAGAGGGATCGAGTTAATTAGCTAGTTAGAGAGAAAACATACTGCCGTCCATCCATTTTGTGTTCAGATGGAGTATGCCAATGCAATTGTAAGAGACTGTAATTCTTGCCATCTACATTCATCGTTCCGGCACTTTGGTCAAAGTGTACCTGCACAAAGAGTTGTTGTAAGCTCATGAAAATGCTGAAATGAGAGTGAAAATTTGTTTAGAAATATCAGTATACAACTTACAGCGATGTTGAAGCCATTGTTTACCAAGACGGCATTGGCAGATTGATAGTCTCTGGATAAGGACCTGAGCTTGTCATCAGGGGTTGCTTTGTTCCTCACGATGTCAATCGGAGATTGTGCTTTACCATCTGAGCAAATCTTGAACTTGGGGTCAAGGCTTCCCCACTTGTCAGGTCCTTTAGGACCCGAATACCCGAATTCAATAGCTGCTCGATATAACAATCAGAGAAAAAAAAATTGAATTAGTATCATACATGCAATATTAATTGCTGGCGAGGCAGGACACATTTCGAAAATCGACACACTTTGGAGAGACATACTAAAAAGTGACATGAGTAGATATGACCTGAAATGATCCATTTTTACTGTATACATCCACTTTAATCACAGCCATTAATTTTTATTTAACAAAATTAACACGTTTACAGATACAAACACGACTAATAATCCGAAATTGCTACTGTAAATAACACCCAAAAGATAATGTTAAAGATGGAGAATGAAAATACATTCATCAGCATCAAGTGTGGCATATGTCGTGACAATGAGAAATGAAAATGTGATCACGAGAACTGACAACCTATAAGTCGCCATGAATTGAGAATAATAAAAATAAAAAGAGGATGATGATTGGGCTTTCGCAACAATTGTTAAGATTATGGTGATTAGTGAAATAAACGTAATGTTGATCGATGGAAATGTGTGGCCTTTAGTTGTTGACAGTGCTTAAACAACAATCATTAAAACTGATGTTCCTGCTAATTATAGACGAGGAGAAGAGAGAATCAAGCAGCAGTGCCAATTAATCCTCGAAACTCATGGAGCACCTTTGCTTATTATGTGGGTTCTCGTCTCTCTTTTGTTTCAATTTTCTCCATACATGTTTCCTCAATATGAATGGACGTAAGTTGTTCCCAAATTATTGTTTTTTTTGACATAATCGGAACAAAAAAATTTATTAATTTTATTTTACGAGGTCAACGATGAATTCATACTATCATGCTCTTCTAGTTCCTCTGCCGATCATTAGTTCCTCCCCTGACCATGCTCTTCTAGTTCCTCTGCCGATCATTAGTTCCTCCCCTGACCATGCATGTTAATTGCTGAAGTTGAAACTCTTGATAGTGGGTGGTTACATACATTATACAGTACATAACAAGTGGAGCTGGTCAACTTGAGATGCATGCTTCTTCTAGATAAATAGCATGCATTTACTTGGAAACCAACATTTTTTCTACCTCCACTACTACTATATATGAGTCTATAAGCATAGCTACTTGGCTAAAATTGCACATTGCATAATTTGCATTCCCCTTGAGACAAATCGCACATTGCATAATTTGCATTCCCCTTAAGACTTCAACACTTCGTATTGCTAACATCATGGTGCAGTACCCTCATTTATAAAATACAAAACCTATAATATTTCGCTTAAATTAGAGTAGTAATCATAAAAATGCAATTGTACAGGTAATATGTAGTTCATAACTCGAAGGTTACAACAAAAATAATTTTAATTCTATAGATGAATAGTTAGGGCCTAGCTAGGAGTAGGCCTTTGTCATATTCATGGCAGCCTATTCAAACACCTTTCCTCCATTCATCCACATTGACCACGTTTTAAACAATTCACAAATCCATAAGCTACAGATACCCAGTGAGTTTTCAAAGTCGACTTGTTTAAGAAAGTACTGTATTGAGCATGATTGGATAGCCTAAGTGGTAAGTGCGATTGAATAGCCCAAGTGGTAAGTGCGATTGAATAGCCCAAGTGGTAAGTATTGTATTTTACATTTGTTTTAATTACCATCTTTGAGCGAGCATTCATTAATTAAGGGGTACTCTGAAAACAAATTCTTTCTAATTAACTTTAATCCTGGAGACATAGTTAGTTAAATACAAACGTACATACAAAAGTTTGCACTTTGCATACAACTTGGCTCAGTAATGAAGAGAACTAACCATCAACCTAATCACAGCACAAAATTTTGCTGATAATCGGATTAGCAAGGGGGATCAGAATGAAGTTGTACGCATACATGTTATTTTCGACTCCATTTTTTACATTGCAAAAACGATAAAAATACATATGTATATGAAATGGATTATTTAATGGCAGCTGAAGCCAAACACCAAGTAGAAAGAATAAAGATATTGTTCATGAGTGCCGCCTTAAAAGGCTCTAAAAAAAGATTTTGCAGTCAACAAACAAATCTGAAAAGCACTACTGCTAATCAAGGGATTTAGTAGTGGTCCTCTTCCATCTAAAAAGTTTCTTAACTGTTCTACAACTATACGTAACGATTGTCTGGTAATAACGCACTTGCTACCTATACATACAATAACTATGTGACTATGTGCATGCATGGTTGTCTCCCAGTTGCCACTTTACTGTTTACAACTCGATGCTTTTTCTTTACTACTACAAGACTACAACTAACAAATTGCTAGTAGTTGACATAATAATTAGCCAAAAGAATCTACCTGAAATTTTAATGCAATTGCCTTGTTTCATTTTTCCACTTAATTTTTATGCTTATAACTAACCTTTAGGCATCAATTGTTTGAGTTGTTTCTGCTTAGCAGCTGGTTTCTGCTGGTCTGCAACACATGGTTTGTGTAGTTAACACAAGATAATCGTTGTATATATTTTACTTCTAGACCAAATTTGAAACAAAATTACCTTTTTCATAGCAATATATTAAGTGTGTGTCACATATAGAACTTAGTTAAGTTATACCCTGCCGATGCGAGAAAGTTTGTGTATTAAAAAAATGACCATTAATGTATATATGCATGTGGTTATGTCACTAGGCTATCAAAGAACTATCTGCATTTTCTACTCTTTTTGTTGGATGAATGCGAACTTTTTTACTTTAATCACACTAGTACTCCAATATTATTCTAATAATGAGTTGTATACAGTTAAGTATATTGCTACACACATCAGCAAACACAAATATACAGATAATCACACTATCCTCGTTGGTCCACTAATCTGTTAACCTCATAAAATTTGTAAAGAGCAGAGTTCCAAACAGATCATGCTCATATTAACTAGAAAAGAAAATATTCATGAAAATCAATAAGGTGGGGCCTGTAATCCAAAAGCAGGATATGGTTTATTTGGTTCAATAATTGTATTTTCATGACTATCTCCTATAAGAACAACATAGTAATCCACTTGACAACATTGACCAAACACCAACGTCTGTGTTGCATTCTCTCTGTATAAACCTACTATACAGATTTCTTGTTGAGCAAAAAATTAACTGAACTATGGGAAATTGCTTAGCTCAACAAGAGAAGCTAATCCAGGTCATGAAAATGGATGGAAAGATCCTTGAATATAAATCACCTCTGAAAGTACATCAGGTTCTGTCCGAATATGCTGGCCATGCAATATCTCAGACACTTCCAGTGATCCAACATCTGTGGCCTGACGCTGATATGCATGCAGATCAACTTTACTATCTTTTACCACTCCCGGTTCTTGACAAGGAGCGTCACAACATAAAGGAAGTAGCCGGAAAAGAAGATAGTGGAGTTGTGAGGATTAAGTTGGTAATTAGAAGACAGGACCTGGATATGTCAAGTAAAGGAGGAGTTTCAGTTGAAGATATGATTTCGCAGCTCCAAAACCAAAAATTGGTTGTTTCATTACAAAAATTGGATGGTCATAGTAACAGAAATTGTAAAAGGTGGAAGCCAGCTTTGCAAAGTATACCTGAAGCTTGCTAGTTTTCGTTCTTTCACTACAGGCCTCGAACCCTCAACATAGTGACAAAAAAGAGGGGCATCCGCTAGGCTTACTGTAATAACATATAATATTATGGCCATAAAAGATGCTATGTATATTTTAAGTAATTGATCTTAACAGATTGCAAATCAATTATGGTTCTTAATTCTTCCTAAGGTGTTTCAAGAGGTACCTATCGCAGGTGTGGTCAAACTCCCTTTCTGATCGAAAAGAACTGCAATAAAGAAGTTAAGGTAACATGAATATATGTTGCAGTATCAACATTTTAATTTTTAAGCAATTCAACATCTATAATACAATACAGAGACATCTGAAAACTCACCCAGTAGACAATTTTCTCATCTATAGTTGAAAGGCTTTACTTATGTTTTAATCGATATCAGAAAATATTTATAAGTGTTGGTGGTTATTTGTTTTCCAATTGAAATGAGGTAACCTAATAAAAATAGAGAAAGAATCCCTAAAGTTAGATAGATGCTCTTTAAGCAAGCTACAAAATATATGCAACAGAATCGTATGCTGCCTGCTCTATAAGCAATCTACAAAATATATGCAACTGAACATCTTTCTGATGCACCGATTTGTAATTGTAGTTGGACCTAACAATTCATGTAGTATACTTCCGAGACCTGTATCTTTTTTCGCGTCGTCTACTAAAATGTCAAATACAAAACCAATCCATTTAGAGATTGTGTATTTTGATATTTGTATATCTTCGTATCGTATTTTTTGTGTCGTGTTTTCGTATAATATTAAATAAAAATTAATATATAAAAAAATAGGTAAATATATTATATTATTAAGTATATTTCTACAAATATATATTAAATATATGTATTTACATCATATTTACATACAAGATTACAAAATTAAGTATAATTATATAAATAAATATGCATACATCTATAAGAAAAATAATAAATTTATATACAAAATATTTATTTATTTTATTTCATGTATTTCGTGTACTCTAAAATTAAACGCAAAACCAAACACTAAATGTAGTCAGTCGTGTACACATGTGTCGTGTACTCAAAATACAAATACAAACACTAAATTATCGTGTCGTGTGATAAATTGACATGTCTGATTGTAGCACTCTGGTAGTCAAACCACCATGCTAACCGTAGAATATATTTAAAAAATTAATACTTTAATAGTTTTTTATGTTAAAAAAAATTATTAGTTTAATAGCTGGTCGGTATGAATTAATAGTTTTTATTTTATTATTTTATTTAGTTTTAATTATTTTGAAGTAAAAAAGTACTCTATAATTTCACTTGTATAATTACTTTAATAAATTAATATATATATTTATTTTTTTACATAGCAAAAAAATCATAATACTATATTTTGTTTGTTTAGGGAAAAAAATAATCTGAAAACACAAATTAAAATATACATACCGTAACCGATTTGAAAAGTGCAAGTAGAGGGATGGTCTAAAGTTGGACACAGTTTCACTTGTATCATCTTCTCTTCTCCTCCGCCAACCAAACACAAACCCCCAAATTAACCTATACATACACACGCCTATACGTACACATCCATGGCGCAAACCCTAATTACTCCGGTCTACAACTCCAATTAAATGGCGTCTCTAGGCTCCTGTTGGACGATTACATCTCACAAGTCTCGCGCAATCATGTTATCTCTCAACTCCTCCTCTTTAATCCCCTTTCTTAAACCTCTTCAATTCATTCATGTACAATCTCAATCTTCGCTTTTCTTGCGAAACAGATCAAATGTTAAATTTACTAGTAATAATAGAGGAGTTACTTGGAGAAGTGTAATTAGGGCAAATATAGATGTATCTCCGTTGTCGATTAGGCCAGGAGGTATAATTGAGACTGATAAGTTGTCGTCCGATGTTCGAAAGAGGACGATGGATGCGGTTGATGCTTGTGGAGGGAGAGTTACTATTGGTGACGTGGCGAGTAAGGCTGGTATTAAGTTGGATCAGGCTCAGAAGGCTTTGCAGGCTCTTGCTGCTGATGCTGATGGCTTTTTGGAGGTACTTGTGTTTTTCTTGTTTCCGAATGTCTGGCGTAATTATGTTTACGAATTAAGAATCTCAAACACTTTACATTGATTATGTTAATTATTGTGCACTTTATCGTGATTTCTGTCACATTTTACAGTTACACTGAGCACAAATAATGTGTATGTGATGGAAAGTTATGGAATTAGTTAATATATAAAGCTTATGAATAAAATCACACATTTCGTCAGTTTAAATGTCTGGGGTTAATATATCTTATGTATCTCTTAATTGCTTTAAAAAGTTTTTTGATTTCCTGATGGCAATCATTTTGAAGATGTTATCGACAGGTTTCAGATGATGGTGATGTTCTATATGTTTTCCCAAAGGATTATCGTGCAAAGCTTGCAACCAAATCACTGAGGATAAAGTTAGAACCCTTTTTGGAAAAGGCTAAGGTAACATCCTTGTTACTTGCTATTGTGTATTAAAATGATGGATAACTAATACTAAGTGAAATTTTGCTTGTTTTTCTCAACAGTCTGGAGCTGAATATGTTGTAAGAGTTTCCTTTGGAACAGCATTAATTGCTTCAATTGTTATTGTCTATACCACGATTATTGCTATCCTTTCAAGTAAAAGGTACATGGATCTTAAAACTGAAGAAGCCAATCTTTAAAACTGACTTGTTTATTGTAAAATCTTTCACTTGTATAAGTACCTGTTTGCTATATTTTTACTTCATGCAACTAAACTATATTGACTAATTTTCTTTATTTTTTATGGTAGTGATGAAGACAATCGTGGTAGGCGTGGAGGTAGATCCTATAATAGTGGCTTTAACATTTTTTTTAATCCAACAGATCTGTTTTGGTAATATTTTTTAACTGGCAGTTTTTTTTTTACTCTGTCAGTTTTTGGTGTAGTAGATCTTCTTAACTCCAGTTTTTTTAGAGTTACCTCTGAACTAATAAAAGGTCTGGAAAAGAAATATCTATAAATGTAACTGTGGAGATAGAAGGATTGATATACTTTAGATGTACTAGAAGCTGAAAATGCTATGGTTGTTGGGTCCAAACCCTAAATTGCATATTTTCAGCTGTCTGTTCAAAAGTTGTGCTGGTTGATTTATCAATGTGCAGATCTTTGCTGTTGCCTGTGTCATTTCTTGATATGCTATGACCAGAAGTAGGTTGTTACTCATAATTGTTTTACACATTATAGCAGTTCTTGTTTCGAGTTTAGTGAAAATTAAGCAGTGTCTATCATGTGTATTATAAATGACCACAGTGGAATGACAAATTAAGATTAGAAATCAAGCTGAGCTTACATATGTACTCTTTCCATTCCCTTTTATTAGACATTTTTGGTTATCAATGTCACATAATGCCCATATATTAATTATGTTGTATGCATTTCTCTTTCTTCTTATACATTCAACCATGGTTATCACGGCGCCAAGCCAAGCCTCAACGCCCGAGAAGGCGAGTACCTTCGAGAAGACTGGTTGCCCTTCAAAGTCTACGATTCGTTCATTATACATACGTTTACCAAATTTATATATATAATATAACTGAACACATCAAGTTCATAATTTAAATCAAAAGTAATAGAATAACAAGATTAAACTAAGCACAGTTATGGCATAATAACATCCAAATATCAAACATGTTTAAGCATATAAAAGCATAAGTTACGATGATAATGAAGTAAAATCATCCATCTCAATATCATGTCCATCTCCATCTCCTTCTTGTGTATTGCCTTGGGTTGGGTCGGGCGATGGTACACCATAGTCATGCTTATCACGGTGTTAAGTCAAGCTTCGAGGCCCTCGATGCACGAGTACGGTCAATGACTAGTTGTCTTCGTGATAATCATGCATGCAACTATAAGGTCATAAAGTAATAACATTACAATAATATTTTTTTTACTAAATCATTACAATAATAATTATTGTAGAAGTAGAACATTAATAAATGAATACTCGTTAAACAAATAACCTTGACAAATGAATATTTTTTTCTGGTCCAGCATAATAGAGAAACAGTGTATTTTTTAACTCCAGGTAACTGAATAATCTCGATAAATGAATAATTTTTTTTGTTCCCGTGTGTATTCATTTATTGAGGTTTAACTGGACATTATAGTGTATTAGATACTCCTCGCCTTGGTCTGTATCAATTTGTTAAAACAGACTAATAAAAAGGAATAGAAGGAGTATATTTTCTTTGAGAGTATAGTGACCTGGAGAAGTTTGTGAGCCACATAGAAAAAAACATTTGCATCACATGCTAGAATTTAATTTAGATCAATAGTAGTTGGTTGTCTCTCTAATTCCATTTTACACTAGCTAGGATTCTGCTTGTCAAATTCTCTATTAAAGAGTAGAGCTGCAAATCTAAATGACAATCTGTTTATGGTGCTGATCTGTGGCTCTTTATTGTAACCCCCCCCCCCCCCCAAAAAAAAAAAAAAAAAAACCCGCATGATTTAGACGTATTACAGTGAATAGATATGCCAGTTATGCTATATTACGAAAAATCTTTGTAATTTTGCTTTATTCTTAAATTTTATAGGTACTGGGATCCATATTACTATAGAAGGAGACGAGTGCGAGCAGATAATGATGGGATGAACTATATAGAATCTGTAATTACTTTTATTTGATGGAAAAGAAGTCATGATTAATTCATATATTTGGTGTTATGGTAATGAACATTATTTCTTGAATGTCTGCCTTGTAGGTCTTTTCCTTTGTATTTGGTGATGGTGATCCCAATACGGGTATTGAAGAAGAGAGGTGGAAGTTGGTAATAATTGAGCTCTGAATTCAGTGGTCCGTTACTTTCAACGTTATGTTTGATTATGTCATTGGTCATGTGTTCACTTGTTAATGTTTTCCAGTATTCCACTACGTGTCCACCCCAAGGTTGAACCAAAGAAAGGAAATATAGTACTCGACTATTCTTTTAAAATGCAATTAATCATAAAGTGTGCTTTCTGGTACTGAATATGCTTACATTTTTAAATGCAGATTCACCATCTAAATTGCTAAAAAATTTGACCCCTTCTGTATTAAAGTTGGTTAGTGAATTTAGAGCTTAGATTTTAGATGAACAAGTTAATTTTGCTACATATCCAATTCGTTCTCTTTGGATAAAATGGCACTAGGCTAAGGAGGCCTATAGAATTAATTAGTTATATTACATTGTGTTTGGCATGGTAATATCAAAATACGAAAACTAATTCTTTTAGTATTACAGAAAGCACCCTTTACTGTGGGAAGAAGCTGAGATGTGGATTTTTTGCAAGGGCTTGTTGTTCTTTGTGCCTTGATGTAAATATCTTTAAATTTCAAATATGAATTGAGGTCTTTTTTTAAACTATGAATGCGAAGTCTTTTATCAAAAGATTGGCTTGGTAATGCTTTATTTGCTACCTTTTCTCATTGTAATATTTTTTTGGTAATTATTCTTGTTGTCATTTTATTTGATGGGTCTCAAAATTTATATTTTTCGTAATATTTAGAGTGAATAACTTCTTCTTTATGGTCTCGTGATGAGGTAACAGCCTAGTAGTTGTGATATCTCATGGTTTTATATGACCACTTTTCAGATGGGGGAATACATAGCATCAAATGGCGGTGTTATTACAGCTGAAGAGCTTGCGCCATATCTTGATGTGGAACATACAAAGGAAATGGTATATGAATAAACTGTTCAAGTATCAGATCTAGTTGGTTATCTGCCTTATTGTGTTTCATCATGTATACTATATAACTACAAGACATGTATGTACTACATTTTTTATTGACATAGTGGCACTTGAATGTGTTGGTCATTATTAAACTGGATTATTAATCAAGTAAAGCTTCTTGCCTTTAGTATCTCATGTTTTGCTTCTTTATGTTACAGAATGACGAGTCATATATCTTACCTGTACTTTTAAGATTTGATGGAAAACCAGAAATAGATGACGAGGTGCGTTTCATTTTGTTACGTAAAACATTTCATTATCCAGTCTATTGCCTGCATTGCATGTTATCCTCTCTCTAATGCTAGCTCCTTTATAGATTTTCTTCGTATTAATGGCATGTCATAATGGTGATTATGCTGATAAGATTAAGTCGGACAATATCTTGAGTTTTCTTTGCGATGCACTAAAAGAAATTCTAATTTTGGAGCTGAAAAGCTTATGTCTTTCCCAAAGTAATATCTTATACTTGGTCGAAACTTAATTTCAGCTTTTTCTGAAGCATTCAGCTTTTTCTGAAGCATAAGAGCTAACCTTATCCCAAAGTATCAATTCCACATATGGAAATGCAAAATCTTGTTTTAAGTCTACAAACTACATTTCTTTGTCTACTTTCATATCTTTCATTGTATTGTGTTTCTATATAGTTTTTTCTTCTGTGTATGTATCTTATTCTCAATAAATATGCAATGTTTACCACATCAATCAACAAAAAGTTTATTAGAAGAAACGGATGAGAATTTGGAGTTCAAGAAGTCCTTTAGGAGATGCAGATAGTTGAAATAAGATACTATCATCAACCTGTATGGTTATTATAAACTAATTAAAAAGATCCTATCAATGAGTCCTTAAATCTGTTTTGTGCAGGGAAATATTTTGTACCGGTTTCCATCATTGCAAATAACAGCTTCATCAAGAAAGGTCGGAAGAAAAGAGTATGTTGGGAGCAAATGGGCAGACTGGGTTGGAGGGGTTGAGAGGTATTTCAGGGAGAAGCAGTGGCAATTCAGGTTTTCAGCATTTCTGCTTTTGTAGTATATAGTTGCTTTTTCGTTGTCACTTTCATGTCTGATGTACTCGATGTTTGCTATGCAGTAAAACTAGCAGTTCTGAAACAGCAATGGTCATTGGATTTGGCGGGCTCAATTTGTTTGGTGTTGTCGTTCTGGGTACCATGTTGAAGTAGGTTATTATTATCTTAACATTTCTTTTCATTTCATAGCTTTTCCTATCCTCTTTAGTGCAACTTCATATCTGGTTATGTTGTTACTTGAAGAAATATGACAGTTGCACCAAGTGGATTCATCACCTTTGTCTCCAACATATTCCCTCTACTCCAGGTCTGGCATTATGATTCATTTCTTATGTATACCTTGTAGGGTTTGCTTTTCTTATATTAATTAGTGTATGTGATGCATTTATATGTAGTAATTACACATACCCTTACCTTGCAATTTTAGATACCTGTTTACTTATTTACATTTTTTGTAAATTGCTAATTAAACATGCCTGCCCACTTTTGCCTCTGACATGGCTTGGACCCTGGATACGGGGGTGAGGGAAATACCACTGGAGAAAGAGTCCTTTGGTAGCTAGGAACCTGTTTAGAATAAAATAAGAATATTACTTTTTTATATATCTCAGTTCTTATGGACAAACTTGGTTTGAGACCTTCATGCAACGTGAATGAATAATTTAATAGTTAATGATGGGTGCTCTGGTTTGGTGTGATGAGCTGTTGTCTGTCACATGAATGGTCTTTCTTTCCCAATGCTTTGAACGTAGAACAAAAGCTTCTGATAATTATTGCATTTAATCATTTGTAATATTTTTTATCCTAGTAGCAGGATAATATATATGTTAATATAATTGCCCTGTTTGTTTTGTTAGGCTATGTATTTATATTGTTAGCAGAAATAGAAGTTGGGCCTCATATTTTTTGTCATATTTGATAATAATAACCACACTTTTCAGATCTATGCTGCCTCTTTTTTTGCAATTCCTTTGGTACGATGGTTCTTTGTTCAGAAGAAAAATGCTGAAATAAAGAAGAGGAATCAGGCAAGGGAACAACGTTCCTTGGCACTCAAACAACCAGATGTGGCCCTAAGGCGAAAGGTGTGGACTGCTGTTTCCCAATTATTTCAAATATAAGCGTTAACTAAGCCTTCTATTTCTACTTTTTATACACGTGATGGATTGTGATCCAACTTTTAACTGGTACGAATAACTTTCCATAAGGGCATTTTTGGCAGTATCAAGAGAGACAACTAGTAGATAAATAGATTCTTCTTTTTTTGTGAAAAGTAGATAAATACTCCCTCCGTCCCACCCATTTGTTTACATTTCGGAGAGAGTGTCCGGCACACATTTTAAGGTGCATATAAAGTATAGTTCCATAACTTATTTTTACAATTTTCTGTTTTTGAATAAAAATTGAATGTTTAAATTTTTATTCAGAAAAAGAAAAAATTAAAAATAAGTTATGGAACTATACTTTATACGCACCTTAAAATGCGTGTCAAACACTCTCTCTGAAATGTAAACAAATGGGTGGGACGGAGGGAGTAGCTTTTTAATATTACTTGCGAAAGTGATTATGCGGGCGAGCGGGTGTGCCTTGTCTTGTATATTTGAATATTTCTCTGACATTCCTTCCTCAGGGTAGATACAATTTAACTTGATCTGTTAATTTTCGTGTTGGATTTGTGGAGTCAGTAAAATTGATTAATAAAATATAGGCTTATACCATAGTACTTGTCAACATAACTTTTATTTTTAGTTTCTAATGCATATCGTAACAGTGCTGCTTCTCATGTTTAGACTGGACTTTAGGACTGATGTATTATTTTCTTGAATTGATTTGACAATAAAACATCACTGATATTTAGACATGTGTAGCTATAATGTACATAACCAGAGCACACTGATATGGCCATAGCGTGCTTGCTGATATAGCCTTAGCTTTCACATACATTGTGAATGTGTTGGCATTCCCTTTGTGCCAATTTTTTCTAATCAATATTCAGAAGCTGCTGTTGACATGTTTGTGATGTGATGCAGCTTCTTAGTGCTAGAGACATGGCCAACAGAACATTCATCAGTCAAGATAGGATTGTATACAGTACTGAAAGGGACTTAATTGAACAAGACTATGAAGCCTCAGAATGGGATAAGAGATTCCAAGAGATAGAGAAGTCTGAATAATTTTATTTTTTTGATTTTGTAGCTTATTCCATAAGTTTATACTAGGAATGTAATATGTACTAGATATATCTTGACTTTGTGTTTGCATGTACAGACTTTTTTCTTATGATTCAAAGTACCATTCTAATGTCAATATGAATATTAACCAGAACCTGTAAATTGTGACAGTGCTGAAACTTAGGAGACATGGCACATCATTTTTCTTAACATTGGAAACTTTAAAACGCAACACTTACACTTCCCTTTTTGTTGGTTATCTTTCATTTATGTGTTGGTTGATATATATGGACCATCATTGTTGTAATTATTTTTCTTGGTGTTCTTTCCCAATCAGTTTACTTGGACATTATAAGCAAGTACAGCTTCTTCCATGTTATTCTTTGAATTGGCTGAAAATGTGATTGATGCATCATTTGCGTTTTTTATGATAGCATGGTCTGAAGTTTGACGAACCAATGATTTTTGCTCCCCAAGTTAGGTTAACCCTCTAAATAAAATCTGTGCTCAAGTGTTTCCTTTTCTTTTAATCAGTTCTGCTATTTAATTTAATTATTAATTAATAATTATATTGCAGATAATTCTGTTTTCTCGCTGGCTACTGGTGTCCGGGTTAGGACCATTTTATTCAATAACAAGTGTGCTATCGGTAGATTATCTAATTTAAAACTCACTTCCTCTAAAATAATTCTTTTTAATTATTCTACAACTTAATTTGATTTGTGTAATGCATATGAGATAGGTAACAAATACAACAAAGATTAAACAGAATGTTTTAACAAAACAAATCTTAAAATTATTTTAGAAGTCCAATCATGGATTTCTGGAGGAAAAATGGTCATGCTAGAAAGATGCCCAAAAAAGCACAAATTTATAGTCTAATTACCCAAAATGGCACCCTGTACCTTGCAGAAATTCTTGGCACCAACAATAAAATTACAAGGTTCTAAAAAATATCTTGAAATACAAGGGTTTTTTCAACCATGATGGAATCTTTACAATTTCTTAATTCTTAAAATCCACAATTAAACAAAAATATTAATCCACAAGGTTTCAATAATTGCTACAAGGAAATTGTAAATATTAGAGAATCTTTATAGAAAGTTCTAAAAAAAAATCATGAGCTTTTGAGTAAAGTTTTATGTTTTTTTTGTTAGATCTAAGTGCAGTTTCAAAATAAACTGTAAAGATGTTGAAGTTCATGAGGGGTGCCAAAATCAAACCTAACCCGACAACCCAACCCGAGTTAATATTACGATTCGAGTCCGTCAACCCGATACATGAAATTGCCGCCCTAATGTTCCCATGTATGTTGTACCAAAAAAATAAAGCAATTAGCTTTAAAGAAGTACAAATTTTATGAATATCATTAACAAACTCTATGTTCCGGGTCTCGATGTATATAAGCCACACTTGGTTATTTTGTATTACAGTTTACAGGCCGGCATGATCCGTATCAGATTTAAATTTTCTTACTAACAGCAATAATGGCATGAGAATGATAGTTTCAAACAAATGTGATTGCTAAGATATTTTTAGCATGTTATGGAACGTCATGCATCACATCAATTTTTATGCGCAATACTTACAATATATAAGAAATAATAAATTTTAATATTTATCTGTATACACCACAAATTTATATTGCCATTTCTATAAAATATATAAAAATATTTCATGTTAAATATTTTTTAAAGTCATGACACGAGTTGTGATAAATAAGTAGAGGTGTTCAGAAAAATCAATCTTTTTTTGGAACATAATTTAAATAGAAGGCACAAGTGAAGGAAGGTATATCTTTTAAATGAGTATTATGTCAAACAGATGGTGATACCACCTCAACAACAATTCACTAATTTTCTTACTTGAACCTAGGACCAATGGCCGATAGCTTGGCTTGTATCAATAGCATGGAATGTGGACATTTTATGTTATACGAGGCCTTTGATATTTTCTCCACCAATCCCTGATCCGCCAAAATAAGTACATCACTCCTGCAAATAACTCCAACCACAATCTTTGAAAACTGCTCCATGCAATAGCCAATCTCAATGATATGGACTGACTCTGGCAAACAACACATAGCAAAGTGTAAATACAAGATGTAAAGCACGAAGCAACATAATAACTCGTGTAGTTCAGTTGAGTTCACAATTTAAAGTCCTGCAAATTCACAAAGGCATCAAGTCGACTAAGCAAAATCTCTTCACCACGTCTCTATTTAATTAGTGATTTCTACACTGCCTATCATCTGGGCTTACGACTCTTCACATCTGCAGATAGTTAACATATTGCACTCCTAAATAATTGTACGTCTATTTATTCCAAATAAGAATCTCACCACTCTAGAAAATAATTTCTTTATAGGTACCATATCCTTTTCCCGAAGGATTGCCTAGGAGAACTGAGATTTTCAAAAGATTACAGGGTATCTAAATGTCTTATGGGTACCACATGTTCCTACTAGTTATATGTTTTTTCTTTATACATTTATGTTATACCAAGTGCCTATGTTGCCTATAAAAGAGAAACAAGATGATAGTTGTGTCCCGTCCAAATGATGTTTATCGCCACCCTAGTACCCTAGGTTTAGTATGGTTGTGAGAAATAGACAATTGTTATCCACTCTTCTTTTTCAATCTTGTATGAGTTGTAACAAAAATTTCTAGCAGCATAAACATCTTATTCATTGCCCAGACCCTAAACATATTTTGCTCTAATACCATCATAACACAAGACATCCAGTGGACAAGTGTCCAAAAGGACATATGTAAAACAATATATTAGAAGCACAGTATATCTTCATTAAACAATCATCATAGCTAAATGCAGTAAAACTTCCTGCATCACCTGTGTAGCATGGAAAATATCATTCAAAGAATGCCCTTGTTCTTCTGCATCTTCCCACTTCTTAGTAAAGTTCCTGTAGCCTCTGGTCCCATATGCCGACAATAAGTTTTTTAACGACCCAAGAAGATTAATTTTGCTGTAGAACACTCCCAACTTTTTCCTGTAAGAGCTGCTTTTACCATTACTTTTTTTAGCTTCCTGAACCCAATTCTCTTTTTGATCATGTTCAGACACTTCAGAACCAATTTGCACATCTGATTGTTCAAATGCATTCATGTTTAAACTAACATACTCCCCAGGCCTCTGCTGAACAATCTCATTATTGAAACTAGATGATGAAGATGGATCCAGAACCATCGTCATCATGCTGCGATCTTCTAAATTACGATGTGTTAGATTCTGAACAGAATTTCCCCCTGAAAGAAACATTGCAAACCCGTCTCTGTCTTGTTCATCCAAGTCAACCCATTCGTTCCTCCCTGAGGACGTATCCGACAAGCTTTTGTTCACCTGTGATATTTGTTCCGCAATGGCTCCTATAAATTGCTTATGTCTAGAAACGGCAATTTGCTTTCTCTGAGACTTGTCTGATGCAGCTGCTGCCAGTGCTACCTCTCTTTCAAAATCTTCAAGCTATTAAAATCGTAACAAACCATAATTAAAAACAACAGCACAACGAGAAAGACTAAAAGCAAGGTATAATATGCACCTGCCACTTTACTGTCTCTCGACTAGTTTCTAGTTGACGCCTGTGATATTGTACGGAAGCAAGTAGCCTGTGGTCAGGATGATGGGTTTCCTGAACGAGACTTTGTTCGTGCAACAAATTACGATATACTGATTCCATCCTAAAGAAGAATAAAAATAGATCAACAACTATAAATTTCAAGATTCAACCTTTTCACTCATAGCAATATACAAGAACTTCCCTGGTGTATCATTTATCGCAATATCTTTTGTAGTTTCGTATAATGTACAACATAACACTTGAACAATTTATTATTTCAATTCGATTTTTTCTTGTGCATATACATACAAAAGCAAGCACAACACACACACACACACATGAATCAAGAATGGAGGAGGAGTGGGGGACCTGTCAGCGGAATCTTGAACAACTTCGGCTGCTGAGAAGAGCGGGTCGGATTCCCATTCTTGGTAACCCGATGCTGATGCTACCATCTTTATCAATTTTTATAAAATTAAAATTACAAAAAAAAACTATGTTTGTAATGAGAAAGGTAATATACGATTAGGGTTACAAGAGGAATGATGATGATTTCATAAACAACAAAGGAAGTTGGGTATATATATATAATCTTACTGGTAGAGTAATGTATTACTGTATCTGCATACAACTGGTGTGTGTGTATATGTATGACTTGGGCTTTGACAAAGAACGCAGGTAACTCGACTTGTTTTCAATTTTACTGTCTTGCTCTCTTACAGTTACCGGTTCCCTTTATTTTTTTACTACAATGGTAATGTTTAGCAATGTTTTTTTTTCCATATAAAGTATTTTCTTATTACACTGTTTATTAAAAATATATAATTCAAGAAGATAATAAAATTTAATTTTAAATATCTGATACTCTAAAACCTTGTTGGCTATTTCTTTACCAGCTTACAGGTGCAAAGTGCGGTTAAGTCTTTAATTTATTATTAGACCTACTTTACAGAACCATTTGATATGTCATCTGAATATTGAAAATGTCATTACACTGTACTTCATGCAAGTCTTGTGACTTAAATTATTTTGATTAAATGCAGATATAACCTGGAACATTGCTCTGCTTTATATTTTATAGATCAGATCAATGATTCATACAATTATGCAGTGAAATACATTCAAAAGTCAGATCCGGACACCATTTGATGTATTCTTGACACAATGAATACATATGGTATGCATTACTCATACAAAATACTTGGCCATCTCAATTGCTTTTTGCTCAAAACCACACTTCTCGTAAAATCCGCTGTTCTTAGCACTGCAGTCAAGTACCACCTTGTAACATCCCACTGAACGGCAATGATCAGTGAGGAACTCAATGATTTTCTTCCCTAATTGTAAACCTCGTGCATTTGAGTCAACCACCACATCTTCTATGTGACCAGCTTTCCCACAATTCCTTATAAACTTTCTTTCAATCAACACACTTCCAGTTGCTATAATTTTATTTGAGCATTCATCTTCAATTACACATATAACATGGTCATCACCATATGACTTCAGCTCTTCATACCGATTTTGGAAGTCTTTGTCAGAGACAGAATCACATACAGTTAGTTGCTGCAGTAGTTCAAGGAAGCCCTTACTTTTGTCAGAAATCTCAAGTTTTCGAACTTGATACTTCTTTTCGACATTAGAGAAACTCACACTCTGCATCTTTTTTAGCAAGGTATGCCCGACTGTCTTAACACCTGAGACTCAAAACCAAACAAAATATAACACACTTGAAATTTGTTTGGTTGAAGGAGGGGGAAGGGGAGTGACTAGGGTTCAGGGAGATCAAGTTCCCCAACAAAAATAATGTTAATAACCACCAAAACCCACAACACTCACTAATAAACATAATGTCAAAAATCAGCCATCAACTTCCACTAATTTTGCACTTAAACATGCACCTCCATCTGTTATAATCAATCAATCATATATATACAATACAAGAACATACGAGGAAAATATACATTTTAGTATTTAGCACATAATATCTAAAGAAAACAATAGTTCCCAGCTTGCAAAAATAAAAAATAATGTGGTCAAAACAAGATACTTAATTCGATCTCAAACAACCAAAACCCATAGAGAAGTGCATTTAATAGATAGGTCTGAACGAGTAATATCCATTAACCACCTTCCATTAACCCCTTCCACCACTTCCTATAGAAGATCTCCTAGCCTTGTTGTCTACTGCAGACCACCCAAGAAAATAAAAAACCTTGATTTCCCATTAAATGGAATCGAATCCGCTAGAAAAAACCAAAGGCTTGACAGTTAAAGTTAGGCAAGGAATGGAGGAGGAAATACCGGGAGCTAAAAATGCAGCATAGAAGAATTGTAAAAGTTAGTGTGAGTGGATACTAAACAATTCGTTAATCTTGGCTGTGCTAATTTATAGGTCCAGGAAAAATACCATTTCATGTGGACACATGCAACAAAACTAGTGAACCATTCAAACAAGGCGAATCTTCTACTCAGAACACACGTGAATTGGATAGCATATTTTCCTTCCTTCCTTCCTCAAGAATTTGATACAAAAGAAACACTAAATCCCACTTTTTATTTTGTAAAAATTATACTACTAGTTTCAAATATGCTCACATAATCACGCAAGTATATACATGTCGTGTGTGTGTGTGTGTAGTAACAAAGCAAAGAAAGTTACCACAAGTATAAGCAAAGATCTCAATCGCCGCCAAGTCTTATTTCCGATCAGGGTCCTGTTTGCTCCTTTTTTTTTATGTCGGAAAAATACCATAGGGCCGCTACATCATATCCACATACACTGCTTTAGTGCTATTATATTACCTCTTGTAAATATTTAAAATGTATATTTCATATTTTATTTTTTTTATTTCATATTTAAATAATATTTATATTAATTGTGAAAATATTATTATAATATTAACCACAATTAATTACTTATATAATTATTTTAATATATATTACATATTTATAAAAATATTGAAATACTAATAAAATAAATTTTATTTTTTTATAATAAATTTTCATATTGCAATTATTTATTTATATTTTTTCATGTATAAATATGTTATTATTTTTTAATTATATTAATTATTTACTTGTATTTATATATATATATATATTAATAAATAAATAATGTGACCTGACTTATACTAGCAATAAAATCGTGTGAACTGCCTTACTCCAATTATATATAGGATATAATAATAATCAAAAAATAATATATTTTAAAATACAATAATTTTTAGTATACAAATTATATCAGAGAATAAAGAACATGAGATTCATCTTAGCTAATTTTTCCTAAGATAGTTAATAAAATAACTGTATTTGATAATTATGATATTTTGATATACATAATCTTTATGGTGCATATAAAAATACCATAATTATCAAAACACAATTATTTTATTCACAATCTGAGTTAAGTTATCTAAGATAAATCTTAGGTTCCTTATTCTCATTATATTAAGTTTAAAATTTATTTATGTTATGTGAGAGGTATAGATTTTTTTTTAAAAAAAAATACCGTAAATGACAGCTTTTTATCAATGTATAGTACACCTGTTATGCGAATCGAAATTAATCAAACTGGAACTGAACAGGGATTTAGTCAAATAATCGGAGATTAATAAAAAAACAGGGTTTAAATTTATGATAGCAAACAATTTCAAACAAAAATTCTGAGATGCAAAAGTGCCATTTGCTTGGGACATTAATCAAAACTTTGACTTCTTTTAGTCAAATTCAGCGAAGACTTCGATAATGTTATTGAACCTTCTAACAAACCCACTGCTCAGTACTCTTCTACTGTATTTTGTCTACTTATTTAAAGGTGCAACATACTAGAAACAAGAGACTTCAGGCAAGCAGCACCATAGAAACAAAGACTGAGAATTTCATTTCTACGAAATTCTACTCTTGTATAAATCATGAAACCACAAGCACGATATAGCTGGAAAAAATAATCCAAATTGATTTGACTCTCTCAAAAAGTAGTCCAGTCAAATAAAAAACTCAAAATTGTTCGATCCAGACGCATCTCATAAAACAGAAACAAATAGATGAGAAGCTTAAGAAGACACGGTATAAAATCTTGTCACTATGAATAGCTTATAGCCTTGTACACTCTCAGAATATGTAACCTAACTTCTTAAAAGATCCGAACTGGTTTTCCCATCGTACTCTTTAGGTACAAACACCTTACCTGTTGCAGCAAAAACAGGACACATTATCAAAGACTATGTACAAATTGGGAGCTACTAGACCCTCCAAATCTCAGTGTTGCAAGAACTTAGAAAGAGAACATGCACTGTTTGGCCACATACGACACGTCGACGCCAGACAACTTGGAGAATTCCATAACATCATAAAGCAGATCTACTCTACTCTAAGCAACTTTCTACAACTACAAGACAGAAAGGTATCATGAAAATTTGCTAATTACTTAATTAGTCTATTTCACATCAGAATCAGACATGAATACTATTCACATGTAACAAGTCTAAACAGAAACATGTTATTTTAAAATGTTGGCAAACTGGTCTGTCTGTAATGAATATATTTATCAAAATACTTACGTTTTGCCAATTCTTCTTCAGTAAAGAAACCAGAAAGTTAACACTCATTTGAACATTCTGGAAAATCTGCTTGTCCTCCATACTGCAGTTACCAACAGCAACTCCCATACAGAGAACCTTCCTAAGCTGAAACTTCACTGTTGCTTTTGTCTCGTTAACTTTTGACTCCAATGATTCTTGATGGGACACCAGCGTAGGAAATTTTCCTGCATACAAGTTATAGTGCAACAGTTTAGTCACGGATATACCCTATAGATGTGTAGACCAACAATCTCACAAAAAAGTAATATGATGTCTAAGACTCTGAGCTATCTATTCTCGTTGCAGATTGCTGCTCATGAAGCAAGAGCATTAATGCTAGTAACAACAACAGTGCTTCAAATGGGCTTTTGAACAAAAATTAAAATTCTTGCCTGCCTTGTTGAGACCAGGGCCCAAAAGTCGTGGAATTTGTTTAATAACAGCTTCAGATGCTAAGAAAGCATGGTACTTCTTGGCGAGCTTCTTCACCAATTTCTTGTTCTTGTTTAGTTTCTTCAAGCCTTCCACGTCCATATACTCTAAACCAATCTTCTCAGCCTGCAGTAGATTTAAAGATCAAACTTGTTTAATTGTTTTAGGAGTTAATTTAAAAGATGTACATGCAAAATAATTGAATTGGACAGCCTCCTGACAAATCTCTTAAACAAATAAGACTACGGAATATAAAATTAAATCATAATCCTATAAATGGAGGTATGGGACCCCATAACAATGTACTTGAATATAGGCCTGTCAATGCAGAGGGCTAATGGACCGGATATGGATCACTCTAAAAAAAATCCGATCCGAAAAGGATCGGATATGGATTTAATAAGATCTGATCCGTTAACAACCCGATCCGACTAACTCCTTATTTGAGTATCTGAGGAACCAATTCATATTTCATAAGAATTTGATTAACAAATAACTATAGAAGACTACAGAACATACAAAAAATCATAGAACACCAAAAATAATTGCAAAAATTACATAATATACAAAAAAATATAGAATACAAATTACAGAACACTATTCAATTGTGTTCTGTAATTTTGTATTCAATATTTTTTGTATGTTATGTGATTTTTTTATTTGTTTTGTGATTGTTTTTGTGTTCTGTAGTTTTTTTTTCTATGTTCGACAATTTTTTCATGTGTTCTGTAATTATATTTGTTGTTGCTTCCTCAGTTACTCAAATAAGAGTTCATCATTGAACCTAAGTATATATATATATATATATATATATATATAATACATATGTACATGTAACTAAGAAAGTCCACGGTTCATGTGGTTTAATCTACTTATACAGAAAGTTATATGCTAGTGTTTTGAGTTGCTTTTGGATTTGTTGCTTACTGAAGATGACATTCTAGAAGTTCCGTCGTAACTGTGTTACATTCAATTTTTTTTTAGAGTTTCTATGTATTGCTATGAGATTTATTTGAGAATTTTGATGTTTAAAATTTGTATTTTAGAGTTCAAAATTTTTCAATGAATGTAAAATTATCGTTATGAAACTATTTGTTATTGGTTATATGTGTTTACATTTTCAACTTTTGTTAAAAAGTTCTGGGATTTGTTGAATTTTTTTTAGATATTAATGGATCGGAGCTCCGATCTGAAAATCCGAGATCTAATGAATCCGGATATGGATTGGGTTGGGTTCTGAAAAATCCGACCATGATCTGATCCGAATCCGAAAAAATAAATGGATTAGGATATGGATTATGCTTGATCCGATCCGAACCCAATCCATTGACAGGCCTACTTGAATATAGGTTAGGAAACTAAAATGTTAACAAGATAACAAATTATGACATATCGGAGACCGTGCCTATCATAAAGTTCAAAAGCGAAAGATAAAAATTAGATAACACTTTAATGCATCATATATTTCTCTTGACAAGTTTGCAGAAAGATTTAGGGTGACACCCAAGACCCATGTCTTCGAACCCTCAAGCTCTTATTTCCAACGGTCAGGTGGGGGGTAATCGCTCAGTTAAAAGGCAAGGGATACTTTAAATCTTTAATGCATTTGAAGCATTGGAAGAAAAGACGTGTACCTCTCCCACATGTTGAGCATCACCAAGCATGCAAACCTTCATCTTAGGCCTGGGAATGTGTGGCAATTTAACTGAACCACTGAAACGCTTGTCTTTCTGAGGATCATAGTTCTTAAGCCCGATTTGAAGTTCAATGGTTTCTGTAAACTTGCGACCTTTTTCTTTTGCATCAGTAGTTATCTGAGTGATGGCTTCTCTGACAGCCTCACTTTGTAGCTTACTGGATCAAAAGATATAAACAAGTCAAAAAACCTTATAGTAAGACAATATAGGTTGTACCCAGAGCACAATGCTACTCCGCAACAGGGTCCGGAGTACTGTTATAGTAAACATTGCATACGAGCAGCTAAACACATTAGGAGAAATAAATAACATCCTCAACGCAGATCATGCACTTAAATACGTAAACAGAAATGATAAATACGATATATTTATGGCAATCGAAACATGGCATTTCTAATGCATCAAAATCTCTTAGGCAGATGCAAGATTTTTGTAAGTGATTGCTAAATACATAAACCTCCTAAAATCCTACGAAATCCGCGATCTATCTTATAAAATGCCGATTAATTCTTTGATTAGGCCAAGCTTAAACCGATAAGTGGAATCGTTTGGTAAAATCATGTTTGATTTGGTTCCAATTAGTTTCAATCCTAATTCAATACCCACAAATTTTCAAAAATATAAATCAGAGTCCTCGCTGATAATCAACATTTTTACAAAACAATCTTGAAATCCTAATTGAAAATCTAAGACTCGTAAAATCTAAAAATCATAAAATATGAACAAAATACAATAATCAATCAGCAATCATCACCAAAAAAGCAAAAAATAAGTGTGTGCGTGGTGTGTGTGACTGTTAAGCAAAGTTAAAGAATGAGTACCTCATGGCTGATCAATGTGTTGTTCCACAAAATAAATAAAATAAAGAGAAAAAAGAAAATTAGATTGATATATATGATAGCACGAGACTAGTGTACAGGGATGAAAGAGTATCGTACAAAACCCTGTTGGCTAATTTCTTGGGCCCATTTCTGCGGATGTCCAATGCTCTTTTTATTAATGGGCTGGTCTGGGCTTCGCTTTTTACTATCCCATTTTATCACCTACATTCTTTTCTGGGTCTGTTTGGATCTGTCCACAAACTAAATTACATTTTTTATTCAAGTATAATAAACAAATAAAAACTTATTTACGTATAATTTTTTCACTTTCATAAAAAAACTGTATTATTTTTAGTCTATTTAGGAAACTAACACCTATTTGATTATCGATAACATTTTTGAAACAAACAAATAAGAAAATGGAGCAGAGGGAATAATTATTTATGTAATATTTTAGCAAAATAGTTGTTTGATTTAATTTTAGGATTTTTTCAATCATGCTTCAATTTTAGATTAATATATTTAAAACTATAATCTAAATCACAAAATTGCTAATATAGATCGTTCTGCACTAAAATTTAAGTTACTCGAACACTATATACGAACCATTTTTCGAATTTTTGTAACTCAATTTCACGACTATAATATTGTACTGTGATTTGTTTTGATGTAACAAAAAATAGCAATTTGTGTAAATGTAACAAACAACAGCGCACACTCCAACACTTGCAACATACTATACTAACTAATACATTTATTTTATTTTATTTTATATATATTTACAATCCTCATAAAGTAAAAGATGTGCGGTGGGACATGTCACACCAACACCTTTTACTATTTTATTTGCAAATTAACATACATGCACCGGAAAAACATAGTACAAGCTTTCTCGGTCTCTACAGAGTCGCAGACGAAAGCATAGCAACACGAACGAAATAGATATTATACTATAAGGGTCCATTCCACAGCTGCAGAACAGACTTTATTAGGGGAGTATTGGTGGCGGTCTTGCTTCAGTACAATGAGCTCCTGCTCCTTTTCAGCCCTTTCTTTCCGTCTTTTGCCTTGTGAGCTTTCATCAACTCCTCCATGTACTGCATCAAGTCGTGAAAATTATGAATCTGATTCTTGAAAATGTGAATGCAAAGATTTTCATCATTCAGTGTTTGCAAAACTAGAATGTATGTGCATATTGCAATTTGTTCTATGAAGTGATTAGTGTGTCTCAACATACCTGCTGCTTTTTCTTCTTTATCTCTTCCTGTTTACAATACAAGAAACATAATATGCACTAGTCAACAAGAGAACTAAAGATAAACATACAGATTAGTTCTACAGTAACAAAGTTGTAGCTAATGTCTTGCTTACTATGGCCTGACGCAGACATGCATTCTCTTCTTGTAACTCCTGCAGTTCCACTTCCAGATCACAAGTATAAGCCTAGCCAAGCAGAAAATAAGTAAACAAAATTTAGAAATAGAATTGGTCTAGCCCTTTTAAACCTTTTTATGTAAACGGATCGTACCTGCCTCCTGGCCCTTGACCTGGCGGCTGATTCTCTGTTTTTGATCATACGGCGCTGCTTCCTTGCAGTCACCTTCTCCACTGGACCACTGCATTTGTCCCCTACATTAGTACCTGTATTACGATTATTCACACTGTCGGATTGGTTTGCCCCGACACTGTCAGAGGAAACCGGATTAGCGGGTAAGCACTGCCCACATCGACCTCCACCAGCATTATTCTGCATCTTCCCGCCATGCTGAATTTCTCGCGGTTGGCATCCACTACGAATTCGACCAACTGCAATTGATGCTGCATCTTTGACACTTCTTTCTGGCGATGCCTGATAAGCTGGCACATTTCCGCGGCCTCCTGAAGCCATAACAGGCTTGGCCATATAACCAGGTGGTCCAGATCCAGGTGCTGTATCTTTATTGTTCTGGTATGACACACAGGACTGCTGCAGAAGAGGCGAAGGAGGACGATCATGTCCCCGAACTACACCTGCCTTAATAAGAAAATCCTCGAGGGTCATCTCTCCGTATGTTGTCTGACGCTGGGAAGAGTCAACTTCCTGATGAACATTAGCAGTACTACCGTATTCCTGTTCTTGCTGAAGTTTTTGCATCTCGTGCCACACTTCATCTACAGTTTTCTCAGACAATGGTGATGGAAATGCCAAAGACTCCTGTCTTAGCAATATCTGCTGTGTAGCAGTATCATTCACTACTGATGTCCTAATCTCGCCTTCAGGAAACTGTGGAATACTATTGCCAGTGGCTGCAGCTGTGGGGGCAGCAGAGCTGGGGGCAATACTGGAGTTGGGGACAAGTGTTTGTTCACAAGCTTGAATTTCTTCAGCTGTCAAAATGTTATTAAGGAACTCATCTATATTCATTGATCCAAAGCTTCCGAAGTCACCAGAGAATGTGTGTTGAAGCTCGTCAAGAGTGAGGGAGAAGATTGATGATTGACGATCCAGTGATGGGAGTTCATGGCTGTCAGGATGTTGCTGGTTGGTCGATTGAACAGATGATTCAACCTCTCCGGGCAATTGAAAATCTGCAGGGTCTGTCATCACCATTCTGGAGAGAGTGTATCAGAGAGTAATCTGTATCTGCAGCATCACAAAGAATGTTAAAAAGAGCAATTACTTAAAGGTCAAATTAGAATAACTATTAAGCAGAGGAGGAGCACAACAAACCTTCGATCTGGAAAAGAAGTGCCCGAGTTGATTTGCCAGACTGATCAGAGTCTAATGCCGATACTTATAGATGAGATGCTCACTACCAAAGGTCCAAAATTACTGCACGCAATTATACAACTGTGGACGGCTAAACCATTTGCTTCGTAAATATAGTATACTATCTTGGGCGATGGTTATTTAATATATGCTTTAGAGATAGCATCGCCATAAATGAAGTGAAACCGCCGCAGTGACGTTTAGTTGATAAGCATGAATTCTATATAGAACCAAAATAAAGTGCGGAAAGTGAGCCATGTTTTGCATCCATGCAAAGGTAAGTAGAGGTCTTTCAAATAAACAAAAATTCCTTTGTGGTTTGTACAGATAAAGATCATTTCGTGCCTTGTACTTTCGTGTCTTGTATTTTGTATCAAACCTATACACGAAACCAATGGATTTGTGTACTTGGTACCACGATATTAAATTTGTTCGTGTATTTCGTGTAGTATTTTTCAAACCCAGACACTAATTTTGTTTTTTGTCTAATGATTTGTTTGTCTAGGATTATTAATAGCGCATTAAGTTGTCTCGTGTAAGTTGTCACTCACGAGACAACGCATGCTATAATGAGCCGAGTTTGAACAAATGAAAATGTAGATGAAGTTATCGAGTCAATATAACCTTTACTCGGGTCTAAATCAAGCTCAATAATTCTTATTATATACTCCATACGTCCCTAATTAGTTGTTCCTTTGATTTTTTGCACTTATTTTAATTCGTATAAAAAACATAGCTTGACAAATTATATTCCGAATTTTCTTTTTCTAAATGAAAATTAAATATCAAAGTTTTATTTAGAAAAGGATACCTCGAAAAATAATTTATCAAGCTACATTTTATATGCACATTAAAATACGTGAAAAAGACAAAGGAATAACTAATTAGAGACGAGAGGAGTAGGGATTGCAATCGGGTCGGGTCGGGTAAAATCCAAATCCAAATACGAAAATTTTATCTGAACCCAAATCCAATAAATACCCGAAATTTTAAACTCGAACCCGATCCGACGAATTTCAGATCGGATTCGGATATACACGAAACCCAAAATTAAAAGATAAAATCTAATATCTAACCCGAAATTCAAACCCGAAAATTAAGTAAAAAGATATTTATCTATATAAAAGATATGATTATAATATATTATTTTATTTTATAAATAACGTATAATATATATAATATTATATATATACTTATAAAATAATATATAACGTATAAATAATATATGTAACATAAAATATATACATTTATATATATATATATATATATATTATTTGGGTTCAGATAGGATTTGCATCGGTATACCTCAAATCCAAATTTAAATCCAAAAAATTTCAGGTCTAAAAATTAAATTCAAATCCAAATCCAAAAAATCGGGTTTGGTAAATTCAAAATTTCGGGTTTTAGATCGAGTATCCATTGGTCGGATTTTTTTGTCATCCCTACGGAGGAGTATACAAGCTTATATCAAATGCAATTCACGGATTTTTATATTTTATTAATCTAATATATTTATATTTATGTATCCTAATTTCTAAAATATTTATTAATAGATATGTGCTTGTCAAATTACTAAACTCTTGATTTCCAATATTACATGTATTATCTTTTAAGAAAAAAATATTATGATACCAAGAATCAACACCAAGACCTTTCTTTGTACCTTATAAACGACAACAACTTGACTGCCAAAGATTATTATAAATTGACATTTTCCTCTAGGTTAATTTTAAGGCCAAGTTATGAGAAAGATACAATATCCCAGCTTTATTCGACCTATATTAGAGATTGGCTTCAAAAAACAAACAATAATCAAGCACTCCAACTTGACTCTAGATTGATTGGCCAACAAGCTCGGGCTTGGCTAGCTAGCCACACTAATCACAAACTTGTTTTACTTTCAATGTTAACTTAATTTATCAAGCTTATATTTTAAACTCGAAGCTCGGCTCAATGAAAAGCTCGATGCGCTCGGGTCAACCCAATAGCTCGGACAAAGAGTTGAACATGATAAGTTCGACTTGAGCTCCAGTCGATTATATTTGTAAAATACGTATTGATTTTGAATATATATAATATATAATTATGAAAAAATGAAAGCTCGTGGGTGCAAGCAGTGGCGGATACAGGTGGGGGTAATGACCCCATTTGAAATTTTCTTTTAAAAATTATCCATATATACATAAAAATATAGCAGTTTATGTATTATTTGAAATTTTTTAAATATCAGTAGTGCGTGTCAGAACATGAAAGTGAGAAGAATGTTATTGATTCTATTCATATTATTCCATGCATTTTTTTTATATATAATATATAAATATTATTTTTGCCCCCTTGAGTCCTACGTCCGCCACTGAGTGCAAGCCACACCAAAAAATACTTTGCAACTCAATCTTGGCTTGGTAAAGTACTTGATTGTGAGCTTGGCTCGATTATTGTCAAGCTACTTGCGAATACATAACAAGTTCGACTCAAATTGCTCACCAATTAGCATAACTCATTTACCCCCCCCCCCCCCTGCTTGTATAGCACACTCAAGTGCATGATTATTTACTTACGAAAATGTTTAGAACCTTTACTAAAGACTAATGCTATCAACAACATTTAGTTACATTAAAATAAAAGATTTAAACATATATTACTTAAACAGCATTTTAGTTATAAACAAAGGCATGAAGTAATAAACCACAATATCACATTGTAGGAAATTGGAACGATGGCTAGCAGGCTAGTACAATTTGAGACGAATATATATATAATTAATTATATAAAACTATGCATGTATATGTATTAATAAAATATTAATTACCAGTTGAGCTCGTCTATATTAGGCTGCAAAACCGTCTCCCAAGTGTCAAGAATTGAAATGGATACGCCTTTTGGCTGTAATAAATGTATTTACAGCGGCAACTACCCACAATGTTAAAGGATCAATATACATACTTTTACCTATTACATATATATGAGAGAGTTAAATAGAGAGAGAGAGAGAGAGTAGATATATATGGAAGAAGAGAAGTGTGAAAGTGCTAGTAGAGCAGTAGTAACGGATAAATATGACGAAGGCAGCTTTGTAGAGAGCAAGAACAGTTATCTAGAGGAAAAAAGTGGCCCCGAGACTTTGGTTTATATAGCAACGACGACGTTTTCATGGGGAAAGTAGAGAGGAATTTGAGTAGGATCACCAGCTTGACACGTACTTGCCACACGTCGTTACTGCACGCTTCATTGTCATGCGGGGGCTTTTACGGAATGTTAGAAGAATTTTCTCACTGGAATTAATACATTATAGTTTCTCGGTGGTATTTTTAAATACATTTTACATATTTATAACTATATTATTTATATATATAAAAACTACTAATAAAAATTACTCCTCCGTTCATTTTAGTAGTAATTTTGACTTTTTACACATATTTTATGGTACATAAAAAATATAATTTTATAAATTATTTTTAAAAACTTTTTAAAAATATTAATATTCAAATATTTATTTAAAGAAAAAATTATGAAACTATTTTCTTTAAAATACATGTAAAAAGCCGAAAGGAGTACTAAAGTGGAAATGGTGAGAGTGTATACATGTTTGATTTATACACCTATTGTGTCTTACTAATAAAATTAAAATGATAATAAAATTCGATCAAATCGTTATCAACCTAATCAGACAGTAGACTGTAGACAGCCCTTTCTGCCATTTTTTCCCTCTGAAGGAATAGAGCTTTTCTCCATTAAAAGTGCTTTGATGATTGCATTGCCCATTCCATCCGCAAAACAAGTGGCCAGCCCCTGCAACTTGATGATAATTAATCCATGGTAGCCTTTGGACAATGTATCGTTGCAGTGTAACAGGAACAATCCTATCTTCCTCGCCTTGCCATATATGCACCTGCACTTCATTGCTTGGGAATGAATCTTTGAGCTCCATAGGATCAAATTCCCAGGTTCCAAAACCAATGATTAAATCGCGGTGCAGGGACTCGTATTCTCCTTGTTGTCTTACCTTGTGCCTTTCGAAACCAAAAACACAGACATAACAGAGAAATAAACTGCTATAAGCCTTTGCACAACTATGTTTAGTTGGTTATAATTGTATCTGTTTATGGCACAATTTTTTCTTCTTATCATTTTTTTTTCTTTTTGGATGAGTTAAAATTATAAAAAAGAGTCCCATGATGTTAATGCATCATATGACTATCTCCAAATCCTAAAGCTAAAATATGAATCAAGGGTCCTCTGCCATTAAAAGAAGCCAAAGAAAAATGCCGTCATGACACTACAAATTTCATTACAGTTTCAGCAAAAAGTAGTTGTACAGCACCCAGATACAGTATAATGTGTGACTTTTCCTAAGCTTAAATGGAAGTCCACAAGAGACATCATATGAAAAAAGAAATTATATGCCACCAAGTATGTAATACCTAATTCAAATACAAGAAAAATGGTATAAAAAATACCTCATACTTCTTTCTCTCTGCCGTAGAAAGCAAAGACACAAGTTCCAAGTCTTGGCGAGAAAGAACACCAGGGCTCTGAGTTATAAAAGTCAAAGAAGGAAACCATTTCTGAGTGTTCCACCAATATGTTAGCCAAGGGATATGGTGAGCAACTCGCAGTGACCACCGGTCCTCTGGAAATTGCTGGCGGAATGCTTCACTAGATAAGTTTGAGGGAAAACCAAGCCACCAGTAATTAACA
Source organism: Oenanthe sinensis (assembly GCA_028671895.1). Lineage (NCBI taxonomy): Eukaryota > Viridiplantae > Streptophyta > Magnoliopsida > Apiales > Apiaceae > Oenanthe > Oenanthe sinensis. The sequence continues at coordinate 5,909,648 of CM053795.1, read as the reverse complement.
ACTGGAGCTATGAGTGTTGCTCCTGCTAACCTGTTTCCATCAGATGAATCCCGCATCAGATGAAAGGCAGCATAACGGTATAATTACACACAAAAAAAGAAACCGTCAGATCCACAATTCAAGAAAAATCATACTTTGATCTTCCTAAATGCACTCTGTGTCCATCCCTCATACATAGAACTTAACTACATAACAAAATATAAGATAAATGCTGACAGAAAAAGTGCAATCTTGGAGCCTCTTTAAGGCATTCTAATTATTACTGGTGTGCTTAAAAGAATTGAGAAGGCCAGATTATACCTGTGAGGAATATACTTGAGGCAGGACCAAGTTAATTGTCCACCCATTGAATATCCAATCACATAAAATTTCAATCCAAGTCCTAACTGATCAGCTAGCTCTTCTATATCCATGGATATACTCTTCACAGTTTGATTTGGATTAGGATCACTCTCTCCATAACAAGGACGATCAAATGAAACAATGTAAATCCCCAAGTCTTCAATGAAATCCTGTTGAGTATATGATGCAAATATAAACCATGTTAACTTTAAATAGGCAAAGCCCATGAAAATCTCAAAAGTTAGTCTAAAGAAATCCCTACCGGAGCAAGGGTAGTGGCAGAGACAGTATAATGTCTGCAAGAATCGAACCCATGGACGTTCACTATTTTATACTTGGCAGTAACTTTTGGAACTCCATATTCCTTGTAGGCCAAATGTCTGCCATCCTTGAGTTTGATTCTAAATGCTGTGACAGGAGGGCCGTCTGGAGAGCCACATATCTTAGGTGGCGGGGGTTTAGTTGCCTGATAACCCCATGCCTATATTCCCACAAGAAAGACCAGTAGTAACTTTGTTGCTAATCCTGTAATATTCGGTTAAGTTTAATACATGAAGTCCAAGAAGAATTAAATAGTACTAAACAATATCAAAAAAAAAAATGATGAATTAAGAGAGGAAACATAATCTTTATTTGTTAGTTGTTCCACTCAACGTGGGAGAGGTTCGGTCACCAAGTCTTTTGGTTTTGAGTTTTCAACTGAGAAGGGGAATTGTACGTTCTTAGAGAAAGTATATTATATATACTTAATTTGCTTATTCAGACGGTGATGTTGGGATCTCGATCAGCTTTTAAATTATAAACTATGCAACCAATTATGTGAACCCATAAACAAACAAAGAGTGTTATCAAAAGTCGATAGAGCAGCTTATCTTGTTCTTTCATATACTACCATCTGTACAGATATCACATATGATGTGTGCACTGTAAGTAGAAATATTAGAATGGAGCATTTGAAGGCAACTTTGAGGATATCAAGGTACCGTCCAAGGAAATATTGCAAGAGCGGAAGGGCTATTTTGATGTTGATCAGGCAAGTAGCTTAAATAACAATATATCTACCTTGATATTGTGTATTTATTGGAGGTAACATGTGTCAAACTTGAGTGTTATGATCTGGATGAGAACATTGGTGATTGAGCTACCTCTTGTTGGAAAGAGGATCAACCAGTGTTGGTGTGACAATAAGTTGGTAATTAGTATTCCTCAATATCAAGTTGGACATGATAGAACCAAGCATGTCGCGGTCGATTGATTCATCAAATAGAATATGGAGAGGAAGCTGAGCTACATAAAAGTTTTAAATCATGGTTTCATAAAAAAATAAAACCTCAATAAATTATTATCCTAAAAGAATCCAAGAGCCTTATTAATTAATTCAAGTAAGAAATATAGCAGCAGATTACATATATGATGTTTGTGTAATAATATATAATAGAAAGCAGGAGTAAAGATCGATGCCTGAAGGGAGTTGAATGTGTGATTTTCTGGTGTGAGCTCTGGCAGATGTCGCTGATATTTTTCTGCTTCTGCTTCTGCTTCTGCTTCTGCTTCCATTCTTACAACTCAGCTCAGCTCAGCTCACACCACCTATATCATATCTTGTGTTCCTGCCATCCTCGCGCTCTTTAATAATGTACGGCTTATCATACTTTCGAATATAACAAAATTATTAATTTATTTGATAAATCATAATATTTAATTTTAAATTCCTATCGCATTTTAAGTATTGTTTTTAATTAAAATATACTTATAATATAAATATCGGACAAAATTAAATTTATTAAAATAAAATGATATTATCTTTTGAAAATTTTAAATTTTGACCCGTTCCCTACCGGAAAATTTTGGATCCGGCCATCCGGCGGATACCTCTCCTACACAAATTGTAATTTTCTCATATTTTTGTAAGTATTTATTTTCTATATGAACAATTTTTATAGAGATGTACCTATTTTTTTAAGGTTGGGATAACTGATAAACTGGTTCTGGATGTGAAGGTTAGTGCCAGACTAGCTCTGGGAAATTTAAATTATAAACGAGCTGTTTCCTTGAATTGCTGTTATCATTGGTCCTTCATGTGAAAAACATTTTACATGTAAAATTTACCACGACATCCTCAAAAACCCAGTTCCCAACCAAATTAAAGTATAAACACCCTTTGTAGCACAGCTGCTCTTCTAAGAAATGGTGTTTTCTCCAATTAAAAGTGCCTTGATGATTGCATTGCCCATTCCATCTGAAAAAGGGAACATGTGGCCAGCCCCTGCAACTTCATGATAATGAATCCAGGGTAGCCTTTGGGCAATGTATCGTTGCAGTTTGACAGGAACAATCATATCTTCGTCGCCGTGCCACAAGTGCACCGCCACTTCACTGCTTGGGAATGGATTCTTCAGCTCCATAGGATCAAATTCCCAGGTTCCAAAACCGATCATCAAATCGCGGTGAAGGGACTCATATTCTCCTTGTTGTCTTACCTGTGCCTGTGGAATTTAAAAACAGACTTATAGAAAAAATATATTGTTACAATAGGGCTATGTCTAAGCATTTGCAAAACTAAGCTATGTATAGTTTGCAGGTTACAGTATTTCTTTTTTATGGCAGTGTTCTCTTTGGAATTTTCTTCTTCTCCTTTAAGCTTTTTTCCTTTTCTAAGTGAGGATATCTTTATGAAGTTGATAATACTATGACTATCATTAAAAGTCACTTCCTGCTTCTCAAGCTAATAGATGAGTCTAAGGTCCTCTGTCATTAGTCAAAGCCAAAGAAAATTGTTATCAAGGAAACCGCTACTTTCATTACATTTTCACCCATGAGAATTTGCACAGCAGCAAGCACAGGTGATCTTGCAATCTAATCTAATGTGAGTGACTTTTGCTTAAGCTAGAACAGAAGTCCACAAGAAATGCAAATACGGTGCTTCTAAAACATGATATCTACCATGTCTTACTAATTAGTATGAGATACTAAAAGGGATGCAAGAAAAATGTCAGAATAAATACCTCATACTCTTTTCTCTTTATCGTAGAAAATACAGGCACAAGTTCCAAGTCTTGGCGAGAAAGAACAGCAGGGCTCTGACCTATAAGTGTAAAAGATGGAAACAATTTCTGTGTGTTCCACCAATATGTAAGCCACGGTACGTAGTGGGCAACTCGCAGTGACCACTGGTCCTCGGGAAATTGCTGGTAGAATGCTTCACTGGATAAGTTTGAGGGTAATCCAGGCCACCAGTAATTAACTGCTGGAGCTATGAGTGTTGCTCCTGCTAACCTATTTCCATTACAAGAATCCCGCTTGAGATGAAAGCTTGAAAAAACAGTTTAAATTATATAAAAAATACATGAGATCCACAAATTTAAGAAAAACCATTGGGATCTTCCTACAAGTACTCTATTTCCATCCCTCGTGCATATAAGTAAAGTTGCATAACCAATAAATGATAGAATGCTGACAAAAAAGGAAGTCTTTGAGCCACTTCCAGGGCATGTTAATTATCACTGTTGTGCATATAAGAAGGCTAGATAGTAGATAATACCTGTGAGGAATATACTTGAGGCAGGACCAAATAAATTGTCCACCCATTGAAAATCCAATCACATAAAATTTCAATCCAAGTCCCAACTGATCAGCAAGCTCTTCTATATCCAAAGATACACTATTCACTGTTTGATATGGATTAGGATCACTCTCTCCATAGCCAGGACGATCAAACGAAACAATGTAAATCCCCAAGTCTTCAATGACATCCTGTTGCCGGTACATATTGTAAATATAAGTCATGCTAACAGCTAACATCAAATATAGAACAAAGCACATGAATACCTCAAAAGTTGGACTAGTTAATCCGATGTCAGTACCTGAGTAAGGGTTATGGCAGAAACAGCATCATATCTACAAGAATCGAACCCGTGGATGTACACTATTTTGTACTTGGCAATATCTTTTGAAACACCATATTCATTGTAGGCCAGATGTCTGCCATCCTTGAGTTTAATTCTAGATGCCGTGACAGGAGGGCCATCTGGGGAGCCACATATCTTAGGCGGAGGTGGTTTACTTGCTTGGTAACCCCAAGCCAAAAATCCCACAAGAAGGACCAGTAGAGACTTTTTGACCAATCCTGTAATATTCGGTTAAATACACGAAGTCCCCAGAAAAATTGAATGATACTCAACATAATTGAAAATTTAATTATGATGAATTAGGAAACTAAACTTAAGCTTCATTTTAGTCATTCCATTTAACAGGAGGTCTCTCATATAGAACAATTCTGTACCCCAAAACAAAGACTAGTATCTATTTAAATGTATCTGAAACAAGGCAATATTCTCAAGTTGCATGATATCTTCCAATTGCATACCATAACCTACACCTTAACCATCCAACAAACACGGAACAACTAAGTGCTTAATATATAAGATTTGGGTACAAAGCGCAACTTTTGTTATACGGGGGAGAAAAAAATGCAAAAAAGTTAGAACTGAATCACTTGTAGATTGTCACTAAAACAGCAAAGTCAGCCCAAAACTAATGAATTTAGCAAGCTTTACATATATATATATATATAAAAGGTAAGAAAACATGGAGTGTTTATGCAAAACATAAAACATACTCTAATCTGTAAAATCCGAGGTGGGAATTATGGTATCATCAATCACATGTAGCGGGAGATTACAATGAAATAAATATATGAAATTATGAATGAATAATAAATTAATAATAGTAATAATAGACTAATAGCAGCAAGCAAGAAATGGAGAGAGTCAGAGACCTGAAGGAAGTTGAAAAGTAGAAGCTTTGTTTTGTGATTTTCTGGTGTGGGCCCTAGCAGATGCTGCTGATATTTTCCGGCCACCTGCTACTCCTGCCATTCTTACAACAACAGACTCTACTAAACTAAATTATGTACTATGTATGTATACAATGAGCTCAAGTGCTCAGCCTTAGATCTGGTTCATCTGGATGTTCATATTATCCACCTGCCATGCTCCTTGATTGTCTTTTCTTTATTTTATTATTTAATTCTTTTCTTCGTCTTCCTCCTTTTGTTTACTCTACTACACTACGTACATCATTTGATTTTTCTACTGTCTTTACTCTTTCTCTTTTTACATTTTCACTTTTCATCCTCTTCTAGAGTTGGAAGAAAAATATACATGGAAAAAGAAAAAAAACAATTTGTATACTTTTTAGTAGAAAACACAAAGTCGAAGCTAGATAAACATCACACAATTTATTAAGCAAAGATAAATAAATCTCCCAAATTATGTGTACCGATGTTATTAGATCTTGTATTATTTTTAATAGAGAAAAAAAGCCTCAAAAATTGAGCTTTGGAGAATTACATCATACTTGAATGTTTTTTTTTAGTATAAGAGGGTTTTGACATTTTTATAAATATATAAAAAAAATTGTAATTATAATAAAGCTCTTGTGTATTTATATGAGAAATATCTCTAATCTTAGGTAATTATTAAAGATCACCCTTATGAGTATAATACTCTTTTTAATATTATGTTTATCGATTTATAAGTATCAAGTTTTATTATTACTAGATTTTAACTCGTGCGATTCACAGATATTTATTATTTTTTATTAATTAAATTATTTATTTTAAATTATTAACATTTCAGAAATTTTAAAAAGTTTTAATATATTAGTATATTTTTAAATCATATATTTATACATTAATTAAACTAAATATAAATTAAAATTTATAAAATATTTAAAATAAATTTGTATGATGATTAAAACATCTATGAGAAGAAAAATTAAAAAATATATGAAAAAGTATTAAACATGAATAAGAAAATTACAAAATATTTAAAATAAATTAATGAATCGCACGGATTATAAAGTTATAATATATAAAATTTTCCACTCCAAAAAATTATTGGAATGGACTTTAAAAAAAACATTAAATCTTAAAATAAATAAATGAGAATTATTATATTTAATACTTCTTTCATCCCAAATTATTAATTTATTTTAAATTTTACTTGTATTTTATGATTCTGATATTAATATTAATATGGTGTTAGGTTTTGTTCTCGATCTACATAACTGTTTTTACACCCTAAAAAAATCAATAACTATATATTTATATAGAAAAACAAGTTATGTTACGCGCGTGACCCTTTAAACTCCATTTTATATTCCTGTATTATATTTTCATTTGTGGAAAGAAAGAGGAAATAGGAGAAAAGGGATAAATATATGTGGTAGATTGAATAGATCAATAATATGAGTTTAATTCTAAATTTTTTATTAATAATTTTAGAGATAATAATATAAATATTATATTTTAGTATGTTGATGAAATTTGAATATATTTTTAATTAAATTAGGACATTAAGACTATAAAAGAATTTTAAAATTATAGATATATTATTAACTGATATCAAAATTTTGATAATAAATTATCTTTCAAGTCAGATTTATATTATTAAAAGTATAAGTATAGCCACCCTCATAGTAATCATCTCCCATCTCCCCGTTTTTTTATTTAAACCCTAATTTCAAATATACTATTTATTTCAGGTGTTTGAGTTTAAATCACAATTCTTTATATAAATAATATCTCCTCTTTTCAAATTTGAAAATTTTAACATTTTTAAATCTCTAGATCTGTTTCCATATTTTTCGAATTTGATCCATATCATTTGTACTATTTTCACATTTTTTAGATCTGAATTTTTGAACGAGTTTAGTGTCATTTGTGATGACTTTTGTACATATATGGAGTATGACCATTTTTTATGGTATTTTGACCATATCTATGGTGGTTATATGTAATTTATGACGATATTGTGTCATATTAGATTACTTTAATTATAAATTGAAAGTTTTATGATATAATTTTATATCATATATTTTTGTTACACTTTCATCTTCTTATTTGTCTTTGTTGGTTTGTTTTTTATTTTTCAAATTTAATTAGATAAATTATTGTGTGTAGATGATAGATGAATGGAGGCAGGATTTTAATACTCACTTGGATGTGAAGAAGGATAAATAGAAGGTGGATGGAGACATGAACTTAGATTTAATGGTTTCATTGTAATTATATGTTTTTTCTTGTATTTAATTATTTTTAGTATGACACTTTTTTTCTCCTTAAATTTTCCCCACGGGGTTTTGCTCATGCTAGATTTTTAAAGATGCTTTTCTTTGATGGTGTTTTATTTTCAGAAATAAAGGTATTATTGTCTAAATTTTCCAACGCGACATGCATACTTTTCGGTTAGATGATAAACTTAATGAATGAAATAAAATCATTTTTAGGTCATTCTATTTCGTTACAATTCATTAATGAAATGTTATTTCTGTAAAAAAAAGTCTGATTTATAATAGAAAAATAACAAATTAAGCATCATATATACAAATATTAGTCAGTGTAATATTTATGTGCAATCATCAATATATATATATATAAAGGAAAAGACGAGGGCAATTAGGTGACGCTCCCCCAGATCGCTTCAAACTATTTTTCTAATTTTCTTAGAGTTTTGCAATTTTAAATATTGATAATTAAAACTTCTTTCTACATCATCGAAATTTTAGGTAAAGCATTATCATTTATAGAAAAAGAAATAATTGTACAAGATAAGTATATATATAATATATCGAAGGCAATATTATACAAAAATATTATACAAGAAAATTATTAACTATTACCTAAATCGAATATGTTTCCATATAAAAGGTATTTTACCCACTTATAAATTGAAGGATATAACTACCATCCAATAACTGACCGATATAACTACCATGAAAACGTTCGAAAAAGGAATTATTAGTATGCATGTATTTGAGTTCACATGTGTTGATATAATTAAAGTGTGTATTAAAGACACAATATATATTTTAAATTATTTTGTTAAAACAAGATATTATAAATTTATACTTTATATATGCTAAATTTTAAATTATATATATATATATATATTTGATCTTCACAATATTTTATTGATATTTATTTAGATATTATGAGATGCTTAGCCTATATTGATGGTGTTGATGTTGTTAGTAGTGGATATGAAAAAATAGATTTTAGAATCATAACAAATTAGTAAGTTATGAATTATATTGCACATTTATATTTTAAATTTTATAATATAAAAAAAACAATGGATACTAAAATTTGTTCTAGACTGTCAATTTTAAAATATCTTTATATAATATTATACATAAGCATATTCATTGTTAAATTTTGAAATTTATACAATAATTTTTATATATTTTAAAAAGTAAGATTGTCAATTTAAAATTTAAAAATATAACAAGAGGGTTGCTTATTAGGAGGAATCGTATTTAATGAGAGGTCAACTCATTATTTATCATATTAATTGATAAATTTTACTATGCATGTTATATTTTTATATATTTTTGAAAATAAGTTAATATTTGACTTTTGAGAAAAAATATATTCCCTAGTCCCGTCCATTTCTTTACACTTTTCTTTTTGGGATGTACCTCTCAATTTTTTACATTTCAAAATTTACCAAAAAATAGTAAAATTTTATAATATAAAAATCAACTACATCCACTATTTTCTCCACTATATTCACATTATACATTAAATATTGATTGGTCCCACCACTTCACCCACTATCCTCACTTTTCACCATTATCATATATATTTTTTTAACCTCCATGCCCAACCGAATTGTAAACAATTGGGTGGGACGAAGGGAGTATAATGATAATAGATTTAATAATTTTTAAAATAATAAAATTATTGTTCCCGACAATTTTTTTAAATTACAAAATTATTTTCATATATATTTTTACTTTGTCATATATGTTAAATGATCATTTATTTATTCAAAAATTGATTTGAATAAATATTTTTTTCACAAATTTATATAGTGTATTATAATTATTTATTTAATATATATTTTTCAATTTAAAAATATATTATGAGGCGGCCGCAAAACACGAGTTAGTATATTTATAATTATAAAGCAATTTCTGATGTATGCGCATGCATTAAGTACTCCCAACCCAAATCAACTTTTTCTTCATTATATAAGTTGGTTAATTTTTTTTCCACCCAATTTTAGATGGTTTAATCATATGATTTGAAAATAATATTAAAAAAACCTTTTTTGATGAAAAATAAAAATTAAAATAACATATAAAAAGCGAACAATTTAAATAAAATTTGAAAAATTATTATGACAAATGGGGTTTTTGTCTCTTCCAAATTGAAATAGACAATTCTAATTTGTCCATGACTTCTGTGTAAAGTATGACAATTTTGGGTTTCCAAAATCGTACTTGAAAGGTTTAGGCTATGAGAAAGGCAAATTTCAGTAATCTCATAATTTTTTTGATATATCCCTGTACTTTAAAAATGAAATCTTATTTTCCGCTTTATTTTCAGAATACAGGAAAACATGTAATACAAAATTTTAATTTGAGAACCATATACAATAAAATTTTAATAAATTAATAATGTCGGAATCTTTATATATATATATATATATGATCATTTTTTTGAGATTTGTCATATATATAATATTTATATATATTCTTGTTTTGTGATTTTGTATATGTATGGCATACTAACATGTATTTATTAAATTTCAGTTTATTTTTTTTATTTCTTTATTTTTTTAAAATTATTAATTTATAATTCGGGCAAGTATGACTCTTTTTATATATAAAAAAATATTGTTCACTGCAAGGAGGCCCAATCACGACATTATTTGATTGCTTTTAAAATGCCAGACAATTCAAAATTATTCTCAAATTCTGTTTTCGAATGAGGTGAGTTGCTTTATATGGTACCAATCCAATTCACAAATTATACTGTAATAATTTATTATTATTTGCAAATTTACGAAAAGAAAGGAACTACAATGAAAAGGAAGTTAATAATGTTCAAGCGGGGAAGTCGACAGCTTTGGAGACCATGCGAGTTCGGATATATATTAATTTTAGACGAAGCCAATTCATTGGGTTGAAAATTTTAGAACTATGCAGGCATTGATCTAATTGATTTTCCCACCCGAAAGAATAAAAGATTGTCATCCTAGAATAGGGATCGAAAATAACTTTTTTCAATTAAACTGACCCTCGTTCTTTTTCGACTAACAAATTTCAAACACTTAGTTAATTAATCGTCTAATCTAATACACACAACGACATTTTTATTGCACTCATCCAAATAAAGGTCAGATTCTCGATTCATTCTCTAGAGTGAGTAGATAAATATTGAAAATTTTAAATTATTAATATTAAATTTAAATATGTTGTTAATAAGAATCGAACTCTTGATCTTGGTAGTATTTGGATAATATCACTATTTAAAATATTGGAGATATAAGAGACTTAAATTTAATCAAATTTGAGACGTTTTCTAACCTGAATTATGATTCTCGAATATTGTTTCTGTTCAATGTATAATTATTTTTAAAATATATTTTAGTTATTAAATGATAAGTCTTATAAATCGTTTATAAGTGTTTATAATTGGGAGTGATGTGCAAAACCGGACTGAGAAAAAATCGAGTAACTGAATTATATTTTTGAAAAATATTAGATCCTTCTAGGCGTAAAATCAACAGCCCACTCGACTTTTTTAAATTTGCTTCTATTCTATTGGGCTGGGTCGAGACTGCAATGTTGGTAGAGAGGAGCAACCCAAATGCCAGAAACAAAAGGCTCCATCCTACAACTATCGTAATAACTCTTGGGCCTGACACGGTATAATCCATACATGAACATGACACAATGTTTGATGTTTCACGTTTCTGTGAATTGAAGCGGGAGCTAGTTTCCAGAGTGCCAAAACATATAAATAGAACAAGAACATGTGTTATTAGGAAAAAAAATTGAGAACTAGTCCATCATTATTCAACTATTTTTAAGCATTAGAATATAATAGTAACAATTCCTTTTGGATATATCACATTTGCATATTTGGAGCCAACTTGGATTTAAACCACACAAGCAGTGTTAGTTGCAAGGCTCTGTAGCCCTAGTTGATCAGATGCTACGGCTTCATCATCATCATTCCTATGCCATGTCCACTGTGCATATGTTGAATTTACCACCTCCAATTGGCCGTGTCCGAAGCTAGCCTCCCTAAACAGTGATATGCTTGGTTGTGGATCTTGGTACCTGAATGTCATTGGTTTTATGTGATACTAGATAACTTTACTGGTATAAATTGAAATTAACAAGTCATATAGTGGGAAACAACTTACCTGCTGGCTAAGCCTTCACGGTTGCCACCATCCCCGATGTTGATATACACGGGACCACAATTGTTAGCTTGATCTTTGTATACTCGCGTCTGACAGAGAGATATGCAGGTAGCATTGCTTATAAATGAATGGCTAATAATAAATATTTCGCGAAAATTGAAATGAGTCGTCGATAGGAAGGAGTATAACTTACAAAGCGCTCATAAGCATGAACATGACCTGCAAATACAATATCAGTGTGTGCTCCATAAATCAAATCTTCCATTGATGCTTTCATGTCAACTGATTCACTCTCTCCTTGATGAGCAGTATTAGAGTTGTACCAGGGCGCATGGATTATCACAAACAACCATGGTGTTCGTTTCCTATCAACCTTTCTCAAATCAGCCTGTAGCCACTGGTACTGATCAGAGCCACTGCTAAAATCAGTATAAGAACCAAGCATAATGACATGAACTCCCGCAACTTCAAAAGAATAGTATAAGTTCGAGCTTGAAGAACACTGTGCATACGGCATTCTCCATCTCGCATTGTAAGCAGTAAACGGTGTGTGGTGAATTATTGGCACTTTTTCCACTTCATGGTTCCCGTGTGTCACCATCCACGGACGTTGGCTTGCCAGTGGCTCGACTAGGCGACCAAAAGAGTCCCATCTAGGCTGATCAAAATCTGCATATGATAAATCCCCCGGGAGTATCAACAAATCATAGTTGGATTTTGAAATGTGTTCAAGTGTGGATTGAGTCCATTCTGTTTGTCCAAGGTCTCCTGGATTCAAAATCAGTTGTAACGCAAATGTTAATATCTGACTTATAACACAAACTCACAAACATCTGATTAGACTATCAAAAATAAGTATTACCAACTACTGCGAAATTGATTGGAAATTGAGGTGGGGGAGTTTTGAAGTTGAATTCTTTGGAGGAGGAGCCACAACGATAGAAGTATGTTGTGCTAGGCTTCAATGGGCCAATGATAACATCATGTATATAGCCGGAAGTATATATTGCATAATTGTAGGTGGAATAAGTCCCGGTTGCTGAAAGCCCACTTGTAAATCCTGTAGAGGTACCGTAATCTACAGTTGATGGTACAAGGTCTTCTGTGATCCATGATATTCTCATCTTATCACTGCCCACCAAAGATATGTGCACCTTCAATATCCAAATATTAAGTTTAGTACCTATTTGCTCTCATTCAATTTTGCATTTAACTTCTTTTTTACTCATATTGCTTTTTTCTCAGTAGAATAATTCACATGGATACATGGTATCGACCATCAAACTAATATATCTCTGTCTTGCTGAAGGCTTGATGTAATATTATCAATGTATCTTGCGTCAAAATTGCTCCATTCTATTGCAGAAAAGCAAACTCCACCAGGAGAATACAAAAATTATACTGCCCGATTCTATTCTTAATTATATTTAGTAGTTTAGTTGCATTAGTTAACTGACACGTGCAAAAAAAGGGGGGAAACTTCCGGAGAGATGAAAATTAATCAAATAAATATTCCCCTTGCTCATCTTTGAATCGAATATACGAAATGACACACAACTATAACACTTTGCTCTTGAGTTTTTGGTCGAAGAAAAGAAGAAGAAAAGAAGAGAAGAGAAAGTTAGAGAAAAAAAGCGGAAAAAAATTCTTTAATGTACTCCCGAGTTTATGATGTAATGGGAGATAAATTTTTGGGGGAAAAAAAGGATATGTTGGTTATTATTCAAAAAAGAAGAGTAAGAGCTTACCTTCCAATCATTCCATTTTTAGGGGGAAAAATTTGGGAATGTTTTTTTAGAATTTCTCTATTTTTTTTCCTCCTCTCCCGAAAAAACTTGGGATCATGATTTGGAAAGAAATTTTTCTTTTTCTTTTCTCTTCTCTCGTTTTCTAAACTCGGGAGCGCAGTGTAAATAACAAATGTCATGAGAATATAAAATAGTGAGATTGTAACTTGTAAGAATGCAATATTGTGCATGTGGCGGAACAGACAAACACAAATTTTATCCTCTACCTAAACATAAATCCGTGACAGAAAATTCTTCACAGGCTCACACCTAACTAATATAGATATTATAGTTAATTTGTAGTAATTGGTTGGTCATAAATAGATAAACTACTTGAACAACCGTTACAGTTTGTGTTAAAACGTACACATTTACGGTACATATGATTGAAGGTGTACCTTCAATCTCAAAGTAGGGCATGGCATATATAGATAGATAGACAGAGTCACAGATATATAAACGTACATAAAGAGATGGTTAAGAAAAACAACAACCTGTTGGGGAGAAGTGGAATCGGAATCTTGAGCAACAGAAACAAACACAGAGTTACGCGCAGGAGGCCTTTCATAAGAGTGCACACTAGCACCCCATGACTTCATAACTATCATAATCATCAAAATGGCAGCGCCTCGAAAACCAAACACTTTGGCCGTCGTCGTCATAGCACCGAGTTTTAATTTTTTGTCGACGGGAGAGAGGGGGGGGAGAGAAAATGAAATACGAGTACTACTCTATCTGTATGTATGTATTTATAAACAATATAGGAGTAGAGTATTATTTTGATTTAGACCAATGACATTATGCTATGAAGGCAGTTGTTAATGTTTTTTTGTTGTACGTATGTACATTTACATTTCTACATATTCATGAGGCCGGGTGGATGTGTTGAGAAACCGTTACAAATCTACGTGTCGGGCATATAGCACAAGGCTTCGTTGTCAAATTTTCAAAAATCATAACTCTCTCTCTCTCTCTCTATTTATCACTGCTAATAACAGCATTCATCGACTTCCTACCATTACCTTCTAGTTCTATTCATTATTTCAATTTTATACACAAACTACCAAAAATGTATATCACAAACTTAAAATAATTATAAAAAATCGTTTGTCGGATCCGGATTTCTATAAAAAGAATATATAATTGTTTTTAATTCTATATATTCAAAAAAGTAAGACCATGTTTGTTTAAAAAATCTTGGATTTTTTTGAAATCCTGATTGCATATTTGCATATGAAAGATTTATAAATTCTTTCACCGTTTTTGGATATAAGCGGAAATTATTTATTGTACAAGTATGTTTTAAAGCGACGTATATTTAGGAAATAAATGGATAAAAAGTGAGCAATTAGATTGCTTGTTTGTCTAGTAGTAATAGCTTGTCTGTTGATTTCCTTTGTTTGTTTCCTTTTTATTTGAGGTGGAGCTCAAATAAAGGCCAAAAATGACGCGGGTAGAGAAATATGAACAGGAAACAAATGCAAGCAGCCTACCATTAAACACTGCTGTGTCTGTGATGTTATCAAAGACTGTGCAGTTAGCCAGTATATGCTCTAGCATATACGTACATACTGTACTCTCTACTCAATTCGTATACGACTCTCTAATGCAGTTATGTTGAGCGGCAGTCCCAGTTCACACTCCGTAATGGCTTTCATCTCATCATTTATCATTATGTGTTTGGCACTCTGAAACAATATCAATATCAATATAATAGTATATCTAGGCCGTTTTAAGTAAATACACGGTACTCATTCATCAAAATTACTTGTCATTTTTAATATTTTAAACATATTTTAAAATTTTAAGCTAAATATAATAAGAGAATAAAGAATATCAAATTAACCTCATCGAGTTACATCAAGTTAATTACATCTTAAATTAAGTAAATAATATATTCTAGCATGATAAAATATCTAAATACCTATCTATTTATCAACTTTTCATTTATTTATATTTGTATCATCAGCCCGTTCATCATCTTTTATTTTCATTTTCAAATATACGAGTTATATAAAGGGGATAGTGAACGGACTAATAATAATGGTTATATTAATTTAAACGAAAAGTGAATAAGTAGATTGATTTTTATGCATGTCATCAAGATAGAATATATTGTTTACTTAGTTTAAAATGTAGTTAACTTGAGATTAGTCTGATATTCCTTATTCTCATATATAAATAGTTTCATAAATTATCTTTCAAATATGCTATATAGTTATCTTTTCAATACACATTAAAATGCATGTAAACAATTAAAATGACAAGTAATTTAAAAACACAACATCAATGATCAAGATTGTTTGGAGGTTTTATCCATTTTCATTTACAAATTTTTTTTTAATTCAAAATATCATTATATCTAGATTTTTTATCTGTATATATTGCTCTTAAGGTGTCATAATAATTTTGTTGAGCATTGAAAATGAACCATTTATAATATTAATAATATAATATCATTATCCCTTGATCTCAATTAAATTAATAATTTTTCATAAATTAGCACACAAAGTTCGATTTAAAAAATATTAATTTACGGATGTATAAACTTTGTCCACGAAAAAATAGGATAAGGACCGCATATACATGCGGCCCAGATCATAAAACTAATAGCTATTCATTAAGAATCGGGCTTATGGGGTGATGTTGAGCTAAAATGTACTTAAAATTGGGCTACAAACAAAGTTTGTATGGTTATTAGATCTCTCACATTTTAACCGGGGTCGGTGGAGACGGAGGTAGTTAAGAAGAAAATAATATGTATCAATAAAATTTCACAAATCATTAAAAAAGAAAAAGAAAAAGTTGGTCATAAATTTTTCAACAGAACGTTACAGCAATAAATTTTTTTTTTTTGATATCTTACTAATAAAATAAAATAAATAATGATTAGAGGTTTTTCTAAATTTAAATAAGTAGTGAGAAAGTAATCTTAAAATTTAATTTAGAAGATATATTGGTAGTTTATCGGAGGAGTTATTAAAAAAAGAAATATACTTGTATAATGAAAGTCAATCTTGCATATTTTATAATTGCTTTCATGTTCTACACTTCTAGTATAATATTAATTTCTTTATATTATTATATATATAAAGGCTGGATCTGACAGAATGGCGTGAAGCCCAAACTATTGTTTTTTCAAAGATCAGAATCCTAGGTTCTCGATTGTATCTTACTACTCTCTTCACTATTGAAAAATGATAAGTTGTTGGTGAATGGGCGGATCATACATTTTTAGTGTTTGGTTAATTGTATATAAAAATAAATAAATTTTGTACACAAGCGAGAAGAACTTTGTCAAAACTGATGCTAAATTATAAGCAGGCTCAAAAAAAAATTCGCTGCTCTATAATTTGGAGTCTGACTCAAAACTTGTATTATCGTCATAAATTCATAATTATAGTTTTTAATATTAAATGGATAGTAAAATTATTGCATATTGTTAGAGTTAATTGGATTTTAATGGCTTTAACATATTTATTTTTGCAGAAAAGGGTTCATATATAATATTAGACATTGCATGTATATAATAATTATTTTTAACATTTTATTCTATTCTGTGAACGCCATCAGATTCTTATTCTATCAATTTTTCATAACCCAACTTTAGATTATTTTCCCAAATTATACCTAATCTCCGAAACCCTAAAATTATCAACCCTCCCAAGTCCCAATCGACCAATCGGGTATAATCTTTAGCTAAATTACTATCATGTTCGTCTATATTCCGTTTTTCATAAGTGATGTTCCGCCGCAATATAATGGTTTTTTTGGCGTTGATAATAATAAATGGGTGATGTTATATGCACACTCTAAATTTATTTATGCATACTTGTTTAAGATTTTGGACTAAAATACTCTTTTAAATATTATATATTTTATTGATTAAAATTAAAATCAAAAACATTTCAGTCCAGAATACTCAATAAATATTATACCCGAGTCATTATATAAATATGTTATGGTTAATGATTTCATGGGAATGAATACATAAAATTTAAGTCAGGGGTGCAGGGACCAGGAGGAGACAGAGCGCAGAAATGTAGCGATTGTTCATTAATGTGTTGCATGTGTCATGTGTGTTCTAGAGATGGTCTGTGACGTTTTATAGTTAATTTTTATGGCTTACTCACTCTTTTAAAATATATGTTATTTAATTATTTATTTTACGTATTTTCAATAGTTTTAACTGTATAATTTAAATTTTTAGATTTTTTGTAATTTACGATATTAATTGAATATTTTATATGCAGATTTTTTTTTAAAAAATAGTTATAAATCAAAACTCTTTAAAAAAATGTATATTAAAAAGTAAAATTATATATATATATATGTATATGTATATCAAAACAAGAGAAATAGAATATTGTACAAAAACGTTAGACCGTGCTCAATCAATTCCTAATTAATCATGACCCTAATCTTTTTTAAAGAAGCTTTGAGACTCTTTGCTCAACTTTATGCTTTGCATCCTTCGCCAACCTACAATTGTTTTGAAAATCTTGTTCATTTATTGATCATGGGAACTTTTTAAAATGAAAATTGGTAATTTTGGAATTTTTAATTTACATTAAATCACCAAATTTAATTAAATAAATCACTCATTTTCACTATTTTCATTTTAAGACATTCTCAATAAACGAGACTATATATATATGTGTGTGTGTGTTTTGAAAAATTTTAATAATATAATTAAAATTATTTTTTCTTAAATGATATATTAATTAGATAATATTATTTTAAAAAAGATAATTTTAATTATATAATTAAAATTATTTTAAATATATATTTAAATTTTAAAAATATGTATTTCAAAAAAAAAAGAAAAAAGAATAGTACTTTTTGAATTAGTCTTCATGACCAAATGGTGCACGGAGCCCGTTGTCCGGATTTAAATCCACGAGATTGTCACATTGAGTTAGAAATAATAAAATTATCTAAATTTGTATTGACTCAAAATTAAAATGTTTAAATTTTATTATAGATAAATATGAGAATTATTTGTAAACACATTCAAACGGATTTTGTTATTCCTTGTATATAATTAGCATAATAAATTTTTTGTGGTATAATTGTTAGGGGCAAAAATGTTGATTACAATTATTAATAAAAGTGTTAAAGTTTCATTCTTTATAAATATAAAAATTAATTTAATATTATTGTTAAAAGATGGTAAATTAAATCTTAATATTTAAATCAAGTAAATATAAGTTTTAAAATTGAACAAACATAAATTTATTAAAAAAATTATAACAAAAGATGCATAATTAATATAAATATTAATAAATTTATATAAAAAAATATTCTTACATTGTAGGGTTATGAACAAGTAATATATAAAATACTCACTTTGACTTTTGCACTTAACATAATAAACATTTAATAATTAAATTTTTATTTATAAAAATTGTTATAAAAAATAAATAATAGAATTACATAATCAATGCACCTTAAAAATTTAAAATAAATAAATAATTTAGAACGGAAGGAAGGAGTACATCTCATCATGTATTTTGAATATCATATATAAAAAATTTGAAAAATTTATCATCAACATGATTATACTTCCGAGTTCCCAGGATTGTGAAATTCGAAGTTTCAAACTGTGGGAAGAATATAATCAACAAAGTATATAAGGTTATAGCAAGGTGGAGTGTTTTTATATTTTGAGTGATAATTTCTTATTGTAATAATGGAAAAATAAAAGAATAAAAAGATATTGGAGTATACGAGAAGGACAAACGGGCAAAGCAGAATTGAAAGTTGAAACCGTCCTTTTCCGTGAAACCCCTGTAGAAAATGATGCATCGTCTAATTTCTAAGAATCAAAATATTTTTATATGTTTTTGTAAATAAGAAAATATCATAACCCACAGTTGGAATGGATGAATATAAGGTCCTCGTAAAGATGAAAATGACAATAAATATGGAATTAATATTAATAAAAATGAGGGGGTGGGGGGACCAATGTAGTTGTTTGTAGACATGCAACAATCAACATGAACCACTAGGCCACGAAACTTTGTAACATCCAAACGCCATCACCAAACCACAAACCTTTCCCCAACCTTCATACCCCATGCTTTACCTGCTTCCATCCTTTTGTGTTCCGGAAGCATATCATACTATGCCATTATTATGGTTTCTAAATAATCATTGATTACTTTTTTTTTTTTTAATCTGATCACTTATTTAAACTTATTATATATATATATATATTATTTGTTAAATAGTTTTATTTGTAAAATAATAATTGATACGGGTAAAAAATAATCCTAAGAAAATAATAAATATAACATTTATTATTAGACCTAGCATTATCCATATGCTTGGATCCTTAAAACGAATAAGGAAAATAAATCATAAATTCAACTGGATTTGTAATCCAAGAGACAATTGGATTTGTAAGTCCAACCCATAAGTTATGTTGAAGTCATAGGCCCAGTAAGTCTTGTTTATTAATTAATTTCATAATTAATTAATAAATGCACAATAAAGGTCTAAGAAGCTAGTTGAAGACCCTTATTATCTCTAAACCCTAGCGTGAGAAGAGTTCAATAAGGACCCTCGTTACTCGAAGGTTACAACAACCTTACGTCACTAGGAGACTTGACCCCCAAGTCTCCTAACTCTAACTTAATTCCAAGGTTCTCGTGCGCCTTATATAAAGAGCCTAACCCTCAACATTAGAACTACATTATTGACTTGATTCTCATACACATTGAGATACGTAGCCAGTTAACAAGGACCCGAGATAGTCACGAAACATTAGTGCAGCCATTAAAGCTCGAAACTCCCCCAACCCTAACATTAATTACATATTAAAGACGACCTAGTTTTTAATCCGTAACAATAATAATTCTAGTTAAATATTTAATAGAATAAATAATGTTGAAATTTCTTATATTAAAATGGCAAGTTTCAATTAAAATTAGGTATTTATCTAAAAAGTTTAATCCAAAATAATTTTAGTTCAAGGGCGGGTAGGTAAGACGTAAGAGTGAATTACGTATTTGGACGAATAAAATAATTTCATGTAATATCCCTAAATCTTAGTCTAACGTGTCTACATCTACAAATCAAAGGATAACGACCTCTCAACTATTAATTATAAATATTATAATTATAACGACTTTTTAATCTAGGAATTAATATAAAATTTACTAACTAAAGCCATTTAAATCTAATAAACTGTATTTTACTGTACAGTTATGGGGAATACTCCTCTCTATCAATATTCAACTAGTACAGTAGTAATATATATATATACTAGCTTATATCCCGTGCGATGCACAAATGAATTTTTTTAGTTTTTTAATATTTTTTAATAATTTGAATTTATTTGTATTTGTATAATAATAATTTAAATTTTATTTAATATTATATGTATATGTTTTTATATAATTTATTTGTATTTATATTTTAATATGATGAATTATAATGTTTATGAGTTGTTTGCATAAAAGGAGGACTACTGATGTTAGAATTGTATGTTTGATTATATTTTTTTAAAATTATATTTTATTAAAATTCAACGGTTAAAATTGTTTTTATGGTTCACTTAAAATTGGACGGTTAAGATCTTTTTTATGATTCACCCAGTACCATACCGACGATCAAAACTTTTAATCTTTCGACTTTAATAATATAGTATGTATATATATATATATATTGTTTGTTTTGATAATTAATTTTCATTTTAATTTAAAGACTAAAAAAGACACTAAATGTAGCTTACTGACTCCGATGTTCTGGAGACCCAGAATGTGGGACCAATTCCGCTAATACAACCGAAAGTACTAGTGAAGAATGGTAAGAAACAAACAAGATATACATACATATAATTATATATGCATATACTACATTATTAATATGCGTGCAGTGCATCTATCCATCACTCTCATCTCATCTCTCCGATACATCTTTCCGACAATCCTCCCATCTTGGGTTTCGCAACTCCCCCCATTTCATCTCATATCTCCCCCTGCCTCAATTACCCTTTCATGTAAGTATATATTTATATTTATATCTCACACACACACACACACACACACACACACACACACTACCCATACATATATAATGTTAAATGATCTCAACTCTCAGTTGATTAATACGACGCACTTTATATGCATTTTGTTGTTTGTTGTGTTAGTTGCTTAAATTACAAATTAATCAGAAATAGAAAGCAAATGTAAAGGTCTTGTCTTTATCCAACTGTACATCCATAAGATTTGCAAGATTCATTTTTTCCCATTTCTTGCTTTGTTTTCTTGGTGATTGAAGATTACTAAGTTTTTTTAGAGAGTATTTGTACATAAGTGATTGATTTGTTGTTGCTAGATGGATTCTTAGTGTATTTAATGATATGATGCTTTCTTGATTAATGTGATTAATAAGATGGGAGATAAGAGTAAGCTTTGTTGATTCATTACTGTAAATCACTTGGAATCATTGCAGTTGCGATTTTTTTTTAATCTGGGATCTGCACTAATTTCAGAGTTGATATGTAATTTCCTGTTTTATATTTTATAACGAAACATGTGGGAGTGTGGGACGAACTGTCAATCCATATTGACCCGGAGTGATATATATTATGGTTTTAGTGTTTTAAATGAGTCGTCGTGGAGATCGATGAGTTACTTGATATATTTTGATGAGATCGGTGGGCAGTTTGATATAAAATTAAACCCTTTTGGAATTTTAAATTTGGGATAGAATAGGATTTTCGATCAGTAGGATGTACTCTTATTAATAGCTAGTAGTTAACAAGTTTATCTTTAATGTGATTATAAGCTGTTTTTCTTTATGATCTTTACCAGTATCTTAAATGTATTCATATAGTTATTTGAAGATGAATCATACATAGATAGTAAATAATGGTTTCGTCGTAATGTGATAGACTGATAGGTGTTATTTTCATAATGGTAGATTACTGGAAATGAAATTTATTTTCATTTTTTTATGCTTTTAATGTTTCTATTTGTTATCTTATTTCATCTTGAATAATGGCAGACAGAGGTGTAATTGGTTTATTGTGTTCATTCAGGTATAGGCAATGCACCTGCGAGATAATTTAAGTGACTGTAAGTGGCTTCTCAATTCAGTACACACTTTAAAGCAAAAGCTCTACAGTTTATTTTGTGGACAGGTTCTGGTATTAGGAGGTGCAATTGTGAGTTAATTTAGGTGACTGGAACAGGTTTCTGGGTAATATATGCAGCACCGTAAAGGGAAGCTCTAGAGTGTATGTCTTTGTATTCTAATCATGTAGACAAGCATTCAGTAAGATTTTGTTAAAGGGACTACAGAATCTTCCAGTGTTTTGTGTTGTTATACAGAGTTAACATAGTCTGGGTTTGTATTAATTTTTTTTTAATCTAACAAAAGTATGGGATCACTATCTGGTACTTGTGAGATTGTTGAAGAAAAGGAAGAAAATAATTACCAAGCAATTCAGCGATCAATTGCCCATGGCAAAGAGTGGAAACCTCCTGTCCATAAACAAGGACATGTTAGTTCTTTAGAAGATGATATCAATAAGCTCTTTGCAGCAGTCAGCAACAAATCTTCATCCAAGGGCCTGACTTTGTTTAGTCAAGCAGGTTCAGCCGAACCAAGTAAGAAAGATTTGAAAAAACCAATGAGAGCGAGTACATCTACATCAGGAATTGGATTTTCTGAGCCGGTGTCTCTAAAGCAGGCTTTAAGGGGATTGTGCATCTCCCAGGCATCTGAAATGGCTGCCATGAAACGTCTATCAAAGATGCCAGGATCTCCTTCAGTTTCAGAACTTAAAAGCACAAGAAGTCCATATAGGTCGGTTGTAGTTGAAGCTGGTGGTTCAGGTCTCCCTGTTGCTGAAGGTAAAAAAGGCAGACTGGAAATATCTTTGATTTCAGAAGAAAGAACATCAAGTTCATCGGAGAAGGTTCCTCGGTACATTCAAGAGCCCAAGGTGAAGGCAGTTGGGCAAAGTGTTAACTCATCACCTCAATTTGTGGTCTCGACGTCTGCTAGGAAAACTTGGTCAACAAATGAGAAAAGCGATATTGTATGTACTTCTGAAGAAATTGGGAAACGATCTGCAAAGGTAGAGCCCTTGCAGGATGAAGTCAGTACATTGGTCACTTCTCTACCTCGTCATATTATGGGCTGTAAATCATTTAAGCAAGGAAGAAGCATCTCTTCTTCTGTTAAGGTTCTTAAAATGGGGAAAAGTGGTAATAAGAAGAATTCTGCTCCATTCAGGTTAGCAATCAGAGGAGCACATAAGGTAAGATTAAAAAGCAAATTTCAAACTGCTTCTTTTTCAACTGGTACAGTCAGCTGCAATAAGCTAGGCAAGACCTCAAATAATGCTCCACGGGCATATAAGCCAGTCATTAGGGGTAAGACTTTTGTGAAAAATAAAATAAAGCAGGATTCCATTTCAGCTCCTGACGTTTCTAGTGCACATAATGCTGTCAATTGTGACTTGGATACCAGTACAAATGAATTAATATGTCAGAGTTGTCAGTGTTCACTGAAAGATGCAATTAATGTGTCCAAGAAAGACCTTCCACTGGCATCAGAAAGTGAAGACTCTCCAGCACCTCCATCGACAGTTGTTGCTCCTGGGTGCAGCTCAACTAATATGATCAGCGCTGCAAGCAAACCAAAAACTATTTCATATAATAGTTCTCTTGTTGCGAAAACGAAAAAGTACTCAAGACCTAGGGAAAAAGGGAATTTATCGCAGAGCTCTAAAAGTAGTATTGGTGAATTTAGTAGCAGCACTAGCCTCAGCGAAGACAGCAATCTTAGCGGATCTAGTTTTGGCAATAGGCCTCATATGTCAAAAGATATGAGGTGGTCAGCCATACAGCACGTGACAAGGCAGTGTGGATTTCTAGGATTGGGACATTTTAATCTATTAAAAAAGCTTGGTGGTGGAGACATTGGTACAGTATATCTTGCTGAACTGATTGAGACAAACTGTCTATTTGCGATAAAGGTCATGGACAATGAGTTTTTGGCAAAAAGGAAGAAGCTACCTCGGGCTCAAACTGAGAGAGAAATCCTGAGAATTCTGGATCATCCTTTTCTCCCCACATTATATGCCCAATTTATTTCAGATAATTTATCTTGCCTGGTTATGGAGTACTGTCCGGGTGGGGATCTGCATGTACTCCGTCAAAAGCAGCCATGCAGATATTTTCCTGAACAAGCAGCAAGGTATAGAACACTCAAAAACTTTGTTTATAACTTTATATGATTTCTTATTGCTCGAGGTTACGAATAGTTGAAAATAAGATACTCAAGAAAACAATAGTAAACGATGCTTTTGGTTTTTTAAACTTTTTATTAGTATATACAGTATTCAATCCAGGTTTGAATTACATCGACTTTCTGCTCTTCTTTTTATTTGTTTTTTTATGCCCTCCTGGTTTAGTGAAATTTAGTCCATAGTAATATCACATTCTAATTTTGCTTGGACATATTCTTGTTCAGTTTTGGTCCTTTTTGGATATGTATTACCTCGTGACTTCACTTCAGCATGAATATTGTTTTTGTCTTGGCCCCTTGATTAGAACCAGTTCCAGAGAGTTATTCTATCATGTATGATGTATATCATTTTTTCTTCTTCCATTTTTTAATGATATCTACAAACTAATTGACTCCATTTGCTCATGCAGATTCTATGTTGCTGAGGTCCTCCTTGCCCTTGAATACTTGCATATGCTTGGTATAGTCTATAGAGATTTAAAACCAGAAAACATTATGGTCCGAGAAAATGGTCATATCATGCTTACAGATTTTGACCTTTCACTTAGATGTTCTGTAAACCCAATGCTCCTGAAAACATCTTCCGCCGCCATGGAGCCACCACGGATGTCGGGTCCATGCGCAGGATCCAACTGCATTGATCCGTTCTGCATGCAGCCCTCTTGTCAAGTCTCATGCTTCAGCCCTAGGCTTTTACCTGCTTCTGCAAAAGCAAGGAGGGCAAAAGCGGCTGTTGCAGCTAAAATGCGCTCATTGCCGCTGCTTGTTGCTGAACCTACAGATGCACGATCTAATTCCTTTGTCGGTACTCATGAGTATCTTGCTCCTGAGATCATCAAAGGAGAGGGACATGGGAGTGCTGTTGATTGGTGGACATTTGGTGTACTTCTATATGAACTTCTCTATGGGAAGACACCTTTTAAAGGCATAGGAAACGACGAAACATTAGCAAATGTGGTATTGCAGAACCTTAAGTTTCCCGATACCCCACTTGTGAGTTTTCAAGCAAGGGATCTCATTAGAAGCTTATTGGTGAAGGAACCTGAAAACAGGTTAGGATCAGAGAGAGGTACTGCGGAGATCAAGAAGCATCCCTTCTTTGAAGGACTTAACTGGGCACTGATACGCTGTGCAGTTCCACCTCAATTACCTGAACCTTCCTATATATTTGCTCCACAAATACAGTCTCAGGAGAAGGGGACCAAGTACTTGGAGTATGGAACTACAGGTGAGCCCCTGGAATTTGAGTTATTTTAGTGAAAGAATCATTGAAGAAAAACTATCTTGATACCACTTTCCCTTGTCTTGGGGACTACAATGTAAATTTGGCTGGAAATATGAAAGGAGTTTTAGACTTTTAGTGTAATTTTTTGCCGATCAAAGTATTTGTTTTTGCTCACCACTCATTCTAACCAGTTTGTTTCCTGAAAACCAAGTTTAGACTGCAGCATATATTGACTCCAATCCCTTGGATAGAAACTGTTTCTACAGGGATCAAATAGCACCCTTAAGCAACAATACAATCAGCAAGATCTAATTGTAAATGAATTCTTAGCTTCACCACAAAATCTTATGCAATATATTGAATGCTTGTACCGAAATAGAAGGCAAACGAGCATCGAATGGTGCATCTAGTTTCATCTGGTTTGCCGGTCAGATATACACAATGTAGCAGAAAACAAAACACAAAAGCAGTACTGAGCCACAAGTTCTGAAAAACTTGTAAAAACTATATCCAGTACAAAAAATAATAGCAGCTGTTCGTGACAAGTGTTTGTTAGCACTTAGCACCCATCTATTTTTCGCAGGAAATAATTCTTCAAAACTCTCCAATTCCGCTGATAAGGTGACGTTTCCCTTAAATTCACATTAAAAACGAGGATAGAGGGATACATAACCTAAAATAGCAAATATTCCTTCAAGGAAAATTATATAAAGGGTGGGCGATTACCGGGTGTTGTCCCTGTATGTCACAATTTGGGGAGAAAATGCCTTAAATGACACACCTCAAAAAAATGGCCCTAAATAGCACTCCAAAACGCTACATCGTGTAGAGTTTTGAAGAAAAAAAAATCTCCAAAACGCTACTTTAAGTTGCGTTTTTTAGCCCAGAACCCAAGATAAAGTAGCGTTTTTTCCTAAAAAAATTAAAAAAAAATTCAAAACGCTACACGAAATAGCGTTTTTTCCCGATTTTTTTTTAAAAAAAGTGCAAAACGCTACACGAAATAGCGTTTTCACCCCTTTTACAGCACGCCACACTATGTAGCGTTTTGAAGTGCTATTTAGGGCCATTATTACGAGTTGTGCCATTTAGGGCATTTTCCTCCCAAATTATGACATCGAGCCCTTTTCTCGCGATTACCATGGGCCTTAAATAAATTCTGATAAAACGCATATCAATATATAAACCAACCAGAAAAAAGCTCATCTCGCAAATAAAATGGATGACTAGCAGCACCACCACCACCACAAAGCAAGAAAGCATCACAAAATCGTGTACTGCATAGGAGACATACATGGATACATCGATAAGCTCCAAAAGCTCTGGTCCAATCTCCAAACCCACATCGACCCATTAGATTTTCAATCAGCTTTGATCATTTTCTTGGGTGATTACTGTGACCGTGGTTCCAACACTCCCAAAGTTCTCGACTTTCTCATTTCTTTACCCTCAAACTACCCTAACCAAACCCATGTCTTTCTCTGTGCAATCATGACTTAGCTTTTGCGGCGTTTCTTGGGGTTGCTCCGCCGCCTTGTGATGGATCTAAGTTTAGTGAAACGTGGAGTGAGTATGAGATGAATGAGAAGAGAGAAGGGTGGTATAAAGGGGAAGAGTATGAGAGAATGCATGTGCAAGCTAGGAGATGGGCTGGGAACATGACTGGCTTTATTCATGTTAAGAACACTCAGTATAAGGGTTCTATTTATGATGCTGCCCCTACTTTTCAATCTTATGGGGTTCCACATGGATCATTTGGTATGCTTTTGTTCTATTTTCTTGAATATCTTTTTGGGCTTTATTGTCTTCTTTACTTTTCTTGATTCTTTGTGATTTGACATGCCCATATTGGGTTGTTATGCTTGATTTTAAAGATATATCTATGGTTTTGGTTTTGTAATTGTTGGGCAAAAATGGATGATTTGTATCTAATCTACTTGGCTATGACCCTATGACAATCACATGTTCAATTTATATGTTAATTCTGGTGCTCTCAGTTGTCCTGGTCACTCGTATTACTTTGTTAATTTTGTTTTGTTAATTTAAATGTTAATCTTGTTTGTCTAAGAATAGACGGATATGGGTGCGACTGCAGGGGACAGGGGTACACAGATACTTAGCATCTCAAAGTCGAAAATACAAGAACATGAGAGTTTTTTTTTTTAGAAGTGAATACAAATATCAATACTTTTTTTCCCTGACTAATTCACATAAATACTTTGATTTTGTTAAAGTAGTTGCTTAACATCAATTTCTTGTATGATCTGTAATAAGAATAATGAAAGTCAGTATTGTGCGAGTATCTGAATCAGGAGTGCATTGGGCAAGTCAAGCACCCTTCTTCCTAGTCCCTTGTAGAGCATAGCGGGTTCTCCCCAGGTTGACGTCCTCTCATTGCTGGAAGGTCAAGGTAGGGCTAGAAATTTAACCAGTGTGAGACACACTATGAGTCAATCACACTGTGGAGGAGGGTAAGATGTACGCTAAAGGCTTTGAGTAGAGTGGCTGGTTTCATAAAGACTTGTTGGCTTTCGATAATTGCAATTTTTGACTTTTGATCAGAACACTGATATTTTTTCCTTATATTTGTTTTGCAATGTCGGAATGAATCGTCATTTTTGTTCCTTTCTTCGGAGCAACCTCATGGCCTTATTTTCAGTAAACAAGTCGCATGGGTTTAGTTTTGTGAAGATTTTTTTTCCATGCAATTTTTATGAGTTGTCATAAGCTTATATATATTACCTATATACAATTATACAGTAGAGCGTATAGGTATTTAGTTGTAATCAATTTTGTTTTTTATAGTTTGATGGTTGTGTACGGATTTGATCAAGGCAGTTCCTGCTGAACACAAGAAGCTTCTTGCTGATATGGTTTGGGTCCATGAAGAGGTCAGCTATTAATGCTTTACAATTTATTAAAATTATTAGTGAACATGATTTTGATATAGTTCCCTGATTAGGACAAACTGTGGGAAATACAGTTTGCTCTGAACTTGCTCGATAGTTTTGTTCATCATTGTTGTGACATATTGCGAAATTGGTAATGCTATGGGTTCATTTTCATTCCTTTTCATTCTGTAGGATGATGTTTGCATAAAGATGGAAGAAGGAATCAAACAATGCAAATTAATAGCTGTGCATGCAGGATTGGAAAAGAATAGAGGGTTAGAAGAACAACTAAAACACTTGAAAGCCAGAGACACCAGGATTCCTAAGGTGGAGGCACTTAGTGGTAGAAAAAATGTTTGGGAAATGCCGAAGGTGAATGTTTGCCTCTGCCTAGTTTTCCTTTCTGAATCTAGAAATACATATTTCATCTTGGTCTGTTCAAAATTTCAGAATGCATTTTTATTTTTTAGGCCACAAGGCCCACAACCGACACTGAAATTTCTAGCATCCCCTTGTTATATGTTGCTTAGTATTTATACAAACATAAAAATTAAGACTGTAGCATATGTTAGAGATAATACCAATAATAACTTTTCTTGAAGTCATTTTTAGAAAAGTCCAACTTTGGACTGGAGGGACTATGGCCCTGTGTCCGTGTGTTGTAATTCTCTTTGTAGTCAGATCATATAGATTCCGATTGTACATGTTTTGTTGGTACTGATATTTGATAAGCTGACCTAAATTCGTGTGCTTAACACAGCTGAAACGGCCTTATAGAATTGGATAATTATAAAGTCAAGACACAAGTTAACTGTTATTGTCTCTGATATTTTACAGGATCTGACTAAATGTTCAACTATTTTGGTAAGTGGTCACCACGGGAAACTTCACACTGAAGGTCTTAGACTGATTATTGACGAGGGTGGGGGACTGGAGCATAACCCAGTGGCAGCAGTCGTGCTTCCTTGGATGGAAATTGTCCGTGATACTCATTGACTGAGCAAATCAAGTAGCTTCCACACATCAGATTTTGTGGATCGTTATCACGATTTCACCCACAACTGTGGTAGAAGCGCGAGATACTGAGCAATTAGTTTCCACACATCAGATTTTGTGGATCGTTATCACGATTTCACCCACAACTGTAGTAGAAGTGCGAGATATGTACCCTCCCATCTGATGTAGATGTTAGTCATTTATAGTTTTCATTGTCGTATGCAATTCATTATAACCAGTGTTTAATGTAAATGTTGTTTCGCCATATTCTAATATGTATCAGTAGTATGTATAGTTACAAAATCATTGCAATGTTTCAGTGATCGGGAAAATATATTACGAGTCTTAGTAGGAGGAAGTTCCTGGAAGAACTTCTACATGGAGATTTGCACGATGTAGTCGAAGCAGTGATCACAAACATTTTGTAGTTTGCCTACTTATAAATATTAAGGTTTTTGACCACAAAGGTTCTACTTCGTCCTCTATGTTTGTTTGTTTTCTTTTGTTAAAAATCAATGAGTAATTTTAACATTTACATAATACATACATGATACATCCACCAAAACTTAAGATCTGAATTGTTATTAATGAAAATAGTGTATCTAATAGAAAATACAGTGCTAGAAATTCCTAATAAAAATATTGAGCTGAATATATTACAATGATATTTGGTTGTCCCTCATGGTATGCAGAAGTATGAGTAGCTGTCCACTGAAAAGGAAAAAAATGGTGTGTTCCTTTAGTAAGGCAAAGGTTGGCAGTTGGTTCATCCAACTTTTATGCTTTTGTGATGTATGCATATTCAAAATAATTAATATATAATTCTTAAAAAATCATTATCTTACATTATAAAAACTACTAATTACCTAATCAAATAAATAATAAATTATAATAGTCACTCATTTGTATTTCTATATTAATTTTCATCAATAGTTAAGTAATAAATATGTGGGGGCTAAGCTTCAATGTCAAAGTCTGCGCTTTCGACGTGTAAGGCCAAAGAAGCAGAGATTGAAAAGAAGAAAGTTGAGGTTAGAGAAAGAGTTCAGGCTCAGTTGGGTCGCATTCAGGAAGAAACTAAACGTTTGGCTGATATTCGTAAGGTAATTTTAACACTTTGCTTATGAGTTTTGTTCTCAGATTTGTTACTTGTGTTATGGTGTTATGGTATGAAAAATTAGTTTAGACTTTCAGGTTACAGTTTTTTCTGTTATAGTTTTGGCCCTTTGCTGTTGTCATAAAAAAGAAATAAATAATTGGAATGACAGACATTGTCAGTTATTGAGAGAATAAAATTTGTCAAAGAATTTCCAAATTATGTAAATATTTCGATTTGTTTGGGGTTAGGCGTGGTTGCTATAAGCGGAATATCATGTTACACAAATTTTTAGGTGTTAAATTTTTGGTGTAATGAATCAGGAACTTGAAGGATTAGCAGATCCGTTGAACAAGGAAGTTAGTGTTGTCCGTAAGAAGATTGATTCAGTTAGTAAACAGTTGGTAAAAAGTTAGTGTTGTCCGTTGGGACACACCTGCTAGAAGAAGGTTCAATATCTCACCGACAACTCTTTAAATCTCTTTTTTTTTGTTACTTGTAGATTCTTTAAATCTTTAATCCTAAAATGAATCTAATTGTCGTTTGTTTAATGAAATTTGTTGTAGAAGCAGCTGGTGAGCGAAAGTGAGAAATCAAGGATAAAGAAGCTGGAGGAGTTGAGCAAGAGCCTAGAACTGAATTGAGGTGCTGAAATAACTGTAAATTTGATCACTTAAATTAGGGATGGTTTAATGTATTTATTATTAATTAAGAAGCTTTCTAATTTTATAGTAGTATACGGGTGATTTGGTTTTGTTGTATTCTATATTTCTATTGTTAGACTTTTGTTAGTAAACAAGTCACAACTTTGGATTCTTTGTTAAAGTTAACAGTGTATACAGCAGGAATGCTTTTGTGTTAAAGTTATGGCCTTGTTGTGTTCAGATTTCTTTCTTTCTTTCCTGTAATAATTAATTACAGAATATAAATACTTATCCAAAATAATAAATAGGATAATGCGGGACTAGAATTAAATATCTACCCCAAGAAGCAAGGAAAGTAAGACAAGCCAGCCACATATCCTTTTTTCTTTTCTTTTTAGGTCCATTAGAAATAACAATACTGCAATATCTTCTGATCCAAAACAAATTTCAGTTTATCATCATCAGCGGAGCATCTCCAACCCATTACATTATTTTATAATGTGAAAATTATATTAAAATAGTATAAAAGTTATACTATTTTTAAAATTCACTCCAACCCATTTACACTAAATTTCACACCAAAAACAATCTTTCTTATACTATAAAAGTTATTTTATTATTAAAGAACAAAAACAATAAAGCTGTAGGATACAAAAGGAATAAAATTGTTTTAGTTAAAGTAATGTAAAAATAATGTTGATATATATAAAAACTCTAAAAATTGCACCAAATTTTGGTGTTATACTAAATTTGATATAATTTTTGATGTCACGTTATTTTGGTGCAATTTTTAGAATTTGGTTGAAAAGAATTTTTACACCAAAATGATGTAAAAGTACATTTTTAAAATTTGGTTGGAGATAATCTACTGCACTAGTAGTCTAGTACTATTTAAACTTTCTAATATTACTCCATGGGTTTCGTAATTTTACGAGTTTTTTTTTCTTATAGGTTATTTCACAAGCAAATTCATTTTTATAATAATAAATGTAATTAATTGGGATAACTGGAGTACAAACTTATCCATCCCACCTTTTAAAAAAGAGAACCACATATATTTATAAGTGTAACAAAATTAAGTATTTTAGTATGATGTATAAAACGAAACATAAGATTACATAATAATTATTTTTTTCAGGCACAACTGAATAGAGTATTTCAGAACACATGAAAACATCGAATTAAGGAAAAAGCAGTTATTGTAGTTTTAACTCTCGCGTGCGAACTGCGTTGGTTGGCAGAACTTTGAGCTCAATTTCGGTGGAGATGGCAACCAAACTTGCAACTCTAGCTAATCATCCTATGTTTAATTTCTAGTCTAGACCCATTTTCTTATCAAGAAAAGAGGATGGATGGAGTTGAGATAAACGAGAGAAAATAACTTAGATTAACTTTTCTTCCAAGTTTTTCCACACAAATAATTGGTTACGTAAAAATTTGAGGATAATGGATGTATATAATCAACTTTATATATATATATATATATAACAGACGAGGTATTTCATGTCATAATCTAATTAATCAAATAACACTGTATTATGTCTGAATTTTTATCTCTATAACTATGTTGATATTCAAATCACCTCAAAGATATAAACAAGTATACACGTCCGAAGAGGCAATTATATGTACTACATAATTTAATAAATCTCACATGTTCTATATGATAAATAATATACACATAGGTTGAGAAAAATGCTTTCGTCTTATTGCTAGGGAGAAGATGTTTTTGTCTCCTACGAGAAGGACCTTTGTGAATCGAATACTATACTAGGTTAGTTCTTGTGTATGAATTTGTGTGTATCGTACTCTTTTTAGGTATTTACATTATATTTTTTCTTTTGTGGTGCTCAAAAGTGTTAAAGAGAGCCAAGTGATGAAAATCTGATGGGACAAAACACAAAGAGAGATAATCCCGTGTTTTGATGCTATGTTTACTGTAACATCAGATCTATAGCATTCTTCTATACATAACAAAGGAACCGGTTCCAAGCAAATATTTTCCGAGTCCCTGACAAAATTTTAAAATTAGAATTTTTATGTATTTTAATATACATTAAAATTATTAAATTATATTTTTTAAATAAAATAAATTATCGAAATATATTATAAATAAAAAATAAAATCTAATAAATTTGATTTTAATTATAATATTATCAATATTTCTCAAGTTTATTAATAAATCATAATTTTTTTATTATAAATATATATAAGGCTGTACAAATACGGGGTTCTAAATTTTCGGGTGATGTGCAGGCGCCCAACCCGCGTCGTCCCTAAAGGAACAAAGCGGCTGTGGACTCGCCATGGTTTCAGGTGCTTTATATGTCTAAACTTAACAGTTCATCCAATATAACAAGAAAAATAATGAACAACATCGTATAAAATTTATTCCTATATGAAGTAATAATGTACAACTTGCAATTGATTTTATGGATAATGTAACTTTTAAATAGTATAAAAATTATATTATCTTACTGTATTTGTCATGCAGATAGTAGAATAGTAAATTAGTAATGCATTTATAGTAAATTTAAATTATTATTTTTTTAACTAATTTTTAAGGACGGGACAATACATGTTGGCCTCTTTCTGATCCCACCAATTATGTACAGAAATAGAGATTTAAAGACAAAGGAGTTGAATTTGCAGGCAGTAGATGCAACTTACTAGTAGACATGTACTCATGCTGTCATGCAGATGGACAGATGGTAATAGATATACTCATCCAGAAAAAAAACGTTAGAATCCTATGCAGGGGCATAGCCGAATGAGCTAAAATTGCAACAAACACATGGTAAGTAGGACCAGTGACAATGGAGGAGGCCTACAAAGCTTCGGCCATCATCTGACCTTTGTTACCCGGATTCGGTCTAAAATGAATACATGTCCAAGTGTCGGATTCGGTAATATTTTAAAAATTTACATGTTTTTGGCCAAGTGTCCGAGTATCATACTCATGTCTGAGTGTCGAAGGTTCTAACACAAGTATTGAAAACAAAATGAAAAGTCAGGTAACAAAGGCCTCCACGGCTTTGATAGACATAATCACAATTCACAAATGCCTTGTCAACGTATGTAACAGCAATGCCTACTTTTTTCAAATTAAAGTAAGACGGTACGAGCGTTCGTATGCATTGTTCCCTTCTGAGTTTCTGATCTGCGTACTGCGTACACTGAAGCTCTCTTCTGTAGTTTTGTAATACTATTAGTTAAACAAAACAATTAAACATGCAGAATCTTACTGACACTTGAGAAAGGTACTCGAAAAATATAAGATTGTTAAGATCATCTTAAATTGCAGGAAGAATTGATAATTTGTTACGGTATCAAACCGAAACTCCAAACGATCATCGACTCAAAAAACCAAAATAATTGAGTCAATTTTTTATATGATTAATTCTTACCGTTAGACTCAGAAAGACAGAGTTCGAAGATCAGGATTATGTAACATTTTAAATTTGTTTATATTTTTAGGATATTTGGCATCTTAAAAGTAAAAAATACCCCCATGGAATATAAAAAGTGATATTAAGTTACCAATTCTCCTAAAAAGTGTTAGGAAACGGGTTTATCAGAAGGTGGTTCGTCCCTTTTTGAGGCTTGTGTCCATCCTTTTTTGAGCCTTATGTCCGTCAAATTTCAATTACTAGGTGAGATCTCATCCCTTTTTGAGCGGGAAGGTGGTTTGCCCTTTTTGAGCCTTGTGTCCGTCAAATTTCAATTATTAAGTGAGGATCTCGTCCCTTTTTGAACGGGCAGGAGGGTCTCGAACTCGAGACCTCCTACAACCAGAGCTCTGATACCAAGTTACCCGTCCTCCTAAAATCTCGAGGTATTAGGAAACTAGCTTACCATGATCCTATTATTCAACATATATCATGCAATTC
Source organism: Oenanthe sinensis (assembly GCA_028671895.1). Classification (NCBI taxonomy): domain Eukaryota; kingdom Viridiplantae; phylum Streptophyta; class Magnoliopsida; order Apiales; family Apiaceae; genus Oenanthe; species Oenanthe sinensis. The sequence continues at coordinate 5,874,287 of CM053795.1, read as the reverse complement.
TTCGCATAAATGATGGATTTAGGTGATGCAGTAAAATATATTTTCTCTGCTGGTGGCCAGATCGTTCTGTATGTTTCACATGGCATGTTGCAGACTCAACAAATGAAGTCCACATATATATCACGATTATGAAAAGTGCAATTCAAAATCCGACATCCTCATCCTAACCGTCTAGATCAAACTTAACGAAAAGGTGTCAACCATCAAATAATCTAGATGATTGCGATACATGTATCTAGATGATTATACCTGCATTGCCTAAAAGTATATGAAACAAAAGTTACAAAACAACTAGTGTAGTGGACATAGGGGGTTCACTACGCTTAATTGATTTTTTTTTTTGGGAGGGGGGGATTTAGAGTTGTATACCTATTTACAAACTCAATCGTTTCGGCACAAATAATTTTAGATTAATTGAGTCGTGTCGTTTATAGCAATATTATTGCAGTTTCAACGAAAAAGATCGACATGCAAATAGTTGCGTTATTTTATCTAACTATAATTTATGCGGGTTCAAAATTTGTAATCAAATGGTTGTAAATGTACAAGCATCCAAAATTTATTTTAATTTCATAAACTATCATATATAAATATCAAGGAAAATAGAAAACTGTGATACAATAGTGGGTAACAACAATAATGGTAGTGGTGGGAAATATGCATTGGATGAAGCACTTGTGAAAATGGGAGGATATGATGAGACGATATTCAATAATAACGATATACAGACTAAACAGTCGGGGCCCTGCGGTTAGTAAGAGACAAGATCGATTGAGAAACAGTACATAAAACTAAACACACTAAAAGTAAACTTTTCCACAGTCAGGCCTTCAAAACCTTTTCAACTGTCCACTCCACACTAAGTTCATGTTTTAAAACTTGACACTTTCAAATTTAAGCTCGAAGCATTCCTTTGTTCTTACAGCTCCAGAAGAAAATCAACAAATTAATAGTGCATATGGCTCATCAGAATCTTTTACGAGACCTATTAAGAGAAGATCAAGAACCATTTCAACTCCATAACTACATTGCTGACAAGCATTATTCTAAACTTTACAGACCAATATTTTATCAAACATCCTCCTTGAACCTTACTCTCTGCACAAAATCATGTTTTAAGCCATGGCTCAACATCCCAGCTAAAACTGCTGCTGTGCTACTAGAAGCCGCTACGAAACACTCATCCAATCCCAGAACCCACGTCGTAAATATTGGATTCTGTTCATATTTCAAGAGACTCTGGGATAAAAACAGGGCCAGAAAATTTAGTAATAAATTGGAAGTAAATAGTGAAGATGCTAGGCTTAGCAGTGCGGGATGGTCTCAGAGCAATGAAAGCAAGTCATTGGACTTGGAGAAGTCTTCTAGTACTTCAACATGTGATTCCACTCAAGATGCTGATATTTATTCTTGTGAAAATAAATCTAGTTCAAGCGAACCTTTTTGTTTCACACTTCAGAGGAGCTCTTATGCCGATCACACACCTGAGTTCTTATCTCCGCTTGGCTCTCCGATTTCCCACGATAAACAGGTTCGTAAATTTATTACCAGAGTCATGTTCCACTACAAACTACGGTATTCAAAAATTCTAAAATTTAACCGTAAATCACCGCATACATTAATACAAATTAGCACATGTTCGTATTATAAAATCACCTTCATATTAGTAGAAATTGCCATCGGTCACATGAGTACTTGTCTTAAATTCCAGGACTTTTATTTTTTGTATTCGAACAAAATTATTACTCCTAACTTTTGTTATAATAAAGAAAAGTTCGTAACGTGGTGGTTGTCAGGTGAGTGAAATGTCGTTTTGGATCGCTGCTAAGAGGATCTCTATGTGGGTGTCAGATTAAAATGACTGTCTTGCCCAACAAATTAGATTAATCAAAATAAATATTAGAAGGTACATTTTGTCATCTGGTGGTTTCGATAGGAGGACCTCTCCGTTTGTTTTGTAGCTGTACCCTTTTTTCATCACGCCTCTGCTAGTCTGCTACCAAATCTTTTCGTCAACAACCATGTCTGATGGATTATTATTTTCATGAAAAGACAAGTTTACTTATTTATGTCTTTCATTTGGACCCCTCGAGTAAATTTAGGTGACTAAGAATGAAATATATTACTGTTAATTACTACTTCCTGTATATAATTGATCTAACATTAATCTATTTTAATTTTGATCGATATTGTTCGTAATCCGATAGCACAATTACCATGAAGAGGAAAGTTTACAGAAAATTCAAGTGGAAGAGGAAGAAGAGAAAGACCAATGTAGTCCAGTATCTGTATTGGCCCCACCATTCCAAGATGATCCTGAACAACACAGAGGAGATGAGGAAGATGAAGAAAGTGATTTTGATGTTGAGTGCAGATACGCAAGTGTGCAGAGTATGTGATCAAAATTTTAATGTCAAAACATTATCTCTTCATGTTTATTAATTTTGTGTCATTTACAACCACACATTTCATTTTGTCGAACGCAATATTCTAGACCTAAATACATCAAAGAAAAACCTCATTCGAGAGTATTGAATTCGAAGTTATTATTGGAGGCCTCATACCACCCAGCTATGTGTTAAGAGAAGTAATTAAATGAATCTTATAGCCTTGACAGTCTTCTGTTCCATTTTCAGTCCCCTGTAATTGTTTTTATATATCTTTATACATTGCCTTTATTTCAGATAATAACGGCAAACTAAAGTTTAAATTAAATATTTTTTTTATAGGAGCGAGACTGCAGCTTTTGAACAAGCTACGCAGGTTTGAGAGACTGGCAGAGTTGGATCCAGTGGAGCTGGAAAAAAGCATGTCGGAAGATCAAGAAGATGAAGATGAAAAAGACATAGCCGAAGAACAAGTGTGCAATTATGTGAACTATCCAGAATCACAGTATATAGAAGAAAATCTTAATGTGTTGGAAAAATTGAGCAGATTAAAGCAGTATGATCAAAACAAGATTAACGTTGGACGGCTTCTCTTGGAACTGATTGCTGAAGAGAGAAAGAGTGGACCGGACTGCAGTAGTCAAGTAATAGTGAGTAGGGTGTGTGAGAGATTAAATGCATGGAAAGAAGTTCAATCAAACACCATTGATATGATGGTCGAGTTGGACTACAGAAGAGATGTCCATGTTTGGAAGCTGTACAAGGAGGAGGTACGAGATCATGCTATCCAAATTGAGCTGGCCATCTTTGGGTTACTGCTTGAGGAATTAGTTTCTTAGTTGGAATTTGATTAGTAGCAAGCAACCTTGATGGAAGTTTTTGTGCTAACTTCTAATGCAAATAAAAATTGTCATTTTAACAGAAGAATTTGCATGTACGTTGCGACAAGTACTTATAAGATAAGTCAAACGGATTCTGCATTAAAGCGAAACTGCACATGACAACCAATCTCAGAACCACAACACCCAGCTCATGAGTCATGACTGAGTATCAGGCCTCAGGAAACCGGGGCCTCTTTACAAGTACTATTTTACATTGGTACTGGACTGGACTCGCGCGTTTATTTTGAATTTATTTATGTTGATTGAAATAGACAGTGTATAGTCTTTATCTTGTACTGGGCTTGGTCTCGCGACCTTATCAAATACTCTGTCACATATTTTACACTGAGCCACCACATTTTACAAGTCCGTTTTCTAAATTTAAAGGGGGTCTCAAGTCTCAACCCATAAATTAAAATTAACATTAAGCTACTTTTTAACTTTCTGATTAGTAGAATCCGCGGTTTGTTTCATTGCAAGAAGGTAGATTAAGGGTACCATATTTATCGTGAAAGGTAAAGTGTCTGCGTCTTATCTCCAAAAATGGCACTTCACATTGTCTTCTCCACTATAATATGGACACGTGTCATATGAGAAGGACATATCAGCAGTGGTAAATCGACCCATATGGAAACTCCACTGATTTGATCTTCTGCATTAAATTATACAATAATAAACTTTTTAATTAACGACGATTTATCGTAAGCTCGAACCCTGCTTATAATAACCTAAATCAATTAATTTGTGCGTCCAAGTCGTGCTAGGGAACTCGATCGAACCCTAGCTAGCTAGGGTCAACGTATTTTAACTGAAAAAAATATCCCGGCGCGCATGTTAATTATTTGATCAACTACTTGGTATATCCGATAATTATACATGTGTGCGTATTTAGGATTCATAATATTGAATTTATTTCCTTATTTAATATTGCAACGTAATGCAGAATTGTTGTTACTCGAATGTATTGACCTAAGATTAAAATTATTGTTTGTTGACATATATATATATATATATATATAATTGCAAATTGCATGTTCATGTTGTACGGTTGAAGCTAGAGTGGGATTGTTTCTACGACAAAATTATGAGCTTTGTTTAATATATTAGCATTTTTATTTATTTCATTTACAGCGTCCACAAACCTTATTAAGAAAGAAGCAAGCAATATATAAAATCAAACCGAATACAAAATACATGATATTATATATATCCGGTATAAGCAGCGGCAGGTAAAGCTTACGAATCCCCGTGAAAAATAGGCCATAATTATTTTGGCAGACTACACCAAGCAAATAGATCGATGCAACACGTACGGACGGACGGATGTTTGTAGTAATTATATATATTTAACATTTAAATCATGACATAGCAAGGCACTGATCGATTATGGATAGTTCCAGAGGTTGTCTCCTGAATAATCTGAATCGAAATGATCAGCATCAACATTATTCATTCTGGGAGGGGTAAGAAGCATTCCATGAGCCATGTTGACGAGTATATTTGGCATATCGAATATCATATCCTCGTCAACAAAGTTGATGTTGATGTTGGTGTTGGTGTTGGTGTTGGTGTTGTCTGGATCAGCTATAATTTCATTCCTATTACTACTGTCAACTCCACCACCAACTTCAACAGCCGAAGCCGCCATTGCTGCAGCGGCTTGAATGTCACGTGGGGCTGCTGATGCGGGCACCGGTAAACAAGAGGCCGAGTTGGGAAAGTTCAACTCCGCATCCTTACCTTTTAAGGCAAGTGCTGCCACGTCATATGCAACCGCAGCCATTTCTGGAGATGAAAATGTGCCTAGCCATATTCGATTTGGTGAGCGTGGCTCACGAATTTCGGACACCCATTTTCCGCTCCCACTTTTCCTACGTCTCACACCGCGATAAACAGGGTGTTTCCCGGAGGCTGGAGAGCTCGAACCAGGAGCCGAATTGTTGCTACAATATCTTTCCATTTATAGATATTTGCACTTTCCAAACGGACAACTAGTTGCTTGAAGCTTAGCATGGTGAACTCCATTTTAAGGGGATGGGATTACCAGGTTTTTCGAGTGCAAACCAGTTGTGTAATGAACTGGGTGATTTAGGGTTTGCGGTGTAAACCAGTTTTTAGTTGGAAGCAGCACAAGCCTACGTACGCCAGGATATATACACTAACGACTGTTTGCATTCCATAATTAATTATAGTCTCCATAATTAATTATAGTCGCCAGTAATTTCTGATAATGACGTACATTCGTTAGATATTTACCTCAACTTGCCATATACGTACATTTATATTTAACACTTCCTTCTAATCTAAGCTTTTGGATTTTTGGTATCAACAACACGATTTCTTAAGTATTATTTATTATATAATAAAATCTTATATTAATTACTCTATTCGTCCCATCAATATTGGCCTGATTTGAATTTTAAAAGTTAAATTGATCAAATTTTAACTATGAATTAATCATTATCACTAAATATAAAAATATTTAATCAGAAAATATATCTAATTTACTATTAAAAGTAATTTTTAAACGGTTAAATTTTTTGAATAATAATATTTATTTTACGGTCAAACGGCATAGGATTTGATAAGTCAAAATATGACAATATTTATGAGATAGAAGGAATAACAATTAAGCTAAGCGAGAAATAAAAATATATTATTAATATATAATTCATAAATAATACAAATATTAATTATTTCAGTTCATTTCATTATGACCTACACGGGTTGGGGTAAAATTATTCAAATTATAAGATTATTGAGAAAGTCGGGAGTTCAATTACAAAAAAAGAAGTTACAATAAAATTAGATATTTTAAAAACTCGAGTTCTTAATATCTAACTTCTTGTATATAAAATATTAGCTTCGGTAAAAATAAAAAATAAAAAAAATAATTTTATAAAGTATCAGCTTCTTGTATATAAAATAACTTCTTGTTTATGGCATCGTTTTCATATGCCATAAACAAATCCCAGTAATACTCAAAATAATTTTTCTCAGACTCTTAATAATACTTTATGCCGACATCTACTATTGGAGTCCAAGATATATTTTTGTGCAATTCTTGCGACTTGCCTCTGATAATTTTAAAAGTACGCTTTGACTCTATGCAACCAGTTTTTTTTTTTTACCAATGCTATGACAACCGGTTAAATTCGAATTTGTATCCGACAATATACTTTACCCAAACGTAATTATTTTGGTAATTTCTAAACCCGCCTCAAAAATCTTAAAAATTATAATTTGTTAATGCATTTGTTAACAATACTCCATCTAATGAATTAAATTAATATTTCATTGTAAAAATTAAATTGTTACAAATTTTCTGTTTAAATTCTTAACATTTTTATGTCGAGATAACTCATAATTCAAATTATACTACTTTAACTATAGTAAAATCTGTACTTCAACTATTGTAAAATAATATGACAGATTTCATAGCCTATCATTGTGAGATAATATAATCTCCGAAACTCTATTATTATGGAATAATATTACTTTTCGTGATTTAACTTCCGAAAATTTAAGACATTAAATTTTTAAGAATTTGCTCTAAATAGTGAATATTATATACGATAATCCGAATTAAATCCCGGTTTTTTTCAAAATCAAATCAAATTTCGAAACCATATTACACATAAAACAAAAGTATACTTCCCTAAATACAACTTTAGTAGCTCAATGTGGGGTTAGGATTCTACAAAGGCGCCATGTCAATTTTAAAAAATCAATTCTTGAATTAGCGTTTTATTTTACTAAAACTATAAAGATTAATAAATTTATGGGCTACCTTTTTAAATTTATTTATTACATCCTAAAAACAAACTATCCAAAGGATTTAATGCAAATAATAATACATGGGTTGCGTATATCGTTCAGGCTCCAGCATTAGGAAGGGGGGGAAAAAGCTGCTGATAGTAATAAACAAATTCACCTTGCCCAAAGAATTTTAGCAACTTCCAAAAAAATAAAAATAATAAGTTCTAGATGTTATGTTTTTGTTTCAACTTTTGTTGTTCCACACATCGAAGTAAGGATTTAACAATATCCTGGACATTCTGAGGGACATACCGGGGAAAAAACAAGAAGAGCGTGTTCTACTCTTATTTATAGCTTTCACCTTTCTCTCAGATATATTGCAAGGTACCACAGAACTGTGGCGATTGCCATTTTCTCTTTCTTGGTGAGATTCTGACTGATGGATGCTTCTCACAAATAATGCAATGAAGAAGCCTTCCTTGTCCTCCACAGGGTCCGTCCGAAGCAAATGTTTAGCTGTAAACATTAAATAGAACGTTAGAAAATGTCTAAAGCAGATCAAGTAAAAGCTAGAAATCCCTAAATGCAGAAATTTGGATAATATTCAAAATTCCATCCTAAATGCGCAATGTTGGATTTGTTCCAATAATATGTGAAACTTAGAATGGTTTAGTCACAAGCAGTGCATTAATATCCAATTGAGCACCTAAATTCCCTAAGCGGATTAACCGGTCAAAAAATCTGGGACCTTGTAGAGCTTGGGTGGCTGGTGTCCTCTGTGTAGACGAGTCCCATTAACTTGAAATCTCCTGGAAATTCAAAGCTTGTAACATTTAAGCACATCTTTGGTCAATGGTTTGGGATTTAGTGAGGGTACGCTTCTGATCAATTTCTCCTCTTGAAAACTTGATAAACAAGCGAACTAAAAGAGTTTCTAAGATCACCCCACTATCAGCCTCACTGGTGGACTCCAAAAGGCAATAAATATTGCTTTTAAAGTAATCAAAATCAATGGAGGAAACTGCTTCAGAATGTGAATACTTCAAAAAAAGATATTTTACAGCTTCTCAAGGAGAAGACCTCAGAGATTCATAACTCAGTGGAAAGGTTAATCATTAGTGATAAACACTCACATTCTTCAATAACAGGAAGACCACGTCGAGTCCACTGGGGGAATGGTGTGCCCAGTTCAAAACCACGTGAAATAGCAAGAGGAAGAACAGATTTGATCACGTCTTCATTCTCGATTTGGTGAGTGGAACAGGTGCTGTACACAATTCTTTCAACTCCTGGGACTACAGCAATAAAACAAATATCATCGTGTAAACAAAAATTAATAAGCTTTGACCTCTTAAAAGTTATAGCTAATTAGAAACTACAAGACATACATTAACAAGTTACTCCAATTTTCATGAAGTACAGGAAAATATGTTACCTTAACGAAGCAATAACCATATTATCTATCCTAATATAACAAGTTTTAATAATCCTAGTTACTACAATGGACAGGATATACTGTCCGAAGCTGTATGAATGATATTTACTGGTAGTGTTTTATTGTCAACTGTATTCAATCTGCAGTATTTCCCGGAAGTTTCTATGACCTATAAACTTATATTGAAAACAGTTAATGCAATTAAACATTCATACTGTTATTAGAAAAATAGTTCATATTGTTAGTAGAAAAATAGCAAATCATATCCTCGGCCGACTTCTTAGGGTGTGAAATTTTATCCAATTTTGTGATCAAACGACTTCTCTGAGTAACTCTAGACAGCCACTAGGACTGGCCAACTACCATACTCATATAATAAAGCAAGTGCAGTATTTGTGGGAATCAACTTACAAGATAATGCATGTTCCAGGGCCATTTTCTGGAAGGCAGCAAGTTTTGTTAGCCTATGCATTTCACCTGGATCAACATGACCTACAGAAAGAACAAGGATGAGAAATAGAACATAAAAGGAATCATAGGAAACGCCAGACAAACCTATACATTGTGAAATTAAGGGCATAGTACAAGTCTACAAGATATCAAATATTAGTACTACTAGCGAGTCAGTAGCTTTTTAATTATCTTTATTTCTTCTGTTTTTTTAATAATCAAGACTTGTCTTTCTACAAGTACCAATTAAAGAAAATTGGTTCACACCTAAAATAATACTAAAAGAAAATTAACTAACTATCCAGGTACTCATCGCCTCATATAAGAGGTAAATACTCTAGACAGAAAACCCTCTAAAGTAGTATATTAAGTCTACATTGTTTCTCAATGAATCTAATACATGTCGGTATATACAGCAGAAAACAATAACAAGATAGAAACAGAAGTTGCCCAGTTAGCCTGGTTCACTAATTGGTGAATAAAGCAAGTGTATACATCTGCAAACTGGGGTAAGGCTTGTCAAACAAGTATGCAAATTCTACCCGTTTTGTAAGATGGAAGAAGGTGATCTAGTCTGTCTACAGCAGTCCCAGATCCAGAACACGAAGGATCTATGAGTATTGCACGAACCTGCAAATTGAGCATTTGTAGCGTATCAATTAAAACCAGAGACTCGGGATTATATATAATTGTCTAGATACTGATCAACTTGTCCTTACATTACACAAGCGTAAACCATAGAAATTATCTTTCTTGTGTGTATAAGCCCATAAAACTTTGTTAAATATTTTGAGTTTATCCAAATTACATAGTTTAAATATGTAGGACCCTTTTATGCAACATTGCAACTGCAACACGACGCCTTACGTAACTCTGCCAAGGTTCATACATGAAAAGAAACACAATCAAGAAACCCAACTGAGAGTTACCTTTGAGTATAACGGGTCTACGGGACTCAACTTTAAGAAGTCCTCGTGCAGAACTTCCACATCTAAAATCAAGGTTAAGTCATTGATTATACTCCAATAAAGTAGTAAAATTTGCTAAAATATATAGTTACAAAATGTATTAATTATATGATGTTACAAGCTGTGCCGAAAAATATTTATGTTCACCAACTTTTTGGATATACATTAGTATGTGTGTAGGTGTGTGTATGTTTATTTGACATGCACACTACATCAAACGTGCACAATATATATATATATATATATATATATATAGGCAAAAGAGAATCTACCTGACACTGTAAATTACTTTTCTAAATAAGCGCTCTTGAAATTCATACATAATTATTCAAAAATATATGCAACTTACAATGTTAAAATAACCATATTCTTAATGTGTAAATTTTATAAAATTTTGTATATATACTTATTTTTGCGTGATCTTTTCAACTGTACGGTTGGATGTGTAAAAAAATTATTAAAATCGTGATTTTAAGGCGTTTGGATAGAAAAATTTCTACCCCGCCAAGTAGAAACTTTTTACCCATATATATATATATATATATATATCTTACAATTGTATAGTTGAACTACAAAGGAAACCATAGTAGTGCAGTTTACATGACAAATATAATCTGAAAGGATACTAGTAGCACCAGCCAGCTTGATTGTGTGTTCTAGCAGTTTAACCCTCTCCTTATTCTTTTCACAAGCAATTATCTTCCCCTCCCCTCTCATTAAAGCAGCAACGTGAACAGTTTTGTTTCCTGGGGCTGAACATGCATCAAGAACCTTTGGAGAGAAAAATAATAATTAAACCCTCATAGGCCGCTGTAGACGTCAGAAAAAAGATCACTCATAACTCAGCCCTGGTTGATACAAGTCGAACTCACCTCCCATCCTGGTTTAGGACCAAGGGCTACTGCCACCATAGAACTTGCCTTGCCCTAAAGAAGAAAAAAAAGAATTATACCAGCACTTGCTAATCTGGATTAAAGAATATAGATATAACAATGGACTGCTCCAAATGATGTAGGACGAGGACAAGGAAAAGGTTGATAGTAGAAACATAACCTATCTCCGCATAGAGTCGGCAGAAAACACAATAGATTCCCAGATTTATTTATTATTTTATGTAATTCAAATATGATTAATAATGAGTATTACAAGAGTTTATATAGAATTTATATTACGTGGAAGCTAAATGATTTCCTAATGAAAGTTTATATATGAACTTTGCAGTATGATTCTAATATCACAATAAAATAAAAAACCAAATCATTTCATTATTCTATTACCATAATCTATAAGTCCTGATAGTCTTATGAGTCTTATCTAATATGATTAAACTTTGTAATAAATTACAATTCTACATCAATTCTCTAATCTAATATCAGTATTGTTCATATTTCAAGAGCTACCTAGGTTAGCGAGTATGTTCGCGAACTTGTAATGAATCGATATCCCTCTAATCCAACTATCCAAGTTCAGCGATTTTACAGTTCTCGAGTGTAATTCTCTTAACTGTTGAATTGAACACTGAACCGTGGACAGTGCATGAATAACTAACTCCGTTTATGGCCTTAAGGAGACAGACAGCGGGACCGAGTAGTGTCCTACAATGATCTCTATCAACTTGACAATGTTTTTTTACTAATTTTCACTACTATGAAATAATACCCAAGCTCATGTTTGGTCCTTTTGACACAAGTACTTCCGAAAATTGAGGTACTTGTACCACATGTAATAACTATTAAATGATGTATGACCTTCATATAGGAAGGACACAATTCTTACTTGCAGAAGGACACTTCCATTTTTTACCAGATGATGATCGTGCAAATCTGTACCAGGTGGGAGTATTAACAAATCAGGAACCAAGTCATCCTTGTGAACCTGTTGGACAAGAGAAAAATATAATCATGACAAAAAACAAGTGACAATATAGATAGAATATAAAAAATGAAATAGATAAAGAAATCAACGAGGCATGAGGCATGATAGTTTGCCTTCTAAGGCAAGATCCTTACAAGCAGACAACCCTCCCCACAAGAAAAATGAACAAAGGTGGAGCATAAATTATATGTTAGTGTATGAAACTAGCATAAATATTCGATAATCCAAGGCAAGTGGTGTCATCATTCCCGCGTGCATTATTTATATGATGTTATGTTTATAGGTTTTCAATTTATTAGAGATTTGAAAGTCATAATATAGCATGATATTTAACATATCCAGAATTTCAGAAATTTGCTTTACTCCTGATATATTCAGAAGAAGCAAATTACACAAGAATAAAGACTACAAAGTATCCCGCTGTATAGCACAGACAAAGTTCTGTTAAATAAGACGGAGTGAGAATATTTATACAAATCAATAATCAGTTTTTAAGTAGATGATTGTGGTGCTAGTTGCTACTCAACAACAGAAAGCAAGCAATTGCATTGATCTTGGAAAGAGTTTAAGCATTTGCATTAAGTATATATCTTTAATCCAAATTGTGTTGTATATTACAGATAGAAGAGAGTACCTTGTAATGCTTGCCTAATTCATCCGAGGCAGTTTCCATATTCAACTTCAGAGTATTCACGCGAACATAGCGCGGCTTTGATACATCTGTAGCATAATTATTAAGTGATATTCAAAATGATTTGGATTCCAGACATCGTGGTTTACTGTTAAAAATGTCTGGTATTGAAATGTTAAATTATTCAACGAAATTGAAACAATTCAAGGCAATGAACCTGATATCACGATCTAGTTTGTTTTATGTACTTATTTCTTATATTTTTAAAGGATTACAGGATAGTCCAGGGGAATAGTCAGTCTATCTCTCTCTCATGAGAGATCAAGGCTTCGAATCCTAATGCAGCATGCCCAGGGGTTTTTTACAGAACGGAAACAGCCTTCTTGAGTACAGGTAACTAGGTAAGGATGCATGCATTTTACCCTCTCCAGACCTTGTTTTACGAGATCAACTCTGTCATATAATACAGACTACAACTGTTGGAAGACAGATTGTGAAACATAGAGAATAAATATAATCCTAAAGTAAACTAATCCTAATTGGTACAATTAATCTTGTCAAAGATCGGGGAAACCACAAATAGAAAAGAAAAAGAAATCATAGGAACTTTTTTAATAATTCTATTTGAAATAGTTAGTTGTGGTCCTCATAAATTTCACCGTACACTATTTGTTGGATTTTATCAAATATTAAACAAAAAGTTTAATAAAACCTCGCAGTTCTAAATTAACATATCACTCTGCTATAAACTACACATTCCGCCTTAATAGTTTATGGTAGAGTATTTATACTTTTATTAAAATTAAGGATATTATTTATTCATCTTGAGTACCAACACCACAAATATTGATTAAAAAAAAAGCAATGTATCTAATCATAGATCTGTAACCATCTATACAGTGTCTTAACATGTAATAAATAACCAACCAGGATGAAGAGCCAACAAGTCTTGTACATTCTTCACCCTGTTTTTCACCAAAATTTGAGCAAGAGCTGACAACAAAGCATCTTTCTTGCGCAGGAGAAACTTTTCAGCATCACCTACTAATGCAACATTCTATGGGGCATAAGAAAAGGCCAAGTTAGATATCTTTACATCACGCAACCAGCATTGCCACAATTCACAAGTGTAGTAATTATACATTTGCTTCAATGTAGAAACCAATATTAGTTCAATATTGAAGATTTTATTAATATTAATAGTTTAAATACTAGTATAAAGACTACAGAACTTGTTTTATTGGAATAATTTTAATATTTAAACCCATCGATATTATAATTATTTCAGTATTGCTGGACTTCCAAATAAGTGGGTGATTCTATTATTAAATGATTCCAAAAGTTTAAATTAAGTATAAAGAACTAAACCACCTTTGAAAACTACTCCATTATTTAGCAATTATTATCCTGTTAGTATAAGTATGTAGGACTCAATTAATCACTTTCAGTAAAACAATTGCTACTCTGCAGAGGCTGCTAAAGTTCAAATATTTGGGAGAGATCAAAGAAAAAAGATAGCTCATCCAAACCACCAACATATGCCACGATAAATTATATGGACGATAATGGCAGGTCTTCGTATTAATGATATGCATAATATAATTTATGTGTCATCATTTCATATAGTCTATATATCTAAAAGACATCTGCAAAATAGTACAGTGGACAAGTCTAACTTAATAAAAATATGGTTTAATAACTTAAAATTTACCAATATCGTATATGTATATATATAACACAATTAAAAATCTAGTTACCTGGCCAAAGAGAATATCATATGTGATTAAGTACATCAGCGCCTCTTGCTTCTTCAAAAACACAATCAAAAACAGAAAAATAGATGTAATGAGTACGAGTGACTGAAGGTCGTACTAATTAAAAGGTATCCACTAAACCCCTTTTTACATTACAAAAAGTATATCAGGTAAAATAAACCCTCCGATCGTTTACCAGCCCTGTTCTCATTAATGGTTGGCCTTAGGACAATCGAGGTAGGGGAATAGGGTAATCAAGATTCAAGAGTTTAAGACTTCACTGGTGAAACTTACAAAAAGAGTGTATCAAAATATCCGCTGATTTAATGCCAAAATTTGTTCTCAACCTTTTATTTTTTGAAGGAGCTACTAATCACTGAACTACCACCAAATTTGTTTTAATATCAGATACAATCTATCTGTAAACCACTGAACAAGCATTAGGTCTTCAAATATGTATTTAGGATTTTCTTGGTTTCCATGTTGTAACAGAAGAAAAGGCCAGATACTTTGTTTAACTACTAAAAAATATTGGAGAGGTCACATGGAGCTCCATTGTTTATCTGTAAATGATGGTCTATAAACCATCCCAACAGATTGATAAACTTTCAGTGAATCGGACTTCCAAGTTCTATATTTTTTAAAGTAACATCGAGGAGTAAACAAAGTAACAAAAAGAAATTCAGCAAAAGAAGTAACAAAAATAAGAAGAAAAATAAGAGAAAGAAGGCAATGTTAAAAAAATTTCTTTATGGCTGATAGTCCAAATATCTAATTTTTACAGTCTTCTTAAGGATCAGAAGACATCTAGTCTATTTAAATTAATAATTTTACTTTAAGAACGAACACTATAAACAGCATAACAAAAAGTATATTATGAGGAAAACTGGAAATACAAAGACACGAAATTTAGAATTACATAATTCGGTTCAGACTTTAAATTAACTGCAAAATTAGTTGTTATAATTCTTTTGCGTTACCTTCCACTTGCTATTCAGTATTTCAGAAGTTTCCAAACTTTCCTTAATGTATGGAAGACCTGTAGATCATGGAGAGAAAGAGATCCATCACCGACTCTTTCAGCACCTTTCAATTTATAACGACCACACTCACTCCAACAATACTAGTCATTAACAAAAGCTTTTCCAGTTCAAGGGTACTATAGGAGCATACTTTGTTTTACGAAATTTAACATATTAGTCCATGTTTTTCACGAAGCAGCATCAATAAGCCTATAAGGTTATAACTAAATTGTCTCTATTAGCAAATTTATCATACGGAAATTAAGCAAAAACAAATATATTAATCCAATAAAATTTCCAAGCTTTTCACACGACATGAGCTAATCAAAGTTACTTAACTCTAATTCCTCATATCAGATTATTAATATTATTTCCTTTGCACCTTTTTCCTTGTCAGATTGACTTTGCTAGAAAACTTGGGGCTAGTTTGTTAGAAGTACTTACAAGTCAAAATTAACTTAAAAATCTTCAAAACCAACTTAATTTTAGTTTGTTTGTCAAATAATAGCTTACGACTTCAAAGCCATTTACAATACTGGGGGAATGTTTACTTAAAATACTTACAAGAGGTAATTAAATTACGAGTCACAATAGAAACTGATTTACAATTTTGTAAGATGAAATTTAAAAAATATGAAGAACGTACTTATTTTCTCTGACTTATTCAAAAAACTCGTATTAAGATCGCAACATGCAACTTTGGGAGTTTTTTTCTTAAATGTAAGTTATATATTAACAACTGCACAATTCAAACACATAACAGTAGTTAAAAAAAATGATTAATTCTACTACCTAAAAAGTTAAAATAGACAAGTAAACCCGCATTTTATAAATATATTTAAATAATTTAATGAAAAATTAAAAGAAGTGAGAGTTAAGAGTGAGCTTACACTTGAGAGTTTGACAAACTAAAGCAAAAGTAGCTTTCTTATTGCGTACAGAAGGCTTGAATACGAGTGATTTTATAGAGCCGACGGCTTGGCGGCGAGCGTCACCATCGAGAACGGAACGCAGCACCTTGGCCGCCTCTCTCCGAGCAAAAAATGATGATTTCTCGGCATTGCTCAGCCGTGCCGTTTTCTTCTGCTTAGTCGGCGGCGCCATTTTTGCTTTTGTTTATACCAAGCTGCGGAGGCCATACAGAGATTACCTCAACACTTTCGAGGCCTTGCTTGGTCCCTATTCATAGCCCGTTGGATAAATTGGCCCATAGAATTTACTTACCGCTAAAAATCAAAATAAAGTTTTTATATGTGTTTACTTGTATGTATTTTTTTTCTTGTGAAATTCTAAAATATCTATATTATAATTATATCTATATATAATAAGAGTAGGAAGAATGTTATCTAAATACTACCAAAAACATCGATTCTTAACAACTACATAATATTATAAACTAATTATTTATAAGTTAAAATTATTATTAAGATTTCTAACCATTATAAATTTTTTTTACCTTACTTCATATTATAACTCAAATTCTATTATATATCTTAGTAATATATAAATTTGAACTTAAACAACTATTTTAGAGTTAAATTTAAAAAAAAAAATCAAAATTATTGTACTACTTGCATGGTTTGGGTCATATTTTGAGTTTGAGAAGTCAAAATTAGACAATTTTATAGCTCACGTCACGGTGATCCAACATCCAAAATCCGACTGAAGCAGCATCTAATCTAGACACGAAAGACAGTTACAAATTTTTATCGCAGAATTCTATTCCGTTCAGGAAACTTTTTTATATTTGATTTCAAACATTAAAATACTTTTTATATTAAATTTATATAAAGACATATCATATATCATACATTAATACATATTATTATTATATTAGAGTATGGATAATATTACGATTTTAAATACAGAGAGATGGAGATAGACCGTGAATTTGAATTTTCCTTGTTATATGGAAGATTAAAAAAAAAATTATCCAAATATTTTTTATAAAAATATTTAATATATTATATAAGATACTATGGTAACTTTATATGGAAAACCAATTACACTTACAGAAAAAATTATTATATAAAAAACTCAAAAACCTTATTAATTTATTGGTTTGGATTGAATTGAAAAAAATAGTTTTTTAAAAAAAATATTTATTTCAATTCTCTGCCTAAAAACTCAACATTAGCCTAAAATATTAAATACACATTCAATTTTGTTAATATATTATATATAATACTATATCAAAAACATATTATCACATACTTTGAATCATACTATTTGATAAATAAATTAAACTAAAAATAATATAATATAAATTTATTTAATTATATGAGAAAATTATATTGAATTAATTTTTAATAACTGAGGACTACTATTAACTATTTTTATAATTAAAAGTCATTTATATTTCTAAAATAATTTTATTACACATGTTGAATTGTCAAAAAACACGTTAAATATTAATATGGAATATTATGTTTTGTTCAATAAAGAATCTGTCATATATTAGTGTGAAAAAATGAGATTTAAACATTATAATGACAGTAATTGTTATATATCGTTTTAATTTTAATATTAACTTAAAATTTAAATCTCATTAATAATACAGTAATATCTATTATTTATTGATGCAAGGTTTGAATTATATATATATAATTATTTATAAATTATAATTAATATTATACTACTGAAAATCTAATAATATAAAAATACTTATTCAGACTAATAATTATATTATCATATTATTAATAGATGCATATATATTATATCTCATATACTATAATATCTATTAAATTTTATATAAAACATAACATGGATCTTATCAAAAATATATTTAAATATATTTTGTATAATCTTAAATAAATTAAACATATGCTTGATATATTTAAAAATTATATTCACAGTATTTCAAATCACAAAATGTTACTTATTTATATATTAATAATATAAATTTAAATTTTATGTGATATTTATATTTATTCTTAATATTTTATAATTTTCTTATTTATATTTAATTCGGTTGATTAAAAATATATAATTTAAATAAGTTAAAAAACTAATATAATTATAATATATTAAGATTTTTTAAAATTATAAAAATATTAGTAATTTTAAAATAAATGATTTAATTAATAAAACAAAATATTCGTGCATCGCACGGATTAAAATATAGTATATTATAAAATCTGTTAACAAAATATACAATAAAGATCTAATATAATATATATAATTTTATGATAAATAAACAAAATTTTTGAAAAAACATATTAGTTTTTAAAAAAAAATATTATAGAATAAAGAATATCCGATTAATTTTTATATTAGGTTAGCTAAATCTTAAATTAAATAAATATTATATTTTATCATGATAAAATGCCTAAATATATATCTACTTATTCACTTTTCATTTATATTCATATAATTACTATTTTTAGCTCGTTTACCATTCCTTCCATTTTCATTTTCATTTTTTTTATTAGGAGAGACTTTCATGTGGATGATTTGTACCGAAATACAATCCATAAAAAATAGAATCCTTTAGAAAGTTTATCATATAACCAAAAGACATGCAAAATGTCTCTCGACATTTAGATAATAAAAGTTTAATGTTTAAACATAGAACTCTTGCCATGAAAATTCAAAAAAAATAATTAATACTGCATCAAAGCTCAAAATAATAATAATTAATACCGCACTAAACAAGAAAAATATAAATAAAAATATATTACAAAAATATATAATATAATATTATTAAAAATAAATAAAACGAATATCAAGATGAAACCTAAAAATAACATATAATTATATACATATTTTAAACAAATTTATAAAATAAATATTTATTATCGAACAATAATCTAAGATTATTGATATAAATTATATCTGGAAAATAATAATAAATAAATAAATAATAGCTATTTATTATGTGATATTCGTCCAAATATCATTCAAAATCTTATTAAAATTAAAATAATAAATTCAAAAAGAAACTCTTTAATTAAACACATAATTCATAAAAATATACTAAAATAAAATGAGTACTTATAAATTAAAGTGCTAATTAACTACCAACATTAATATAAATTATAAAAAGCATAGTTAATGCTTATTAAAAGATTAAAAATATTAATAACAAAATTAAATCATGGCTAAAAATTAACTAATAAATTTAAAATCAATACACGGTAACCCCGCTCATTATTATTAACTCATTTAAAGAATTAAAAAATCATTATATTTCATTTGTTAAGTAATAAATATCATTTAATAAGAGTTATTATTAACACATTTTAAATATTAAAACATGACCGAAAATTAAATATAAACTTCAATATAATGAATTATAACATCAAAAAATCGTAATTATTAACGTAAAATATATTAAACTCATATATATATATATATCAAAATATATTCATATATATGCATACACTTATTTTTCCCAAAATTAGTACTAGATTATTTCTTAAAAGGCACAAATATGTCACCACTTATGACCCCCAAAATTGATACTAAATTAAGAGGCACAAATATGCCACCACTCATTCCCCCAAAATTGGTACTAAATTGATTATCACAACACAAAATAAGCCACAAGCTTCTAAACACGTTTAGTCACGGTATAATAAAGTCAAATAATATTAATTTTTTGTAAATACAGTTAAATTTACTCAAATTAACAAGTAACTTCAATTTAGAAAGACGTTACAAATTATTCACCTCAATATTTATACTCATTAAACTATTATTAATGCATATTAAAGATATAAATTAAACCTATACACCATTTATGGAATGGAATGATGATAAACTATCCCCATTTTCATCCTATTATTTTTAAAATAGTTAAATTTACACACAAATACTGCTTTGGTAATATTTTGCTTTAACTCATTTATTTGTAAAATAGAGAATTTTAACATGAGTTAAAAAATGCTCAAATCCGTAACTTTGAAAAAAATATTTAAAAAAATCACCTAATTCATCTAATATTTTTACAACCATATCATGAATAAAGAAACCAAAAAACACCGAACAGATAACATGACTTAACAAAACAAAAAAAAATAAAAAACTAGTCCATATTAATAAAAATATGAAAACCATGATTCAACTTTATTTGGTATACATGAACATTTAAACTTAGCACATGGCGTCAACACTCGGAGGTTGGGGAAAAAAGTCAACGATAACCACGTAAAAGATGTATAATCATGGACTCAACAAATCAACGCAGCCATATATATTCACTCGATCAAAACAATTAACCAAAGCATGTGATTTCAATGATTTACATCAGTGCTTAATACAAATTTACTGTACCATGCCATAGCCATGTAAAAATAAAAACAACCAGATATGTTCGTCATCATACACATAATTATCTATATAAAAAACGGATAATCAACGAGGGTGTTGTAGCTGATTCCTACAACACAAATGGATAATTAAAAACCGACGTAACATATATACACATATTAAGAATTTTAATCTACAAAAACAATCATATGTTATATATGATCAACCCTAATAAATCACATAAAAGAGACTCGGATGCCACTTGTTGAATATAATTAAACACATAACCAAGATCATTTTATGCAATATTATTAAGGTTTCAATGAAAAATTGTAGTGCGAAGGCGTACCCGATTCCATAACTTTTAAATATAAATACGATTGAGATATTTGATCGTGGAACTTGTAAATCTTCTTACTTACAGATTGTAAAACTTGATCTTCCACCGACTTGATTAGTATGTTGGGAGAGACTAGTGATGGTAAATAAAGAATTGTAAGAAATATAGACAGTTTTGTCATTGTATTTAATTAGTTTTTGGAGTATATAGTTGGACAGTTGATTCCATTTTCATTTTCAAATATACTAGACTAGTTATATAAGGGATTATAGTGATTAGGGATAAGAAAAATCGAACCGAAACGAAAAACTGCATGAAATCGAATCGAAATTTTTTAAACCGATTAAAAGCTGAATCAAATAAAAATTACACAAATATTTTAGTTTTAGTTTGGTTTCTAATTTTTTTTTAACTGGATAGAAATCGAACTGAACCACAATAATATTTATAATATTATATATATATAATTATATAAATTATATATCTATAATTATTTACACATAAATTATAAATAAAAAATGCAATAAATTTCAAATAAAATGATTATACACTGGGATATTTTGATGGGTAAGCTCATCAAAAAAATTCAAATGAAGTATATATGTTAAAAGTCACGATAATATGCTATATTTACAATTATTACTAGAAAAATCTCAAATGCAGTACTTGTGTTACTATTTTGTGATCAATAAATATAATTAAGTAATGTATTATTATTTTAGAATGTGTATAATTTACATGTTCTATTGAATCTTTCTTTGTTTTCTGTTCTGATCTCGCTTCAGAAGAAGCAAACATGTTAGGAAATGTTTTTCGAAATATTTTGATTTTATTTATTTTTCTAAAACATAAATTATGTATAAATATAATAAAATAGATATCGATTTTAAAATCAAAACCAAAACCGAACCACTTCAAAGCCGAACTACACTTTTTAAAAGCGAACCGATTATTTTTTATTCGATTTTGATTTCTAAATTTCAAAACCGCACCTAAATAATTTCAGTGCGGTTTGGGATCAAAAACTCAACAAACTGCACCATGCTCATGCCTAATACTGATTATATGAAGGGAAACGAGTTGATAATAGCGGTTATATGAATTTAAACAAAAAATGAATAAATAAATGAGTGTTTAGGTATTTTATGAAGATAAAATATAATGTTTACTTAGTTTAAGATGTAAGATGTAGTTAACTAGATATAACGGAAATTAATTTGATATTCTTTATTCTCATATTTAAATACATAAATATATTTTCAAATAATTATACTAATTTTTTAAAATTTTTGGGCCCTTAACTCGTGGGTTCCTGTAGGACCTGCATCTGGTCAGGGCCGCCCTCGAAAATTATCCATTCCCTAAAAATTAAAATATTAAAAAAGAAAAAAGAAAAGTCGGGTGTATTTATTTTATATATATTTCTAAAAAAGGGACCCTGAATTGTAATCATGAAACGGTGTTCCAGACACTGAAACCCTAGCTCGTTTTTTTAGATATTATGGGCCGAAAGCGATCTTCTTGTCTAATTGACATTCTTGCCGCCGCGGCTGCTGCTGACAATCACGTTACTGATGATGCTGATGAAGAACGATCCGGTTCCGGATCCGAATTGAACAAGCTGTCCGGGTCGGATCCCGATTCTCCGGTAATTCCCAAATCTCCTAATTCCAAACCATCCCGTAAAAGATCATTACCCAAACACCTTGTAGTAGATGATGATACGGAGCATTCCAATAAGAATGCTAGGGTTGATAAATATGGTTCTAGTAATCGCCTTTGGAGCGAGCACGACGAGGTTGCTATTTTGCAAGGAATGATTGATTATAAGTTACAGAAAAACAAGGATTCTTATTCTGATATGAATGCGTTTCACGAGTTTGTCAAGGACTCGATTAGTGTAAGCGTGTCGAAGAAGCAGTTAAGTGATAAGATTAGGCGGTTGAAAAATAAGTATTCGGGCAATGCTGCTGCTGGGATAGGTCACTTTCACAAACATGTGAAGACGCATGAGGGTAAGATGCTTGAGCTTGCGAATAAGATATGGGACGGTGAGAGTAAGAAAGATGCGGAAGATGGGAATGTGGTTGAGAATGGGAAGGACGATGGTGTGGAGAATGGAGCCGAGGTTGATGATAAGGAAGGCGGGAATGTGGTGAAAGATGGAGTCAATGGGAAGGTTGGTGTTGCAGAAAATGAATTTGAGGTTGATGTTGATGGTGAGGAGGGGGAAGGAAAGGATTTTAAGAAAATGTATCCTTATTTAAGTAGAGCGTGGGAGTCAGATGTTTCTTGTTCAATGTTAATGAAAAATTTCCTGATGGATAATATTGGTTTGGTTGGAAGTGTTGAGTTGCGTGAAATGGACAAGAAATGGAAGAGTGTATATGTGGAGCAGTTGAAGTTGTACGTTAAGAGGCTAGATCTGGTGAAGGAACATGCTCAAGCAGTGTTGGATCAGCTGGCAACTTCAGATTCTTAATGTCTTTGTTTGTCCAAGTTCAGTCCAAGTTCTCAATGTATATTATATATTCTGTGTAATAGGAGATTAAGTTGCAAGAATTATGTCAATGTCGAGGGCAAATGTCTAATGCAGTCGAGTAAGTATTCCTGGCTTTAAGCCAAATTGGCAAGTTTGATCGCGGTCAGGATAGTTTCGTTTTAATTATTATTATTATTATTATCATTATTATGGTAGTAGAACTTGGTGATCTTTGTACCTGTTTTAAATATTTTGAAGTAATCAGTACTGCATCTCAGGTTTTTGATTTGAAATGTGTTATTCTGTTTGCTCTCATGCTATATTATCTTTGTTATTATGGTAGTAGAACTTGGTTAACTTTTTACCTGTCTCAAGTATATTGAAGTTATTAATACTATATTTCAGGTTTTTGACTTGAAATGAGTTATTCCGTTTGCTCTCTTATAGTATCTTGTTGTCAATGTTGATTTTTTCGATCTGCCAACTATTGGATCTTAGCCATAGCATGTTGTTTAATTTGTTCCCACGATTAATGTGCTTGAAACTCCAAATAGCTTTCCAGTCCCTTCCTAGAACTGTTTTTTAATGTTAGTCATTGATTTGCAGGACTTATAGAAGGTAAGTTTAGCCTTAGTTACAAGTAGAGCTGTAAACGAACCGAGTTGAACTCGAGATCGACTCGACTCGGTAAAAACCCGACTCGACTCGGTTCGTTAACGAACTCGAGTTCGGCAAGAAAAAAAAGCTCGTTAAGCTTAACGAGTCGAGTCGAGTTTTTTGGTTGTTCGACTCGGCTCGGCTCGGTACTCGACTCGACTTGGTACTCGATAAAAAATATAAAAAAAAAATATATATATATATATATATATATATATATTATTGTTTTAGTTTTTAGTTTTTAGTGTTTTAATTTTAGTTTTTAGTGTCTTAATTTTAATTTTTAGTTTTTAGTGTTTTAATTTTAGTTTTTATTTTAAAAAAATAAGCCCAAAAAAATTATTAAAAAAATATCAAAAAACTCGGTTCTACTCGGGATCGACTCGGACTCGGGATCGACTCGGTAGGCTCGTTACCGACTCGATTTGGGTCGTTAACGAACCCGAGTTCGGCAAAAAAAAAAAAGCTCGTTAAGATAATCGAGCTCGAGCTCGACTCGGTTAGAAAAAACTCGAGATCGACTCGACTCGGTAGAAACTCGGTCCGACTCGGCTCGTTTACGGCCCTAGTTACAAGGATTCGAACTAGTTACCTTGTATTCAAATTATTTACCTTGTATTCGTGAAACTGGTTTTCTCTTGCCATTTCTACATGTTGTTCAAAGTTATATTGTTGCAACGGAGTTTTTGTTCATAATATGATGCCTCCCCAAAGAAGCACTGTCTTGAGATATGTGATAGCCAACCTAGTAGTGAGAATACTATTGCACCTCTTGTACTATTCTCTATCCTCAGGTTTTTACTTGAAATTTCATCATTCTCTGAAATTAGCCATCAATCTCATAAAATCGGTTGTAATTTAGTGATCATTAATTGCAGAACTGTTGCGTTTTATTTTTTGAAATGCACACGGACATTTAACATTCAGTTCGGCTGCGTGTGCATGCACCTTCAGAATTTCGTGTTTAGATCACGTGTCTTCCTTCTAAGCTTGTGTAAAAGGAATGGTTGGAGTGATGAGTGATCATCGTTGGTTTATAATCAATTATGACTTTTGAGTAGCAATGATAATCATCGTTGGTTGGAGTAATTGTTTGCAATTGTAATTGTACCTTTTATTTTAAAGTTTCTCTTGTAGTTTAACTAACACCATCTAATTGCACTTGCTAGTATATATTTATAACACAAGCCAGATTAGCTCTAAACAATGTGTATACACAGCCGCATAGCGCAAGCCCACGAGTACATTACATGGCACACCGACAGCACGGAAGCATGTCTGGAGTTTTTGTTCTTGCTTTGTGCTTAAGCTCCAAGCTACTTAGGAATCTTAAACAAGTTGGGGAGTGGTTAGATATCAAAAGCAAAATATGTACTACGTGTCTAATACAGTTCTAGTGTATATCCGTTTCTAATGAACAAAAATGAAGGCTGACCACTTTTCTTAATTAAGAAGTACAATATGCTCTCTGTTAAGAAGTAGCGTAGGGAGCAAGTAGTATAATATAATCCATTAAATAGCTGGAACGCGGACACGCAATGGCTGTCTATATAAGAACATCCCATCTACTCTTCACAAACATGCACATCAGCATTTTCTACCATGTCTTATTTCAGCGTTAGAAGGCTTCTATCAGCTAAAATGTCTTGGAGAGTCTTTACCCAAAAAATAAAAACTAAGCTTCACAAGCTCCAAATATCCAAGGCCATAAGGAAGCCAAAGACGAAGAAACGGCTCAAAGCTACAACAAAACCAGCTTTCTGGCCAGCCTTGTCATCCTTTCCATCTTATCGCCAACGTGGACCAGGGACTAGCAGAGTCCGCAAATTTGGATCTCACAATCGACATAGGCTTCAGAAACGAATTCCACCACCGGTATACATAGACCAGCTCTTTGTGAATAAAGAAGAATCGAGTGGAGCAACATCAAGCAACCAGATCCAACCCCGTACAGACAAGACTAAACTCATTGATCAACAAGTTAGTGCAGTCTCAATGACAAGCAGCTGGCAAGACGACGTGAAAGAAAGGAAGAAGCATACAAATGGGGATGATATGTGGGAGTCATTGGTGTTAGGATCACCACAAATGTATGGAATTGATGAGAGAGCAGAAGAATTCATTGTTAGATTCCGGGCAGAGTTGCAAAGACAAGAGAGATCAGCTAGTCATTTGTAGTTCTAACTTATCAGGGATATACTGTGTACAGCAGTAGTTATATTGTAACTAGTTAAACCAATATGAAGTAGTTACAAATTTGCAAGAGGGCAACTAAAGAAACATGAAAATATATGTGCTTCAATATAGCAAAAGAAGACTGTAAACAAATATTAGCTTTAAATTGAAGCAATATTCTACAAACACTTTTAATAATAATCAACCAATGCAACTTGCAACCAATAAAATCAGGCTTCTGTTTCACCGAATCTTCATCCTAACGACAAACTTTCATATCGACTCTAGTGCCGTTAAAGTGCACAAATGCCCAAAAGCTTCGCCACACCCAACACGATGAGTCAATCTGATCTTCAGCTCAATATTGGGCGGATACCCTGCCTTAGTCTTGGTATTGTCTTTGTTTCGAGCCGATTCAGCCAAATACAAGAAGCCAATTGCAACCACCATTCTTTCAAGCTTCCCAGCTGCATCTAATGTCCCCTAACAACTTGACCTCAGCCTTGCAAAGAAAATACCTTTGGTGGCATAACAAATGTGGCTATGATGTGTCCAAATTTTGCAATGAAGTACGCAGCCATAAATCCATATCGGCTGTCCTTGTGAGTCCCATCAGTAACCAGAAACACTAGTGCATAGCACAATATGGGGTGCACTAATCAATATGCAATTGATTGGTATAAGGTGATCGACAAAAAAAAAGGTTTGTACAAGTCCTCTTCTCTTTTATGAACCTCAACGGCATTCATGCTATTTGCCAGAGGATTCTATTATTGTAAATGAGTGTCATAATGGGGAGAAGATCCAGCCTTACTGGTTCTGGCCAGGCATAAACTTAAAGTAGATATGTTGTTTTCTCATTACAATAGCGAGTTTCACAACTAAAAATTTGACGCAAACCGAAACTGTCACCTTACACGAAAAAAAATAAGTATCCTTCATAATAAATTAAAATCTACAAATTATATCGTATATAAAACATGAGTAATAGGTATCTTATCAAATACTATCAAAACTCAAACGATCGATTCTTAATAACTATATAATATTATATACTAATGATTTATATAATCTTACCTCCCTTCCGATTATAACTCAAATTCTATAATATCTTAGTAATATATAAATTTGAATTTAAAGAGTTATTTTGGAGTTAAATTAAAAAAAATTGTAATTATTGTGCTATTTAAAGAGCTATTTTTGAGTTTCAGAAATCAGAATTGAACAATTTTACAGTCCACGTGAAGTTTACGAAATTATCTATTATTCTAACGTAGTTCAACATCCGAAATCGGACTGGAGCGGTTTGTAATCTAGACAAAAAAGACGGTTATGAAATTTTATCAAAGAATTATATTCCGTTTATGAAATCTTTATATAATTGATTTAAAATATTAAAATATTTTTTATATTATATATAGACATATCATATATCAGACATTATTATGCATTATTATTAGATTATTGTAGAGATAGTATTAAAGAGAGATAGAGGAAGACGATAAATTTTCCTTGTGAGAGGGAGAATTAAAGTTTTTTTATCCAAATATTTTTTATAAAAATATTTAATATATTATATAAGATATTATGATAACTTTATACGGAGAACCAGTTAAATTATTATATTGAGAACTTAGAAACCTTATTAATTCATTGGTTTGAGTCGAATTGAATAAATTATTTTTTTTTCCAAATAATTATTTGAGTTCCCCGACTACGAGTTCAACCTTAGTCTAAGATATTAAATACATATTCTATTTTGTTACTATATTATATATAATACTATATCAAAAATATGTTATCACGTACTTTGAATCATTTTATTTGATAAATAAAATAAATCAAATTAAAATAATATAATATAAACTAATAAATATTAATACATTTTTAAATTTAATCAATTTATATATGAAAAAATTATATTGAATTAATTTTTAATAACTGAGGACTACTGTTAACTATTTTTATAATTAAAAGTAATTTATATTTCTAAAAGAATGTTATTACACATGTTGAATTGTCATAATGCACATTAAGTATTACTATGGAATAATATTTTTGGTTCAATAAAGAATCTGTCATATATTAGTATGAAAAAGTGGGATATAAAAATTATTATAACGATAATTGTTATGCATCGTTTTATTTTTTAATATTAACTTAACGTTTAAATCTCATTAGCAATATTATAACATCTATTATTTATTGATGCAAAATTTAAATTATATATATTATATAATTATTTATAAATCGCAATTAATACTATATTACTGAAAATCTAATAACATAATTTTTTTTATTCAAATGAATAATTATATTATATATCATATACCATAATATCTATTAAATTTTATATAAAATAAATATAATAGAAATATTATAAAAAAATATATTTAAATCTAATATATATAATCTTAAATATATTAAACATATGTTTGATATATTAAAAAATCATGTTCATAATATTTCGAATCACAAATTTTTACATATTTATATATTGATCATATAAATTTATATTTTGTGTTATATGCATATTTATTTTTATTTCGGTTGATGCAAAAATATATTTTTTAAATAAGTTAAAAAATTAATACAATTATAATATATTAAGACTTTTTAAAATTATAAAAATATCATTAATTTAAAAATAAATAATTTAATTAATAAAATAAAATATTCGTGCATCGCACGAGTTAAAATCTAGTATATTTATAATTTACATAAATATTTGGAACGCTCTTTGATAATATAAAATGACTGTTTCTTAGATGATATATTATCACAGTTTTATAGAATGCACGCGATAGCAATATTATTCCATAATTATTTAATATATAAATAAAGTTTTGATGTTATATATAATTGTTATTTTAAAAGTAGTAAATATTTGTGAATACCAATATAAATAAATACCGGAACCAACACAATGCATACAATACACAATACCTATTCAAGGCATATGATATAGGTTTAAAATCGAATTAGATTAGAAATACCGAACACAATACCTATTCATCATGGAAGACGGTACCAATATATACGTACTTTTCCAGAACCCAACTCCCATACCCCTGGAATCCTACCAACAACAAGAACTAAAGAAAAAAAATCATGCTCAGCTCATCACATTATTGAAGTGGGAAAAACTCAAATTTGTTGGAAAAGGGCAATGGGGGTCAGTTCACTTGGCAGAACCACTTAAACCAGCGTCACCTTTATCCTTCCTTCATTCGTGGCCTTGAAATCAGCAGATGCAAATCATCGGCGGTAAATTAGTCTACAATCTTTTACTTGAGTATGCCAATGGAGGCAATTTAGAACAACTTATGGAGTTTACGGGTGATCGGATTCAGGAATGCGAAGCAAGTAAATATACTTGTATGTTTGCTAAAAGGTCTTTGTTTATGTTCATTGTGATCTAAAAGCTAATAATATTCTTGTTTTTCTATCAAAACAAAGTAACTTTGAGTTTTTAGAAAAACAAGAATATTATTTACTTGCTTTTAAAATAACTGCATCAAAACATAGATGTTTTAAAACATCTATCAAAACAAGAGTAACTTTGAGTTTTAAAAGTTACTATACTCAAAGAATTGAATTTTAAATTCAATTACTATGATAACATAGATGTTATCAGAACGGGAAAATAATTGAATTTTAAATGTGAATTTCGCTCAAGAGCATGCAAGACTACTATACTCAAATCAATGGTTCGAATCACCAAAATTTGTTTCTATTCCCATCAATTAGCAAGACTAACCAACCTCCTCTAGCACAAAAATATTTGTAACACTTCCCAACCTGTTTGTTATTATTTACTATATTCTGTTACTATTTTATTTAACTCAAATATTAAACACTAATATTTCTTTTCATTACATGTCAACATATTACTGGCATACTGGATTAAGATGTTTTAATTATTAATTTTTAAATAATGTCAACATATTATGGTCAATTCATCAGTTGCAAATAATAATTTTGACTGCTACAAAAAACTAAAATTTTAATCGTAACAATTGATATTTGCTGTTATAACAGCTTTCTGCTAATATATTATAAGTACCATCATTGGACTAGGATGTATTAAGATCCTATTATACAAGATCACTCAACGGGTACTGCTATGCAGTTGGAACATATAGGAGGGTGCCAGAAAAATGGTAATGACGATGCCTTTGTAGCTTCTGTTCTTCTCGATAAAATTTATCGGCAGAAAGGATACTGTGGAGCATTAGTTGAGATAAAGCTCTGCATGAATGAACCTGCTGGATCCATCATAACTTTATATAGATAGGGCCAGGTTTGGATTATGTAAGCGACTTGCCGGCCCATTCTCGTTCTCGTCGCTTTTGCTTTGCTTGCATCTTGTTGAACTTCTCTTTTCCCTTCTCGAGAAGAGGGTCATGAACTACATAGTCATTCACATTCTCGCTGCGAGTCATATTATCCTGTCGCAATAGTGCCGATTAGAATAATATAATCTATGTATGATGGTAACTCCTTTCAATTGATCTAATAAAGTCTTGTAGAAAACTTGACACGCGACTGTTGCATAATACACTATATATGACTTTATGTTGCATCATATGCTGTCACTACATCACGTGACACTTAACAAATTGAGCCTTTTAGGGTTCTGGAAATGATAGTCGGGGGGAAAGAAAGAAAAAATAACATACCTTCCCGGATGGAGGTTCAAACTTCAACTTAACTTTTGTCCAGTCAGACAAGTCCTCATCCTTGTGTCCTCCAGAATCACCATCAGCACCAACAGATTTGGAGGACATGGTGGCCTTAAACTTTTCAAGCTTTGCGAGCACCTATCAATAATATTCATAAGTTAGAAACAGAAATAAAGATCTAAATGTACAATGATTTAATACTGAGCAACAAGAAATCTAAGTGGCAAAGTTGATGACAATTTTTTTTTTTAATTTTCCATTACTAGACTTGGAAACTATCGACTTTTCCTTTCCAATCTATATATAGGTGGCCATTCAAATTTCTAAATCACTGCATTCATGTTCATTTTTCATTCGACATCCCTAGGGAAAAATGGCACAAAGGCTAATATACTTTATTTTTATCTAATATCATGCGTCACCAAACCAAACATTATATATGTGCATTGCATTATGTATTCTTGAAGTTTGCATTTGGCACAACTGTCAAGTGTCTACTTGCTATCAGCTAGCTCACGGGTTTGAACCCCAGAAACAGCCTCGTAATGAGGAATAAGGGTAAGGTTGCTTACATCAGAACGTTTTCCAAACCTTGCTAACACAGAGCATTGTGCACTAGACCTTCCTTGTCATGTATTTCCGGACATAATATTTACAATATAAAAAGTGATATGCACCAATCATTTGAAAGTAATATATTAAATCAACCAATTCTTTGAACTCCCTATAGTTTTTCAAAATTGTTATATACAAGGTGGTTGATAAATGACAGAAAAGCGTAGGTGGTAAAATTACCAATTTTAGGTCCGTTATCGCTAGTTATCAAGTACGCAAGCAATTCATTGATGATCAATCATTGTAAATACCTTTAAAGGAAGGCTGAACGAGAAAGAAGGGTTTGCAACAACAAAAGAAAAAAAAGTGGGAAAGCGATAAATGACAAATCAAGGACATCATGAATTTGTGACATACATCCTCCTCGTGCCCATGACGTCGGCGCCTCTTCTGCTTTTGCAACTGTCTATCTCGTTCAGCTTCTCCCAACAGTTGCAAGTCCACATCCGCATTGGCCAGACGCTCGGCCCTGGCTTCAGATCCTATTCCCTTCTTCAATGACAACTTCTCCACTTTTGGTGTATCATCAGAATTTTTGGCATTTGACCTGATACACATAATAGCAAATCATTAGTTGTAACTTGCAACATGAATTCTTATGCAGCTTTATTATTGCACAATTTGCAAATAGTCAGAACTCAGAACTAGATAAGGGATAATTAAATATATTGGATGCAACAAGAAAACAAAAGTAGAATCATGCAGATTCACTGAACAGGGTATATTCTTTAGTCTTTTCTCTTCTTTTTAAAGATTCATTTAAACAGCAAGGATAATTATGACTCCACAATCCTGATACATAAAAGTCATGCATAGTGTTCTCATAAACTAGCCATCATTATATATAATTGATCACATCTTGGTTATGATTCGGAAGCAATGATTTCTTCCCATATGTTCAAATTCTTGGTGAATACAAATAAAATCTTGTGCTATACAGAATACTACATTAAGAAGATGACATAGAATACAACCATTTATATTGTAAATTACAAAGATGAAACGCAATTGGTAATTTGGCTTGTACATGTAAACAGGTAATTTACACAAATTTATGCCTACTGAACTAATAACAAACTTCTGAAATTTATGTAATATTGATAACAGTTTCATCGTATTAGTATACTCCTTCAGTTTGACAAGTATTCTATTTTAAGATTTGGAGTAGATTTATACTAATAATATAAGAAAGACACAAAAATTATGTTCTTAAATCTGGCAAAAGTGTCAGATGGGTAACTACTCCATTTCAAATGTTTCTGATAGCGTATCAAACTTCTATTCACAGATCATGGCGCTGACCAACAATTTCCCGTCAGCTTTCTCTCTTAAAAAACTCACTCTCTATCTTGTCATATATACAGATTCTAGCAGAAAAATGGTTAGATAAGAGCTGATGGGACCAAAAATATCACAGAATTTACAAATGTGTAGGTTTGCAAAGGAGCTTGTTATTCCACACACTAGATGTAAACATGTTTATAATGTAAATATATAAACATATGGACAATAGCTCTAAAAATCCTTCTACCCAGTAATCTTATAAAACTAGCAATTTTTTCTTCAAGCAAACGCAGTATGTAACCTAAGAATTAAAACTTAGATTATTACCTTGGTGGAGAGTAGGAGCGTTCACGGTTCCTTGGACTTGAACTCTCTGAAGAAAGAAAATGATGAGAATTCAAATAAAATACGGGCTAGGGAGCTTTAAGTTATCAATTTTTTTTTTTTACTATAATGGGATTTACAAAATACAGAAAATAAAAAAGTATTAATCACTTTCTTCAACTATCACGAAAGGGTAGGACATACAAAGCAACTGATTTATTGAATTAATTATTGTCAAATCATTAGATTTTTCAACCATATGCTTTCTTCAAGTTTTTACTTGTCCATGTTCATTTTTTTTTATTTTAACAAATTGCATCTGAACACAAGACCTTAATACAGGTTACTTTTATACACTTTTGCAAAAGAGGCATTTCTGTGCAAAAAATATTAATATGATACGCATATGCTATATATAAACCTTCCACCTTCATTAAACAACTTCAAAACCTAAATGTCCAAAAAATGACCTCAATGAAGGGTAAAGTATGGAAGTGAAAGCATAAATCATAGTATGGAGCAAAGATTATACTTCCCCGTATATATCATAAATTTATGAGCTTAGTCGTGATCTTATTAGGCCAAGTGGGTACTTGTTAGGAGGGCTTGATTGCATAATAATATTGCACTCAACACTTCCCCTCGGTCGAAAACCCATTTTGGATTGAAGAGTGGGTCACTTGAAGCTCATCTTTGGGGAAAGAATCAATTAAGAGTCTAAATTAATTAAATATAAGAATATTGAACATTGAGGGTAGGAGGGTTCCAATTCAAGACCTCTCATAACTGAGCTTTAATAGCATATTAAATTACCAGCTCTCCTAAAAGGTATGTTAAATTCAACTATTTTAATCAAATTTTATAAACTAAAGTCACAAATTTGACCAAATAAAGTCATTTTTTTGCAACACAGAAGGTAAATATTATTTAGGTACAGGTGAATTGTTTATATTATCTATTTGGAATGCTCTAGTACTTTAAATATTAATAAAATATAGTGCATTTTGTTACCATTGTGTGACTTTGGCTTAGTTGAATGATCTCGAAGCTCCTTTCTTTTCTTGATTATTTGTAACCGCATCCTGTTATCAAAGTTGGCCTCATCGTCATCGCTATCAGCAAGGGTCTCGGAAAATTTAGAGTGCGTTTCTTTCCATGATTCATCCTTCTTCTTTGAACTTAGAGCTTCTCTCACACTTAATTGCATGTCTTTTATAGCTTTGGCTTCTGATTCAGTCTACATTGAACGAGTTAATTCAGATTGTTTGTTACACATTACTTTTGAGCAATGCAAGAAAAAAAATTATAATTCTCATGTATTAGGTTCAATATGAGATATAAAATGGACTCATCTATGGTTTCTACATAAGCCTCATGTTACAATGTATAAGCAGTATGAAGCTTTAAGAAATAAAAATGTATTGGCACTATGAAGGAATACCAACTAGGCACTACAGTTAAATGCAGTGAAATGAGCATTCCAATATCCTTGGCATATAAAAGTAAGCTTACTGCTACTTTAAGCACTAGAAAGATAGAGCAACATGTGATATTAAGTTACTTTTCCTCCTGTCTTCCTAAATTAGATCTAAAGGATAATTACTCAGCCATAGCACTACAAAAATAGAGCAACACGTGATTTCAAGTTACTTTTCCTTTCGTCTTCCTAAATTAGATTTAAAGGATAATTACTCAGCCATATCATTTCTTAATACAATTTGCCACCCTTGAAACAGCAAAATTACTCAGCCATACACATAGGTTTGGTATAATAATGACAAAGCGCCATAATAAAAATTGACCAGTACCGGTTTGCTTGTTGAATCGTCTTCCTTCAGCAAACGAGGATCATCTAATACATCATGACTACTTTTAATTTTCATCTTTACAGCTGCCAATTCTTTTTCCTCTTCTTCTGCTTCTTCTCCAAATGAAAGTAAGTTCAGCTTCCTGTGTAACAATAATTGTAAATTACATACAACAAAGAAACAAGTATAATATAATATTTGCCGATTTTTTTAAACCAAAAGATGCAGTAGTGCAACTTACTTTGACGCTTTCCTTTTTGTATCTCTGTCGCCAGTATCATTTGAGGAGACCAAAGCTTTAGCAGGGGCAGCCCTTGGAACAATATCATCAAAAGGGTTCCATATCACCTGTAACACAATTGCATTTATAATCTCTTTCATAAGTATTATTATATGCTATCCTGATCTGATTATTGTCTTAGATCAGGAAAGGTATTTCAGGTTTTACAAAGTTTAGGACTATTTCATGTGATGTTGGGTTATCTTCATGTTTAAATTTTATTAATCATGTATTCATGTTGTAAGAGTAAGGCTTATAAGAGATTAGTACAAAATTTATTATTTTATTAAACACATCAAGTTCTACACAATTACAATGTTAGAAGTATATTGAAGCTGCAGGATTTTATTTTTTTAAACAGTATGTATATGCCAGAACAGTTCCTTTTGTAATTACTCCACCTCTCCAAGTTGCTCTTTTGTAGAATATATATTATCTTCAAGGTGGCTACTTTCAATATAACCAATTCTGCGTTTATAAGGTATGGTTCTAGTTTAAACTGTTTTTCTCTCTCAGGATTTTATCTTCCCCTACAAAACTCATCTCATATATGTTTCTCTCTAATTCTCTACACACTAACAGAGAATCCAGTACATACAGCAAGGAGGCAAAATAAAGAGAAAAGTTTGTATAAGCTCAAATTTCTTTGGACTATACATATACATATATATATGTAACCTTTTAGTTTTCACTTTTCAAACCAATTTGAGGGTATAGTTGAGAATTTTTTTGCATAATTGCAAAAATCTTACAAAGAAAATAAGAATGTTAAATATGAAATGGAGGAAGTAATTCTGGATCAACAGATGATTTAAAAATAAATGAAATGTAAACATAAGATATACTACCTATATGGTAATAAATCACAGTCATAAGGATTTTTTTTTATGTGTGTGTGTAATAGGAAAACTTTTAACTCAAATAAAGATTGCAACAACAAAAGGAATAATGCTACCAAGTACTAAGTTGCAAAGTAAACAGAAAATAATATACCTCGACTGAAATCAATTTAGGGGGAGATTCTATTGGTCGATCATCCTTATCAGTTTCAACCTCGGCAAAGTTTAAGAGATTGTATAATGAATCTCCAGTTACCTAATAAGGACTATCTGAGTTAGAAAAAATCCCAAAATTGAAACAATGTTGAATAGAATTCTAATTGGCCATACCTTTCCGAAAATAGTATGTTTACGATCAAGCCAGTCACAACGATCCAAGGTTATAAAGAACTGACTCCCATTTGAATTTGGTGATCCAGCATTCGCACATGCAACCAAACCCCTGTGGTTGAACCTAAGGCGTGAATGGAACTCGTCAGAAAATGTACCTCCGTATATACTTTCACCACCTGTGAATATCAAATCAATGCCATCATGTGACAAGGACAAGCATTTGTTTAAAATATCAAGTATTCAACTGCATAATAGGCTATGTCATCCCGGGTGGGGGGGGGGACAAATTAATTGATACACACAAAAACCTAGCAAACATGGCGGCGCATAATTCATATAAAGAATATTTGTAGAATAGGCATGGGGGCAAGAGATCTACCATCACCTAACGGCTATCTGATCACTACATAATATTTGTGGTAATTACTTAAAACAACCAAAATATTGGTGGTTTATATGTCTAAAAGTTGATAATGGATCTTGTATTTCAATGACACATTTGGGAGTGTGAACCTATAACAGAGGCTGATTGAGGAGGCTTAGATGATCAAATTTGGTGCTTCAATGCCAAATCTGTCAGTAACTGGCAAATAAAAAAATTAGATTGAACAAGATGTCAGGAAACTGACAAGAAAAATATTAGGTTCAACAAGATTACAGGTGAGAAAAATGAAAGGAGATATTTAGAAGGCTAGGTAAATTTTAAACACGTATAGTTAGAGAGAAAGAGATCTAGAGAGTGACAGTTAGTAGAATTATCTACCTCCACAATCTAATTTGCTATACAGCACCTTCAGCATTTATATGATATGTATACATAAGAATCCAATATACTTTTCATACAATTACTTACTTATAAACTTCGGTCAAATACTGATTAACTAAAAATTAAAAGAGTCCATTAAGCAGAATCAAGATACAAGTGGTCAGATATGTCAAATATTTACAAACACCTACTGTGGGCTTTGTCAAGACTGAGCTTCTTTAAATTTTTAAAGGTATAAAAAACTAAGCGGGAGGGGTCTTCCATCTCTCCTTTTGGCTTCGACAAAAAAATTAGAGTAGGATAGTTTAGTCTTTTCCAAATATCAGTTATTGTTAGATAGTTATTCAGAGGAGAGTAATTGCATATATAGAGTAACAACAAAGATTAAAGTTTTAGATTACTTTCTGTTGCTTATTTACTCTTTCTTCTTAGTTAAAAACTTTGGTTTTAGTTTTTTTATACAAATATAATATGCATGTTTTGTTAAATAAAATTAACAAGACCAAAGTAGATATCTTATATTTCTTGTTGAAATGTGTTTGTTTTCCATTTATTGCTTATCATGTTTCATTATCATACACAAAATTCCTAGTAAATAATTTAACTCTATATGCCCACGCTGTGTAATATCCAGCAAACACATGATCTGTAAAGATACAAAGTACATTATCCTACAAAGAATCATAGAACTCGAGGAATTCGACCATTCATAACCATCCAGCATGTCCTACCTAAATTATTCAATATCTACATCCGCCATAATATCATCATCCTAGAACTTAGCCCCAACGCAATCCCTGCATCATATGGCATCTCCTACTTAAACCAGTTAAACATTTCCCAGTTTTTGCTAATCCCTAATCCCTGTCATCTTATTTAGTTGGAAGGATTTTTTTATTTATTTTTTTTTTTGGGGGGGGGGGGTGTTAGAGTTTATGTTTTAAATTATAGTTGGTAACTGGTCTTTATAGATTTGACCAAGTCTTAGGTAGTTTGTTATTTGTCTTTCAGTTTAATAAGTGTTGCTGATTTATAGGAATCGTGGGTAGTTGCTTTCAATTTTTTAGGAGTTGTGGTTAGTGGAATGTTCTGTAGTTTTATTTTGTAAGGCCTATATATCCAGGTCTCTCATTTTCAGTTTAATGCAAGCTTTCAATTTCTCTCTTCTGCGTATAACTCTATTAGTTAACAGTGGTATCAGAGCTAACATACAAAATTAGTGTCTTTATAATAGTTGTAGCTATTCTGCTCTCATTTGTCAATGGTGTCAGATTCAAATTTTGTACAACCGTCAATTCCACGTTTTGATGATCACTATGACCATTGGAGTATGTCAATGGAGAACTTTCTTCGATCAAAGGAGTACTGGAAGGTCATTGAATCAGGTGTGGTAACACCGGTTGCTGTTGAAACTAAAGAGGCTGGTATGTCAACACCTATTGTTGGTGGAGTATCCAAAGATGCAGGAACATCCAAAGATACACAGGAGTTGGAGGCGCTAAAATTAAAAGATTTGAAGGCTAAAAACTATCTGTTCCAGGCCATTGATAGATCGATTTTGGAAACAATTCTTAGCAAAGAAACTTCCAAAGATATTTGGGATTCTATGAAGAAGAAATACCAAGGTTCTGCTAGAGTGAAGCGTGCACAGCTACAAGCTTTGCGGAAAGAATATGAGAATCTACAAATGAAGGATGGAGAATCTATCACAAGTTATTTTGCGAGGACTATGGAGATAAGTAATAAAATGCGATTCCATGGTGAGAAGATGGAAGATGTCACTATTGTGGAAAAGATCTTGCGCTCCCTCCAACCAACATTTAATTATGTTGTGTGTTCCATCGAAGAATCAAACGACATAGATAATTACTCACCAGATGAATTACAAAGTTCTTTGTTGGTTCATGAACAGAAGATGAATCGAAATTCAACTTCAGAAGAACAAGCTTTGAAGACTTCTGCCTATTCTTATTTCTCGATAGCAAGAGGAAGGGGTAGAGGTTGAGGAGGTGGCGGAAGAGGAGATCGAGGTAATAGAGACGGAGTTAGAAATTTTAAACCCAATGATGATCAATTTCATGGCAAAGGAAAAGGGCGAAAACAGCACTTTGACAAATCCAAGACAGTGCTTTCGCTGTCATAAATTTGGTCATTATCGTTCTGAATGTTATACGAAGCTCCCTAGTGATAATGAACGGGATAAACGCTCAAACTTTGCTGAAAAGAAAGAAGTGGAAACCTTGTTAATGACTGTTCAAGATAATAAACACGAATCTGATGTGGATTCAGGGTGCTCTCATCACATGTATGGAAGTAAGTCTCATTTTTCTTATTTGAATGAAAATTATACTTCTACTGTAAGTCTTGGTGATTCTTCTACTGTGAAAGTGATGGGAAAAGGAGATATTAAAATAAAAACCAAGAATGGTTTTGTAGAAATAATCTCCGATGTTATGTATGTCCCTGACTTGAAAAGCAATTTGTTAAGTGCTGGTCAATTGCTGGAAAAGGGTTATGCTATCACCATCCAAAAAGGTGTTTGTGAGATTTATGATCCTAACAGAGGTTCCATTGTTGTTGTACCTATGAGTTCAAATAGGTTATTTCCGTTGAAGATTGAATAGGTTCAACCATGTCTAGCGGCTGAGTTAAAGGATTCTTCTTGATTGTGGCATTTTTGTTACGGGCATTTGAGTTTTGGGGGATTAAAAACCCTCCAACTGAAGAATACGGTGACTGGTCTTCCTCAAATTAGTGTTCAAAGAATGTGTTGTTGTCTCAATTTCCGAAAGGAAATTCATGGCGTGCAAAAGAAGTTTTGGAATTAGTTCATTCTGATATATGCGGTCCTATAACACCGATGTCTAATGGAAGTAAAAGATATGTAATTACTTTCATTGATGATTCTTCTCGGAAAACTTGGGTTAAGTTTTTACAGGAAAAGTCAGAAGCCTTTAGTGCATTTAAAAGGTTCAAGGCTCATGTGGAAAAGGAATCAGGAAATGCTATAAAGACTCTTCAAACAGATCGTGGTGGAGAATATTGTTCAACTGATTTTGGAGTGTTCTGTGACACTCATGGAATTCGAAAGGAGTTAAAAGCTGCGTATACACCGCAACAAAATGGTGTATCTGAAAGAAAAAACAGGACCATTCTCAATATGGTGAGAAGTTTGTTGGCAAAAGGAAATATTCCAAAATCATTTTGGCCTGAAGCAGTGAATTGGAGTGTTCATATTTTGAACAGAAGTCCTACATTTGCTGTTCAAAATATAACTCCCGAGGAGGCATGGAGTGGAAGGAAACCTGATGTTGATTATTTAAAAGTATTTGGGTGCATTGCTTACGCACATATTCCAGATGAAAAGAGAAAGAAATTGGATAATAAAGGAGAAAAATGTGTTTCTCTGTTCAATCCTTTAACAGAGAAGATCGTGATCAGCCGGGACGTTATATTTAATGAGGAAAACACTTGGGATTGGCATAAGCATCAAACTGGTGAAATTCTCCTTAACAATGAATCTGAAAATCAGTCAACTCCACTAGCTTCAATGCCTGCAAATATGACATCACCATCAGCTTCAATGCCGAGATACTCAGCATATTCAACTCCCAAAGCTGCTGAAATTATACAAACAGCTGAAGAAACAACGGATGCAGCAACTCAGCCTCTACGTCGTACTCGAAAAAGGCCGACATGGTTAGCTGACTATGAGGTAAATGAAAGTGATTCAATCACCCATTTAGCTTTATTTTCAAATAATGATCCTACATCGTATGAAAGTGTTGTAAAAGAAGCAAAATGGAAAAAGGCGATGGATGCTAAAATAGATGCCATTGCAAGAAATGATACTTGGGAGCTAACTGATCTACCAAGTGGACACAAAACCATTAATGTGAAGTGAGTTTTCAAAACTAAACTGAAAGAAAATGGGGAGGTTGATAAATTTAAAACGCGTTTGGTGGCTAAAGGGTATAAACAAGAGTACGGGATCGATTATAAGTCTTCGCACCTGTTGCTAGACATGACACAATCAGATTGGTGACAACATTTGCAGCACAAAACTCATGGCCTATTTTTCAATTGGATGTCAAGTCAGCATTTTTACACGAAAACTTGGATGAACAGGTATTTGTTGAACAACCGCCTGGTTATGTTAAGATTGGAAGTGAGAATAAAGTTAATAGATTGAAAAAGGCTCTTTATGGACTAAAGCAAGCTCCTCGAGCTTGGTATAGTCGAATTGAAGCCTATTTTTTAAAATAAGGCTTTCACAAGTGTCCATATGAGCACA
Organism: Oenanthe sinensis; assembly: GCA_028671895.1. NCBI lineage: Eukaryota > Viridiplantae > Streptophyta > Magnoliopsida > Apiales > Apiaceae > Oenanthe > Oenanthe sinensis. Next base: position 5,832,993 of record CM053795.1, on the reverse strand, counting down.
CACTTTTTGTTAAAATGGGAGATAATGGAAAATTGCTTATTGTGTGTTTATATGTTGACGATCTTGAATGATGGTGTTATGTTTGAAGAATTCAAAAAATCGATGATGGCTGAGTTTGAAATGATTGATCTTGGTCTGTTGCATTACTTTCTAGGCATAGTAGTAGTGCAATCTGATAAGGGTATATTTATATCTCAAAAGAAGTATGTGCAAGATATTTTGGACAGGTTTGAGATGAAGTATTGCAATCCTGTAAGCACTCCAACTGATTTTGATTTAAAGCTTCACAAGAATCGCAATGGAAAGAAAGTGGATAACACTATCTACAAGCAAATTGTTGGCAGCTTGATGTATTTAACTACAACAAGGCCAGACATGATGTATTCTGTAAGTTTAATAAGTAGATATATGGAAAATCCGACAGAAATGCATTTGTTAGCTGCCAAGCGAATTCTTCGTTACCTGCAATGAACTAGCAATTTTGGATTGTTTTATCGAAAGGGTGACAAAGGTTTATTTGGGTTTGGTGACAGTGATTATGCAGGCGATAAGGATGATAGAAGAAGTACTTCTGGCTATGTTTTTATGTTGGGAACAGCAGCTGTTTCATGGTCTTCTAAGAAGCAACCTATTGTTACATTGACGACAACTGAAGCTGAATTTATTGCGGCAACAGCTTGTGCTTGTCAAGCTATCTGGTTGAGAAGAATTTTCGAAGAGCTTCAGTTAAAACAGGTAAAAGCCACTACAATATTCTGCGACAACAACTCAGCAATCAAGCTCTCCAGGAATCCAGTACTACACGGAAGGAGTAAGCATATTGACGTGAAATATTATTTCTTAAGAGATCTTAGCAATGATGGAACAATAGAGCTGATTTATTGTCGAACTGAAGATCGCTGATATACAAACTAAGCCTCTCAAGGTGGCTGCATTTGTGAAGTTGCGCGGGTTACTTGGAATGTGTTCACGTGCTACTGTCCTGAATTCGAAATAAATTGTCCCTTCTAAACTGATGTTTGCAGATTTCAGTTTAAGGGAGGGTGTTGGAGTTTATGTTTTAAATTATAGTTGGTAACTGGTCTTTATAGATTTGTCCAAGTCTTAGGTAGTTTGTTATTTGTCTTTCAGTTTAATAAGATTTGCTGATTTATAGGAATCGTGGGTAGTTGCTTTCTATTTTTTAGGAGTTGTGGTAAGTGGAATGTTCTGTAGTTTTATTTTGTAAGGCCTATATATCCAAGTCTCTCATTTTCAGTTTAATTCAAGCTTTCAATTTCTCTCTTCTGCGTATAATTCTCAACAGGGGAGGGAGGGGGGTGTTTTGAATGAAATATGTACGATATTGGCTAAACATTCATAATCTTCATTCTTCCCTCAATTCCATTCACACCTATTTGAATTGGAACATGGGATTCCAACCGGTTAACAACCCAAAAATGTATAAGAATCCTATTCCCGTTAACCTGATTGGAATCCATGATCTAAACAGTGCCTATGAAAAAACACAAACCCTAACTCAAATTAAACCATATTCGATAATTCCAGCATGTTAATATATAAAATTATCAACATATAGAGAAAGAGAGAGAGAAAATTACCTTTGCCAGTGCCAGTAGGATCACCGCCCTGAACCATAAAAGACTTGATAATACGGTGAAAAATTGTATCATCGTAATAACCTTCGAGACACAGTTGAACGAAGTTGCGCACGGCTTTAGGAGCCTCCTTAGGCCATAGCTCTATGTCCAATGGTCCGTAGGTTGTCTTGAGTGAGACTTTGCCTTTGGTCGGAGGCTCCGATACGTATATGGATGACATGGAACTGAATGTTGAGGTTTTTAGATTGTCAACCAACTGTTTGTGTCATTGTCTCTGACAGACAAGGGGAACCCCAATCTCAATGTTTCAATGATGTTTACACAATTACACGGGTGGGCCGAGTCTGTTAAGTTTATTTATTTGTCATTTGTCAAAAATCTTAATATATTTAATTTAAATTTGGAAAAGTTAATTAAAATCTGATAGTTATCAATTTATATCTTAAAATTTGATGATATTAAATGATATTTTTTTAGTTTATAAAAATAACAGGTTTTGATAAATTTTATAATGATTTTATCAAAATTTACGAAAATTGACTTAATAACTTTTAAAATTCTTAAAAAAATAAAATTTGATATATCCCCTTCATTTTGGCAATAATATATAAAAATAAAATGCAGAAAAATATTTTAAATTTTTACTTTATAAATTATATATATATATTGAAGGGTTTCGAGACACAAACGCAGCGGAATAAACGCGAAAAATAAATCAAAATAGTGAAACTCTCCGCAAGATTCATGCGAAAACAAAAGATTTAATTCGGAGATAAAGAATAAATACCTTTAGAAGTTTTAACAGTTCATTAATGGAATATTAATGGAGGTCCAAAACTTATTTAATCACCACGTATCCCGCTCTCGCGATCTACTCTCTACGGTATCCACACGAACACTTTTCATGAAAGATTAATGTGTACTAGCACCCGAAAACTGTTTCTCTCTCTCTATCTTCCTCTTTTCTCAAAATGGCTAGGGTTTTAGTAAAAATATGTCTCTATTATTAAATCAGCCCATAAAGAGATTATATAGATAGGGGAATAAATTTTCTAATTATAATCTAATTATAATCAATACTAATCCAAAATTCTAAATTATTTAATTAAGTCTCACTTAATTAATTAATTATTAATTTTGGAATTAGTTTAAATAATTCATTTATTCTATTTATATAATTAATTAAGTCATACTTAATTAATATCATAAATAAAATAAATTACTTATTTAATTTAAATTCACAATTTAAATTATTTCCATCAAGCGTTCTTTGTGTGTGACCCTGTAGGTTATTATTACGTTGGCAAAAATTTTAATATCTAATTAAAATTGTAAACAATGAACGGAATCTAGTAATACATCATTGCTACCCAAGTAATAATAATAAATCGGTGATTCGATTAAGCCTTTCGTGAATAATGTTCCATGTAATATAATCCATTTAATCTTGATATCATAGATTAAACTCAAGGCATGTCTCGTGTCATCCTCTTCATAATTTAATCTCTATTCTCTTGATCGATGAGTAGACTATTAAAATCAAATCAACATTTGAGCACGGCCGTGCATTTCATAGTCTCACTCAAACAAGAGGCAAATAATATCATTCCTAAAATTAGGATGATTAAATCACATCTAAATTATTCATATTTCTCATACGATTTATAATATACCCAATGTCCACTTTTATCATCACCCGGTCAAAGGTAACTTTTAATGTAATCAAAGTATATTAATTCTCGTATAGAAATATAATGATTTCAGGTCTAAGAATCATTACACCATTATCACAGTGAGAATTACTTATGACACTTATTTAACATGTAGAATCTCGCAGCGGGTCATTCCAGTGTCATGTATTGAGACATGCACTTATGTTCTTAACTTTAGTATCACCATACCTATGACCAATGAGATGTGGTCATCTGTCAAGAAACATACTAGTTTTTGTGCATTATTATTGTCCTTAAATAATAATACTTGACTAAGGAATTTTAGGAATAAGATACTATTAATATAATCTCATTTTTAAGTCACATACTTAAAGATATATAATACGTATCAAAATTCTAAGGACATTTATTATGCTTTCAATTTATTACGCGGTAAATAAAACATAATAAATAAATAATAATCAATAAAACATAATTCTTAATAATAAATATTTTCCTTAAAATATAAAAACTATTGTCTCTATAGCACAATTACTAACATATATAACACATAATAATCTATAAAAAAGGACAAACACGACATATCTGGGCAGTATTCTAAAAGACGGTCGTCTTATCGATTAATTGATAGACGGACGAGTTTCGTCTCGATTAATCAGAAATCGGGTCAAAATATGTTTTCGGTCAAGATGGAAAAAATTGGTTAAAATTATTTTATTTTAAAAAAAGTTAAAATTTTAAAAATATTAATAAAAAAAATTATAACAAATTTTTAATAAATATGGGTTATATGACCCTAAATTCTTTATAAATTTCAAATATACTCTCAAATTCCTAATAATTATAGGATATGTTATAAGACTCAGTAAAGAACTTCTTGTTTAAATAACTGAAAAACCAATTCTTATTTTACAAGAATTTGGTCTTATCAGCTTATATACTAAGTGAAACCGCCTTTAGCCCTTGGCTTTCATCAAAGCCGCCCTCGCCCTTTTATCTCTAAAGGGACTTATGAACGAATAGAGTGCTTACGCCGATTGATAGAAATACCGGCCGGAATTAGATAACGGTCCCTCCCACCATAATAGCTCTCTCATACACTTGTTTGTGAATTTCTGTAAGGAAGGAATGTCGATTAAACAATTCCTCCCATCCCGCGATAAAGTGAGTCACCCGTGATTCGATAATTCCATTTTTTCACTGATGCAGGATGATTGGGATCCCAACAGTCAAACCATTATGTTCGTTCCTCACCCCCTTCCAATTAAAAATAGATTTTAAGATATTAACAAATAACTATAAGAACTAACGAAAATAAAAAAATCATAGCACTCAAAAAATAATTACAAAACAAACAATTTTTTTACATAATATACAAAAAAATAAAAAACACAAAATACATAACACTGATGCTGAATAGTATTCTGTAATTTTGTGTTCGATATTTTTTGTATGTTATGTAATTTTTTTTTATTTTTTTGTGATTATTTTTTGTGTTACATGATTTTTTCTACGTTCAACCATTTTTTCACGTGTTCTGTAATTATATTCGGTGTTAATTCCTAAATTACTCAAATATATGAGAGTTCCTCAGTGAATCTAAGTCATATTGTGTAATAACTATTAAGATTATTTATTAAATAATGATTATTAAGTATAAACCACTTAAAATGTTAAAGATAAGTGTTTTTCGTAAATTTTAACATTTAAATATATATTAATTAATGATATATGATATTTATTTCATTATAATTTTACAATAATTTAAAAATGTTTAAATATAATAATATATTATTATTTATTAAATTAAATTATTTCGATTAATCAACGGTTACCGATTAACGAGTGAGCGCTGCCTTTTAGAACACTAATGGTAGGTATGAAAAATAAAAGTGAAATATAAATGTAAATATGTTTTGTCAAGTGTTCAACTTCCTCCACGTGGACATCCCCCCCGCCTTACATTCTTCATTCCAATGCCAAAATCTCCAATCCATCACCATAATTTTCTGTCTGAATTAGGCGGAGGAGGCAGAGTATTGCAATCAACTCCGCCTCCTCCATATTCCATCGCCCCCTCTCATCTTATATCTGGGTTCCCTCGATTGCTTCTTCGACGCCCACCAGGTGTTTGTCGAAAGTCCTCAACCAAATAATCCATTAAAATCTTTCTATAATGGGTGATCGTCTAGTGCCTATAGATGATGTTGCTTTGCCCAACAAAATGGTGGCGGTGGCTGTTTCAAGGGACAATAACAGCAAATTTGCTGCTAGATGGGCTATCAATAATTTCTTGCCCCACAAAACCAACCCATCACTCTTTCTCATCCATGTTAGGACGAAACAACACCGTAGGTACCCTTTTGCTTCTCTTTTACGATACACATTTTGGTCGATAATATCTCCTAATTAGTGACAATGTAATGAGTTGTATGATTGCATTTTTATTAAAGAAAAATTGAAAGTGCTTTGTTATAAACAAGAATAATCAACTGCTCACTAAATGTTCAAGTGCTTTAACCAAACAAGACAACTAAAATTTGGATTCATAAATTTCATTGAAATCAAATAAACAATACACTTTACAAACGGGAAGGCGTTTAGCTGTTTAAGCACAGTATAGACCCAGGCAGGTGGCTAGCATATTAAAGCAATAATTACACTCTTAGTAGTTGATAATTTTTGGATACTCCTTTCTTCTTAAATGAGAGTACCATCTTTTTCCAAACATATACTTCTCTTTTGAAAAGTTAAAAGTAGTTTTTATAACACAGACGGAGCTCAAAAACTAGGATGCAGTCCATAGGCCAGTAAATAACGAAACATCCAACATCCAGGGAAAATTAAAGTACACACATAGATGGCCTCTTATGGTCTATCACATGCTAAAAGAATTAACCATATCATATTAGTATTTGATAAATGCATCTTGAAAATAACACATCAACCAGGTGTTATAAGCTTTATCTGCAGCAAAAAGTACATTTATCAAAGTTTATGGATCCCTTTCATCAACATAAATAATGGTATTGCATGAACATTTACGGGCCGAACTATTTTACATGTGGCTGATATTTTGCACAATTCAATGTTATTGAACCGCTTCCTTGCATGAACATTTACTTACGGGCAGAACTATTTTATATGTGGCTGATATTTGCACAATCCAATGTTTATGGAAACAAATTTCTATAAGAAATTATTTCATCATGTGGCACATATTTGCACTTGCATTAAGACATGTTGTAGGGAAAACTGACGTGCATAGTACTGCTCCAGATAAACACAGTGGCTTAATTGACGCTGACATGTCACAACTATTTAAACCCTTCCGTGCATACTGTGCACGAAAAGAGGTATGTTCATTAGCAACAGTAAATGTATAAATATGAAGTAGCGTTTTTAAATTTTAAGATTTTCAGTGATTCTGAAATTATCAGACGGGATTCTTATAAGTTATATACCGGACAAATAAAAATGCCCGCTGCATTAGGGACTAAATCACGTAAAGTGGCTTGAGCATTATTAATCATAATTATATCCTGTATATAACAAGAGTAAGGGTTTTTTTTGGTCGTCGTTGGTATAATTTTTATTAGGACACTAACTGTAGCTACTAATTGTAGTATATGCTAATATATTTCTTTGCCAATTGAAAAACCAGATAAAATGAAGAAGATTTCAAATCTAATGAAGATATTGTCCACTAAGTAAATTAAACGAATTAGAATTCCAAGATGACAACTACTAGTTATAATATAATATATGTATATCTTAATCAGTTAAAATAATATTAGCCTATCAAAAGATCAATAAAATGGTATAAACCTAATACTAAAAAGGGGGTTGTCAATAGAAAATGGAGTAGAAACAATTAAATGTTTTGCCAAAGATTTGGAATAAATATTACAAGATTTGTGCGTACACACATATAATATATGTTAAAATAAAGAATAATAGATAATTTGTGCATTGCATGTGAATAAACCAATTATCACAATAAAGCTAAAGTAGGGTATCAATTTTTTTTATCATGTCAATGAATGGTCTTGATTGATGTTGATCTTTGATTTAAAGGTTCAAGCGAAAGAGATAGTCCTTGGTCATGATAATATTTGTGAGGCGCTTCTCAACTACATAGACGACAACATCATCACCCATTTTGTTCTTGGAGCATCAACAAGAAGTACTCTTCAAAAGTTGGTTTCCCTCTCACTCCCCCCCCCCCTTCCACTTCCGCGCGCACACACGCACCAACACATCCACGTGATTTAAACTCTACAAATCTCAAAACAGGCAATGGAGAATCCCTGACATTCCTACTACGATCAATGAATCTGCACCACGTTTTTGTTCAGTGTACGTAATTTCAAAAACTGAGATACAATCTGTCCTACCAGCTGCAGTGCCTGCAGCTGTTCTTTCCACTATTTCTAGCAGTCCAAATTGTCAAAAAATGTTATCTCATTTTTTAACCAAGCAATCTGAACCAAAGGAAGAAGAAGTCAGGTACCCAGTTAGGAAAAAGATTGTGAGAATTCAATCATGCAATTGTAGTAAATGTTATAAAGTTCGAGTGCATCTTCTTATAGACTCATGCTTTATGGCTTTCAGCGAAAACCAGAGAAGTGTAAGATCTGAGAGGAGGCGACGGAACAGAAAATTGTCAGTAGACAGTATTGACACTTTGTTCAGAGGGGAGAAGAATATATCTAGCCATAATGCCCTTTGTGTTCATGAAGATTATCTTGAGCATCTAAACTTTGGATCACATGTTGTCACTGCCCAGGATGAAGATGTTACCACTTTGCAAGAATCTACCGAGAAAACACACACATTGCCCTCAGTAAGTGCAAAGCAGTGTAAGAATCAATTTTTATAAAATGACTTAACTTGATGAACTAATATTTAAATCATGCAATATGGCAGAAAAATGTTGAAGCTAAGTTGAGAAGAATGAAACTTGAACTGAAGCAAACCATAGGCATGTACAACAGAACCTGGAAGGAAACATATACAGCCATAAGGAAGGTTTGGCTTTACAATTGTAGGAGAACTGTATATGATATAATGTAAAACCAATTCCATCTGGTTTCGATTTCTTTGAGGAAAGTCAATAATACTATAATTTGTCAATAGATGTATGATGTCTAAAAATAGAAAATATAAATATATAGAAAAGTTTATCTAGAGTTGTTCAAAGAAGCTCACACAAGGTAAGTGACTTATGATGTCAGTTGTCGGACACAGAAAGATGTATTTTCTAATTTGTTACATGTTTGGCTGAATTTCAGGTTAAAGAAATTCATCAATGCAAATTAGAAGAAACTCCCAAATTCGAGATATCATGTCTTCTTGAAGACGCAGCTCTTAGTTTGTCCGAGGAGAAGGAGATGGATATATACAGAGCTGCTTTCGAAGCAGCTGAAAGGGCAGAAAAGCTAGCTGAATTGGAAGCAGAGAGAAGAAGGCATGCAGAATTGAAGGCCAAGAGGGATGCAAAAGCAAAAAACAGAGCATTAGAAGGTTTATCTTGCATTGATGTTAGGTACAGAAAATACGCCATTGAAGATATTGAGGCTGCCACTGATCACTTTTCAGATTCCTTAAAGATTGGTGAAGGTGGATATGGACCAGTTTATAGTGGCAAACTTGACCACACGAAAGTTGCTATCAAAGTTCTTGGATTAGGTGCTGCGCAAGGAAATAAACAGTTTAAACGAGAGGTATAAACAGGTCATACTGTTTTAGCTTTACATTACTTAATGAAATTATGAACGGATGCATTATGATTAGAAGACACCTTTCTTAAAAACAATCAGACAACTTTAGATGTACGTAACTGACACACAGACAATGGAATTAGAGATGTGAAGATGACATTGTTTATGATTTCATTAGTTCAACAGTACCCTTTGGGTCTTGTGACTAAACACTCTAACCTCTGGAATATAATATGATTTATTCTATCACTTAAGCTTGAGTAACATATCCTCTACATGTATGTAGTAAATGACAGCAATGCACAGCACAGGTTTCCAAATCTCGTCTCCCTTCCTAATCCTGCAATGGAGACAAAATCTTTGGAGAAAACCAAAAGAGTCAATGAGATTAGCATCTGCTTGCTAATCACATTGGTTCTGTTTAACCACAGATGCTGATAGTTTTTGAAAGAAGAAGAGCATTATTATTTCTTATGAGCAAGCTGTACTCACTCAGTTGATGCTCAAAAGGAATCATAAACTCACACCATTATCATTGGCCCAACTATGAGCAATGTTTTCCCTCAATCTTCACATATAACTTGTTGAATCTGTGAATCAAGGAATAGGTGATTACTCAGTCAGCTCTTTTGAATCAGTCACTAGGCATTAATTCTGAGATTAAGGGAAGAAACTAGAAGAGCTTACTCTCAGAATAGGAAGAGGAGCGAATCTTTATGTATATAATATCCATGTATATATATAATGGGAGTGGCTCCATCAATCCACTAGTATCTCTAGGTAAAATTATTGTTCCGTTTATAAAAAATTAGCCATTGATCTAAAAGACAGTGGTTAGGGACTTAAAAAATATCCGGTATTGCTGACTCTGCTGTATGATGTTCTTAATAAATGGGTTGGTGTGGGAGTGAGAATACTATTATTCCAGTTCTTTACAGATGTAATCTTTGTGCTATCTCAAATGTAATTGCAATGGATGAACATTGTAGATGTTTAGAAAAAATAATGCATGTATCTAGTTACTAGTACTGGCTTTGGCTCTTCTTCCCCCGACTTAATACACAAACACACAAACACACTCATGCGTGCATGTGTGACCATGTGTATTTACATGTTCCCTTTCTAGTTCAGTCATCCACTTGCACTTAAGATTTTCTTTTAGCATCCCATCAATGTTTGATATCATTCTAGGAAAACATTTACTTTTACCATCACCCAGTCATAGTCTGAGCTCGCAATGTCTGGGTAAAAAATTAATAACTTCCCTCTGCCTTTCCCCCAATTATTTTGCTGCTGATTGTCAACCTCATGACATATCAGTCCTATATGATGGCTCCCATGCCCTTACAGTGAGAGTTCATATAGTTTATTGATCATGATAGATTTCAGCATGAAATATGCCTGTGTCTCTATGGTATAAGATTGTTACATATAGACTTTCTCTTGGAATCTCTTCTTGTTATATATTTTTTTTCATTTGTAGAAAGTTGTTTCTATTATATGCAGGTTGAGGTCCTATATTGCATGAGGCACCCAAACATGGTCCTTCTCTTGGGTGCGTGCCCCCAGTATGGCTGTTTAGTATATGAATACATGAGCTATGGAAGCCTGGAAGATCGTCTATTTAGAAAAGGCAACACTCCTCCAATATCATGGAGAATACGGTTTAGAATAGCAGCTGAGATTGCAACTGGACTTCTGTTCCTGCACAATGCAAAACCAGAACCTCTTGTGCACTGTGACCTTAAGCCAGCCAACATCCTTTTGGACAGCAATTACACATGTAAAATCAGTGATGTTGGTTTGTCACGTCTACTTCCAGCTTCAGTAGCTGATAATGTCACACAATATCGCATGACTTCAGCAGCGGGGACTTTTTGTTACATTGATCCAGAATTTCAACAAACAGGCAAGTTGGTTGTTAAATCAGATTTATACTCATTTGGGGTAATGCTACTCCAAATTCTTACTGCGAGGCCTCCCATGAGTCTCATTTGTCGGGTCGAGAGATCTATTGCTGAAGGAACATTTGCAGATTTGCTTGACCCTACTGTACCAGATTGGCCAATCGAAGAAGCCCTTTCTTTTGCAAAAATTGCACTTCAATGTGTTGTGATTAAGCAGAGAGATAGGCCAGATCTTTCTTCAGTTGTTTTGCCAGAGCTTAACAGGTTAAAAGAATTTGGATGTAATAATATACCAGGCCAAGTTTATAAGCTATGAGAAGTGATAGGCAGGTCCCTGAGTTGCTCACGATGAACAGTGCAGATGCATTCTGAAATTTTAAAGGTCCTTGTGTTTCTAAAATTTGTCTGCTCGATCATGGTTTGGTTCTAAGGCACACCAGGTCATTAGCAAGTATCCTTGTCCAAGCTCAAATTTTCACAATTAGTCAATTACCAGTCGTTTTATATATTTGGGATTTTGGGTACGTGGAAGTGGGTGGGGTTTTTGATGTTACATAGGATAGCATCTTTGGCCGCGACAATCGAAAGTATATAATTTTCGTTAAATCTAAAGTCTAGGCAACATTTATATCCCACCATTGCTGAACTGTATATGGATGTGGGAGTACTGCAATCAGCTTATTTATCCCAGTGTAAATGCCTTGGAAAAAAAAGAGGTTAAGAATAATGTTCCATACTGCATAAATTCGAAAGATATTCCAACATATTGTCTTACAAGAATGAAATTCAAAGCTCATTTTGACTATAGTTTAATTAAAAGTAAATTACGGTTGGCATTCCTAACATCAAGACATCGACTGTATATGTTTTTCTTAATCAAATTTACTGAATACTGATTTATTTATTATTTACCAACAAAATCTCATGTTTAAATGTTTTGTTGAATCCTAATGTATACCTAGTCTGGTATATTTATATGGTGAACGCAGAAAATCTGTAGTCTATATTTTATAAAGATATTATTTTTAGCCCCACCTATTAGATGCAACACCTTGGTCACTAAAGTTTAAAATTTGAATTATTTTGCATCTCTTGAATAATTTCAGTCCAGAAATATAACTGAATTTTATTATTTTTTGAGATAATTTACACATCCATATTTTAAACAATTGGACTTTTTTTATAGGCTTCACCTCCAATTAAGAACCTTGATCGCATATACACCATATCCTTAAATTCAGAAACCACCACCCATTACTGAACACACACCGTTATATCAAAAAACCGAGCATTCACAACTATGAACCAAACAAAATAATATTACAAACTTCAAAACTTCGCTTGGCAAGACAAACAGGTTGCTTGCAGTCCAAAATTACAAATTTATCAACAACCACGTCCGACTGTCCAAAATCGAATCATATTTAAAAGTATAGGACCAAGATCTTAAAACAAACATAAAAATTAAAACTTCACACAAATAATGAACATAGAACAATTGCTACAAGGTATCAGGTGGGCCAAAAATGGTAACACTAACCAAACCGTTGTGTAATTAACAAGGTTGCTGAAGAGAACATATAATAGATTCTCCTTGATGTTGATGAAACCTTTTGGCAATCGTTTTTCTAGCTTGACATCATCCTCTACATAATTCTGAAGATATAACTTCAGAGTTCGCAACTTAGTTTCATGTTAATAGGTATCATTAAAGCTCCACAATCTTTAGTCGCTTGCTTGATCGTTCATTTCTCAATTCTTTGTATGCTTTCTTGCCAACAGACTTGGCTCTTTCCATGTTTAAAGGAGGGCATTTAAGTTTCCTGACATTTTCACCCTGATCATGTTTATCAGGGCCACTCTGCTCCTTGTGCTCCTCATCATCAGAAGTGCTCTCACTGTAATTGTCATCTTTTTCATCTTCATCGCTACTGTCACTTGACTCACTTGAAGCCGCAAATGTATGAACTGGTTGACTACCACTAATAGCAGACTCGGCCGCGGCAATAGCTTCAGGGGTATTGAGGTCAGCAACCCCCAGCATCAGATCCTATTTAATTGCACCCAAAATTAATACATTACATGGTCCATAGACTTCACACAAGTTAGAGTATGAAAAATTATATTTACCATTTCAATATGTGGAGAATCATCGTCTTCAAGTGATTCTATATCAAATACCTTCATATTGTCCTACATTTATCATACAGATGGTGAGAATTTGTCGCAGGCAGAGAAAGAATGCGTGATCTTATTTGAAGTTGATGACATACCAGGGCAGCAAGCTGCAATTTTTTATTTGCTTCAGACATGACTGGTAAGAAATCCTTCAGTTTATCCAGAACTGTAGAAAAATTACAAATTCACACTGAGCAACAATTTTATGACTAAACTCCTATATTAACTCAGATTTTGAAACCCTTTTTAAAGTTTGAAAATTAATACAAATGCCAATCATCATACTATAAAATGAACTTGTAAAGACAGTCTCCCTCTCCGCGTACACTAGAGCAACTCATATAAGAAATACAGTGACATTGTTATCTTCTTTAATTCCCTACCTCTCATACACATGAAAAGAGTTATAACGATGTAATTTCACTCATTGTGACTATAATCTGACATGAAAGAAAACACGATCCATTTATCAAGGCAATATTTATGCATATTAATCAAATTCAAATGTCAATAATCGAAAGGTGCATCTTCAATACATGCTATACCTTGGCTTTTCGGAACAGGCCTAATTGTAGGTTTTTCCTCAGGCCGGATAGCTTTTGCAACTTTAGGCTGCCGCCGTAAATCATGATTCACACAAAAAAGAAGTTTGGATTCTACGAATAATGAACAATCCAATTCAATAAAAGCAAACATAAATAAATATTTTAAGTTAGCAAGAAAAGAAAACATATATAACTAAATTTCACACGCACATATAAACAAACATGTAATGGGGAGACATAAAAAGTACCTAGAGAAGATGAAGCAGAATTCTCAGCTTCTAAATCGAGAAGTGTATTATTGGTAGTGTGAGCCATTTTGTGTGTGTGTGTTAAGTATGTGAACAATATATGCTATCTGGGTTGAATCAGAGCATTACAAGTTTACAACATTTGTTAGGGTTTTCTCTATGCACACACTGGACATGATTAGGTTTTTTATTCTATATCCTCTTAAGCCCAGTTTGGTTCGTGGTATTTAAAGTCTTTTGTTCATTTCAAACCCTGTTCTGTTTTTTAGTTTAAAATTTTAAACTCATACCTCAAAATTATAACACATGAGTTTTTGATATGGTATGTGAGAATGAGTCATGAGTACTCATGGAAAATCAAATTAAAAATTATTATTATTATCTTTATTTGTAAATTTACATGTTAAGTCTTAAAATAAAAAAATTATAATTATATTATTTAATGCTTGAGAAATAATAATGATTTATTATTCATATTAATTATTTATATTTTTTATTACTAAATTAATAAATTCATTCTACTATTCAACTAAACACATAATATCAGAAATAATACTTTATACTCATACTAGTTTAATCCGATTTCCGATTCCAACCCGATACCATCACGTGAACCAAACGACCCTAAATGAATTGATAAATTTTTTCAATCCCAACCTGGACAAATGAGTTTAGTAAATAATCTCGCTAAATGTATAAATGAATAAATGAAAATGTAATTTTTACGGACCTTATATAAATATAAATGAATAATCACTATATTTTAAATTATATATTTTTATTTATATAATATATGAATATATTTTTTCCTTAACAATTTTCAAACATATTAGTAACTCATATTTTTTCAAAAAATGTCTTTAAAATTGATTGTTTCTTCCCTCCATCAAAATGCATCTTATCCTTAATTTTGTGTAATATATGATACTGTGCACTTTATCTATTCCATGCACGCATGTACAGTAATTTTAAAAAACTGAATATAATTAAATTTACATAAAAGTTAACCACGCTAAATTGTAGGTATATTTGAATATAATATATATAATAATATAATTAAGAAAAAAGTCTAAAAATATTATCTAAATGAATTAATATTTATTTATCGATAAATAAATAAACTCGCTAAATGAATATATACTTTTGTTCCAAGCGTATTCATTTATCGAGGTTGGCTGTGCTATATATATATAGGTGTATTAAATTCTAATAAATTAGATATTTAAAAATGTATATTTATATATTTTAAAGTTAGTATTGAATCACCTGTCACATTAGCGTGGTGGTGTAATTGGCATTCACTCTGTATAAAAGGAAGTGTGCAGAAAATTGATAAATAAAACGTACTGATGAGTGATGACCCTGACTATAAGAAATGCATATATACACTTGAGAAGATGAAAGCTTAATTAAAGTGTTAAAGTTTGTTTCGGAGAAGTTATGCCTATACAAACTTAGATTGTAGATGGAGAAAGGAACATGCATGATCAGAATGAAAAGGAAAGCTGATTTTATATATTACAAATTTACATTTTATACTTTGCCCCTTTCAACATGAAAAGAATATTATGTATATGGTGTGTCTTAGGGTCTCGATCTCTTGCATTTACACTACACTAATATTCTCATCTTTCTGTCATAGTTCAAGATTCGAACTCACACTAAATTTAGGGGGTGTTTTGCTTAACTTATAAGTAATAAGTTACTCTTTTTTTTAAAAGTATTTTCATATTTTTTTTTGAAAATTAATATTTATTTTAGAAATTTAAGACCAAATCTTATTTCCAAATTTGAAAATAAGTTACTTATTTTCAGAAAAAGTACATATATACCAACTTTTTCAGCTTATAAGCTACTTATAAGCTAAGACAAACGGGGCCTTAGTTGGCTTGGTTAGTCTTGCTCTATAAAAAACCGGATACTTATCGACATTTACTTGTTTCGATCTCTCACAAAATGAGGCCTCCGTCCAAGAGCCTAACATTATTCATGAACTCAAATTGGTCATGTTTCTCCACCACACTTGTATTCATACAAATCATCTTTTTTTCTAAACCAACATTAGGAACATCATCAGCTGGCATATCGCCTGCAGAAGGCTTATTGTGCATTAGCGAATGTGAATCATGTCCTGTCATATGTGCACCACCACCTCCACCAACAAAAACTGCAAGCCCACCACCATCACCAAAGAAACCGCCACCAGTTCACCACTCTTCACCACCTGATCAATCTTATTATTTCGAACCACCACCATCGCCAACTCCAACAAAAGCATTTCCACCACCTTCATACATTACATGGGGGCAGAGCCCAACTTCGCCTTCGCCACCACCACCTCCCCCTTCTCCTGATCTAAACTATGTGCCTGTCCCGGGTGGACAAGGCACGTTTCCGAGTTACAATACAGGGCAAAAAAATTCCTCAAATCCATACTATTACTTCTATGCTTCAAAGGGTTCTCTTCTTACCCTTGACTTGTCATTTTTCCTCATGGTACTGTTGTTTTCTCATGCAATAGTTTGGTGTTGCTGAGATGGTTTTATATTATCAGAATTAGTAAGTTTGGAGAGTGTTTGTACTGTTAAGATCGATCGTTTGTATTTATTAATTAAGCTGAAGTTTATTTGTACATATGCAGATGCATATGCACGTATGATAATGAGATTATTTGGAACATTAATTTCTACCCCCACCCCCCTTTTTGTATTTTTTTTTTGGTGTTGTTAAAAAAAGAAAGAGTAAATACCAAGGCTATGTGTTGATTCGCGATAAAAGATGGTCAAAACCATGTGTTACTTTATGAAAATTTACAAGTTAAAAAAAAATACAACTAATTACAACAACCCAACTAATCTCATCAGTTGGTTTATGATGTATGAATGGATTAATTAGTTAATTACTTTGGTGAGTGTTAGATGAACGTAGAAGTCAAATAGAACCGAAGACTTAACAACATCATCATTCAAATAACTGGATAATATAAACAGAACATGCACTTGAACGCCCATCCTTAAAAAATCTGATTCAGTACAAGACTGAGACTTGTGAAAACAAAATGATCAGGTTAAGTGAAATACGAAGGTAGCGAGCTACCTTGGAACCAAAGTGCTCTCCAAAGATCGAGACTGTTCCGATTGAATTGTTTGAAACTCCATCATGGCTACCAACCTCTAGAGCCAAGCACTCCTTTAATTCTATCACCACCGTATTCATGATTGGCCTTGTAGATGAAATCTGAGAGGCGTATGTCATTGCTAACTCAACTGCTTTCCACACACAGTTTACATCAAACTTTCCTTCCAACCTCGGATCTACAACCTGTTTAACATCACCATATTGGACAATGGATTCAACCCATTGAGCAATGTGAGTCCTGTCTTCAGTTCTTGATATTGCTGGTCGTCCTGTTATCATCGCAAGTAGAACCACCCCAAAACTGAACACATCACCTTTTACCGTTTGCCTATTTGAAGTGTAATAACTGCAATACGAAAAAGAAAACCATTGTCCGAGTAAAGTTTATGTGTAATTTCTTTCTTTCTAGTAGAGTCGTAATTGCAGCTCTGGCTAGACTTATAATTTCGTATTAATGAATTCTTCTATATTACTAATATGTAATAATCAGTTTTAAGTAAAAGTAAAAGTTATTACTCAGGGTCAAGGTAACCAGGTGTGCCAGCAACAGCCGTGGTGACATGAGTGCCATCTTCATCTGCGTAAGCTTTAGACAGCCCAAAATCGGCCAATTTTGCTTGGAATTTCTCGTTCAATAATACATTACTCGTTTTCACATCTCTGTGGATGATTGCTGGTTTACATCCATGGTGCAAATACTCCAGTCCTTTGTTCATGTTTATAGCATTAAAAATTATACTTACAAGAAGAGCACAGAACAAAAGGGAATTAAACCAACCTTGTGCTGCATCCAGTGCTATCTGAAGTCTAATTTCCCAACTCAAAATGCCATAGCTTCGTCCTGCATCCGTGAAGTAGGCACCAATTAATCCCCCTTTTATTTTTATTACCTCACAAACAACTGTTAAATACCACAATCTACAAAACCTTGAGCTTCTTCTGTAAATTATCTACATAAATAAAGTTAAGAAATCATGCTGCCAGAATGTGAGCAGCATTTACCTGAGAGATGCTCATCTAAGCTCCCGTTTGCCATGTACTCATAAATAATTCCCATGTTCGTGCCCTCGTTGCAGTAACCAACCAGAGAGGTTAAGTTTCTATGGGAAGCACTCATCAGAAGACTGGCCTGCAATTGAAACACACTAGTTAACAGTACATGTTCTTGCAAAAATTAACGAATAACTTATGATGCTGACATACCTCCGTTTGGAATTCTTTGTAGCCTTGTCTTGATGATGGAGAGAGCATCTTCACAGCAACTTGAATGTCACCTACATAGCCATGGTACACTGTGCCAAAGCCTCCTTTCCCAAGCACTCTCTGGAAGTTTCTAGTGATATTGATGACCTCAGAGTATGTAAACTGTCGGTTCTGTCTCTCTATTACACCATTATTTACTTGGGGTTGGTTATCCAATTTCTTAACTACTGTATCGGGGAAAGAGAATATAGATTAACATATACGGAATAGTATATCAAGTTCCCAACAAAGAAACCTTATTAATTAGTTTCTTTCAGTACCTTGTAATCTCCTCCCTCTCATTTTCCATATGCCAAACAATATTGCAGCCAAGAATAGCACTGAACCAAGTACAGCTCCAACAACTGCAGGAGTTGAGTTATTGCTTTTCTTTTTGCATGGTTCGGAACCACATAGTTCTATTTTTGTGTCGTTTCTGGGAGCATCAAAACTGTTTATGTAATATATAGCATATGGAGCTGGGTCAGTCTGGCATGGTGTTCTCAAGAACAGTTTATAGAGTGTTATGGATAGACATTCTTTATACTCTATCTAGTTGAAGGAAAGAAATTTATTAACTGAGTATAACTGCTAACCTCAATGATAGAATCCCCTTCTTTTGGTTTTCTATGAGTTGAGCTGGAATTGGTCGGGTAAAGTTGTTTCCTTTTAAGTTCCTGTGTGTGTAATAAGAAGAATATTATTAAGATAACATTAATTATTCCGTAATTCAATCATAATGTATCATGGGAAAGCTTTCTAAGGCATATAGAAACTCACAGGAGTGACAGGACACTTGATGAAGCCAGTTGAGATAAAAAGCTTGGCACTTGCCCACTGAAGTTATTGTTAGATAAATCCCTAGAGAAGGAACCAAAGAAAAGAAATTTTAATTTAGCAATTGATCCCCCCTGAAGTTGTGTTTGCAGACTGATGGTGGTTATGTAGGCTTACAAAGTTTCTAGTTGTGTGAGACTGGCTATAGAAGAAACTATTTCACCAGTCAGTCCACTGGCGGACAAGTTCCTGAAATAAAATGATATGTATCTATTATTATATTTGAGCTCGGAAATGCCAATGAGAAATTCGTGAATTCTTAAGCAATTTAACTAAATCATACATAAATAAAGATGAAAAGTTAATACTTAATGAATACTCATTATGAAAAATAAACACTTGCAATGTTGTTATCCTGGCAGAATCAGAACCATGGTTGCTGCAATTTAGACCATCCCAAATAAACTCTTCTGGTTCACATGGATCTTCTTTAGGGAAATAGGCGCCACACCGCGATAATGTGGAGCAATTGGGTGAGGAATAGTCCACCGTTGTTCGTTTATATAGATGTTGAATTATCTGAACTGATTGGTGAGTTTTTCCACTCGAGCAATGTACATGTACATAAAGAACTGATCACTGGCATTAGTCGTCAACACATTCGGTTATCATTTGCCCAATTAGTAATGTCTAACGAAGTACTTACTCTCGTGTGGCTCATGTTAAAGCGCGTCCATATTCGATCATAAAGGTCATCTTTGTAGCTGTTTAAATTAATTTGCCAGCTTATTTACGTTTGTAAGAGTGTGTAGATGCACATGCTTTATACGATAATAGAACGAGTATTGCATTTCTGATACCTGGTTTCAGTATCGGAACTTGTACGTCTGCAAGGATCCAGATGCACTTGAATAATTGGTATACATGTGTCATCTTTAAACTTGTACCCATAAATTATGTAATTGCATTAAGATTTTCATAAAATAACGAATTCAATACGCCAATACCGAAAATTATATCAAAATTATTACTAATATTATTGATTTATCCAAGTTTAAAGAATCATCATGTCCGGTGTGACAATAATAGTTATCATCCCGATCCAGTTGTTTCCAAGTCCATGACCCTGCTCGAGCCCTGGCCATTACATCGCATAATGGGCCCAACCGTTTATAAAACGACGACGTCTCATACACATAAACCTCTGAATATTATTCACAATTCACAAACAAAGACAATATTATTGTGTTGCTCTACTTCGCGGCGATTTTATAAACCCTAACCCTAATTTCTCAATCTACTCTCTCAACGGATCTCTACTATAAGGTCATCATCAAATTATACATGCATACATATATATCATATACGTGTTTTCAAATACTACTGTCTTTTAACTTGCATCAACTTGTTATTTGTTCTTCTGTTTGGATGATAATTATTGTGTTTGTTTCATATTATTACTGTTTATTTTTGCTTAATTTTTAATACATGTAATCGATTATAATTATTGTTTTTTGGGTTTTGAAGCTGTGTTGAAATGATGTTTAGTTAAATTACTGTAATTTTAATTGTATGTGTTTTTTTTGTATTGTGCTTCTAAGGTTATGAAATAGTGTGGAATCTTTGTTGTTTTATGATTTATGTCCCTTGTACGTTGTATATGTGGTCTAAATAACGATAAGTGATAGATTTGAAAAAGCTTTGGTTAAGTTGCGAATGCATGTAAGTAGGTTGTTTCATTGTACTTATTTCATTTAATTTGTATGCGGTATATAATTGGTTCTATAGTCACTGTTGCATATTTAGTGTTGGTGGTTGTGGTACATGCCATTTACTTGTATTGTTAAATTTTTTATACTTGGGAATAACATCCATCTCCTTTACTTATATAGTCATGGCTGGAGTTGCGCTGGAAAGTTCTCTATATAATGCAAGTCAATACGATGAAAGAATGACTGAACAGTAAGCTCACTCTGATGATATATACCCGTCCATTGTATTTGTCACATGACATTCTGTAGATTTGATTTTCGATAGTAGTTTCTTGTCAATATGTTCTGCTCTTCTAATTTTGAAGTAGCGAAGGTGGTATTTGTAATTGGTTATATAAATTGATTGGAGCAGACTTGGAGATGGACAAGAATTCTTTACTTCATATGATGAGGTTCATGACAGTTTCGATGCAATGGGATTGCAAGAAAACCTTTTGAGAGGCATCTATGCATACGGTATTGAATTCTAGCCCTGTTTTCCGTTTTTTTGAACGTTTTGATTTTCCATTTTTCCTGTTTGTATTTCTGTAAAACTTATTCAAATTTATGACTTTCTGCTCTGAACATTTGATATATACATGAGGTAATGTGATTAATATATTTTTTAAAAATTCTTGTAAGGTATTATGTTCTACTTTTAAGTTTAATGTTACAGCTTCCCCGCGGCCAATGGTGTAAATATATATCTAGTTATTGCGCCAACTATCAAAGTAACTCTTAGAAAGAGTCATTAGTGCGCCTAAGATTCTTTTTAAACTCACTTTGGATGAATGGAGATTGTTTAGTTGGGTATGAATTATTTTCGATATTTTTGTTTACTGAAGGTTTTGAGAAGCCCTCTGCAATACAACAAAGGGGTATTGTTCCATTCTGCAAGGGACTGGATGTTATTCAACAAGCACAATCTGGAACCGGAAAAACGGCAACCTTTTGCTCTGGAATTTTGCAGCAACTTGATTATGCTGTAGCTGACTGTCAGGCATTGGTCCTGGCACCCACTCGTGAACTTGCACAGCAGATTGAGAAGGTCATGCGAGCACTTGGTGACTATCTTGGTGTTAAGGTTCATGCATGTGTAGGAGGAACTAGTGTCCGTGAAGATCAGCGCATTCTCTCCAGTGGGGTCCATGTTGTTGTTGGCACACCTGGCCGAGTGTTTGACATGTTGAGGAGGCAGTCGCTTCGCGCAGATCACATCAAGATGTTTGTGCTTGATGAAGCCGATGAAATGCTTTCTAGAGGTTTCAAGGATCAGGTACTAGTTTGTGCCAACTATTTGTTTACGTTTGCTTGTTATATTAGTTCTCCATTGACACATAAGCTTCAAGATGACTAATTGCTCAGACACTCTATACATACTAAAATGCTCATAGTCTGTTTTGCAAAAAGAAATCCAGAGTAAATAGCTTTAGTCAAATATATTCCGCCTCCTGATGCACTACTTTATCTTGTCAGATCTATGACATTTTTCAGTTGCTACCGCCTAGAATTCAGGTTGGGGTTTTTTCTGCTACAATGCCTCCTGAGGCACTTGAGATTACCAGGAAATTTATGAACAAGCCTGTGAGAATTCTTGTGAAACGTGATGAGCTTACTCTAGAGGGTATTAAACAGTTTTATGTTAATGTTGACAAGGAGGAGTGGAAATTAGAGACGCTTTGTGATCTATACGAGACTTTGGCCATCACACAAAGTGTCATATTTGTTAATACCAGACGGAAGGTTGATTGGCTCACTGACAAAATGCGCAGTCGTGACCACACGGTTTCTGCTACTCATGGAGATATGGATCAGAACACTAGAGACCTTATTATGCGGGAATTTAGATCTGGTTCATCTCGTGTTCTCATCACCACTGATCTCCTGGCCCGTGGTATTGATGTGCAGCAGGTTTCTCTTGTGATCAACTATGATCTCCCAACTCAGCCAGAGAACTACCTTCATCGAATTGGGCGTAGTGGACGGTTTGGAAGGAAGGGTGTTGCTATTAACTTTGTGACCAGTGATGATGAAAAGATGATGAGAGACATCCAGAATTTTTACAATGTAATGGTAGAGGAGCTGCCAGCCAATGTTGCTGATCTCCTTTAATAAGGTTATGGTGCGATGAGTTAAATTGTTTCTTCTGTGAAAGTTGGTCTTAGCACAGGATTATGTTGTCTTAAAAAGCTAGACTCTAAATTATCCCTTTTAGAACTACATTAAAATTCTTTATGCACCTCACAACCAATCCAATTGATAGGGGTTACTAGTCAGATATCTAAATGTGCATTTCCATTTTCCGCAGGATTTTTTTGTATGTCAAATTTCCATTGCAAGAATTTTTTGTATGTCAAGTTTCCATTATACTTTCAAATATGAAACTTTGGCAAGTGCCTTCAAAAATTGTGAATTTTGGATTATAACTTGCATATATGATTGTGTGCTACTTAACAGTGGGATTGATTTATATGCAGGTTTCTAGGCCTTAATTGACATACATGTAAATTACTGGGCTGCTTTGCTATCTTTTTTGCCTAGATGTGCCGTGTGCGTACACTTGTTTTTAATAGCATTATTTGACAATTATAGAAATCAAAAGCAATAGAAGTATGAATCATCTCAAATAACGTAGATGCATTTGAATTTTAAAACTGGTGTGTCATGTGAAAAAACGATTGTCATAAAAGTTTTTTGATAGAGTAATATTTTTTTGTTGTACTTTGTGTTATCATAAAAGTCTTTTTGGTACTTGTTCCGTCTTATTTAATTCTTAACATTTTTCAAATAATGACACACATAATGTGAAAAAATTTGAGAGGAAGAATGTTCTAGTATTTTTGATTGACACATATTTTTAGAAAATAATAATTTTACGAGAAAAGTTTGATACTGATTTTTTTCCCGAAATATCTGAAAACTAGCTTTTTCTAAAAACATCATTTACAAATATATACATAACTCAATGTGGCAAAAAAAATCATCATTTTCATTAAAAAAATGTTTTCAAAAATCTCGAAATTTATACAAATATGAAACCGCGGTGAGATATTTATAATTATATTGTCTTCAAGTGGAAAATCCACTAATAATAATACTATAGAGTAAGCGAATGAAGTGGAAAAGATCACACAAAAATATAGAAGAGGAGAGAAAAGGAGAAGAACCAACAATAAAAATAAAAAGTGTTGTATAAACAGAGCGAGAGAGAGAGGAGAGAGCGAGAGAGGAGAGAGATGTGGGAAGCGATCTTACTAACGCTGGCAGCCACCGCCGGAAATAATATCGGAAAAGTTCTCCAGAAAAAGGGCACTATCATCCTCCCTCCTCTCTCCTTTAAGCTCAAGGCAACACAATACAACCCCTTTTTCTTAATCTCTCTCTCTCTCTCTATATATATACTATATATATATATATATACATATGCTTACATTTCTTTAATTTACTTTTGTATGCTATAATTTGTGATTTTCTTGATTCTTGTTTGTCTAATTCTTTGACCCATTTCGTGTAAATTGGTATCTTTTAGCGATCTTGTTGGTGGGTATGAATGTAGCCTTATATATCTTTTAATTTTTATGATTGTATTTGTGTCATAGTGTTAACAGTAGATTCCACACATTATGCCCCTTTCACTTTGTTGCACGTTTGCTTTTAAAGACTGTGCTGCTATATACATGATTTTCTCCAATCCACAATTTGATTACTGGGTTATAAAATTTCTAACATTGAATACATGGCTTCAGTTTATTAATTTATCGTATACTATGTCTCTCTAAAGTGATCAGTCATTTATATCCATTATTACTACACACAAAAGCGGTAAAACTCGAAAGTAGTAAAGATTCTTTGATTGTAATAGATTGTTTTCTCATGTGATTGCTATATTTGCTCGACTGGAAAAAAGTTTATCGTTTCCACTTGTATCATTGCTAACTTATTGTTTGTATATGATCTCATACTGTAGTTACAGTCGTAAGTAGTTACCGGTTAACATCTTTTTCTTCATGTAAACCTAAGTAAACACATTAAATCATAATCTGTTTGCAGGTCATAAGAGCATATGTTTTCAACAAACCATGGATTATTGGTTTCTTAATGGACATATTTGGAGCCTTGCTGATGTTGCGAGCATTATCTCTAGCTCCTGTAAGTGTGCCTTCATCCCGATATACAAATTGTATATACAAACTGGCTTAAATCATAATCCTGATTATATATACAAAGTGACTTCATGAAATCTGTTTATTTCAGATTAGTTGTCAAGACACTGATGATATGCATGAAGACAAAATAAATGCAAGTATTTTAATAACATATACCCGGGAATAGTCTTTATATATATAGTCTACACGTAAGAAAATTTGAAATAAATGAGGTGGCTTCAAATTGGATAAGAGCACATGGATCGAGTAGAAGATACACTTACCAATTAAAAACCATTATACTAGACAGACAAAAAAGGTCGAGTACACTGGTTTTGTTGAAAAGAAAAAGGACAAGAAACTCGTGAAAAACTGAACACAACACAAATAATACAAATAAGTAATTCATTGTTGTTTGTTTAAATGCACGTATAGTAGCGGTTCCACGTTTCATCATGATTTGGACATCCTAACATATTTTCTTGTTCTGACCACATGAGTGTTGGCCTACCACATCCAAAGATATTAAATGGAAAGATATTTTTTTAGACATTGTCTTCGTTTTAGAAAGATGCATGAATAATAAAGCATTTGATTGTCATATTAAATTTTGGACTCTACCAATTGGTTTAGAAAAACGTAATGAGATTCGTGAAAGAGTCTCTTAATTGAGTGAATTGTATTAATCTTAATCATTCTGACCCATTTTAATAACCACATTTATAGTTTTATTCATCCTAAATTGTTTGTCCACAATTAATAAATATGGTAACTTAAATAATAATTTTGGTTATATTTCTTATTTTTTATTTGAAAACGAATGCATATTCTTAGTGATTATCAGTCTGTTTGCATGATTAAATAAAACGTGGGATTCTATCCGTGGGTGAAATAAATGGGATGCAAAGAGTATTATTTTTAATACGAAATCGTACAAGTTCTTTGTTATCTTGGAGTTTTTTTCCTCTTGAGTAAATACATATTAGATTTTGCAACCCTCCCCCATCCCTTTCTTTCTTCAAGGAATTTGTTGATTAATAGTATAGAATTAAGGGTAGTTATTTTTTACTGCACTTGTCACACACACACACACATCTAAGGATTTTGCTCAATAATTTGGTTTTGAATTTGAACAATTGTTAGTATGTTCATGGTTATCATGGCGACAAGTCGAGTTTTAACGCCCAAGTGCTTTCGTCAAATACCAATTGACAAGTCGTCCGACTAGTTGTAAAAAAATTAACAAGTAGTTCATATACATATATTTACTAGATTAATGTATAATATAGCTAAACACATTAATTTTACAATCTAGATCAAAAGTAATAGAATACTAAGTTCAACTTAAGTATATTTACTATATAATAACATCCAAATACCAAATATGAAACATGTCCAAGTAAATAAAAACATAAGTGATGATGAAAATCAAACAAAGTAATCCATCTCAATATTATGTTCATCTCCATCCCTTTCTTATTTATTTTCATCGGTTGAATTGGCCGATTGTACACCATAATCATGGTTATCACAACGTCAAGTCAGGCGTCGAAAAGCCTTGACGCCCGAGTACCTTCGAGTTAACTAGTCATCGACGTCTTCGTGATAACAATGAGTATGTTTAAACCGTGTCTTCATTTTACCCGTGGTCTTTTGAGGTATTTATTATAAAATTGTGTCATTTATGGGGTGAGACATGAAAATTAATTGAACCGATTTATTAGATCCGCCTCCTCGTTCCACCCATCCTCTTCTTTCCCCAGGGCATTCATTGGTGGAAAGGGTAGGTTCGAGAGTAGCTAATTTCGACTGTAATAATCACCTATATCTACAGATATGTTGCTCGATATTGGTTTTGTATCATTGAATAATTACTATGTGTAACAGTAAGCTGTGCTTTTGTTTTACTTGGGGTCATGAAGGTGTATATTATATCTCCTGATTAAAACCAGAACTGCATTCATGCGCATGTCTAAATTGATGTGAGTCATTTGAACCTAGGTTCTCTTTGTCTTTGTTCTTGAAACTTTTTTTTGTTAGAGATAGTGATATTTACGACCTTTGTTCTTCTGTTAAGATCATGATATAGTCTTACATCTCTATTTGCATGGTTAGCATCAATTATAAACATTGACCGTTATAGTTATGTTTTTTATATGTGATCAAGAAATTATTATCTAAGCTGCATAGTACTGTGAAATAGGTTATTAGATCTCCCTGTAACATGTGGTTATCATTGATTGACTCCAGGTATCAGTCATTCAACCAGTTTCTGGTTGTGGACTTGCTATACTTTCTATCTTTTCCCATTATTATCTGAAGGAGATGATGAATGCTGTTGACTGGGTTGGAATCACGTTAGCGGGCATTGGCACCATAGGTAATGTAAGTTCTTTTGAGTTGTTATTTACTATATTTAGCAGCTAAATTTAGTATCTTAGTTTTGATGCTCAATTCTTAGATGAACAAAGGGTTTTGATGAACACTTTTGACACTTTTGAGTTTTGTTCTTAGATGAATTGTTGAGTGGATCAACTTCGCACGGCAGCTGTATTATTTATGCCTATGTAATATGTGCTTCTTAATGTGCAGGAGTTGGTGCTGGAGGGGAGGAGCAAGAAGCTTCTTCCATTTCAATTTTTCATTTGCCATGGCTTGCATTTGTTGTTGCATTCATGTTTGTAGGTATCCAAACCTTTACACCATCTAATATAAATAACGTGTAGTTAGCATTTATTATTATTCTGATAACATTCTAAAGGGCATAGATATATGTACTATAAAAAGAGTACATATTATTCCAGAACTTGCTGTGCCTCTTCATATGTCGCTCAATCTTTTTGTCAGTAGAACCATATCATTTTCTTTTTTAAAACATGTCGTGCGTTGTCTTCGCCATTAAATATTAGTCCACCCTAGTACTTTACCTTAAGAGCGGGCTAGGTTATCTTGATTTTTAAGCTGTAATGATGAAGCATGGTATTATTGGTGCGAGGTTGCACTAGGATATCTCCATTGTTGAGCATGAAGTACCTTTGTCCTTGGATTTTGTAATATGGATCCTGTCAATAAGTTCTATGAGACCTAACACAAAAGTTTCATCATTCATGACTAATCTTCTATATCAACAATACTTGTGGGAGCTCCTTGTATATGACTTTGCCAATTTCTTGTATCTAAGATGCAGACATGACTCTGTTACTCAACCGTTTTGCACCATTTTGAATGTTTTCTGCCCATCTATTGGTTTAATTTACTCCTGGCGGCAGCTCCTTATGTATGAGTTTGTCAATTCCTTGTATCT
The DNA here is from genome assembly GCA_028671895.1 of Oenanthe sinensis. Lineage (NCBI taxonomy): Eukaryota > Viridiplantae > Streptophyta > Magnoliopsida > Apiales > Apiaceae > Oenanthe > Oenanthe sinensis. The sequence continues at coordinate 5,804,761 of CM053795.1, read as the reverse complement.
AAGATGCGGATATGACTCCGTGCTCAACACTTTTGCACCATCTTTGAATGTTTTCTGCACAATAATTGACTCAGTTAATCCTGTAAAAGAATTACCTTAAATAGGATGTAATTATTTTTCCATCTTATTTAGTTATACAGGTTCATGTACTTTGTAGGTTCTTCTTAACGGATGGCTTCGTATTTACAGGCGCCAGCGTAAAGAACAGGAGCTGGTAATTTTGTCTAGGTTTTCTGAAAGGTTTTTATTTAGTCATATCTTGTCATAATATATAGCGAGTCTTATATTTATCTATATGTATTTTTCTGATTACCATTAGATGCAATCTGAAGTAGTCGAGGAGATTATCTATGGCCTGGAATCTGGCATTTTGTTTGGGTATGTTTTGACCTGAACTTGACAATTATTAATAACTTTCTTGTTCAATTTTTACTTCATTATGTCTTAAGCTCATGTTGATTGAGCTTATCATGGGAAATAGTATTCTTTATGATAGTGGTTCTTCAAAACAGCATTCCTCATTTGTAAATAGATAACCCCTGTTTTTTTTTGTAAAGGCCAAGGGCCATCTCAATCAGAATGGAGAGAGTTTCAAAATAACATGGTACTTATACCACATTTTAGGTATTATAGTTATATTAGCACAATTAGGCCATTAATTTAGACATTGATAGAATAGGCAATATAATCTCAAAGATATTTCCTTTAGGTATAACATACATATACAGTATTAGTGTTTGGCCCTTTTTTTGGCTCAATTAACAAAAGGACTGGGTATGTCTTATGTAGTCCACTAAGAGTGCGAGCAAATCAATTTAGATTTAAAACCCTTATATTGTAATATTTTTGTGGACTAGTGATACAGTCTGGGGTCTGGAGAAAAAGCAAGAGCAATACTCCACAATTCCGTAGTCTTTTAAATAAAATAAATTAAATAACGGAATAGTCCATCTTGCATCGCACCCAGTTTGAATAAGATGACCATTTTTGAATATATGTTTTTGTCGTTGACCATTTTTCCCAGACAATATGACCATCTTTACATCACAAGAACTGTGTTCTGCATCTAAAGTAATGTGAATTGTCGCCTTTCAGTATTTTAATATTCCTTATGTTTGTATATTGTCTCAGAATAATATATTAATTTCAGGATTGCATCTGTCATATCAAAAATGGGATTTCTATTCTTGGAGCAGGGTTTCTCCAAATTGCTTGTTCCTGTTTGCATTTCAATAAGTATCTGCTGTAGCGGAACAGGATTTGTTTATCAGGTCTGCAGATGTCTTTATTAATTATTTCCTCCCTCTTTTATCTTAAAAACTAATTTGAAGCATTTTGCAAATGTCAAAAATAAATAAATTGCTAGTTGAGTAAATTGCACAAAAATAAAGATACAAGGTTGAACTCGGGTACATTCTGTTGTCAAGAGTATTATTGATATAAATGGGCTCTTTTTGGTACAAATTTTCTGTGTCAAGCGAAACTCCTTCCTAGAAACGGACTTCATTATTAAATAAAAAAGAAGTAGGATATACGTATTGCGAGTTTTTATTCTAGCTTATACATGCTTAGATTCTCTGTTTATTGGCTTTAACAGACTCGTGGCTTGAAGTATGGGAGGGCAATTGTGGTGTCCACTTGTGCTGCTGTGGCTTCTATTGTCACTGGTGTACTTGCTGGCATGCTTGCTCTTGGGGAAAGGTTGCCTTCGGCTCCAATGGCCCGCTTATGGCTTTTGCTTGGATGGTAAATAAATACACTTTAATCTCCTCCCCTTGTTGCTTTTGCTAGAAATAGAACCCCTAAACTTACCATGCTAAACACAAGTTCTCACCCTGCCAGAGTCAGATACATTTGGAATTTATTATAATGTGCTGGATCTAAAAAATGGTTACTAATCTGGTTGAGATTCCAAAATGTTTGTGAATACACATTCATAGAGAATCGGGATTGAGTTTAAATGGGAAGGGCCGATCCAGAAGTTATGAGGAAGATAGTAAGAAGGGTCAAATTGTCTTTTACAATTACTTTCATATCATGTATTCACTTGTTGTACTTGGTGCAAACTGCTTGTAGGATTTTCATCTCCCTGTTTTTACATATTATATTGGGATGAAAAGAGAAACTCGTGTTCAGAAAAACTGGAAAATGCTATAGAAAGTGTACATGTCGTACACAACTTGTATATGAAATTCATGGTAGGAATTTCAACTTTTATATCCGTCAAATCATGACTTTTTTTTTGAATTTTAGGCTATTGATCATCACAGGCGTGATACTACTCGTATGTTCAGCACGTATACTTCGATATATTCCAAGGCCATGGCGGAGACGAGCTGGTATTGATAAAATCTTTGGTCTTCGACGAGTTGTATCACTCCATAGCAACAAGGATCCTAGTCCAAGCGCTGTTATACAGGCAAGCACATTGCATCATTTATTAGCAACTCCCTCAAGACAGAAGGTTTAAACTAAAGCAAGAAGTTTGCGGAAAATCACTTGAAGGTTGAAATACAAGCTCACATGTAAAGATCTAGGTTGATATTGGGAACTTGGGGTTGGTGTGTACATTCGGCATGAACCTTGGAGGTGCAGTGGAAGGTGTGGAATATTACAAGATTGTTGATTATTAGTGGGGTACTGAGCATACTTGGGGCCTGATGAAAAGCAGTAAAATTTCTAGTTTGGGTACCCTCTCGAGAAAGTGGTCTGTATTTTTCATAATTGTAGTGGTCTATATCTTGAATTAGCTCATGAAAGTTTTTTTTTATCTATTATTTTTCTGCCGGTTGGAGTTTAGCCATCTCCAAGAGACTCCTAAACAAGCTCTTAAATCAAAATATAGAAAGTATAACAAAAAAAATTGAGTTCCAAGAGACTCCTAGTGGTTCCTAAAAACTTTAGGAGTCTCTTCTCTCTCCTCTAATTTAGGAGCATACACATGGCTCTTAACTAGTCTTTATTAATAAAAAAAATCATTCCCTCCTAATCATTTATTAAATTTCTCTCTTCTTTTATCATAGTGGGGTTCAAATATGAATAAAAAGTAAAATAAAGAGGAGATATAAAGAATATTGTTGGAGTTTATATTTTTAATTATGCACTAACCTATTAAGAATTTAATTATTTATGTTATATTTAGGAGTTAATTACGAGACTTGGTTAATGTTTTAAAGTCGTATCTAAATGGCCAACATTTGGTTGCTCTTCGGACCATTCAGCCCATATTTCATAACCTCGTAAATGAAAGCGCGGCTATCATTAAAAATCTCGTTTGCCTTTAAAATTCTAGTTTGCGGAGGTAACTGTTAAGCACTGAATGGCCCAGCCTTCGCTGTTATGTCCAGGTTGTAGACGTAATTGAGTTTTTGTTTACCTTTCAGGTATAATAATTATATAAAAGTACACAAATATGAAATATATACGTGTATTTGTAAAATTATATCTAAATATATATATATGTTTGTAGAAATATTTATAAAAATACAATATTTCTACATATTTATTCTTTTTATATCGAGTATCACAAAACCAAAAAAGTACATGATATTTAAGAGCGGTGACGTGGCAGCGTTATACTTTTTCCCGCCTGCTTCCCTTTATTCTCATAAACTTTATCCCGATTTTGTTGCCGCTTGATCACAGTTCATTGTTGCATACGATGCCATACAGAACAATTAACAGAATAGGCCTGAAAGTTCTCGCACCATATTTTATTATTTTAATTAATTTTCTAATACTCTTTTTTTTATAAATATAATTTTTATTACTCTAAATTTTTTATTAAATTCTTTCTATAATTAAAATTTATAAAATGGGTGTCTAATTTTAATCATCAAAAAATCCAAGATTAATCTTAACTAATTATCTAAAACTAAAGTGTAGTTAAAGGATATTTTTTATTCTTAACTATTATATTTATATTATAATTGATATTATTTGAATTATTTATAATCCTAAATGTAAAATAGTATTATTTCGAACCATTTTTGAATGGTTGATGGATTAAATTCATGCTTTAAAAAAATGGGAGAATCGAGATCAAGGGAGATGGATAGAATATCCAAACCTCTAAAAAATAGGTATAAAAATAATAACAACATAACATAATTTTAATAATATATAATTTTCATATTTTTATTTGATTTTTATTTTTAAAATTATTATATATATATATATATATATGATAGTGTTTTTTTCAATTAATAATTTATATAATTAATTTTTGAAATCTTAATTATTATTTTTAAATTAATCTATTACATTAATTATTAAATATTTTTAAATAATAAAAATTAATTAAGCCATATGAAGATAAATTGTCAAATTGCTAATTTTATATTTATATACTTATCCGAATTAAAATAAAAAAACATATATTTAACTAATTTGAATAATTACTAAATTTATATTTATTTTGGAACTGTGGATCCGTATGTTAGGGGTTGTGGTATTATAAATGTAATCAATTAATAATTACTTAGATTAATTAATTATTAACTAAGTAAAACACACTGTCATATATACATTGACAGTATGTTTATAATGTCACTTGTAATAGGATGCACAAATAGTCAAGTAGGTAATATTAGGTATCAATAGTTATTGTCTTATACAAATGTAATAAATGATCCATGAAGTAGAAGTTCACAAAGTGTTTATGCACAGTATAGATCAATTCATTGACAGTAACATTTTACAAACTGGAGTCTATGACAGCACATTCAAGTGACAACAACTTTTGGAACAGACGACAATAACTATTCTTTGACAATAAATTTGGCGGAGAATGAAAACTCTATGACAACAAGTTTTACTAACAGCAACTATCCTTTGACAGTAAATTTGGCGAAGATTGAAAAATCAAAGACAACAAGTTTTCTGACAATAGTTTTGACGGGGATAGTTGACAACATGTTTGGCGGAATAGTTGACAGTACTTTTGGACGACAACATGTTTTAGAAGACTGGTGAGCCTGACAGTAAGGTATGCGGAATCAAAGATGATGTCACCAAAGAGAAGCTAAAGGTTGACAGTAACTTTTTGGTGAAGCTGACAGTCTGTTTCAAGAAGCAAACTATGTAAAATTCATTCACTGGTTGATCTTGACAATTCTACATAGTCTGTCAAGTCCACTACTGCAACTTGAGAAAAAGCAAGCAAAAAGATGAAGCGTGCTTATGGAGTCGAGAATGTCAAATCCTTTCGGAGCAACTTTATCTACAAATGAAATGAAGACAAGATTTGAGAAGAAAAAGTGAAGTTTCTATTTCAAGTATTGTCCAGTAAATAAGGGAAAGTACACTTGTAAGTGAGATACGTGTTTTAGTTTAAATACACACACTTTCTCTTATGAAACTGAACTTAATTTTTTTAAAACATAGAAACATTAGCATTCTCTTGTTATTATATCTATTGAAACTGGAAAACCTTTTCCAGACAGTTGTAGCAAAAATAAAAATTAATAAAATTAATTTTTGAAGTAAAACACCTTGTATCTTTTTACTTGCTTACAGTTGTCTGTTTTCTTAACTTGATATTATCTCTTCTTGTTCATTGTTAGCAAGATTAGTGATAAATTATCAAGTTACATTCAACCCCCTTCTGCAACACTCTTTTCGTTTAATACCGTACACAAATAAAAATTATATGTATTGTTGTTATTTTACGTTTGTACAAGTAATATAAATTATTTCAAAATCATATATAGTATTTAAAAAGATAAGCATTGTATGGCCCAGCAGCCTCCATGTCTGACACAAATGTTAGAAACTTCAACTCCTCCCCACTCATCTCCGGAACATTCCATTCTTCCCCAGAACTTTCTAAACCTTGTCAATATTAACACTACTCCCCACTCTCACTCACTAACTAATCTAGTAATCACAGTTTACAAACTACTAATAAACCACTTTAATCTCACACACTTATTATATTATATTATTGATCACCTTGCTCGTAATAAATAAATTATAAATTGTCGAATTGTAATGGAAAGTGATAAAATGAAACAACTAGTTGAGCCGATGGAGGGATTACATGAAGTGGGGCCACCTCCATTTCTTACAAAGACATATGACATGGTTGAAGACCCAGCTACTGATACTCTTGTTTCTTGGAGTGCTGCTAAGAATAGCTTCATTGTTTGGGATCCTTACAATTTCTCTACTTGTTTGCTCTCTAAATGCTTCAAACATAGTAATTTCTCTAGTTTTGTTCGTCAGCTCAATACCTATGTAAGTACCTTCTCCTCATCTTTCATGCTTGTGCTTAATATATATATATATATATATATATATATTAACTTTGTATTATGTTTATGTGGGTTCTTCTTGAATCTTGATTTTGTGTTTGGTGATTAATCTGGGGTCTCGTTAAGCTTCATTTTTATTTTCATTGTGCTGCATGTGATTCAGATACCTGATCGGGGGTTCTGTACAAGTTCTAGGATGTGTAGGATTCTACGGTCTTTCTTGTAAATAATTTCGGATTTTTGTTCGGGTTCGTTTTCTTCTAAGAGTATATTATAAAATGGTGGTTGTAGTTTGCCTGTTGTAGCATTTTGGTGGCTGGATTTTCAAATTTACGATTTGGTGAATAAAGTTTGCTTTTATCTTTCAAAAAAGTGGCTAACAACCATTATTCTGAAAATTAAAATTGAAGTCTAGTCACAATTTTTTGGCGATTTCACCTTTCTGAAATACAAAAATACTTTACGGTCACCAAATTGCAATTCTGAAAATTCAGCCATTAAAATGCTAAATTAGCTCAAGTTCATCCACCATTTTGCAATTTACTCTGGAATGAATTTCAAGTTCAAAAGAATAGAACTTAATGAAAAAGGTAATTTGGCGTATCTTCATTAGGGTGATTGCTCGTGTACTCGTACTATTCGTACCATCAGAATAGGTAGAGTCCTTGTTTCTGGGTTGTTTTTTCGTTAGTTTTGCTTCTTACATTTCTTTATTATAATTGGTTGTCGGTTGGTTTCTTGATTGTTGATTGCCTTTATGTTAACTGTTGAAGATTAATGTATAAGATGTTATGTTAAACTGTATGTGCTTAAATGGATTCTTAATACCTAGTTATCTTGTTTACATGTTTTCTGATATGTAAATTGTTTGGAATACTGCAGGGGTTCAAAAAAGTGGATCCTGATAGATGGGAGTTCGCCAATGAGGGATTTCTGGGAGGCCAGAAGCATCTCTTGAAGACTATCAAAAGAAGGAGAAATGCCACCTCACAGGGAATACAGCAGCAAGGAGGTGGAGCTTGTGTCGAGTTAGGCCATTATGGAATTGAAGAAGAGCTTGAAAGACTCCGGCATGATCGCAGTATGTTATCCACAGAAATTGTGAAACTCAGACAGCAACAGCAGGACTCAAAGAACGTAATCGTTGCAATGGAGAATCAAATTCAGACGATGGAATCTAAGCAACAACAAATGATGAATTTCCTCGCACGGGCAGTTAGAAATCCTGAATTTATGCAGCAGTATATGAACAAGTATGTGCAAAAGATGGATCAGAATCAGATTGATATGGGGAGGAAACGGAGATTAACTATGAGCCCAAGCCGAAGTGTGGAGGGTTTGCAAAGCCAAGGTTTAGATTATTTATATCAGCAAAAAGATGAGTCAGCTGACATTGAAACAAATGTGGAGTCATTTTTCTCAGCTGCGTTGAATACAAAGGAGGAATTGGTCTCGTCAAGTGGTGGAGAGTTGGATGCTTTGAATGAGATTAGTTGGGAGGAGTTACTTGATGAAAATTTTAAAACTGTGAATGCAGGGAAAGAAGAGTTGGCTAGTGATCTTCCAGGTGTGGAAGTGGAAGATTTTGCTGCAAAGTCACCAGACTGGGATAGTGAAGATCTAAAGCAACTTGTTGATCAATTGGAATATCTCAAGTCAAATCCGTGAGTGGTCAGTCATGACCAATGATGCGGTTTTAGGTGGTTATGATATATGTGGTGTCTGCGGTCTCTTTCAACTTCATCCCCTAATAATCTTTGGTACTGAGTATGGTTTACTAATACGTGCTTCTGGTTTTTCTTTATAAAGTGTGTAGCTAATTTGTTTTTTATACAACAGGGGTGAAGAGAGTTTGCAGGAAGGGACGCAATGTTATATCCTTTCAAAGATATTATATTCTTTTGATAATTTAAAAATACAATTTTCCTCCTTAAATTACACTGTAAACTTTCATTCATTCTTTTTTATTTATGCCTTTTCAGGAGATAAACTATTGGTTAACTGAAGAGGAGTAAATCTTCATCCTGTCTTATAATTTATTTATCTGGTCAACCTGAAGTATATTGTCTGTCTTTGCCTTAGATTTACCTACTGTCTAATTATATTCTTTGCAAGTAATTGGTTTCTGCACCATAATTAGTCTAATGAATCATCAGAAAGCGTAGGTTCTAAAATGAATATAAATAAATAATACATGTAGAACCACAGGCTTGATATCTTCTGGTAGAACCGAAGGATAATAAACTACTTGGTATAGGATTGGGGGTAAGGGGAAGCTTTTATCTTTCTGCTGAGTACAAGCACTCCAAAACAGTCATCCTTTCAGGTGGTGATACTGCAGTCATATGAACTTACATAGCTCATATCTGGTATTGTAGTCTTATGAGTTTGCCGTGCAAGAACACTGATTTGGGTTCTTTTAGCTAATCTTGATGACCTTTTACTTAATTTGAAAGCAAAATATTGCAGTATAAGCTGATAGTTTTTTCATTTATGTTTACAACAAATATTTCAACTTGGTGCTATTAAGGTTGGCAATAGAAATGGTCCCTCCCTATGGGAAAGCTTTGACAGGTAATAGTACTCTGAATTAGTTGCATGTACAAGGCCTAAGCAGCTTTAGAATTCCAAATGATTATCAACAGCTGCTATTTACTGCTAGCTTAATGGTTCATAAGTAACCTTGTATGATGCAGGCGACTCAGAACCTACTTACAAAGTACATCATTGCCGTGGTCTTGAATATCTGTACAAGATGAGCCCATAGGATATGGCATTTGGATGCTTGCACAGAAGTTTCTACACTAATTCAGATTGTTTCTTGGTATGTTATCTCTCATTCATTATAGGTGGTAGTCAACTATTGTATACATATCTAAACTAAAAGCTTTTTAATGGTACCACGACTAACTTTACATTGTTATGGATTGCTGCTAGCTCTCTTTCCACCATCTCAATTTAAGAATGGATTTGTTTTTGGAAGAACCTCTATGATACAGATGTATATCGTACTAATTTTGTACATAACAAGACCTATTGGAAGTCACTGGTGGAGCTGTCGGTAACATTTTATTATCTTTGTTAACTCGGGTGATATAATCTTTTGCTTTAGAGGGAATATGATAATGAAATAGGTCAACTTCAGTGTCCATGTTTATTGGATGCAGAAAAGATGCTACAGGAGAGACAAGTTAGCTGATCAGGGGATTTTTGTCAAATGCATTGTAAATGTATTAAGCCTGCTTTTGGCTGTTAGACATGTATTTGACTATCGACTTATTATTGTTTTAGGTTGGGAGGAGCTATTTAAGTTTATCTTGTAACTGTAAATTGTTCTTTTTCTATTGGGAAAGGAAAAATGTTGCTGTGGAAATACCCCTTTGATCCCCAACATGTAAGGCCATTAGAATATATCTTAAAGAAGAAGACAAACTAAAGTTGAAATTGGTTCTGATTGTGTCACTATCTTATGATGCTTGTAATATATAGACCCCTTTAGATTAGTGTATACAATATCAGTCTCATCCATACACCTAGACAAACCTTGGGATAAAAAGAATCCATAGTGTAACTATGTATATTTCTATGCATCAACATCAAACACACCTGCTAAATATATATATATGAATTACATGGTGACCTTTTTAACATTAATCAGCAAATCTGCTACTTATAATCTGCATAAGAAAAACTTAAGGCCACTTCCAAAAACTAAGAATAAAGAAAATATAAGTCTTTGTACATAAACTATTGTGAGTTTACTTGCACTCGGAGTAGAGCAAGTTTAGCTAATGACTGTTCCTTGTGAGAGCATGCCCATTGGTAGTGGTAGCAGATAGCACCTTAAAATAAAAGAGTGGGTCAACTGAAAATGCAAATCTCAATCACGATAGGCTTCATATCTAGAGGACACAAGTCTCTAATTTCTTTAGATGCTATCAGCACAATCTACATAGACCACCTTAGGTTTGTGATATCACTTATGAACCAGACGAGTGGAATAATTAACTTAAACTTTTAAGGTGATACAGTGGCTGTGGTACTTAGTCTTCTTTATACCAATGATACATAATCAAAGCCAAAGATTCCAACAACTTCAGAGAAGCACTACAAACTAATGAAGTGTGGACGGTATGATTAAAATAGATGGCAATATAACAAAAAAAATATAATAATAAGGACCCACCATGCATTTTGCTATATAGCTTATCATATACAATAAGGACAAGTACCAAAGTGCTGATTGCTCTTCATCAAGATGCTTTCCTGATACCCCTCTTTATATTTCTTACATTTACCATTGAATTTGCAGCAACAAATTTCTCCTTGCAAAATGGACTTCATAGGCGAAGCTTCTCAGAAACTTGTAGAGCTTGGGCTGACAAGGGTGCCTGTTGCTTCAGTTGTATGCTCCTTGTTAGCTTTGTTTGCTTCTGTTTTGTGTTATTGCTATGGACCATATTGGAGTGTTAGGAGAGTTCCCGGTCCTCCTGCTTTTCCCTTCATAGGACACCTACCTTTGCTTGCTAAGTACGGTCCTGATGTGTTCTCGGTTCTTGCTAAACGTTATGGCCCGATTTTTAGGTCAGTGCATTTTGTATAGAATTAATAGTTTGTATTATATCTATCTGTAACTCCCATCTTGTTTTATGGTTCACTTAATATCCCGGGGATGTTTATGTTTGAATCTTTTGACTACACCAATATCATACATATTTACATTCACCAATATCATACATATATACATTAGGCATAGTATTGTAAACAGGCAGAGAGTGTGCTGGGAGTCTTGCCATATTTGTTCATAATGATGTGCCATTTGGAATGTTTACTGCTTACCATGTAAAAGCTGACATCTGTATGATTGTATGAACCAGCCTGTATGTACTTGACAGCCAGTGAAAATAGTTGTGTTAAAGGTCTTGAAACATCTTTAATTTGGTACCCCACTTCACTGTGCTGTTCTCAAAGCAGCAATAATAAATGGGAAAGGCATACTTAGTATCATTGACACCTTTTTCTACTGCCAATATGTAACCACTTTATTAACAGAAGAGGTCAGTGATGCCACACTAATGGAAGTGACATGCAATCTGCTAAGCAAAGCAACCATTAGCTTGATAATGGATCAAGGGGCATGTACTTGGAACAACTTAATTCTAATAACAAATTTATCTTCCAAACTGAGTTTGCTATTTTTCCATGTAAGTTGCAACGAAAATAAGTAATTTTGGCTAATGATATACTAAGTTGATTCTTGTGTTGATAGGTTTCACATGGGAAGACAGCCACTAATAATTATAGCAGATGCAGAGCTTTGTAGAGAAGTTGGGATTAAGAAATTCAAGGACCTCCCCAACAGAAGCATCCCATCTCCCATCGCATCCTCTCCCCTTCATCAAAAAGGTCTGTTCTTCACCAGGTATGTTTTTTTATTCTACTCCTGGGGTAGATAAATTATTATAAGGCTGCTGAGACTTGAGACGCAAATTTTCTAGGCAAGTAATCTCTGGATTTATGAATTGTTGAGTCTGCCAGGGATACAAGATGGTCAACCATGAGGAACACAATACTTTCTGTTTACCAGCCATCGCACCTAGCTAAGCTAGTTCCAATAATGCAAGCCTACATTGTATCTGCTACTCAAACTATCCCCTCTAAAGAAGAAGATATAGTTTTTTCAGACCTTTCACTTAAGTTGGCCACAGATGTAATTGGACAGGCTGCTTTTGGTGTCGATTTTGGTTTGTCTAAGCCACAAACCAGTGCTTCAGTCAATAATCTGACAAGCAGCCACAACAATAAAGAAGTTGAGGGCTTCATTAAGCAGCATATTTACTCTACAACTACTCTAAAGATGGACCTATCAGGTTCCTTTTCGATCATTTTAGGTCTCCTTGTTCCGATACTTCAAGAACCGTTCCGCCAGATTCTTAAGAGAATACCTGGGACTATGGACTGGAAAGTAGATAGGACAAACCAGAATTTAAGTAGTCGGCTTAATGAGATTGTCATGAAGAAAATGGCACAAAAGGATAATGGTTCAAAAGATTTCTTGTCACTTATATTAAAAGCGAGGGAATCCGAGACTGTGTCCAAGAAGTTCTTCACTCCTGATTACCTTAGTGCTGTTACATATGAGCACCTTCTTGCTGGGTCAGCAACCACATCATTTACATTATCCACAATCATTTACCTAGTTGCTGGGCATCCAGAGGTTGAGAAAAAATTGCTTGAAGAGATTGATGGTTTTGGCTCACGCGAAAAGATCCCAACCGCTGAGGATCTCCAAGACAAGTTTCCTTATATTGATCAGGCAGGTTTCCAGGTCTTCTTTCTTGAATTTTTACACTTATTATTTTATTTTTCTTGCTAATTATTATTCTCGACAAATATTGCAGGTGATTAAAGAGGCCATGAGGTTTTATACTGTTTCTCCTTTAGTTGCTAGAGAGACATCTGCACGAGTAGAAATCGGTGGCTACATTATCCCTAAGGTAACATCTTTTCCTGGCTATAAAGGTGTAGAAGGAAAAAAAGAAACGGGGAGAAAATTACTAGACCAATAATCGTGATTTGCATTTATATCTGCAGGGGACATGGGTGTGGTTGGCTCTTGGAGTATTAGCAAAAGATCCGAAGAATTTCCCAGACCCCGAAAAGTTCAAGCCAGAAAGATTTGATATGAACTGCGAAGAAGAGAAGCAAAGGCATCCATATGCAAACATTCCCTTTGGAATCGGACCTCGGGCATGCATTGGCAGAAAATTTTCTTTACAAGAACTCAAACTCTCAATTATTCATCTGTATCGAAATTATGTATTTTGTCATTCACCCAACATGGAAAAACCTTTGGGACTAGACTATGGCATAGTTCTGAATTTCAAGCACGGGGTCAAGGTTAGAGCCATCAAACGTACATGAAAGTGTTAAATTATAAGCCAAGGATGTGTTACATGTAATTTGTCAGCCATTTGGTTACATTTTAAATAGTTGATACATTTATCAGTAATATACATTTTATGATTGCTTGGTTGCTTCTAATTGGTGAATAATATACATTTAAAATTGCTAATTTTAATTTTATGATGTATGGGAACACACTTGCTTATGAAACAAACTAGAGTTGTTTCAGTTTACATAGTTGTCTGTCAATCCAGAAATGATTAAAGAAATTATAATTTTTTATGAATATTTTGATAACATGTATTTTATGAATATTTTTTTTATTAATTTCCTTTTCAAATATAATTTATTTTCATAAATCTGTTTTATTTACCGAATATATTTATTTTTTATGAAATATGTGATAATTAGTATGTTTTGTTATATATTTTGTAAACATTTTTTACTCCTTTTTTTCAAATGCATAAAATTTTATCATAATTTTAACAAAAAGTATGATTATTTTTACAAAATAATAAGTGTTCTCCAAGTTTTACAAACTAAATAATTTTTTGTAAAACCCAACACATATATATGTACATATTATTTTTTTATTTATATTTTCAGAATTATGAAATAATTATTTGCATACATTTTTTTTAAATTCTCTACTTTGTGAAATTTTAAAGTTTATATTTTCATGTGAAACAAATATTACCTCTTTTATTATATTAAAATATACCTAAAAAGATTTATAAGATTATACTATTTCACATATGTTTACTATAATTAGGCTAAATTTAATAAAGCAATTTATAACATTGCAAATTGCGAGTTTATTATTTCTACTTGATCTCTTATAAAATTCTAATTGTCAAAGATTCGTATCGAAAGCCTATTTCGAATTAAGTGTATGGGGGTTCTCTCATAATAGCTGCTGTGCCTGTATTTACAAATTACAATCCATGCATGTTAGCCAGGATCTTCATTTTTTAACACTAAGGATTAATGAAAAGAACAGATATATATGATTTACATAATATTAATATTCACTAAAATATTAAAAATTGTAAGTGGTGATGTTATTGTCGGAATAAAAATACTATCATCGAAATGGCATGGCATGATATTCTTTCAAGTTGGAATGGGTTTTATAGGAATTAAAAGTAACAAATTCGAATAATAGCTTTTTAATATTTACTTATTCGTTAGCATAAAATACGTTGATAGATCATGTCTGATCATGCAGTATCATCTTTGGTACTAATGGAAGTGGAGTTTGAGTGTTTGACTGATTCTCGCGTAGCATTTCCCCACCCACCCAACCAACCTTATTAACTTATTAGTAAATTCCTTAATTGACGAAATTAGTTGGTATATAGAATATTTTATTTATTTTGTAACCAGATTAAATGACTTATTTATAATCAAACTCACACTCATCTTGCAAATGAGTCACGAACTCAAAAAACTTATACTTGAATAACTGAACTAATATAAACTTGCAATCGACTAAATGAACTAATAAAAACTTGAAATCGACTAAATGAACTGATTCTCAGCTTGCAAATGAGTAATCGAAGTCAAAAAATTATAAAATATAACATATTTTCATTTATAGAGTGTTGTAGGGAGAAACTGATAAAACAATAATTTCGGAGGGTGATGTAATCAAGGAGCAAGTTACCCTATTTACAGAGGTTCAAGGAGGACTAGTTATCTATTTGGAGGACAAGAGTTTGAGAGATTGAGAGATTGTGAGAGGTTGAGAAAGGAGAGAGATTGTGAGAGTTTGGGAGATTGAGAGATTGGGAGATATTGTGAGAGATTGAGAGAGAAGAGAGAGGTAAATAAAGGGTTGAGTTCAGTTTTGTAAGTTGCAAGTTTATTTTTGTTTAATACTCCAGTTATAAATTTATTTTTGTTCAATACCACAGTTGCAAGTTTTTATTAATTTAAGAATTTAAATGCAAGTTGAGGTTGAGTTCAGTTTTATAAATTGTAAATTCAGTTTTTTATTTTATTAGTAATATTAACGATAGTTACCTAAATGCAAGTTTTAATTACTTGAGTTTTATAAATGCGAGTTTTTTAAAATTAGTGACCCACTTGCAAGTTTGTGTGCAAGTGATTATTAATAAGCCATTAAACCCTTTAATAACCTTTATACAACAGTTATAAATTAATCTAATTGATTCGTCCAATAAATTAAGGTTGTGTTTGGAACATGAATTTCATTCTAAATGATGAATTTCAAATGATAGAATTTGAGTTGTCATTTCAAATTCTCATATTTGTACTAATATTTGAATTCTTAGAAATTCAAATAAAATCCAAATCTAAATTCTTACGATTGTCCAAAGATGCATTTGATCAAATCCAGAATTTTAAATGAAATTCATGTGTTCCCAAACAAGCCATAATAAAATTTTATCAATATAATAAATATTTATTAATGCATCAATCAAATGAGATGGTCATCAATTTGTGATAGTGACTAACAAATTGATGTATTTCAATTTTCGGTGCACATGCTCTTGAAAACTTGGTCATTTCAAAGTAGAATGATTACATCATACAAGAAAATTATGCTTCAAATATGTAACAAGATGGTTTCGTGGTGTAGTTGGTTATCACGTCTGTCTAACACACAGACGGTCCCCGGTTCGAGCCCGGGCGAAGCCATATGTTTTGGTTTTTTAGATTGTTGCCTGCGTCGCGAGAGAGCACTACAACTAAAAGACTTGGAGCCCACCTTCTCATTTTGGTTTTTCAAATCCCTCTCTCTTCCTCCAGTTTTGGAACACACCTCACAGATGACAACAACAATCACCTACTGACCTACTTAATTTCTTAATTATGCAAAATGGGGCCCAAGTGACCCCCACAAATGCCATTAGTGTATTCATAAGCTGTTAGCCTGTTACCCTAATTAGAATCTGTTAATTGAATCTGCTGTACTTGACAGTTGATACCTAATACACCAATTTATCGTTAATATATGACCGACAATCAACAATGAGCCCGTTAGTACTTGGTAAAAAAGCAAATGTCTTTAAGCAAATCATTTAATTGCTGTACTTAAAAAGCAGTTTTAGGCCGATTAATTTTTGTTCGGTAACTCATTGAACTGATTAATTTTTCGATTATTCAATTAATCATTCCGATTAATCTCCGATTTATTCGATTAATCCATGTTCCGTACTTTTATCGACTAAGTTGGATTCACGCTTTTTAAAACAATGGTTTTAGGCCGTAAATGGAAAAGCAGCTCGAATGGTTTTAGGCCATAAATGGAAAAGCAGCTCGCAACTACTTGTTCTTGTTTCAATAACTTGTTTTTATCATTGAGAATGAAAAATGTCGACGTGAATGTCATGTGCCCGATGTGTAATACGATTCTGAGACCATCTGCCATGCTTTCTTAACCTGTTCTTTTGCTAAGGTGTGTTGGGAGAGGGTTGGAATGGAAGAATTAATTCTGCATCAAGATACGTTCACATAATGGCTACATAAAGTGTTTGAGAGGTGTGCAATGTTGTTCTGGTCTATATGGAAGTGCAGGAATGTAGTAGTTTGAAATCAAAAAGGTATGGAGGTCATAAAGGTGGTGGAATCAGCGAAAACGGTCCTTCTTAATCAATGGATACATGCTCAAGACAGATCATTCGACTCTTTTCTGGGGTTTATGACTTCAGCGGATGGTGATGGGCATTGAACTCTTTCAAATAAGAACATGATTAAGGTAAATACTGATGCATGCCGCAATCTTTGAACCTACAAACAGTTATAGCTATTCATTCGTGGTGAGAAATCGAGGAGAGCTGATCGAAAAGGTCCAATGAGCCAGAGGTAATATTGCTCCGGAAGTGGCAGAAGCTATAGGGGTTCGTGAAGCATTAAGCTGGATAAAAACTAAAAAGATAAAGGACAGTCAGGTGTGGTGATCGAAACAGACTGTATAGTAGCTGTGCAGGCAATCAGAAGCTCCGCTGCTATGCTTTCTTATTTCGGCAGAGTTATAAAGCAATGCAAGACACTGCTGGATGAGTTGCATAATAGTAATGCATAATTGAAGTTTTTCAAACGAAATGTAACCCACTACTTAACGAGATATAATTGTTCTAATTAATGTTTGGAGGATGAGCAACGCTCACCCGGAGTTCATTGATATATCAATGAACGATTTGATAAATGAATGAAATCTCAATTCTTTTCGGCAAAAAAAACTCGTGTTTATCATGATTTCGATCGAGCTATCAGACAACTCACATGGACTATCGATTTCTTGAATGAGTTTGGTTGTATATATATGCTGTGTATTAATGAAAATAAAATTTAAATATATTATTTTCTCTATTTTATATTTATAATTTAATTAAGTTGTAAAGTTTTTTTAAAAAAAATTTACTCCATTTTTCATTATACTCACTTTATTTAATAGGTTAAATCCAATATTAAATATTGGTATCAGATGATCCAAGATAAATATAATAATATAATAATTATATATTTTGACAACTATTTAAATGATATATTTTAATTAAAAAGATAAATATATAAGTAGCAAAAATGAAAATACCTGTATAATAAAGATGACTCTTTTTTTATTATAAATATTTGAATATTTTTTACTGCTTAAATATAATTATATATAATATTGTTATTAGTGTTTTAACTCGTGCAATGGTCAAATTTTAAATATATAAATTTTATACCCGTGATATGAATTATGATTTTCAGTTACATGTGTTGTAATTTTTGAATATGTTTTGTGATATTGTTATTTTTTATATATGTATTAATTTTTTTTATTTTTTTATTGTTATTTTTAAATAGTTATTAATTATATGTTTTATGATCTTAGAAACGTCAGGATGTACGAGATATAGGTTGAATAATATATAAAATATACTGAATATATATTTATATATAGGTTGAATAATATATATATATATATATATATATATATATACTATATTATTAAAGCAGAAAGATTAAAAGTTTTGGTCGTCGGTTGGTTTGGTACTGGGTGAACATAGAAAAGATCTTGACCGTCCAATTTTAAGTGAACCATAGAAACAATCTTGACCGTTGAATTTTAATAAAATATAATTTTTAAAAAGTATAGTCATACATACAATTTTATCCAAAGTAGTCCTCCTTTTATGCAAATAACTCATAAATATTATAATTCTAAAGAATATAAACATTACTTTTATGTAAGAATATAATTTCGTTGATATGATAATATTATATTATATTTAAATTATATTCTATATTTTTTATTTTATGAATCTCACTTATCCTATAATTTTTATTTAATATATCATTAAAGTTTATCCTATAATTTTAATTCAACATATCATTAAAATTTATTATAACATTGAAAGTTTGGTAGTCGGTCGATATTTGGGCCGGATAATTGATTAATTATCGGGCCTAATTTTAAAATATTAATCTTCTAACTAATATATCTCACATTAATCTCCTAAGTAAAATACATCTCTATACAAAACAAACAAAAATTATCTTATTAAAATATAAATACAAATAAATTATATAAAAACATATACATATAATATTAAATAAAATTTAAATTATTATTATACAAATACAAATAAATTCAAATCATTAAAAAATATTAAAAAACTAAAAAAATTCATCTGTGCATCGCACGGGATATAAGCTAATATATATATATATATATATATATATATATATATATATATATATATATATAGTTACTAAAATAAAAACCAATTTTGACTAGAAATTAACTTTATCTCTGTTTTTAATTTGATTTTTCCCGTCAATTGAAATTAAAAGTTTTGGTCGTCGGTTGGTTTGGTATTGGATGAACCATAGAAAAGATCTTGACCGTCCAATTTTAAGTGAACCATATAAACAATCTTGACCGTTGAATTTTAATAAAATATAATTTTAAAAAAGTATAGTCATACATACAATTCTATCCCAAGTAGTCCCCCTTTTATGCAAACAACTCATAAACATTATAATTCTAAAGAATATAAACATTACTTTTATGTAAGAATATAATTTCGTTGATATGATAATATTATATTATATTTAAATTATATTCTATATTTTTTATTTTATGAATCTCACTTATCCTATAATTTTTATTTAATATATCATTAAAGTTTATCCTATAATTTTAATTCAACATATCATTAAAATTTATGATAACATTGAAAGTTTGTTAGTCAGTCGATATTTGGGCCGAATAATTGATTAATTATTGGGCCTAATTTTAAAATATTAATCTTCTAACTAAAATACAATCTCATATTAATATTCTAACTAATATATCTCACATTAATCTCCTAAGTAAAATACATCTCTATACAAAACAAACAAAAATTATCCTATTAAAATATAAATACAAATAAATTATATAAAAACATATACATATAATATTAAATAAAATTTAAATTATTATTATACAAATATAAATATATTCAAATCATTAAAAAATATTTTAAAATAAATATTAAAAAATTAAAAAAATTCATCTGTGCATCGCACGGGATATAAGCTAGTATATATATATAGTTACTAAAATAAAAACCAAATTTGACTAGAAATTAACTTTATCTCTGTTTTTAATTTGATTTTTCACGTCAATTGATGATTTTTTTTCATATATAATTTCACCACATTTTTCTCCATCTCCCAACAATCAATTTGCATACCATATGTGCTATATTCTGGCGACTTCAAAATTAATCACAAATTTATATTATATCTGTTACCAGAAGAAATGCAATCACTAATTTATGAAGTATTAGATAAGTCACAAATTTGTACTATAAAAATTACTAATTTATATTATAAAAATCACTAAAGTCACCAGTTTTGTTAAATAAATATACAGTGAGATCGTCGAAAAAATGAAAGTCGTCGGAATATAGCACATATGATATGCAAACTGATCGTTGGGAGATGAGAAAAAATGTGTTAAAATTAAATTTAAAAAAGGTTCACCAATTAGCGAAAAAAATTAAATTAAAAATGAAGGGGATTAGATGAGATCGTGTACGGGAGAGCGTATTTTAATTGTGTGTGTTGCCTTCTCATGACCATTAGATTATATTAAATATGTGGCTTAGATTAATTTCTAGATTTTACTTGGTTTACATTTGAACACTTGTCTATATACATAGATAGATATATAAAATATGAATAAATAGGTTATTATAATATTTTAATGTTTTAAATATAAAATATTTTTTTTTTCAAATTTTGATGTTATATAATAGATATATTTGTTAAATTACACTCACAAGTTACATCTATTGATTACTGTATTGATTATGTATTTGAAGGCCATACATTGGCAAAGCAGAGACCTCTCTCTGTCATGACAATTCGGGGCCATTGCATAACCTAAAAACTTTCATCGCTAGCATTTAATTACTCGTATTTATTATATACATACACATACACTACACGTATACACATACATAACGCAAGCAACTCAAATTCAATCTTAACAAAGATCGGATCTTTTCGGGTTTTCTTGATCCATAATGGCTTCAAGGCGCCTTCTTACCCAGGTTACTCCAACACTATTTTGTTTTCCAAGTTCTTGTGGTTTTTAGGCAGATAAATGTATTTATTTTTGGTAATATGATTATTGTTTGATGGGTTTGTTTTGTAACAATTTATATTTTTGTTGTTTTAATATCTGAGTTGGGTTTGTTTTTGGGGTATTGCATAAAGATAGGTGTTGGGCTTTTGGCATATATCACTTTTCTGGGTATATTATTGAACATATATGGTTTCTTGTGAAGCTGAAAGCTTGGGAAATGTCGAATTTTTCAAGCATACATGGTTTGAATTAACTGAGAACCAAAACTAAATAGGAACTTAGGGAACCTGTAAGGTTCTACACCACATACATTAATAAGGTTTAACGTTTATACTTTATAGAAATTAATAAGTTTTGTTCTGTGGCATCGGTCCATCCAGGCTCAGGATCACTGTTTCAGAATTAGGGTTTATTAAATTATGCTCAAATCTTGTGGTTGATATTTTTTGATAAAGTCTTGGTTATATAGTTTGTATTTCTGCTGCCATCTTATTCTTTTTTTAAACAGTTTGCAAAAAAGCATCGAGAGATCAATCACTTGAACAAGTTGTCTGCTAGATCTTATCTCACTTCAAGGGCATTTGAAGGCGGCAAAGGTATTAATTTATTTATTGTAATGCGGTTTCTTTTTGTTTGTGCAAGCACTTTTAGTTCTTACTGTTCCCTAAATTGGTTTTTATAGGTTAATATAATTTTATGAATCACTCAGTTGACTCATAATAGTATTGACATTTTTTTATTAAATAATATTTTAATATTTATCTTATTAATATTTAATATATATTATTACTACTTAGGGTTGTGTCGGGTTACCCATGATTAAACTAGGTCGGGTTTGAGTTGAATTTCCGACTCGAGTTTGTTGACCCGACCGATACACGAAATTGCCACACCTACTGAAGAAGATGTAGTATAATATACTTTAGATTTCATATTATCTTGAGTGTTTAAAGTAGTCATACAGTAATATTATGGAACTAATTGATAAAATATTTTACAATTATAAAGCTTTTTTTGTTTATCAGTGTATCGTATTGGTTTTTTTGACTTTCTTATCATTCTTGTGTAGTGAGTAGTCTGCCTGGTGGTCCTCGTCGTTTTCAGTCAAGTTATATTGGACGTTTAGCTCGGAGAGTACGTGATACAGATGGATCAGGTGATGCTGCTTATCTTAGAGAGCTTTCGCGACAAAATGATCCAGATGAAGTGATAAGATTGTTTGAAAGTCAACCTTCATTGCATACCAGCCAATCAGCACTTGCTGAATATGTCAAGGCATTAGTTAGAGTTGATAGGTTGGATGAGAGCGAGTTGCTTAAGATGTTACAGAGAGGTGGGTTTCTTATCAGAATTTGCTTGTGTACGTAGTCTTTTTCCAATATTGAACATGATTATTGTCATAGAATTCTTTTGTTGGTTAACCTTTTTAAGTAGTGACTTACTGGAAAACTTTTGTTGTGTAGAAACATTACCCTTTTAGGCTCAGTTGTCAATCCTCTGTTGACTTTACCAACATAGTGGTCCCCAACTTTTCATTTTATGGTTATGGTTGAAACCATGTTGTGGCACACATTCAAAGTCATTTAGAAGTTAGAATTACATATAGTATATTGCAATCATCGCTGCAGAGATGCTTTATTAGCTTTATATGTTACAATTTCTCAACAAATAAAATATGTATTTATAATTTGTCAACATGTTTGCTTAAGACGTCTTCAATCCATTGCAATAACTATGGAAATATGGTTCTGAGCCATTCCATTTCAAAATGAGACGCAGGGACACCAAATACACCTTTTCTTTCAGCTGATCATATTGTTTGGGTACTATGATACTATCTGCAAAGTGAGATGCACATACACACACACACAAAAAAAAAACACATGCAATTGTGTGTATATGTAATTGCTACAAATTGCAATGACGTAGTCCCCTAAGAAGAAGTAGCAACCAAATTCCTATTGTTTCCATTGGGTTGTCAAATGTTATACTCATTGGCAAGTCTACACAATTTTATGCAGGAGCTTCAGGTTCTGGTATATTGAGGGAAGAAAGTATTGGCGGCCTTGCAGCTTTTGGAAATGCCGGTAAAAGGACAAAAGACAGTGTTCTAGGAACACCTTCTGCTCCTATACATATGATATCTACCGAGGGAGGAAGCTTTAAACAACAATTGTGGCGTACTGTTCGAACATTAGGCTTGGCCTTCCTCATAATTTCAGGTGTTGGGGCACTTATTGAGGATAGAGGAATAACTAAAGGTGTTACTTACTCCTTATAAGTTGGCACCATATTAAATTTTCTACTATTATGTCTCAAATTCATTTAGCATCGCTCCTCCCTTCTTTTTCCTACACTGCAGGGCTTGGTCTCCAAGAAGAAGTGCAACCCATCATGGAATCCAAGACAAAATTCGATGATGTAAAGGGTGTCGATGAAGCAAAAGCAGAGCTAGAAGAGATTGTTCACTATCTTCGGGACCCTAAGGTAACTACACCATCTTGACATCATTCTAGAGAACCTTCTTGACCATTGCCTCTTTGTTTGAAAATTAAAACCTTTAGTTATTAGTGTCTAGTTCACATGTGCATTTCTTAGCTTCTTGTTTGTTACAGCGTTTCACTCGTCTTGGCGGGAAGCTACCAAAAGGGGTTCTGCTTGTTGGTCCTCCTGGCACTGGAAAAACTATGCTGGCGAGGGCTATAGCAGGTGAAGCTGGGGTTCCTTTTTTCTCATGTAGTGGCAGTGAGTTTGAAGAGATGTTTGTTGGTGTTGGAGCCCGACGAGTGAGAGATCTATTTTCAGCTGCAAAGAAGCGGTCCCCTTGCATAATTTTCATTGATGAGATAGATGCCATAGGAGGTAGTCGCAACCCTAAAGACCAGCAGTATATGAAGATGACTCTGAACCAATTGCTCGTTGAATTGGACGGCTTTAAACAAAATGAAGGGATTATAGTAGTTGCTGCTACTAACTTCCCTGAATCATTAGATAAGGCATTGGTGAGACCTGGACGATTTGATCGTCACATTGTTGTTCCGAATCCAGATGTTGAAGGCCGGAGGCAGATAATGGAATCTCACATGTCTAAGGTAAAATTTCTGCCAAGTTAGAACTCATTTGGTAATTGGTGAATGTGAGTGGCTGCCCGTTAAAACCCAAAATTAGAAGTTGTTGAAAATCGTGAAAAGGTTGAGTCAACCATAGTTGATGCTATCATTTGTTTTATGTCCACTTCTCTAAATATAGGACAGTAGTACAGTACATTGATAAATGAATTGAGACTTCGTCTGCACATGATAAGCAAAACACGCATAAATAAGGAACAAAATTTTAGTTCTTAATTCACAATCTGTCGATCACTAACTGTAAAAAATTAGTATAGATTCAACCAGATAGAAATTGAACTTTAGAATTCATAGGAATTAATTTTCTTAGATATTGTATATTATAATTGCTGTACAACAATAATGTATTGACTTGCTATATAAAATTCCAACAAGGATTTTAGTTATGGATACCTTCCAATTTCAATTCACTATCATAAATATATAAGACACGAGTCTAAAAATAACTTTACTTCCACACTTCAAATTTTCAACAAAATTTCAAAAATTCTAATCATCTACTTGACATAATTTAATTTTCATTTTAATAATATCTAAGTTGCTCTGAGTCATACTTTTCTTTCTAAGGTAGTCTTTTGAAGGGACTTATCTTCCATCAGCATTATTATATTTTTCAAATAGGTCATCCTGTACAAGTTTGTTTTGACATGGAATAACAAGTGAAAACATTCTGAGCAATGTCAAATGTGTACGCTAGTTTGTCATTTATGACCAAGAGTCTCTATTTTTTACATTTCCCTCGACAAATTAGTAAGAAGGATCATTATAAATTACAACGAGCATTTAATCGTATATGTGAGGCGTTTTCTAGTACTTTACAAACTTTTGGCTTTAAATTGTATTGTAATGATTACGTTACTTCATGCCTTTATTGTTTATTCTTATCTTAAAAATATTCAACATCTCGTAATTGAATATAAAAATTCTTCCAAAAGCTGATGGTCTTTATGGAAACTGCCTCTACCCTAGGAGTAGGGGTTGGGTCTTTGTACAGCTTACCCTAGCCCCACCTTACTTGCGATTTCATCTGGCTTGGTCTTAAATAATTATTATTTCTATTTCTATTTATTATTTATCATGTTTATATGGTGTCTCCACTAATGACACTCTTAAGCCTTTTTCCCGTCAGTGTTCTGTATGCTTGTTTTAAATCGAACCTGTTATAGTATGTGATGATACCATGGGCAGATGATTACTTATTTATGAAGGATAAAATAGCTTCCACGTGTGAGCAACTCTAATGATTATGTATTTAAACACCATTCGGTAGGTTTTGAAGGGAGATGATGTTGATCTGATGATAATTGCTAGAGGAACTCCGGGATTTTCAGGTGCAGATCTTGCAAATTTGGTCAACGTTGCAGCTTTGAAGGCTGCAATGGACGGTTCCAAAGCAGTAAGCATGGCTGATCTAGAATATGCCAAGGACAAGATCTTGATGGGCAGTGAACGAAAGTCAGCTGTTATATCAGATGAATCAAGAAAGCTAACAGCTTTCCATGAGGGTGGCCATGCGTTGGTGGCGATCCATACTGATGGGGCTCTTCCAGTACACAAGGCAACCATTGTTCCTCGAGGAATGTCTCTCGGCATGGTTTCTCAATTGCCAGATAAGGATGAAACTAGTATGTCTCGTAAGCAGATGCTGGCTCGGCTTAATGTTTGCATGGGCGGGCGAGTTGCAGAAGAGCTCATTTTTGGTGAAAATGAAGTTACATCAGGTGCATCTTCTGACCTTAAGCAAGCAACTAATCTTGCCAGAGCAATGGTTACAAAATTTGGAATGAGCAAACAAGTAGGGGTTGTAACTCACAATTATGATGACAATGGAAAAAGCATGAGCACTGAGACTAGACTTCTTATTGAGGAAGAAGTTCGAGAATTATTGGAGAGTGCATACAATAACGCGAAAACCATTCTCACCACCCATGAAAAGGAGCTCCACACACTTGCTAATGCGTTACTCGAGCGCGAAACGCTTAGTGGAAGTCAAATTAAGGCCCTTCTTGCTCAGTTTAATTCTGACCAGCAACAACAAAAGTTTGTTGCAACCCAGAGCAATTCAAAGTCCACCTCAGGATCCACTGCAGCAGATTCTGCAGCAGCCGCAGCTTCAGCAACTGCTGCAGCCAATGCAGCCAAGGGAAAAGGAGTTGCTCCTGCTGGATCTTAACATAGGATAATGGAATGGCTTATGTGCATATTAATATTAGAAAGCAATTTGGTTGTTCAGGAAGCTGCTGTAGCGCAATGTGTGATGCCACTCAGGTCCTTGTTACACGAGCATGAAAGGTCGTCGAAACAAATCTGTAGAAGAGTTAAAGCAAGATTATTCAGCAAGTTGTGATCTGGTGGCATTATCTGTTCCCGGTAGATTTTTATTATGTATTTCAGGAAAAAATAAATCGATCTGCAGTAGTTTCTTGATTTTATAATTTTTTTTAATAATGTAATTCGTCTTCTAAATATGTCAGCAGTTGAGATGGTAATGTTTTGAATAGAAATCTTTCATAATTAAAAATTCAAATGATTCTCGAATATATCAAAATAACTTGCAGTAAAACCAGAAACTTCTAGTACAATCGGGAGTGACCGAGTGTATATATTAAAATGAAACTAAATTAATTATATTAATCCATAGTAAAAGATTCTGGTTTTATTTACTATTAAACTTAAATAAAAACTACTAAACCAGATTTAAACAACAGTTTTTAGATTCATCCTTTGAAAACATCATCACAAATATATATTAATTTGTTAAAAATTATTTGTCATCTAGAATTAGAATTAATTTTGATTCGAAATAAAAATTACAAAAATAAAAGAAAAACCAAATGCGCACACACGAAGCCGTATATATGTTTGGGTGAATCCTCAATTCGACCCGCCGGACTTTGTATTTCCCGAACCGACGAGATGGCTTTAGCAAACCCAGGTAATATTTTTGTAATCCTCGTATTATTCTTTGCTGATTCAAACCATTTTTATCTTTTGTTTTTACCATTATTAAATTATTAGGAATGATTAATATCTGTATTGAAATGTTTGATTCATATACAACTACAAGGATCATGGTTTGTGGTGGACCTGTGAATGTGGGGTTTTTCTAGAGCTAACCCTTGGGGTGCTTTTAGTTCAACTGCAGAGAATTATTGTAGAAAACCAGAAGCTTGTTGGCATGCTTCATGAAACAGGCTCTAAGGAGCTCGTAATTATCTGCCATGGATTTAGGTCCTCAAAGGTAGCTAATATCTTGCTCAGATAATTACATATTTGTATTACTTTCGAGGGGATGTTGGATTGATTAGTGTGTGTGTTATTAGTCGATCGTGGAAGTTCTATACCATGAACCCATACACAATTAATGTTAATGGAAGTTCTTAACAGCAATCTTAAGTATACATGCATGCATTGCACATGGTCAACATTTGTAGTTATATAATTTCGCATGGTAATGAAATCTCAATTTCTTCCTTTTTACATTAGAATATCAAGTGTTCTTATATACAAATTAAGATTTGCTTGTTCTGTTCTACTGTATTGCCAGTCTATAATGTTGAATGATTGAAAAAACAAGGAAATTCCACTATTTCAAACACGCAGTTCTTTTCCATTATTGTTTCCCTAATTTAATGCTAGGAGAGGATTCCTATGGTGAACCTTGCTGCTGCTTTCGCAAATAAAGGAATTAGTGCCTTCCGCTTTGATTTTACGGGTAATGGGTAAGTTTTTTTGAACAGGGAATTGAATTTGTCTTAATTTAGTTATTAATAATTCAAACTTAATAAAATATCCATTTAGCTATTTAGCCACTTATCCCTGATACATATTAGCTTGGCATTCATGTGCAATATAATAGTAGTGTGTCCTTAAATTCTTGTGATATTTGCTAGAAGCAGGGTACACTTAGAATTTCCTATAGAAACTTAAAAAATGTTCACCACTCCTTAATCACTTTCTTCAGCTTCTTTGTCTTGTAATTAAGTGGTTGTGCACTTCATAAGAGAAAGACAAGTACAATGAAGTTAGTTGTTGATGACTTGATGCAATACACCATGTCATTGTTAAAATGTGAGATGTTTTGATATATGTGTAGGCGTTGTGTAGTTACCATATTACTCTGATAGGGGATACATGTATGAGAAAACATGGATGACTTAGAGCAAGCACAAATCAATAACACATTATACACCAAATAAATTTCTGTAAAAGCCTTTCTACCTTCTCAGTACCATTCTTGCTCTCTAGAATTTGGGTTAATCTGAAGGTATTAGAGATATGAAGATTTAGAGTAGATGTAATATGAGCTAGAAAACCAGAAACGGAGCTTGAAGCTCGCTAAAACAACTTCTGGACCTGAAAATTTAATTTGATCACCAAAAAAATCAATTTGATCTGAGATATGACCACATATCAGTGCTAAGCAAACAGAGGAGAGTCAACCTTAGAATTCCTATGTGTGTGTGTATATTTATTTATCACTCATTTTCAATTGAGTTCCTTGTGAAAGTATCACATGTCACTAAATTGTTGTCTTTCTGTAATGCACCACAAACGGGTCATTAAATTCTGATTAATTAATGTAAGTTTACCTCATACAAATACATGAATTGCTTGTCTGAGCTTATGGCTTTCTGTATAATTAAATCCAGCTTTACATTTTATTTTAGGGAAAGTGAAGGTTCTTTTCAGTATGGTAACTATTGTAGAGAAGCTGATGATTTGCGCAATGTAGTCGAGTTCTTTCATGCCGAGAAGCGCCTCGTTGCTGCAGTTATAGGACACAGTAAAGGTCTCTTTTTCTGGAATAAATAGAACAAAAGTTTACTGTAATGCTCTATTCTTCATATACATGTAAACTAGTTCTGGACCAAATTCGATTTACAGAGATCATCCGTTTGTATTACAAAAACCACTCTCTTACACACACACATGCATATATATATATATATACCATATTTTTTACCATCATCAGTCCCCAACTGCAAGGATGGGCCTCGGCCTCCTGCCACTGTCACCACTACCACCACTGCCGCCACCACTTGACACCGTCACCTATCACCACTATTGACCACTTGCCACCATCACACACTTGCCACCATCACAATAACCTCTTTGCAAGTGTCTTCTCCAAGGAGCTTATGGCTGGCAGGTTTAGTTTTTCACTTGAAGATTATTGGGATTAGTTTTTTACTTGACGATTATAAAGTGTGCTCGATTATATAACAGGGAAAAAGATTTTATGTGGCAACTTACAATTTAATTCTTTATATGTTGACCACAAATTAAACTTAATCGTGAATAATTTTAAAGAACAGCTGTGGTGTTGATGAGATAGTTTTCATAATTGTTTCGTCATTTTCCCCATCTAAAGCTCAATTTGTCCAAGGTTTCTTGACTTCTTCCAAACATTAGAAAAAGAAAATTATTAATTCCTTTTATGGGGGGGGGGGACCCTATAACACTTAATGCCACTATACCAGGTAAATAGAGTGCTTCTGCACTGGTAGGTAGTCCCAAAAAAATTGCTGGTAGGTAGGTATATGGTATGTTTGCAGGAGGCAATGTAGTGCTGCTGTATGCTTTAAAGTACAGTGATGTTAGCACAGTTGTCAATATTTCAGGCCGTTTTGATCTAGAGAGAGGCACTGAAGGGCGTTTGGGTAAAGAGTTCTTAAAAAGAATAAAACAAAATGGTTTTATTGATGTTAAATACAGAAGCGGTGAGCATAATATCCACTTTTAGACTTTTTTATGTGACTACATCCAATTCCTTAATAGTTTTCTAAAAAAGGACTTTCCTATGCTTTATTTGCAAAAATAAAGAATAATTATTATAACTTATTATACTCCTGTAATAGTAGTAGTTGGCTGAGAAGACGTGCCTAAAATGTAGGCAAGACTAAGAACCCTTCACATTTTTTTTTTCTAGCACCTCTTTTCATCAAGAAAACGTGAAATGTGTAGAATTTGTTGCAGATGGTAATAAATTGTAGGTCTTTAAGCTTTTTCCTGAATTTATATAATCTTTAAACTCATATCGATATATTCATAACAATTAATAATAATATTATAAGCAGAGACAGAATAAATCGTCCATAATAAAGACAATTATTGTATGTATTTTATTAAACACACTTCCACTGAGTGTCCTAGTAGAAACTGTTACTTTCTTCTGTATGTCTGCAGGAATATAACTTTTAGGTATTGACTGCTAAATTTAATTTGGTTTCGTTTTCGTTTAACTAGTAATTCCCTCCTGTTTATTGTTGAATGCCATTGCATCCTACGCTTAGTACAACAGTAACTTTATCTTTATACATCATTTTGCATGATAGCACTTGTTTGATTCTAATTTTTTTCTAGAACTAAATGGTTTCTTAGGCAAGATAGAGTATCGACTATCGAGTGACTGAAGCAAGTTTAATAGATCGTTTAACAACTGATATGCGTGCAGCGTCCCGTGGAATTCAACAAAACTGCAGGTGAAGAAATTCAACTCATTACCTAATGTAACTTTCAGAAACTGTGATCTTGTTTTCTCATGTCAGTGACATGTTCAAAGTCGCTGCTGTCTTTATGAAACTTTGACAATAGATTCACATTTGTATAAGGATTAAAAATTTTCTGTTTCCGTTATTATATTTTGTAGGGTCTTGACTGTTCATGGTTCCAAGGATGCAATAATATCTGTCGAAGATGCCATGGAGTTTGGCAAGCACATTGCAAACCACCGAATGTTTGTTATAGAACTAGCAGACCATGAGTACACTTCACATCAAGATGAGTTAGCTTCAGCGGTTCTTGATTTTGTTAGTCAGTGTCATAAGGATGAGTCTTTGCGCGAGCAGCAGTCATTTGGAAAAACAGAGAAAATTGTTCACTTGCGCATCTGATTTAAGAAGGATAATATGAAAACAAAACTCTTTGCATCTGATTTAAGAAAATATATATACTTGGAGGTACTCTCACATACCTTGTACCTTTGGACTTTGAATGTATTTAGTAGTGTAGGACAGTGCTTAGTAAAAGAGGTTTTATCTGCATTTATAAAAGCATAAAAAACTGCAATTCTGATTTTCTGAGTATAGAGTTCGTGATGATCAAGTTGTATCCATGTTTAACTTTTGAAAAAAAAAATAGTAAACGAGGAGGTTTTATATTGTATTATTGTGCATGGGCTTATTGACCCTAAAGTTACCTTTAGCCATCTAACTAAAGTTAACACTTGCTATAATACATTTTTTTTGTGGATAATGCACAAACATAATGGGATGAATAAACTGTTAGCAAATTTTGTAAAAAAAAATAAACGTAACTTTGCACCTTCCATTATCTAATATGCATTTTTCTTCCCGAACAACAATACCAAATTGATAAATAATTAGGTTTTATATATTTATGTCTTTTTGTTCATGTTTGTGTTTATAGTGCAAGCCTTTCATGTCTTGAAAAAAAAATTCATGCTCTTTCAATTGAAATTTTAGATGGCTAATTCACACTTTTCTACTGATTAGCTCACATTTTAGAGTTATTCTCATGTGCTTTTTAGAGTTAAATTGATACCTCAAAAGATATTTTAAATTAATGAATTAAATTTCTGAATATTACATAAATCAAAATTGAGATATTAGAGAGAACATCAATGTAGAAAATGCTTAATATATTAAAAATTAGGAAAATACTTCATATATTAAAAATTAAGAAATAGACCTATATGCATTTGTAATCAATGTTTAAATTTATGCTTTATAAATTATTGAAATTATTTATATATTTATATTGAATGAGAATATTTTGAAAAGATTTTCCAATCTTTTTTTTGTCGATTTCTAGTTTTAATTTACAAGTAGTTTGAAATTGTGATTAATTAGCAAAAGATATAAGTGGTTGTTAATTAATTTATTTTTTATATGTGCGTGACAGATGTTTTAGGGGTGGTTTGGTTTAACTCATTCTAGAATCATGTATGTATTTCGTTCATTCCAAACTCATATATGATGTTTTGTTAAAAAAAATATATATTTGAAACTCATACCTCAAACCCATGAGATATGTGTTTTTGATACCAATGGGGAGGTGGTATGATAAAGGGGTATGAAAAAACATTTTATTTTAAAATTTTCATCTCTATTTAAGCAATTAAATATAAATATTTAATATGAAATAAATCAATGATACAAAAATACATTAAAATAATAAATTAATTAATATTTTAAATGAATTATAATTAATAACTCAAAATTTATTAAATCAAATATATTTATTCAAACACATAATATCAGAAATGATAGCTCAAATCCATACCTTACTAACCCGATTCCCGATTACAACCCCATATTACTCGGTGAACCAAACGAGCTTAATGGCGTAAACCAATAATTTTAAATGATCTGATTTTTTTTATACTTATTTATCAAGAAAATATATTTTGATGAATAAATCAGACTAATTAAATTATAAAAACAATTAATTTCAAAATTTATAACTGAAAACGGTATTGCAAAAACAAATCAGCAGTACACGTCGGAGAATATACTCTCCCTCACTGAAAATGCCGCGTAAATTCTCTCTTTTCGACCCCTCCGTCGCCGTGGTAGCTACCGCCGATTATCTCCCGATCTCCGACGAATCATCAAAACCAAGAAAAGCCATTTCCGTGTCTCTCCGCCGCAACCCCTCGTTGCTCCTCATCATTTTCACCACTTTAAGTATCGTGTTCGGTGTCTCCGGCATCATTTTCGCTCTATACGCCGTACTTGGGCCTATTCCCACTTTCCGATGTGGTCGCGTGGAGGACACGTTCCGTCCTTTTTACTCTCAACGACTCGGTGGAGACGATGGGTTGCTGAGAGATAGGATCAAGTTTGTCGGGTTTGTGGGTGTTCAAACCGGGTTCGGGTCACGTGATCGGAGAGAGGCTTTGAGAAGTACTTGGTTTCCTTCTCATCCCGATGCTCTTCTTAGGTCATTTTATTTTTTTATTTTTTGTAACTAAAAGTATTTCTTGAGGTTTCATTTTATATATAACACTGGTGAAGAGTGGTCAAGCTCACTATAGATTTTAAAAGGATGAATCTTTTAACATTTTGATTAGTAATTCGTAGTTATTGAGAGCTGTAGCTTTAGATGTTGTAAGGAACTGATGGACAAATTAATTTGGTAGAGGTGTAAAAAATTCGTTTTTTGCCATATGTGACTAATCGATAGAGAAGCTATGCTATTCAGAGAAACCAAGTTTGAACATACCTTTTTGAGCTCGTTAAGGTTCTGAGATGGAGGACCTTTTTTTCCCATCTCGGCTTAGCTTAAACTTGTTTATTGTTTTTTTTAACTAATATTCTATCTATAAATTATAAAATACAATAATTTGTCTAGGGTAATTGTATACTCTAGAAGATTATGAATTTATTTGTTGTATATGAATTTGACTTGTGTCGTTACATTGTATAATTTTAATGGTTCCTTGTTTTAGGAAAGTAGCAAACATTTTCTAAGATTTGAATATGCAGTGGAACATGCTAATACAGTCTTTCATGTTAGGCTTGGTTCTTTGCCAGCCACTGCATGTGCAAGTTATAAATCCGTCACTGCACCTTCATTGAATGTTTACCAAGGCAATAAATTTTGTGCTTTTCTATCTTATGATGACAATGCCACAATGACTGTCAATATGAATCTGAGGTTCTAAGGCTTATGTTGTGCACACAATAAAATATTAGTATACTCCATGGATATTATATTATTCTCACCATATGCAGGTTGGAGCAAGCTACAGGATTAGCTTTTAGGTTTGTTATTGGTCGAACTAAAGATGCATATAAAATGGCAGAGCTTGAGAAAGAGATCGAGGAGTACAATGACTTTCTGATTTTAGATGTTGAGGAAGAATATCTAAAGCTCAACTACAAAACGTAAGGATTTATATATTTTAATACATAATATCGTAATATCCAACTGGAACTTATCAGTATATGTTCCGATCATTATAGATTGGCATATTTTAAAGCAGCTTTTCAACTATTCGAAGCAGATTATTACGTTAAAGCTGATGATGACATTTATTTGCGTCCAGGTATTTACCATTATCTCAAATTTTGAACTAGTAGTGTAATTCATATAGTGATTTAGTTATACTCGTGTATAAAATTATATCAGATCGGCTTGCAACTCTTCTAGCTAAGGAAAGAACCCATGCACTGACTTACATTAGATGCATGAAGAAAGGACCTGTATTTACTAATCCAAAACTGAAGTGGTAAATTTAATATAACTATATTTACTAAATAATACAAAACTGGGCTATATTCTATTCTTTGTTAAGAGTGTGTTGTAGATTCTTATCCAGGACTTGTATCATAAGTACTTCACCCCGAAACATTTCAGGTATGAGAAATCAGCGAACGTGATAGGCAGCGAATACTTCTTGCATGCTTATGGACCTATATATGTTCTTTCCGCAGGGGTTGTAGCATCACTGGCAGTCGCAAGGAACAATAGGTATGTCATTAACTCGTTATAGGTTATTTGGTTTTTTTACTGGGGGATGTCATGGTGTTTCTGTTGATATACATTCCAAATAACAAGCCTTTTTTTCTCTGATTTGATAATAAGAGAAAAAAATTCTACAATTGAGACCATAAGGTTATGGATGACAATTTAAAAATTTTAAACTGAACCGATGAATATCCAATCCGTTCCGACCCTGATGGATTTAAAAAAAAATTGGGTTTGGTTTTTTTTACCTGAATGAGTTCGGGTTTGGTTTCTATGCAAACCAAACCATTCTGAAACCCGAATATATTAATAAAATAAAATTTTAAAAATATTTGGTTATATGCTATTATGTTTTATATATTGTATTATATTATATGATATGAAATATATATAATATTAGAAACTCAGATCAAGTGAAACCTGAACTGGAACCTGTTTGGGTTTGCCATATTAGGTTTCAATCGGGTGCAGGCGGTTTTGGTTAAAATTTTCGGGTTCTAATTGGGTTTCATTACAGAAGGTTCAGTGGACATAAGCCGGTCACATACCCCCCCCCCCCCCCCCTTCTTTCTTTAGTCTTCTTGTTTTTCATCATTTTTTATGATTCCTAGCATAAAACTTATCGAGCTTCTTTGCATAATGATTACGCTCTAATCTAATGGTTATGCTTATAGAATCATTCTTCTTTCTGTTTGTTGATTTCAATTCAACACTTTCAGTTTAAGGATGTTCAACAATGAGGATGTCACTATTGGCTCATGGATGCTTGCGATGAATGTCCAACATGAAGATAACAGGGCAATTTGTGATCCGCGATGCACCTCTACCTCCATTGCAGTCTGGGACATACCAAAATGTTCAGGTACTGACAGTTTACCAAAATATCAGCAAACTCTTATGAGAAACTATATCAAGGTGTTTGAGATTACGTACGAAACATGGAGGTTCATCATAACATTATATGGACAGTTGATTTATTTAGTAAGTTTAAGAAGTTTCAGAGTCTTAAGAACACGCTCCTATTTGGCTCAACATTTATTGATCATATATGATTTGGCGGTCTTCTTCCAATGTAATTTGCTACATGGTTCACAGAAGGTGCTACATGCCTTTGTCATTGTTTCTTTAAGACTAACAGAGATCTATATCTTTTTCCGCTTGGAAACTCGGATGTGTCTTGTAATTAATAACAGAACATATATTACCAGAAGTTGTATGATTAGAGTGAAAATAGCCAAAAAGAAATTAGATTTGTGAAACTAGTTTTAGAAAGATATATTACCTACATAAGGTGTATCTTCTTCTTAGGGGGATAGGATGCCTGAATGTACTTTTTAGATCCACGTAAATAGAGAAAGTTCACTTTTTTTTGCAAAACGTAGGTGAGATAGATTAAGTCTTCAGAGCTGGATCAAGTTTCATCCATCTGCACCAGGCTGTATAATTGCAGAAACCAAAAGTGCATCCTTGATAGAGATAGGGAGGGAGGGAGGGAGGATGGCAGGGGTAGAGGTGCCTCGTGATTTGAATGTGAGAATACCTACACAGGTACAATCAAGGCTATATGTGAGTGATATAGACTAAGCTATTAGAATTGAACGGTAGAACTGGATTCCAGTTTTTCAAAGTCAAACAACGCGTAACTCATCAATCATATCAATCCTAAGATATCTAGATAAAGTAATCCAGTCTAATAAGCTCAGGTCTGCCCTCTTACTCGTGTTAAAGTAAGTCTCTCATGCCAATGATGATTACAGCCTTCAGCCCTTAACTATAAGAGGTAACTGAGAGGAGTAAAGCTTGCCTCGGTAATGTTTGATTTTAAATTGTGAAGTGATAAGTTTTTGCATGATACATATATATGATCACAATATTCTCTAATTAGATATTTTTTGAGGATTATGTAGGGTTATGCAACCCAGCAACCAGGATGAAGCAGCTTCACAATATCAGCATGTGTTCCAAAAGTCCAACGCTGCCATCAGATGGTAGGTAGTGACTTGACTGGTTTGAGTTCGCTCTACATGGTGTCTATTTAAGATTTATGATATCTTTGAAGCCAGCCGCGGTAGAGATGCTCTGCTCACTTTAGAGATTCGGAAAAAGGCGTCCTACTTTGTTATTTCAATCGGAAAAAAGGTAACCTTTCCCCCCTATCTGGCATGATATGTATTTCTGCTGTACAACACTGTAGTAGAATAATTATATTTTGTCCTAGCCCTTTAACCCTACTGGAATTGTAGAATATACAGGGTTATAATCAATGTAGCATATTAGCTTAGTTAAAAATCAAACTTATAGAATCAATGCCGGAACCGGAATTCTCTTCAGTGTGTTGAAAAATGTATCAACTGTTATATTACAAATAACTTCAGGGATAATAATTATTTGTTATATTAAAAATGCTGTTCTTGAATATTGGGAATCTCTTTTTTTATTTTTGTGAAAGAGACTTATGTTGTTATATTTGGTTGCAATTTTTGTAGCGTTCTAGCTTTCTTATCAAGAAGTTGGTAACCAATGGCTGAGAAAAAATGAAACGAATTATGACATATTTCTCATTTTTCTTATAAAAAAAAATCAATGATTGCACAAAGACCTTTTTGAGAATAAACTTTTTTATAACATTTTCTGCCTACATAAATACATACTGTAATGTTCATTATTCATAAAAAAATTGTTTATTTACATAAAATGCAATATATTAAAATGAGAAGATTATGTTGTTTTTTTAAGTGAGTAAGCAGATAATTGAAAGATATATTTCAATCTTTTACCCCATATTTTGTTAAAAAACATACTATTATTAGTTATGTTTCAAACTTCAATTGTTAATAAATATCAATATTGTTATCTTAAACCGAAACCATATTACAAAAAGTATTTTTACTTGAATAAAATATATTTTAACTATCATAAATAAATATTTCATCGTAATTTATTTATTATCTTATATTAAGAAAACACGATACAGTAGTTTATGATAAATATTATTAAATTAGATATTTTAGACATTTATTACAACTCATGATATTAATTCTGAAAGTTTCCTACTAGCATAAATTTTTAATACGAAAATGTGTTAAAATACTTGTATCAAGTACTACTGGTATTAAAAAAATGAGTAATGCTGAGTATAAAATTGGGTAAAAAAATTTATTTGTCCCAGATGGTATTAGCATATGTGATGCGTCAATTTAAAAAAATTTAATTGATGAAATTTGTGTGAATATATTAAAATTTATTACGATAACATTTAGGAAAATAGGAGCAACAAACACACTGGAGCAACAATCGTTTAAGTAATTGTTAGTTTGTTTTTCACATAAATAAATGCTTCTCAGCATCAACCACCGCTTTACTTCACTCTAACGATTACTCTCTCACGATCTCCCAGGCCCATCCATTATTCTCTCTCTCGATCCCTCCCTCTCTCTCACTCTCTCGTACACACATATTTATACGTACAAAACAAAGCGGGAGAGATTAATTATAATCGTTCGCCGGATAATGCGATGAGCAGGAGGAGATCAGCGTCCTCCTCAATTCGGCGTCGTATATATATAATAACTGTATTTTCCATTTATTTCGTGTGTATTTTCTCTCTTTTACTCGCTGTAGACTCCGATTTAGATGATCATCATCCGCAGCAGCAGCAGCAGCAGCTCGATCATCAAATTGATACGCATGACGAAGAATCATCCAACAATTCGTCTCGTACGGCTCGAGAAGGTAGCTTTGCAGGTATGATTGATCGAGCTCTCGAGAAAGAGTTCACCGAAGGTGATCAAATTCAAGGTCCGCTCCCTACATATCTCTCTATTTTTTTTAATTTTCATTTTGTCACTCTAATTGTACTCTGTGTCTGATTTTTGTG
The DNA here is from genome assembly GCA_028671895.1 of Oenanthe sinensis. Taxonomy (NCBI): domain Eukaryota; kingdom Viridiplantae; phylum Streptophyta; class Magnoliopsida; order Apiales; family Apiaceae; genus Oenanthe; species Oenanthe sinensis. Next base: position 5,766,505 of record CM053795.1, on the reverse strand, counting down.
GAATTTGGATGTGTCAATGTAGTTGATGCATGTTGATTAATCGTAATTACTGCTTGTATATTCGGAAAATTTATTTGGAGTTGTTTCTGGTGTGATTAATTGTGTACATTTAGGTCAAGTCTAGCTAAAGTGTATACTATTGAATTTAATTGCACGTATTATATATTAAGTGTACTTCTCAATATAGTTGAATAGCAATACCTCTCAGCTCCGTTAGTGGTGTTTGGTTTCTTGTTTTTTTGTGAATTTCAATAGGGAAGTAAGAGAATATATGTTACTAGGAGGAGGAATTACGTGATGGATGTTTATAATTTATAGGTTAAACAAGCAAGAAATGTATGTTACTTGTAAATTGTAATTCTATAAATTATTTTAACGATATATGGAAGAACCAGCTTCTTCTTTTTTTTGGGGGGGGGGGGGGGAGCGGGAGCTCATCAGTCAATGGGGGCTCCTATGGATCAATGCTAGGCCGATGATTGGAAACAATTGCTCTTATTTGGAACCATTGAGCGGCTGGGTAAATTATTATTAAATTAAACATTCATGGCCCATGAGCATTTCAGTCGTCAACAGAATCACATAACATGTGAGTATGTGATGAACATGTTGAATAGAAGAAATTTACCCATTTTCCTTCTACAATCTAGTCATGATAACTAGATTGAAGTGTTTTGGCAAGCTAGTCATGATAACTAGTTATCAAATTAGATTGAAGTGTTTTGGCAAAGCTCTCATTGGTCTAGTTATCATCTTTTGTTTGTAAGTCATTGTTTTTTTCCTACCTGAAGTTCAAAATCAGTCCATAAAATTTGTGCATGAACTTCATGGGATTTCATTACTTTGGCAGAAAATGATGCGGGCGGCTTCAACAACAGTGTGAATGAACAACAGGTTGGTGGTGTATAATTGTTTTGCTTTACTACACTCCAGAGAAAACTTACTTACGGTCCAAGAAGGATGAAACTAATATTAATTATAGTACTAAGCTACAATTTGATTACAAAACGGAAGTTCTGAATTTGAATAATCTTCGTTCATAGAAAGATATATATTTTAGTTGAATGCTTGTGGAGCTTCATTTAAAAATTAATTCAAATAATTTAATTCCTACTCACGTGTTCTGAAATACTTATCAAATCATAATGAACTCATGTGCTTTAATATTATATAAATAATTCATTAGCAAGTCTTCATACCTCCAAAATAAAATGGTGAAAATGAAACTAATGCTAGATGCTCTAGGTTTCTTCTCTTATTTCATTCTTTGTTTACCAATTTTTTCTTGGAGGCTTTGCTGAATGTATCTGGTTTATATGTTTCATCAGGCAGTTTTGGAAACTGTAGCCAGAGTTAAATCCAAGAAAAATGACACAAAAGAGGAAAAGTAAAGGCTTCTATCATAAGAATTATCAGTATTTTTTCCATTATTTATAGCATTTAAATTATATAGTACATTTATTTTATATATAGAGTTCTCTTCTGTCTTAGAATTGTCTTTTTCTGACATTAAATGATAATTCTTTAGGTCATTTCAACTTCATAATGTTTTCAACTTGGATAATGATAATGGAGCAGAAGAAACTCCTACATTGATAGATAGAAAGGTAAAAATGGATCATAAGCATATTTTCTGATTAAATGTCAATACAGTTTCCCATGCTTACTAATTGTGCTACCAATATTTCAGGATAATGTCTTTATAATATCCAATTTCAAATCAAAATATCCAGTCCTACAGTTAGATTTGAGGTAAAAAAAATAAATTCAATAAGGATCTACTCTTAAATTAAATCGGAAGTACTGGATCACTAATTGGTGTAATTTGTCATCTCATTAGGTTGATTTCAGATTTGGTAGTTGTCATTGTGTCTGCAACTTGCGGTGGTATTGCTTTTGCATGTGCTGGACAACCGGTCTGCTCAAGTTCGATTTATGCTGTTTCCCTAATTGACTTCCATGAGGATTAACTGTAACTAATTATCACACTTTACATATGTGAAGATCATGACTGGATACTTGCTAGCAGGGTCTCTTGTTGGACCAGGAGGGTTGAGTGTTGTTAGTGAAATGGTGCAAGTATGTATTCTGTAATTACGATGCATAAATTTTTGTCTAATTTATTGTGGTTTTCCAACCCATTTCTTTCCCTCCTTTTTTATACCTCTGTAAACTGCAGAAGTTTATATAGAAACTCATCCCCCCCTCCCCCCCCCTCCCCCCCCCCCAAAAAAAAGGAGAGGAAATATAAAATGATGTTTCTAGAGAGTATTTTTCCGGCCAATCATTCCTACATATGCTGAAATAGGCTTGAAGTATAGTTTCATCTTTATTGAACATGCATGTCATATTTATATATAGTTTGTGATCTTTCCTCTTAAAACTCATTTCTTTCGATTTAAGATCCTGGATTTATGTAAAATACAATTTATTAGTTTTCAGGCTAATCAGATATTTCGAGTTTTCGACATGCCAGAGTAAATTGTTTCCATATATGTAGGTTGAGACTGTGGCACAATTTGGTGTAATTTTCCTTCTCTTTGCTTTAGGTTTGGAGTTCTCTGTAGTAAAGGTTAGTTGATATCTGTAATTCTGGATGCCTCTTTGGCTCTCTATATAGTATGGGAAATATCGATTTAGTACCAACAGTTCTGCTTAAAATCATCTCTTTTTTAATGATAGCTGAAAGTTGTTCGAGCTGTCGCGGTTATGGGAGGTCTGCTTCAGATTTTCCTCTTCATGTGCTTATGTGGAATTACTGCCTCTGTATGTTTGGGAAGTTCATAAATTATTTATAGAAGTTGTTTAAATGGTTTCCATCCTCTTCTATTTAGTTAATTGTTGTTAAGATACGTCTTCCTACAGAAACTGATCTGACAAAAAATTTCCAGATCCTCAATTATATAAAGGAAAACACATATTTTTCCGAAAAAATAACTTTTTAGTACTTTAAAATGAGACACTAAATTAAATAACTTAAAATTAGTTCGATGTCTGCTAAGAATGATAGTAAGTATTGTTATCTTGGCGTCCTGGCTGTCAAAGCGTCTTGGTCACCCTGTTCTACAAGACTACAACTTAGATCTGTGGATCTCTTTTACCCTGACCTATATGTCTTTGACCCGATGGGTTAAATTTGTAAGCCCTAGTTCATTTCGTAAATTTTGGATGACTCCTTGAGATATTTTACCGGCGGGCACAACTTCTCACTCTGGCAACTTTTCTTGTATTTTTGTTTTATCACCTCTCATCGTCATATTTGTTATATACTTCTTTCTTTTGTGCTCTGTTTTTTCTGTTTCTTTCCTCTTCTTTCGACTCATTTAGCCAGCACAGATATATAATTAATAATTATCTTACACTGAGGTTTTATGAAAAGAAAATGTGATGATTAATATACAATAATATCCTCTTACATATTAGCCTGGTTTCTCCCTCTCATCTGTCTAAATGTTGATATTCCAAACCTAACTTTGTTAGGATTGATTATATACTAGAAACTCTCAATGTTTATACAAAAAAAGATCCTGTTTTTTCATTCTAATTTATTTTGTAGGAGTTTGAATTTTTGCCATTCTTTATGCTTCAACCCGAACAATCAATTCATGAATTCAATGATATTTGCAGTTATGTGGTGGTAAACCTTCTGAGGGGGTTTTTGTTGGTGCATTTCTTTCAATGTCTTCTACAGCAGTGGTAACACTTTTGTGGCTTTACCCTTTCCTATTTATTTACTTCTTTAATTTCAAATAAATCTTCACGTGCATTGTCTTACTTATTTTGTCCTTAGGTTTTAAAATATTTAATGGAGAAAAATAGTGTCAATGCACTTCACGGGCAAGTTACTGTAGGCACACTTATTTTTCAGGTAATAAACACCTTATCTTCTGTAACATGCTATCTGTAATATTTGTAGATTACAAAGTTGTTTTGAGGGGTTGTTCCAACTATAACCCTTGCTCTTTTTACTGAGTTTTGACTTGTGGTATATCCTCATTACAAATGCTGTTCAACCTTATTCTTGACATGAAATGTGGAATTTTTATGTAAAGATTTAATTACATCACTTGTCTGTTGATTCAACACCAGTCCCATTTAATCATCCAAGATTGCACTTCATTTTTTGTTTCAGGATTGTGCAGTAGGTTTGCTGTTTGCTCTTCTTCCAATATTAGGAGGAACATCAGGTGTTTTACAAGGAGTTATATCTATGACTAAATCGTAAGTTGATGCTTAAACTTATCTTTTTGTTTCGATAGTTAAGGTGTGTGAGTGATGATTATATATCATCCATCCTTTCATGGAACTAATGATTATAGATAGTGGAATGTGAAAATTATAATGTTTATGAAGAAAAGAATAAATGCCATTTTTTATCAGTTATCATAAAGAACTGATTCTTATATGGAAATTTCTACAAACTAAAGGCTTGTATTTGGAAATTTCTACAAATTACAGAAATTATTTCAATATTGAGGCCTGAAGTCTGAGAACCATTGTTTTAGGTTTTAAGATCCATTAATCATAACTGATAACACGTTGCTGAAAAGGAGGAAGGTAAATCTTCAAACTAGTCGGTGCTTAAATCACCTTTCCTAATTTATTCTTCCCAAAATTGTTGTCCTTATATATTTAATATGTTAAATTAAGTGTTAGTTTTGTTAATTTATTTGAGAAGTAATGTGCATTTATAGTAATTATCAGTTTATGTATAATGATTGAATAAAAGGTGGGATTCTATCCGTTGACAATATAAATGGGAGTACGGGATGGAGTAGTAAAAAATGGGGGCAAGGGTAAAGTCTTTTCTGGTGATCTGTATATCTGAACTTTTACCTGCATAAATATTGAACACCTAATTTCTCCTTCTGTTCAGTGATGTGTGTTTGGATATCTGACTGTTATTTCACAGGTTGGTAACATTGATGGCCTTTTTGATTGCTTTAACAATTATGTCTCGCACTTGTGTTCCTTGGTTCCTCAAGCTTATGATAAGCCTATCATCACAGGTGTGAATTATAGTTTTGAGAAATATTTCATTGCCAAGTATACTCATATTAAATTTTTTCCAAATTAGGCTTTACTAAACAATATTCTAAACTTGTGGATTCTGCATTGTGTGTTTTGCCTTGTTTTCATGATTCATAATTTCTTGTGCAGACCAATGAACTGTATCAGTTGGCAGCCGTTGCTTTCTGCTTGCTTGTAGCTTGGGTTCGTTTTTCTACCCCAATTATTTCCTGTAATTTTCTGCCGACCATGATCTCATCTGCTTGGGTGTCACTTGACTTTTCAATGTTCACAGTCTTGCACTACTCTTGCTTAATAATCAAATTCTCACATTAACTAAGAATCTATATTTTACTTAATGAAGTTTTGTGCCCAGTCGTGTTTTAGGAATGTAAGACCACAATCTTGTTCTTGCATGACTTTGCACCGAAAAGTGAATCTCTACTACTGTTGTATGGTGAAACAGGAACATTTAATATCAAGAATTGATAGGAACAGGGGACATGCATAGCTCCCTTTAAAGTTAAAAAAAACAAAATATATTAGCAGATTTGATTGATGGAAAATAACAATTTTTTTTATCTGTTTTTGCATTTAGTGTTTGGATGTAGAACATTCTTGCTTTGAAGTTGTAGCATCGTGCTGCATACTTTTTCTGGCACACTATTGCACATGATAATAATTTTTCAAACAAGACAGCATCTTGAACGTCTGAGGTTCTGTTGAATTTCATTATCGGAACTAGTATAACTTTCCTATGTTTTGTGTCATTTCAGTGTAGTGATAAGCTGGGATTGAGTTTCGAGCTGGGCTCATTTGCTGCTGGAGTGATGATAGCAACGACTGATCTTGCTCAGCATACACTTGAACAAGTATGACCACTTCCCTTGTGCCTGTTGGTTATGCTGAGAAGTATAGTTATTTTCAGTCTTCTAATCACAGACAACATCTTTGTGTTTCGGTGTGTAGGGGCTATATATTTATTTAGATTGTGTGCAGTACACGTTTGTTTAACTTCCATACCTTGAAAGGTCTACTTTCAGTATATGTGTACATAACTACATACAGATGTAACTGCATATGTGAACTATATAGCTGGGTTGATTTGGCGTAGGTTGTGCAACCTTACCTATTATCAGAAAGCTGAATGGAGCTCAAGATGTTTATCTTAAAACTTGCACATAGCTCTCTTTTGTTTTTTGTAAAGATATGGCAAAGATTATAGACAGCCTGCCAAACCCATTAACTCGAAACTTTATCGAGGGAATAATTGTGACCCCAAAAGAAAAATTACATACGGGGCTCACATATTTACACATATATACATTGTTGACAAGGGGATATTCACCTCTGTCCCACTATCACATCTCCAAGAACGTAGTATTCAAATGTGTATAGATTCTTATCAGTGTGATATCCTACTAGTTTGTTGCATGTTATCTGCATATAGACATGTGTATGGGGAAAGATATACAACTACCCCGTAGTTGTGGCACTGTTCCAGCTAAAGGATTTGGGCCGCCCAAATTATTATGAACTGTGAGATCGAATAAACAATCTTCCTGCTATATCAAATTGTGGAATGTCCCAAAAACTAAAATTGGAGATGGCTGTCAAATCGAATGAGAAAGGAACCTCGACCAAAACAGTGTTTTGGCTTTCATCAGCCCTAATTCCTCACCCCATAAATATGTACTTTCCTTTTACATTTCTAGAGATTAAGTCAAAACTTTTTAAACCCAGATCTAGTTATATGGGCACTTTATTTTAGCACCCTTAGTTGGGTATAATATTGTTTCCAACTGGGTCACTGCTTATGTGAGGAACCTGTTTTACTAGAACCAAATTTCGTATTTAGGTCACAATGTCAAGTGGACAGAAACACTGATCTAAATTAAATTATACACCAGATGTACTGTAAGCCAAATCTTATATCATGTCAAAATCAGACCTTAACATAAATTTGAAGACCTCCAATCGTAAGATGCATATATCTATACAAATGCACCAGATATTCTTGTAACTCTCCCCTTTGATGGCCACGATTAGGGCCTCATAATTCCTAGTTCTAAGTCCCTTTTATCTACTTGGAAATCCGGTAAGCGATTTCTTGAGCATTTAGTTGTAATTGCTTGTAAAATGTTTGGATTTGGTTAGTTTATGTATACGTTTGGATTTGGTTAATTTCCATATCTTCAGATTTGATCTTTTTTTCCAAGTAATTGATTGATCTTTTTTTTCCAGTAAGTTGCTAATTTAATTTTTCATTTTTGTACAATTTTGTGTATTCATTTCATTTTGTGTGTATTGTTACACATAGCGATCGTGTCATTTTGTAACGTGCAAAGTACATGAAACATATGTGTACGTTTTGTGTTGGCACAAAATTATTCATGTCCTGTTTGGGTTGTCTTAGCAGGTCTTGTAATGTATCAACTTGGCTGCCACTCATTACTTGCATAATCAATCTTGTTCAGTTTATTTTTTTGTTGAACAAACCTAGAGAAGTATCACTTGCATATCAAGTTGCTTTCCTCTATATGTGTGATAATCATTGCACAAATATGATTCTTATTATTTGGAATAGAGTCGATGGACTGTAGTAAATAAATTCCCTTGCAGCACTTCTTGCTTAAACGTTTTTGCTTGTGCAGGTTGAACCCATTCGAAACTTCTTTGCAGCCCTCTTTCTTGCTAGCATCGGAATGCTAATTCATGTCCATTTTCTGTGGAATCATGTCGATATTTTGTTAGCTTCAGTTTTATTAGTGGTTGTTGTTAAAACAGTCATAATTTCAGTAGTTGTGAAAGGGTTTGGCTATAACAACAAGACTTCACTTCTGGTATGATACTACATCACTGCACTGCCTTGCTATACTAAATTCTATCTCTTTGTATACTTTTTTCTTACTGATAGGACTCTCGAGTCTTCGACTATGCAGGTTGGGATGTCATTAGCTCAAATTGGGGAATTTGCATTTGTCCTTCTCAGCCGTGCTTCTAACCTTCATCTTGTTGAGGTCATTTCTGCTTAAGTACCTTGCTTGCTTTCAAAAACACCTAAATAAGAAAAAGAATCATTTTTAAATTAAACTCTCATAAATCCAGACTGAAGTTTGTCTTTCTCTTTCTTTTTTTGTATAATTATCTTAGGGGAAGCTGTACTTGCTGCTTCTTGGTACAACAGCTCTTAGTCTGGTATGCAGTCAATTTTGATAATCCAAATATAGTTCCATCATTCACATCTGGACTATCTGCACACGATAGTGCCATGTTACATTGGTTGCTGTTTCTTGTTCCATAGCATTAGTCTCTTTTTTAGAAAATTAAATGGGAAAATTTTAATCACTTACCAAGTAGAGAGACGCTAAACATTGCATTTGACAATATCAGTCCTTTCCATCCCTAAATGGAATTTGTAAGGCTCAAGTTCCTGTCCAATCTTAACTGTTATATCATAGTGTCTTTGATGACCTTTAAATTCTAACTTTGTTTACACTTCTAGACATGCTAAAGTTTTAGGAGGCAGACAAATGTAAACTTATTACCAGTGATTTCACACTAGCTGCTCTGAACACTAAGTTATCACACTCGGCTAGAGCTAAAGGTCGTTACAATTGTGCTGGCAACAGTCCTAAAATCTTATTTTTGATTGTATTTTATATATAGTTTTTTGGTATTTTTTGTGATCGGGATTCGGGTCACCTGACATCCTATATATGTTCTAATGAATTTATATTATATTGCTACAGGTGACTACTCCATTGCTTTTTAAGCTAATTCCTGCTGTTGTGCATCATGGGACTCTGTTACGATGGTTCTCCCCTGATTCTCAAACTGAGGTAACTAAATTTTCTGGCATTTAATTGATTTTGCTCAATCACGTAATTCATCTGGTTTTATCTGTCAACTTTTGGAGAAATGATACAAAGAAGGTTGTCCCTGTCCACACTAGAAAAACTCTCTTCGGATGAACCGTACAATCATTGGGTTTATCATTGCTTTAGTTGTTTAATAGTAATATCCTGGAGTTTGCTCATTTGTAGATTGTGTTTAAAGGAGAGATCCTCCGGTCTGACAGTGCTACTGCTAAACAACGCCTTGCATTAGTAGCTAAGGATCTCATGATGCACGAAGTTTAAGACGTTTACAGAATGTGGATAATCAGTTTTACCCCAGACATTGTTGACAATTATCTGAACGCAAGAGGGCATAAATTGGAAGACAGTTTTTTTATACGTTGAGGAAAGAGTATCCTCTATGTTCCTTCCAATCTGTATTTTGGAGTTAACTTAAAAAAACAGGCAACTAGATGGCGAAGGATCTAACTGACAAACAGCTAAGAAGTAGAAGCATTACAGTGTTCCATAGAGGAAGTGATATCGTACATGTTTTTTGATCTCTTCTTTCTCAAAAATGTAAATCAGTTTCAGGCCTTCGGCTGCCGCTGTAATTAGAGTGACTGACGATGTGTTTGAGTCATCCAATGATTGTAAAAAGAACGAAAATATTAATTTAAACATCTGCTTTTCTGAATATGAAGTATTAATTTATTATTTCTTTTACTTCCAAATCACTTGAGGGAATAATGGCTTTGGGTATTTTCTCTGCCGCGCTTGTTGATTGTACGTAGGGTGACACTAATTTGGCTTTACTTTATATAATATTATTAAAAATTAGGCTCAATTAGATTCCACATGTGTATTTTCATTTCTCGTTTACTTATAAGAACAATAAATTTATAATTAAACACAAGCATAATATAAAATGATATAAATGTAAATCACATGTATGCGAAATGGAAAATTTTAAAAAGTAATATATTTTTTTATTAATGTTAGATATTGATAAATAATTAATTTTAAATATTAATAATATTTTTCATACTAAATTAAATTAATTATTGTAAAAATAAAAATTATTTATCACATAAAAAAATCTTTAAAAAATCGGAGTTAATATACTAATGAAAATAACATGTGAAAAACATATTTTACTGGGAAGATATTGGATCTCTTCTTCTCATGTATGCAACACCAAACGTAATCATGTACTCTTTTCGTCCCGGATGTTAAATTAACTCATCTTTGATTGTAATTTAAAAATAATATATAAATAAAAAATATTAATATTTTATATTATTTAAAAATATATATAATTTATTTTAAAATGTATTTTTTAGTTTTTTAAAATTATAAAAATATAATTTTTAATTTTCCCTGGCGTACAGAATAAATTCAGGGAAAAAAACTGAAGTAGATGGACTTTAATTTTTGTATTGCACCACCAATAAATACATACAACATAGTGTATCTATCCATTAGATTTTCTCAAAAACCCAACTCAAATCAGAGAAATGATCCAAAATGACACGCTTTTATAAAATAATGCTCAAAATGTCACTTACGGATAATATAACCCTATATGTCACTCCAAGACCCAAGATAATGTAGAGTTTTGCTCTTCATGTATTTTGAGTTCAAATTTTGAGGTTTCAAATGCATATTTTTTAATTAATATGTTTTAAAACTAAATATGTATCATAATTCAATGATTTTTAATATTTTAGAGTTCAATAAGTCATAATTTGGGTTTTAAAAATATTTAAAAAAATTGCTCAAAACTCAAATAAAATTAGCGTTTTGTCCTAAAACTCAATTTAAGTCACGTTTTGACAAAAAAATTCAAACGCGACACGATCTTGTGTTTTCAATAAAACTCAACTTTATGTAGCGTTTTGGAGTGACATTTTAGACCATTTCACCGGATTGTGTCATTTTTGGATATTTAGTGTTGTAACAGTGACACGTAAGGGTATTATCCCTCGAATCATTACTTTTTTGTCTTTGCTTACATCATCATCTAGAATCATTTCACTTGTAAACACTATTCATATCTAATAAAACCAACAAACAGTAGATACACACATGCATTATGCATACAAGTGAAGTAACTTGTGGCGGTGTAACAACAGGATCTAATTGCCATAACCTCTTAGTTGTTAGATTTCAAGTAAGAAAGTATAAAACTTTGTTACCACTTCCACTCTTCTTTCTCATCACATTTGCTTTCTTTTCTTTTCTTTACTATTGTAGTACAAAAAGTAAAGCTCTTTTTTTCTTTAAAATTGAGCTTGAGAAGTCTCAAGTCTCTGCCATGAACAGAAGTTTGATCAGAAATAAATTATTTATTTTTGAATTTGATGATTGCAGAGATGAGGCAGATAATGAAGGGTATTAAGGAGGACATAATGAAGAGTTTTTTCAAAAGATTAGGAGGGAGATATGGGACCCTCTTTAAAGGCTGCAACACGAATGAGTGGCACTGCACCATTAAAGATCAGTAATCACCTTCATTTTCTGTATCTAACTCTCTATATTACACACAGCTGATGTATCTATATTGTATGTACACTGTATATCTTTGTTTTTTACTCTTTTGTGTCTCTTGTATTGAGTCTTATTTAATATGGGTCCATTCCATTTATCCTTCTAACACTCTGTACAACCCTTTTTTGGCTCTTTATTGCTCTCTTTCTTTCTTTCTTTATGGGGTGCATCTCAGATGATTGTCCTTTGGTATACAAGACCCTATTTTGTGTTTTGAGCTTTAAAGTCTAGCGGGCATTTTGAGTTACTCTTCTGTTTGGTTCTGTGTGAGAGAGAGAGTGTGTGTGTAGTGATCATGATTATTCATCACCTCTGACTCTCTATTACTTTTCCAGTTTCTTGGGGTTTGTGTAGGGTACAAGAGAGATACATACTAGTTCTTACTTTTCTTTCATGCAAGCAAAGAGTAACCCACTTTTCTTGCATTTGCCTTGCACTCATTTCTTTTTAGTTTTTGAGGAAGGTAGTGCATGAGTTCTTGTGTTCTTTCACATCTTGTTGTTTATGTTAAAGGAGAGAAATTCAACCATTCTTTTAGCACTGTTTCTTAGCTTTTGATGTTGTACTGTTTGGGAGAAAAGGAAAACAATGATTTCTTTTGAACTTTGTACATCATTGGCTTGTTTTGGGTTCTTTGAGGAAAACTACATATAGGTGTGTCAATCCATACGGAAACTGCCCACCCTGTCCCTTTTAAAAATTGGATGTATTTCTATGTTCTGATATCAAAATGGAATTATCTTTATAAGCATGACCCCTTATATTCTTGATCAATGTTTAAGATGAACCCCAACTTGTCCAAGAATTTGATCTCCTGGTGAATGGTGATATATATTCTTTGCAAATCATTTAGGCCCGTTACCACTTTGAACTTGCTTTTTTGCCATCTTTAACTTCCCTTGTATCGGCTGATTTTACATTTTCTTCTAAGAATTATCTCTGAACTCTGTGGCTAATTTTTGTTATTAATTTTATCTTGATTATGTGTATGTCTGCATGTAGCTTGTTGGTCTAATTGTGCATTAGTTTTCTCTGATGGTTTATATAGTTTGAAGGCAAATACAGCAACAATAATGTTGAAATGCCCCAGTGCTCTAGTTTCATCTTTGACGTCTGCATCAGCATTTTCTAATAAAAGGTGCAAGATTATCTAGGCAAAAAACAGCAAGTATAGTGAGGGCTACTAATCATAAATATATTTATCTGGGCAGCAAGATGATTTTCAAGTAAATATGCAAAGTTCTCATTAATAAGATGAAGATTGACACAAACAGTGAATCATATTGTAGATATGCTATCATTTCTTATTAAGTGGCCTAGATGTTGTTAGTTAGTTGTCTTACCTATGGGCTAGCAACGGATCATAAAGATTAGCTACAACTAAACTAAAATGCATCTTTCATAAAGCTTTTCTAGGGAGAACTGTTGTTCTCCAATTTGTGGTGTTTTTGTGTCTGTACCTGGAACTTGGTTGGGCACTATGTCAATACAGCATTTCTTTTCCTATATAGATGTTTCACAAATTGCCAAGTTCTCCGAGATGTTCCACAAGGCATGGTTGCCAAACTCATTTAGGTAGTTAATAATTGTACACTTTTTATGCTTTAGGTGAGGTTAGACTTTGATATTTTTAGAGAAACAGTGAGTAAGGAATGTGTATAATTTCTTGAATTGGTATGTGTAGCTTAAGCTTTAGATTAAGTTGGGCACCACAGTTTAAGCTTCTTTTTTTTTTTGGTAATTAAGTTCTATATAGTTGCCCCATGTTAAACAGGAGAGTAATGTACTTCAATTTGCATTAACCTGGGAGTGTTGGGTAAATTTCCATCCCACTTGATTTGACGTTTTTGTGTATCCTAGTAGTACACTAACCTTATTAGTCAAAAGATTAGATAGGCAGCTAAGATAAGTTAGTATGTAGTTTTCTTTTTAACTGGGTTTTCATTTTTGTTTGTCCACTATTTAAGCATTGTTTGCTATCATGCCCATACGTATGAATAAATGATACATGTTTTGCAGGAAAAATAGAAACTATTGCTCCTTTTATGTTTTATACATAATTCTTCATGTGCTGATTGTTTCTTCTAAATTTTCGCACATTCTGTTGCAGCTTATTGAGTTGTGCGGAGCTGTTTGGACATTAAGATTGCTTGATTGTAGCATGTGTCCTGATACTTGAGAGATCTTTTGGAACAGAAGTGGCGTGTTATGCATTAAGAAGCTGCCAACTCTTAAGGTTTTTCTCGCAGACTATGGACGATGATATATTTTGTGCCTCAGTAGATACGATCTACCAGAACCCTGTTGCTGGAAGTGGAAATGTTTTGTCTTCCACCTTGGTTTCCTTTCTTCAGTCCCATCCACATGAACTAACCAACCAAAACCAGATAATGGCTGGATTTCCTGCACTTCCTGTGATGCAAGGTGAAATGTCAGATGATCTCCATGGTGTCCGTCAGTTGACAAGTCAGGCTGGGTTTGATACTTCTAATGCACTGGTTCTTAAAAGTTCACAGCTTGACAGAAATGTTACTGGAAATGCCTCAATATGCACACCAGGTCAAGCAAGTAACAAAGAGGTTGAAGATCGATTCATGGCAGGAATGCCCATTTCTACCACTTCCCTCGCAACCCTTTTGTCCGGAAGATATGGATATCACGAAAATTTAAATGATATTGAGAGGTTGGGGTATTCAGGACATCATAGAGAAGTTCCAGAAATAATAAGTTCAAATGAATATGCTGATATTGTACAAAGTTCGTATGTAACTTCTGTAGACTGTGTTAATGATGCAATGCTAGGCAACATTAGCTGTAGATGGGAGTCCCACAAGGTTGCTGCTCCTCAATCTGCTGGGACAGTTCCCCGGAGGGCTGGACTTGAAGCTTACCAGAACATGGGGAACATGGACCATAATGGGTGGACATCATCAGAGAATAACAATATGAGCTCTGTTAATACCTCTGATTCCTCCAAATATAGCAATGGTCTGTCCTTGAGTCTTTTAACAAGCCAGCCTGAAACAATTGGTGGAACAACAATTGCTGAACATTGTTCGGGGATGAGTGGCTTGGGTTTAAGTCGTCAGTCTTTGCATGGAAAACAACTGGGCATGGAACAAACTTCTTATAACAGCAAAAATCCGTCTTCAACTTTTGGGAAAAAGCCTGTCCAGCTTTCGGATTTCTTATCTGGCGCAAGATTTCTTAATGAGATGCAAGAGATTCTTGCTGGAATTGCAAGGTATTCACTTGGAAATTCTGGTCACCTGAACTGCCCAACTAGTGGAGCTGTACCAGAGGAGAACTCCTCATTCTCTTTTAATCTGTCCTCTGGAAGACGAAAAACATTAATGGGACCTGTTGGTAATGACCTTATGTTGTGTGAACAGGAAGCTGCAGCAAAGAAGAAGCATTTGATTAATTTGCTAGAAATGGTATTTTCTCAACAAAAAAACTCTTCACAATTACAATTTTAGTTGTTTGACATATAGTGAGTTGGCAACTCCAAATTAAACTAATAGATTAGATTGAGGCCTGACATATAATTGAAATTCAAGCATGCTTTTATTTTTAATCTTAAAGTCGTGAAATTGAATCTCCAAATATAAGTATTTCTATTTCTAGTATAATTTGTTTAATGGTTTGGAATCGTCTTGGTTTGATACACATAATACATACATGTGTGTATATATTAATATGATTTTTGTTCTTCATGAAAGCATAGAAATCTTTAGTTCAACATTATGCTCATCTTAACCACACTTTAAAATGCAGGTCGATAATAGATACAACCAATCATTGGATGAAATCCATAAAGTAATATCAGCATTCCATGCTGTTACTGAATTGGATCCTCAAATACATGCTCGATTCGCCCTGCAAACTATCTCTCTCTTGTATCAAAGCCTGCAGGAGAGAATAAGCAATTATATTCTGTCTATAGGAGCGCATGTCAACGAAGGAGGTGGCGGAGAAGAGGAAAGGTCATTTGAAACATCTTTTATACAGAAGCAGTGGGCTCTCCAGCAGCTGAGGCAAAAAGACCATCAATTATGGAGACCCCAAAGAGGTCTGCCCGAAAGATCTGTCTCAGTTCTAAGGGCATGGATGTTTCAGAACTTTCTTCATCCGTAAGCCTTTCACCCTAAAGCATCTATCTATTCATGAGTAATTATTGTTGTTGAGATTGTTTTGCTGCAGACAAGAATGCTCTCTTGATATTTTCTACTTATAATTTCTATGAAATGCTGATTTCTCACCATGTTCTGATTTTAAAAATAACAGTCTTAATCCTTATCATTCGCTCAACAGTTATGAAGATCTTTCTTTTAGTGATTAACTTTACTGTTTGTAGCTATCCGAAAGATGCAGACAAACATTTGCTTGCAGTAAAAAGTGGATTAACGAGAAGCCAGGTAACAAGCTCCTGCTTATATTTGTGGTTTTCTGTTTCTGATATAATTAAAATGTCTTATAAAAGATTTAGGAGGCCATTTAGTTATATTATCTCGGCCACACTGAGACACGGCCCAGATTGCTCTGGTGCTTCTCTTGTCTCTCAATTTTGTGGAACTTTTTCTTATACAAGATTAACTTTTAACACGGCAGGTTTAAACTTTTTTATAAATAATTTAACAGAACATAATTTAATATATAATTATTTAATATAATTTTTAATTCTGCCATATCTTGAACCTTGTCACAAATGACAAATCACTACTACATATTATGAGTAGCAGTTTTTGGAAGTAATTAAAATTTATTTGTTTATATAAGCCCAATTTTTTTTTATCAGGTGCCTTCTCTTATAATATATTTTATTCTAATAAAATATAATAGTCAATTAAACTACACAATCAATATCATTTCATCCATTTGTCAGTCTGTCATTTGTACACTTCATTTCATCCCTTTCTAATTCTAAACCTTTGCACTTCAATTGTAACTTCTTAACTCTCTTTCATTACTCTATTTTTCTTTTGTCATGTATTGTTGCATAATCAGGTATCTAATTGGTTTATAAATGCCCGAGTCCGGCTGTGGAAACCAATGATAGACGAAATGTACTCAGAGATGAATAGAAGGAAAGTTTGTCAGAATGGTGAAGAAATTAGAAGCCAACATAGAAACCACTTTAATATCGACAGCCAAAGATTTAGAATGATCTGATACAACAATGTGGTAGAGCATCATATAGGATACAAGTGTAAGCACATAATAATGACATTATATTTGTGTTTTAAGTGTTAAGCTACAAGCCTATGTAGTTTTTATCAAGTCTTTTGGAGGTCTGCAAAGGTGCTCAGTTAATCTTGTTTCTTCCCAGTTAAAAAGCCAGACTGTCAGGTAACAGACAACAGACTGAAAGAAGTGTACTTGGCCACTTGGGACAGTTAGGGTGTATTGGCTTATGGTTATACACTACTATATTATGTAACATATAGTATATTATATATTATTATATTAACTTGTATAATCTGCTACCGCTACCATGGTTCTGCTGGTGTTTATCAAAGACTAAAGATGTTGAAAAACTGAACTTCTGATTTATTGGGAGGAAAATAAATGATGAATGATGCAAGCTAGCTCATGATCTGTTTGTTTGTTTTAATTTTCGAGTAGGGAAAATGTATTATTAATTTAAGAGAAAAGGATTTGCAGACTCAACAACGCTTTAGGGCATGTGAGAGCATATATCCAGTGATCGGTGATTCGTAGAAGTTTAAACTGATGATTTGGATGAGATTACTTGTGTGTGTATCTAGTTCACAAGCCTATAGTTGAGTATTATTTTGATGTTTTCGGTGTAAATAAAGTCTTGATGTACTGGAAGTCATGTGTATGCTTTTGTTCAAATTTTACGACCCCTAATCCTCCCCTTCCGATCCCTCAACCCTAATTCTAAAATTCTTCTTCTCCCCTCTATTTCCCTCCCCCTCTCCCTCAATTCTATTTTCAAAAATATTCTTCTATTGTATATGAGAAAAATATTTTTATATTTTAATCTTTCTAATCTATATTTTTTTAAAAATTTTACTTTAATATTTTCAGATATGTTTTTATATCTTTTAGATTTTTTTTATATTATTCAGATCTGTTTTCAAATTTTTTGAATAATTTTAGTATCTTATGTGATCCTCTCTGAGGCAGTGTCAATTTTATGGCATTTTTGCGTTTTGACCAGGTTTTATATGTCGTTCAAAGACGATTTTGTGTCATATTAGATGATTTTTATTGTAAAAATTTTGGAATTTATTTTTGTAGCTTTTTGTGGATTTAGATCGGAAGACATTTGATAGACATATTTGTTAATTGGAGTATGACGGATGTTCTCTTCTCTGACCTTATTGTCTAAATTTCTGTGAATATTTTCATGTCTTTTGGTTATATGATAAGTTTTTTGAATGAAAGAAACTCCTTCCATGATACAATTTATTTGCCAGGAAGTATATACCGTAAAAAAAAAAAAAGGGCTCTTGATGTACTGTGTGCACCCCTTGGAGTAGTCATCTATACCCACTCGGCAATTCCCTGTTTGGTAGATGGATGTTCCAGGTGAGGCTGGATTTTGCATCACTTGCTAAAGTATTGATGGCTGAGAATAATACAAAAGTTTTTTGCATCTAAAAACGGGGTCGGGAATACCTCCCCTTCTTAACAGAATTTAAAATTGACCTTTTTTTATGTTGATAAAGTTTAATTATATTCTTTGTCAATGCATTATACTTGTACATTACAATATTATGATCATATAAATTATTATTTATATCATTTTCTATTTTTTACAAGTCCCTCTTAGCAAACAAGGTAAACTATGTTGCAAAAACACTTTTTATATAAATTTAAATTAATACAAAAGACAATAGCTCTTTTGCTTACATGTAAGATTAAATTAACATAAATAACGAATAATACAAAACAAAAGGAAGGAAACATTTGTAATTCTGATGTAGCTTGTTTGTTCGTTTTTTAGTATATGAAGATAATGGATAGAGGCCGAATGCTAAATCTGAGGTAGGAATATTTAATTGAATATGAGAAAGTAATTCTTAACCCCACATGCAAATTGCATTTACCTATCTACTTACCTTGTCAAAACAAAGACCGAGTTTTTTGCCACAAAAGTGCAAGTGTGCAAGTAGCCTGCAAGTATAGCCAAGTATGGCAGCAACTGTACGTGTAGTATTCTCACTCCTCATCTTCATCAGTCATATACTTTGTACATATATCATCACAGGTATGCTAATCTTTAGCAGTACAAAAATTTAGAGCCATCCTTTTCCTAATGCTTATACCCTACATCTTTCCTTCTTATCTCTACTTCACCTCTCCATATCTGCAAATCTGCAATCCTTAATCACTTTTCTTCTCTACATAATACACAGTTTCACAACCAAATTGGGTGATACTACGAACACTTACGTTGATACACATAATACAAAACCATAGCTCCTATATCTATGATCTATCAAACTTCAAGAGGAATTCTTGTTTTTATCGGTTTCAACTTTAAGCCCATGCTTTCTGGTGAGAAAAGCTCAGGAGATAAGCAAATCGGACTCAAGGGACTTCTGGGACTCAGATTATATTGAGGTGGTCTATAGAAGCCATACCCCATAAGGAAGTATTCTAGTGGTATTAACATTGCATCAGGTTGCTCTTCTGTTACCACGGACCCACAATGCTGAACCTGACAACCACAATAATCAGGTACAACCTCATGTCATATGTGTTTGTATTGATATATAATTCACAAGTGAGACTGGCATGATAAAATTGGGTTACATACCTCAACCAAGGCAGTGTATCTTCTATCTAGTTTTGAAGTCATGTGAAGAGAATCGTAGTGGAATGGAGAGTTCTCGCCAATAAATATCAATGACCGACATTGTAGCCTTTTCAACCCTTCAGAGATGTCTGGTCTCCTGCTAGAGAGAGCAAACGTTAAGTGCACTGATACTGACTGCACCCTCTTTGTACAACAGTAAACATACAGTATGCTCAATGTTGTGCCCTACTAGAGATTTTAAGTTTGCCAACTTCTACTTTTCAAGGGAATGATACGTTCTTCGGATATCTCCATAAAGATGTTTAGGTAACTCTTGGTTGACAACATACTTAACAACATACACAATTATATAATGATTATATTAGTTATAAATTAAAATTAATAATAACACCTATCATATTGAAGGCTTGGCAAATCATTAGACAATCATGCAACTATATAACTAAAATACTACATTTTAGGCGCAATATAGACCCCAATAAACAAAACCCTAGTAGAACATCACAGTTATTTTTCCACGGGTGGTGCACCATGAAAGAAGGTAATTTCTTTCCTAGAAAAGCTATGTACCGGTTAATAGTTTCCAAAAATCGCAGAAGATTCGGACTTTGCCTCTCACCTAGAAACTGCAAAGAAAGCATAGACTTGCAGAAATCAACAAGGTGCCCCATAAAGTATCATTATCTACACTATTGAACCTCAACAAGAAAACAGAAATATACTCTTCTGCACGCCTGAACAATATCTGAATCTGGTACTTGGACATTGCCACGAACGTCCTGTTATTCATTATATATACAATGAGCCTAATATTTGTTAAGAACCAGGTATCAAATTTTATAGATTCAGAGAAGGAAAAACACCTTGCTAAAGTAACGCATTAGCAACAATTCCTTCACTAAACCGCACATGCCATAAAAGTACAGTAAGTTTGACATAACCTGTAAATAATGGATCCTTGGGTAAGAATAAGATACTCACTGTTCCAGCCCCCAACTCCTTTCTTCCTACTCTCCAAAATAACCAGAAGGTTGGGAAATCTAACCTTATTGTACAACCACTCTGTCCAGCAGGGTCCTTGGCATAGAGGAGACACAAGTATCAAACCAAGTATCCTGCATGAATATTTTATCTGTTGCCAATAATGCACAACATCAACCCATTAATATCTCCGTAGTCAAAGACTTAAAGAAAACAAGTCATTCAGTGCAAATTATGCAAGGATGTAACTTGTAAGCTATACAAAGGCCAGAGCTTACAGCAAACAGAGTAAGGATGTAGGCACCAGCTGTTACTCCCATGCACATCACTTTACTAAGTCTGTATATTGGAATTCAAGAATGAAGGAGATCAATTGTGAGATAAATCATATGCAAACTTTTTAGGAATTGATGATTATAAAGAGATAATGAAGCTCCCAATCAAGAAGAAACAAAAAAAATAAAGTGTTCCGAAAAATAATCGTATACCCAAAAAAATCAAGAACCTCAGCAACCTGATCTGCCAAGTCATCAACAGATAACACAGGGTCATCAGGTCTCATAATAGCAGCTCCCAACTGCAATAACTCTTGAATATAGTATTAGATATGAAACAATGTGGTTGATGGTGCTAAAAAATATTTAAACACAAGCACAATAAATTGAACAGTTAAGTTGTTCAGTTACTGACCTCATGCCCAGGAGGACTAATGTGATAAATGCAAAAGTTATGGAGCAGCAACGAAAATGCTTCTGGACACATTAACAGTCCTTGAAAACAAGACACATCTGCTTAATCACATACAGACGGAAGATAGAGATTTTTATTCCAATTAGCCGTGTAGATCTGGTAGTTGATATACATTTAATTACTTATGTTACAACAGAAGAGAGAATCTCAAATTAAAATGAAGCACACAATTAAAGTTGGCAATGCAAGCGCAAAACAACATTATCTTTATCTATCACGATAAACCCTACAATCTATGTAAAATTGGAATAAAAATCTCCTGGAAAGCTTTTCTAACCAAGTCCCAGGGAAGCAAACAACACAATTTGCACCATACAGATGATAGCAGGAGCGATTTTTTTTTACTAAACTCCCAGGGAAGTTGCAACTTATAAAGACCGAATAGCTAGGTAATATAATATACTTTTTCCTTTGAAGAATTAATTTGTTTACTGAAATCTATATATTTGAAGCAAAAACAATGGATAAAGATCCTGTCTGCAGGGCGCAGGCTTATAGCAAGTAAGGGACTAATGCATGACTACATGGAATAGAACTTGAAGAAACATTGTCAAAGGATTTATAGGCAAAAAGTATTCACAGTGAATTTCACTGAATCACTTACAATTTAGTGCCAAATCAGGATAAGTAACTAAAGCTGGCTTGTCTTGATCTCCAAACACAGCAACAGAAACAGAGCCATGGCTAGTTTTTATAAGGTAGTCCTGAAAGAAAATGGATAAGAGCATATTTAGTTGAACCCATAGGAAAACATATTATAACCATAGCCGCCAAAAACAAAACTAAACCTTCATGAATTCAAAACCTCCGGGGAAGTAATTTAACTAAAAAGGGGGTAGATCACTTGTACCCAAGTTTGGCATCTTTTGCTTAAAATTGAATTATTTATCCCATGTGCAGTGGCCAAAATGTGTGCTCTTTCAGCCTGTGTTGCCTTTAATTAGGGGTAGAGTGCAAATGTAAAGGACAACGAAGAAACCACCCACAACAATTTCCCCAAATTTAAGGACAAATAATCAACATTTGCATTGAAACAAGTAATATTTAAACAATTTTCAATAGGTTAAAAAACAAGTTTACAATTGAACTGCTTATCAAGAGAGAAGCCCTTATAATAAGTCTGGTAACTATTTAACTCGAGTAAAACCTGGCAATCCAAGTATATACTTGGGCAAAAGTTACTTTAAGAAAGACCTTGCAATCCAAGTATATACTTGGGCAAAAGTTACTCTAAGAAAGACCTTGCAAAAATCATAATGGCATGATAACAATAAAGTTGTACTATTATGGCAGCTAAAAAATAAACAAGTAATTGAAAATATTTTTATAGTTTAAAAAGACAGTGAACTATATATAACTAGCATTCCTTTGATCCTGCAATTTCTTAAAACAAATGACGAAATTTTGGGTAATTATATGTTGTAAAGTTAGGAAAATTGTCCATAATTCTATCGAACGCATTACAAATAAGAACAACAAACAACTAATCTTGATCAAAACAACAACCTGCAGGATCAACAATTTATGCAGTTATGACATAGCATAGGCATTGCATAATATATACTCATAGCATACACACACGGACAATAAAAAACTACATGTGCACAAGACAATCAAAGCGAATAAAATGAATGCATGTAAATAATAATGTGATAATTACACCTTTCCGGGAAGCGAGATCGCTTCCATATCAATTGAAACGGAATCACCGGACTCCGCCATCTCTCTTTCAGTATCTCTCTCGGTCTCTCTCTCTCTCTCTCGGTCTCTCTCTCTCTCTCTCAAATTATGAGAAGCATTGAGGTATATGTTCCCTAGCCTAAATACTACTCCTATATAGTAGTACCAATCTATATTACCCCTCTCTCTCTCTCAATGCTATTACTATTACTCTACAGTATATACGCACACACGCGTAAAAACGTATAATGAGTGTGTATTATACAATTAATATAGACATACATATAGATACAGATATTCTCTCTCTCTAAAATAAGTTTCTCTGTCTAGAGCTTAATAAGGGCGTGGGTGTGGGTGCGGGTGCGAGAGGGGGGCACGGGCTCACCGACGCTCTCATTCACGAGCTACTGGAGTCGTCCGAGTACAAGTACTAGTTGGTTTATAATCTAACCAGAGTTAAGAGACCGACACTACATAATTTACATCATTTTACCAATATACCCCCCGAGGGAATGTTAACGTTTTAATATTGATTTATCGAGAGAGACTTTAGCTAAATGCAAAATAAAAATAGATAGCATGGTCCTTTCAAAAAATAAATAGGATGACATTTGATTTATATGTGTTCACCTACGTGATTCAAACGAGTGTCGCACGCTTCTCGTGGTGCTGTGGACCAAAACATTTTAGAGCTTTATCAGGGTGGTAATCCACTAATTTTAGAAATTCGCATTGATGAAAGTCGTCGGTATCAGAGTTGAAGTTTTGGACGAAATTCTCAATCATTCGATCAGGTTGAGTTTAGAGATTTGAAAAAGAAAGTAGAAACTAATTTTATTTGAATTTTGTTTAAAATCAAATTAGAACGGTTTCGATCAAAGATAAAAAATATATTGTATATAAATATTATATCATATTGAAAATTTGATTCAAGAAAATATATACTAGTATCATACATTTTAGTTCTCATCCCTTAGTAGCCGCCACCCAATCTTCCTTCTTTTCTCTACTAAGTAAAATAGACATTTTAGTTTTCATCGATGGAAAGCCCAAATCTCTTATTTTACTTTTATTTTTCAATAATCTTCCTCGTTGGATAAGGATTTCTGCCTTTTTAGATTGTTTGCTTTGTTAATTAAATATGTTCTTGGTGAGAGTTATTCTCAATTTATTTGAATTTGTTTAGCCTCTCCGTATGAGAGTCTTGTGATTTAATGTCTCATGTTTGAGATGTTAGATCTGTGGAATTTTCAAAATTTTGATTTAGTGATAACTTTTTTTGCATGATTGTATTTATGGTCGATAGCTCAAACTGTCTGTGAGACGAAACGAGTACATGTATATGTATTAACTTCAACAAATCGTTTGATTGTATCTCTGTATTAACTTTAACAAATCGTTTGATTGTATCTTCAAAAAGAGTGGATTAATTAGTGATATGATCTATTTTATATTTGTTCGATTCGATTATTTTTTAGATGTCATATGTCTTTTTATTATTCAATTAATTATCCTTAAAAAATATCATACATTTTTAAAGTAATATTAATAAAATTTCAAAAATGTATGCACACAGCATACTCGAGGGTCATGATTTCACCATCATCTAAAAATGATATTATTTGGGATTAAATATAAACGAAACAGAATTAGCGGTGGTTCACTCTTTTTATAAGAAGTTTATAAATTATTTAAAAAATAATACAAATGATAAAATATTTTATTAATAAATTTCATTTTCAGAATTTTAAAGGAATAATAAATTATGTTTATTTTAGTTTGCTGTTGGTGGCTTTGTGCCCTATATTTTAGTTGTACTTGACGTCTGCCGACGAATTTCAGATCTCAGACAAGTCACGATCTCATTTCCTAAAATTGTTGTTAAGATTACCTCAGATGGCCCAACAATTGTTTTTCATTTTATTTAAGTTTGGTGTGTTCCCGTATAAACTACATATATATTTTATATATAGAAAAAGGTTACCATATTTAGTTGTTTTTACCCTTGACATCTCTTGTATTCATAAAGTTAGGTTTATATATATATAGTAAAGCGTGTATATCTATATGTAAATTTGTTATTTAAGATGAAACACTTGATTCATATGATTATATATTAGTTGAATCAATAATTTTTCATAAAAAAAAATATGTATACAATCGGACTATATGCATATGATATGAACTAATTTATTATTATTATTAATATTATTATATACATGATATTTAATTTTACTAATCTATTAATCTACTCCTATACGGACCTACATAAATTGAGAGATGGACACTTTTGAGTATTTATTGTCACATGTGTTTTTGTTGACTTTAGACCGAAACAAATTATATATTAATGGTATTACAAAATTAAGACAATTAACTTGTATCATGCACAAGTTAGGTATTCATAAGATAAACAAAAGTTCTAAAATATTTGCTAAACAGACATTTAAAAAAGCAACGTTCTCTCATTATCAACTCACCAAACTATTTAGAAAGAAAAATATACTCTAATAACTCACCAAACGCAATCAACTATATACACAAAATTGACTTCATGTATAAACAAGATAATAATGCACTATGAATATAATATGAATAATATAACTACATTCCCATTTTTTATGACTTTGAGCGCTTGATACAAACGATTTGTGATTAGGTAACTTATCATAAGATTTATATCAAAAAGAAATAATTTGTATATAAAAAATATGGAATCGATCGGTATCTAAAGTGCCATAGTCCAAAGACTCCAAACGGACCGACAAAACCCTAGTTTCTGCAATACTAGCGAACAGTTAATTAAGATGGGAGTTTGTGATTGTATTTCATTTGAACTATAATTGGTTTAATGGATTGGTTGCATAACTGCATTATCTAGATTTTGTTTTTTGAAAGTTTAACATAAAAAGACTCGGAAGTGAATATTTTTTAAGATCCGATTTCAAATAAAATTGAATATTTCGTATTTGATATAAACAGTTTTTTACACCCATAACAATGAGTTTAAATTTTTATCCTCAATCTGTTTAAACACTTTATGAAGTATTTCAGAAACCATTTTTTGAAAACATTTATAACGATCTTGTCTATGCAACTAATATAAATACTTTTATTAAAGAATTTCTATTTTTGCAGATATTAACTCACATAGTGTTCTGAAAATCATAAAGTAATAAAACAAACAAAAAACTCGGGGACCTCGTGGTGCTCCTGCATTTTAGGATGGTATGAACCCTGGAGAGTTGATGCTCGATAGGAACTAGGAAGAATCAAATCATTAAATTATGCAGTATATATTATACATTAAACTCATCATCTCTCAGAATGATCTGAGGATCCTGTCTTCTTGGCGATCACAATCTATTTTAGTCCATCTCCATTTTAATTCTTTATAGAGGACAACGGCTCGGGGTTGTACTTTTAGATTTCAGATCGTATTTGTATTGACAAACATTTTGATTCACGTCATTCTTGTATTTATAAGAATGATTATATAAGCTGTAAGAAACAATATTTTCACAAACAAGTATTTTCTACCAGGTCTGAGTCGTGACATTATTGCATAATTCCAGCCAGATTATTGCTAGCTGGTTAAAATAATTTGCGGGGACAAGTGCACTAATATTTTAACTAGTCAGCTATTTTTAACTCATTTCGTAGTAGTATGCTCTACAACAAAATCTGATTTGTCAACATTCTACTGATGACATTGTAACAGAACCTCCAGACGGAGATTATCCCAACTTCTTATTATTTCGAATCTATCATTCTTTATGCTCCTGCAACTTGATTTGGATAGATTTAGGATGGGAGAAGAATATTTATTGAAGCTGCTAATTGGCACTCGGCAGATAGGACTCCATGAACTAGAAGCATGAAAAGCAAAATGGTTAATATGAGATGATACATCAAAGGTAGTGACTCTGAGAACTGCACAAATTTAAAGCACAATGGGTTTATATGAGACAATGCAGCTAAATTAGCGATTCTGAGAATCACCAGCATGAGAAGCACAATAGTTGATTTGAGAAAATGCAGCGTAATGTGATTCCAAAAACGCATAGTACCTCTTCACCATTTTTGTGGAATGGGAAAACAGATTTCTTCAAATAATAGAAATACATCAGCCCTTTCTTATAGAAGATGCTACTGAAAGAGCTGATCTTGATATTGCACAAGAAGAGAATTTTGGTCAAACACCAGTAAGATGGTCCCTAAATATGGATTTCGGCCATCACTGCAACCTATCTTGAGAAGTTCCGTGATTTTTTTTAAACATAAAGCTACAGTTAAAATAGGTTATAAATCTCTCCGAACCTTGAAACTATCACATAATATACATGTCTAGCAAACCTTGAAACTATCACATAATATACATATCTAGCAAGTGGTCATCTTGGGAGAAGACTACTTGCGACACAGCAAACTAAAACGCCGGAACTAAAACTTTTCTTCCTGTGCTTGCATGTCATGTGTGCATAATACTGCACAGATGTGGGTTGGTTTCATCTTAAACATGATCCAACTATATATTGAAAATTTTATCTATTTCTCAGTTGTTTCTAACTACCAAAACTCTTAGAACCTTAAAACCTTCACATAATATACACATAACATGTCACAGAAAAGGTCATTTTGAGGGTAGACTACTTCAACGGCAAAGTAAAAAGCCAGTACTAAAACTATTCTTCTTGTGCATGCTTGCATGTCATGTCATGTGACATGTAAGGACAGTTATATATTCACAGAATTGATCATTGCCAGAGTGAACCTACTCAATGATGAAAAACTTGACTTTCGACTGTTGAACCAGAAATGTCAACGCTTAATGACAGGCCTCAATACTAGCTAATAGCTATAGCCAAATAAACTGAAAAAACAAAAGAAAGATATTATAATAATTATTCATAATAGTTCTCAAATGAAAGTAAAATACAAGTACTATAGTTTGCTCAACACCACTTCTTTTCATAGAAAACTTCATGCTTAATTATATAAGACATTTCTCTTTGGCATGTGAAATTATTGTCTATAAGTTACAGCGTTGACACTGCAACCTTGTTATAATCATAAAGCCAAGGCCATATCCATAACCAAGTAACCACGTAATTAGTGTAGACAATAAAATCAATAATCATGCCAACAAAAAAAACTCAATCGTAACAGTGACCCAAAGATACAAATTCTTTAACATACGCGATTCATGTACTACATTATTGTTGCATTGTAAGTTAAAACACCTGGAGCTACTTGTACAAATCAAATCTAAAACATGATATTTTCATGTAAACATTATTGCCATAGCTGTTTCTGTAAATGACAATTAAATTATAGAAACAAATCATAGGTGATAATAGCAAATCTAGCTCAGAAAACATAGTAATTTTAAACCAGGAATCCACAAATTATAACAAATAAATACATAAATGCCTTGGGCTAGTTCTATACATATATATAAATATACAATTATATTCTATTAGTTCATAGAAGAAAATAATTACCTGACAGATTACTACCATCTTACACGAACTGTTATACCACTAACTTAGTGACGATCACGATCACTTTTCTCCTTCTCAATCTGCTGCTTTTGCTTCTCTACGAGTTTATCGATCGCTGATTCTACAGCTTCCCGTCCACCGATGAGAAGTTTGGTGATTATTTCTGGATCTTTTTCCAATTTGGCATCCTCGAACTCCTTTCGTGCATTTTCTTGGAGAATGTCGCGCCATAAAACACCTCTGGCATCGGGCCACATGTAGAAACGGGTAGCCCGAATTATGTCACGGTAGAGACTCAGTGCCTCTCGCCGAGTACTTAAGAGCCTCTGTCGAGTTACAATTTCATTTTCATCATTATCATAGGATTTATCTTTTTTCTCGACTATGTGTCTATCTAATAATTCCTCAAGTGTATCGGGGCCATTGTGCAATACACGGCAACGATAGTGGAGGAACACAGTGGCTCGCTGGTGCCTCATAGAGAGCGAGAGATTTCGAAAGCATAACATTTTCCTCAAGCTTTCTTACCAACTGTTAAAGTATTGGATTTTCTTCAGAAGTCAAGCACTCCAACTATGAGTGATTGTTATTAGTGCAATTGAAAGTCGGTACAGACGTATTTCACCTACAACTAGTTTGCTCCACTCTTATCTTCATATAAACGTCCTAAATGAAGAATATATAAGGAAGATATAATTAATAAAGTAACTAAGACAAAAAATTTAACAATGACAATCATAATCTGTTCTATAAACTGAGAGTTGTAACTACGAGTCATGAGTAAATAAAAAAATCCAGTGACTGAAGAGTTATTATCATCTTTTTTTGTAAATTGCTTAATACTAATGAATTGCAGTTGCATGCATGATTTCGAATTTTGAAAGAAATTTAAGCACTCAGAATCAACAATATATGCACACTATATATTAAAATTTCCAATTGTTGGTAGCAGAAGCAGTTGTCCAAACAAGGACAATTATATATGTTTACTATATATGTTGACGTATCAATAGCTTTAAATTAACTAGCAAATCCGAGCAAGGTATTAGCGTTATTCATATTTGTTCTTCCAGGGGACAGAACTACCCCTATGCTTTCTAGCCAACTGCCTTAACTAGTGCAAGATGTGTTGTCACTTCTTCCAGAAGCCCTCAGAAGTACATTTTTATGTAATTTGTATCAAGCTGTACATGCACCAGCACAGAGATAATATGATAAAGTATAAAATGCTACAATCAAAGCAGAACATGTCAAGTTTCTCATGAACATATATAATCCATCTGTTTACATGATCAATTCATTCCTATTAACAGATTCTATGCTTCTTATTCGATTTATGGAATATTCTGTACCAAACCTTGTGAAGATAGAGAAGAATGGTGCTTCGTTCTCAGTTCAAGACAGGTAATGGACTATGTTTTAATTAGATGAAAAAACATACATTAATTCAAGGAGAGTTGCATCATGTCATGCATATTTATAAAACTTTATAATCATCCTATCTGAGAAATTCATGAGACCCTTCAAATAACTAATGTAAAAATGGTTTTAGGAATCTAATAAAAATCAATGACAGATAATTTCTGGTTCATGACAGAAATGGACTTACCACCTAAATAGATACAAATAGAAAACAGCAATATATTAAGGAGAGTTGTAACAGCATATCATGCAACTATACAAACTTGATCCTCACTTCGGAATAATCATACTCGAATAACTTAGGAGTCCCCCCCCCCAAATACATTTTCCATGAAGAAATGGACAATCCAAAAAAATTACAAGTTAATTATATTAACTTTTCTCAAAATACATCCTACCAATTTTCTACTTTAGACTGTCATTTTAACATTGAGTCACTGACTTAAAACTTACCCAAACATGCTCTAATTCTAAGGGGATTTTCATCAAACACTTATAAGTCATTAATCAAAAACTAGCTTGAATTTACACAAAAACCGTTCGAGAGAACAAAATACATACAAATATAAATATGGGGCATCACCAATTCCAATACCAATCAAGATCGCCCCACTATCCATCTGAAAAATAAAATTAATAAAGCCTAAACGAGAATTCGAAGAACAATAAAACCACAAAAACGAGGGTGATTCTTAATAATAAAACGAAACGAGAGAATATATATATATATATACACACATATAAGAAGAAAAAGAAAGAGGGGGCATTACCGGAGACCCAATACATGAGATTTCAGGTGCACCAGAGGAGTCGTGAGCAATTGCAAGAAAATATACCAAGGGGCAAGGTGTAATAATAATAATACTAATACTAATAGAGTCCTGTTCCGTTACGCATGTCAGGACCTGTTCACTGACAATTCATCTCCCGGCCGTTAGAATCATGACGGACGGTCAGGATTTGTAATTTTTTAATCCCTTTCGGCGTAGAAATACATATTTTTCATAGTTAAAAATCACGGAAAAACTGATACCCCTGGTAGCACTTAAAGAATAAAGACAACAAATTACTGTATAAAATTAATTAAACTTGAAAAAAAATCGAATTATTCAAAATAAATTGAAAAATAGAATCAGTTAGCTGATTTGGTTTCGATTTCGAATTTAATAAAACTGAAATTTATGTTAATACGTATATTTTCTTGATTTTAATGATCCTAAAATTACTTTTAAATAACTATCTAAAATTAATATCTATTATAATACAATATCAAAATTATTTTCGTAAATATAAGAAGACAGATTCTATTATTACAAAAATGTCATATATTTTTTATATTAAAAATGCTGGTAACTTTAAGTAAGTTATCAAAAATTAACTTTAAATACTTTTTTTCCTATTTTCTTACTTGTAAATGTAAAATTTTTATAGTTCTATAAATCAACATCTCAATAAGATTATTATTAAATTATTTATTGTTCTTTTTTATAACATCAATATCAATTGACAGTTAATTATTTAAAGCATAATAATAATTTACTTCTCTAGATTTCTAGGCTTTTTAAGGTCAAGATGACAAAAATAGATAATATATTTCATACTGTGTGCATTAAGGTTGTGTTCCCCTTGTTGAGATACAATCAGAAAGAAATGAAATGAAAAATTATAAATAAATTTTATGAAGGAAAAGGAATGTAGGAGTGAAATTGTGAATAAATATGAGGGAGTCTAAATTTTTCATGATGAGAATTGTAGGAAAAATGATGAAAAAATGGAATGAAGCATTTCTTTCAAAACATGTAGCTTAAAATTCTAATTTAAATCATTTAGAATGGAATGAAAGAAGGGAAAATGAAATGAAAATTATAGACATTTTCTCTAATATTATTCAAATAAAAATATAAATTTCATTTCATTACATCAAAATAAACACAGTCAAAAAAGTCGGCAATTTCTCTTTCCAAGCAATGCCTTTTTTTCTTTTTTTATTATACTCTCACACAAATTAGTCAATGGTCATCACTTTAATTACAATTTATCCAGATACGGTGTTGTATAGCATGTGAGCTAGTTGGTGTTCATGTATGTTTTTCCGTGCTTTTAAAGCGCGAAAGGGTCTGCATTCCTTCTGTTCTTAACTGCTGCCATTCAGGAGAATCAGCTTTTCCATCCTTTTTAACCGTGGTAAAGGTATTTTTCCATACTTTTAACCGCGGAAAGGGATTAAAAATTTAACCGTGATAAGAGTATTTTTCCATATTTTTAACCACGGAAAGAGATTAAAAAATTTTAAATTCTGACCGTCCATGACTTGATTCAATGGCCGGGAGATGAATTGTTAGTTAGCTGGTCCTGACATGCGATTGTCAAGTATCATGATCCATAATAATATACGGTCTTTTTTAATAAAAAAATATGTATTTTTTTTCTATTATAAAAATATGGGTTTTTTTGTTTTTTTAATAAAAATACAATTTTACAATTAAATACAATCGGATGAAATCAATCTCAATCTTAAATATAATTAGGAATATAATTAGTAGTAACTTCAATTATTTCATAAAAAATTATTACATTTACTTACAAATCATATATGATAAAATTATAATTATAATAAAATTGTAATCGATTGTTTTTATTGTACACGTGTTTTTTTTTAATCTATTTTTAAAGGATAATAAATCATAAATTATTTTCAAAAAAGTAATATTTTTAATAATTTCTCCAATAATAATAACAATCTTAATGTGAGAGAAAATTTACAAATTTTAGATTGTCTTTTAGTATAAAATAATAATAATTTTTTATAATTATAATAACAAATTTGTATATTTGTATAATACGAGTAAATATTTATAATCTCAGTATAAGTTATTTGGGAGTGACCTGTTATATGAATCTATATTAATATAGTTAGGATGAGCATGGATAGGTTGGGTTGGGTTTTTGGATAAAATCGCAATCGCAACCGTAATAGCATGTTTTTAATTTTTAAAATTGAAAACCGCAACTGTAACCGAATCATCGGTTTTTGATTTAAATAAGGACCCTTCAATATTTATTATTATCAATTAAATAATATTTATAATAAAATAAATCTTTTTAAAATTTATCAGTAATTAGCTACTGGCAAGCTTAATAAAAATCATTCATGTTATTTGTTGTCTTGCTTAACAGCATTTGTCTGCTTCAAGTAAGTCTTCAACTGTATATGCGAGCTTCGCCTGATTCTAGTTCACATGCATGACCTTTTGGAATTCTACCGGTGCCGAACACTGTCCTGCAGTGGCATTAAAATTGTGGGACGGAGGAAGTAACTTTTATCAACATGGTTCTTATATACTCCATATTTATATACATGGTATGAATGAATATGTACTTTAAATGAGCATTATATATCTGTATATATAGCTATTTCCCTGTGTGCAGCAGAATTGGCTTCATAGGGGGTGATAGACTGATAACGGTACAGGAGCTTAATTTCCTACAAGTTAATTACCAAGACATGGAAATTGTCACTCTCAGAGCATCTCTAAGGGAGATAGTTAAAATGGTTAGTTAAAATAATATAAAATAATGGTTATGTAAAATTTGTTGAACCTGTAAGGTGTTGTGCTCCAACGGTGTTAGTTATAATGGTTAGCTATATTTCAAAAACAGTATTTTATTATTATTTTAAATATTATAATTTTATTTATGTTTATCAAAAAAATTAAAGTTTTAATATTATAATTTTATTTTTAAAATTTTTAATATTTATTATTGTTATTGCACATGAGATGATTTGGTTATAATGGTTGGCTATATTTTAAAAAATGGTTTTTATATTATTTTAAAATAATATTTTTATGTATTGAATCGTACTTTTTTCAATTAAAATAAAATGTCTACTACGTGGCATTCACTACAGATCTGTAGTGGTTCAGTATATATAGCCAACCAATTGTGGTTGGCTAAAAATTTGGCCAAGGGTAACCGCCGGTTGAAGGAGCACAATTTTGAATGGTTATCTATAATGTCTACTATTCAGCTGCCATGTGAGTCTTTTTGCTAAGGGTGAGAGAACGTTGGAGATGCTCTCAGGTCTCACAACTGAAGAACCTCCTCCAATGCAACCTAATTCTTGTATCCCACTTCCTTTGACGAATGTACCACGGACCTCCGATTCATAACGGGTTAAATCTCAGAGTGGTCATCCAAGTCAGGACCATGTATCGATTTACTCACTCGAGTTATCGGGGACTCGGTCTCATCATTATAATAGTCAGTAATGATGCTACCGTTAATCAAGAATTTTGACTTACCGGAACCGTTATAATGTGAATGAATCAAACAAATACCTGAATGTGTAATGAAATTAATTTGTTTTTAATTTTAAAATATTAATTTTTTTGTCATGATTTTATTTATTTTT
Organism: Oenanthe sinensis; assembly: GCA_028671895.1. Classification (NCBI taxonomy): domain Eukaryota; kingdom Viridiplantae; phylum Streptophyta; class Magnoliopsida; order Apiales; family Apiaceae; genus Oenanthe; species Oenanthe sinensis. The sequence goes on along the minus strand of CM053795.1, from coordinate 5,732,563 downwards.
TAATCTATAAATAAATTAAATTGTCTTACAAATTAAAATAAATTCTCAATATTTCTTTTTATTTATATAGGTAAAATTATATTTTAAAAAATATATTATTTTTAGAAATCTCTTTTTTCATTTTAAATTTATATATAAATCAATGTTTTCAATTAGAAAAAAAAAGATGAATTTACATTTCAATTGATTCTTTTTAAATTTATCAAAAGAATTTAATTTTTCTTAGCTAAATAAAATTTAATAAAAACTAATTATTTTTAAAAGATATATAATTTTGTAAATACTAAATAAATATAGTTATTATTTGGCCCAACACAGCACACCGACCAAGCAAATCATTGACCTCAAATGTATCGTAAGTAATTTGTCTTTAATTTTAAAATCTTAACTTTTTTTAATTTGTTTATAATCTATAAAAAATAAATTACTTTATAAAATATTTATTTAAATAATTTAATTTATATTTCAATCGATTCTTTTATTTTATTTTAAAATTTTCACAATCATAAAAAATTATAAACTGTCAATATGTGATATAATTTTTTTAACTTTATCTTTAATTGGAAAATCTTGATTTATACATAAATTTTTTTAAAAAAAGGAGAGAGATTTTTTTAATATTTTTACCTTTTTCTTATTATTTTAAAATAAAAATTTTCATATATAAATTAAAATCAAGATTCATATTTTAAATAAAAAACTGAAATTTGAATTTTATAAGAAAATACAATTTTTTTATATATACAAAACATTAAGATTTAAAAAGCTTTTTATAATTTTAAATATTATATGTGTTATAAATAATATATAAATTATTGTTGGTGTATTTAAAATATATTAGGTATATTTTCTGTTTTTTCCGTGTGCAGAATCTATGTCGACTCTACGACTGACATGAGCCTAACGACAGTATCATTATTGGCTACTATAATGATGAAACTGAGTGTCCGATAACTCGAGTGAATAAATTGATACATGGCTCTGACTTGGATGATCACTTTGAGATTTAACCCAATTCACAACCACCCTGTCGGATAATTCTAACCCAAAGACCACCTCAAAAACATAAAAAGCCATCTGTTCTGGGGTTCCACCAAGAATCGTAACCAAGGTAGAGATAAAGTTGCAGATTGAATAAACTAAATCGGAGATATATATTATATACACGTCACTTAATACTATGTAACAATAACGCGATCGACTCTAGAGATTTGAGTGCCCTAAATAAATTATCGAAATGGTGCTCCTTTGCTTTAAGATTTTAATTTTATTTTTTTTATAAAATGTATATATAATACATGTATATAAATTTTTTAGTGCCCTGTCGTTATGATACCCTAGGCGATTACCTTATCCAAGGCCGGTCCAGAATAATAATACAAAATATTATTATCATATTGTATGTATTTGTTGATGGAGAAATCTGATAATCAACAAAATTTGAGGTTACTTGCTGAATAAGATCTAATAAGGCTGAGATGATCGGAAAAGTAGGCGAAATGTGGTGGTTTGTGAATAATTTAGGGCTGAGATTGATAGAGTTTTTCAGTTATTTTCCTTAAACTCCCCAACTTCCGACCCTCACAATGTGTCTACGTACCCCTATTTATAGGCAAAAATAGGGGATCAAGCCAACGTAATTATTGTTGAATCATAAGCCCAATATGAGAAGGTCACTTTATCCACCCATTTATTCAATCCTAATTAGAAAATAGAAACTTAGTTGGAAGAGGTATCATCATTAAGGCTTGTTTGGATAGTCCAAAACCCAGTATAAGTCCCAAGAACTTCATGAATACGACTCGGGCTTGGATTTCATGAGGTCGAGCCGACTCACTACAGCTATTTCCTTGAAACCTTGAACGGAAGCCAACACTAGATCCACCTCGAATAAGGGACACGTCCTAAGCCCCTAGACGAGGACAACCCGCATGAGTACAGGGAAATGATCTTCCAAGCTGAGGTCAGCCGCATCCTATTACGGTTGTGTAGCAGACTAGCATCGTGGAGTACAGAGCAATGATCTTTAATAATTAACCCCGGAAGGCCTTCAATAATAATCCCCGGAAGGCCTTTATTCTTGTCTATGATCACTTGATGGAAGAGCAATCTTCAGCCTAAATTCACATCAGGGTGCGCCCTCCCCGGCCTGACCACGACGCGCCCTCCTCGGCCTAAAGTTGGCCTAAAAATACATGCATACACATTATTCAAACCCAAATATGACCCCGGAGGACCTTTAACAATAATTAACCTCAAAGGGCCTTCAATAATAATAAATGAGTTAAGAATAAATAAATATGATGCAGCCTCCAGTCACCAACATAGACTAGTGACATAGGAGTCACCAGCCTCCCCGGCCTGACCAGGGCGCGCCCTCATCGGCCTAAAATCGGCCCAAAATATACAAAAACTCCTTATTCAAGCTCAAGTATAAATAAGCACATTAAAATACCTACCGGCTATTTGGTGAATGATTACATGTACCTGTAATTATTTGATGAAAAAGCCATCACTGGCATTATTTAGCATCAGGATGCACCCTCTCCGGCCTAGCCAAGGCGCGCCCTCCTCAGCCTGAGGTTGACCCAAAACATACAAGCACCTTATCTAGGTCCAAGTCTTGAAATACATGAAATGTTTGAAAGATTTATCCTCTCTTTATCAAGTCTTCACCTTGGACGCAGCCTCAAATCCTATATGTTTCTTGGTGTTCTTCATTTATGCATGCATATATATTTGTATCTATATGTCATAGATCTTATTTACTCTCAATCGATTGTCACATAACTGGTTGCAGGAATTTTAAACGTCGTGATAATAGGGCACGCCCTTTCATAAAATCGCTCAAATAACGCCGCACCTTAATTTAATAATACAACAATAATCAATCAATAATCATATATATTAGTTTTGACCCTAATAGCAAGAAGACGCGCTTTAACCAAGAGACGTCCATTATCCCCTCAAGACCTCTCATTAATCTTATTACTTAACACGTCATTATAACATGGCTATTTTGTTTCTTTACTATTGACAGTAGCTCATGGTCCTGTAAGATCCCGCTAAACTTTTTAGGACGTGCCTTCCTTCACCAACATAGGAGTCACTAAGCTCTTGCTAACATAGGAGTCACCGGGCTCCGGCCAACATAGGTGTCACCGGTCTCCGCCAACATAGGAGCCACGGGCCTCCGTCAACATAGGCATCACCGACCTCCGGCCTACCCAGGGCGTCATCGGCATCTGGCCTACCCAGGGCGCGCCCTCCCCTAGTTGAGAAAGGCCCCTTCTTCATTCAAATTCATACTACTCTTTATCCTTCAATTAATTTTCGAACATTAGTCACACAAGTATCTGATATGAAAATATTCTTCCAACTGTGATATGTATCAACAATATGAAAGTACTCATCTATGGCTGAGGGCGGTTCCTAACGATTAGGGCGAGTCATCTTCCTCAGGGCGAAGCTGAGCCCTCATGCTCAGACGAGGTTGAGCCCTCATGCTCAGGACGAGACCGAGCCCTCATACTCATAACAAGGCGGAACCCTCATGCTCAGGACGAGCCCTCTTTATCAACAAGATCCCTAATGCTCAAGACGAGGCTGAACCCTCATACTTAGGACGAGGTTGAGCCCTCATACTCAAGGCGAGGCCGAGCCCTTATACACATCGCAAGGCGGAGCCCTCATGCTCAGAGTGAGCTTTCTTTATGAGGGTGAACCCTAAGGCTCATGGCGAAATTGAACCCTCATGCTTAGGGCGAAGGTGAGCCATCATGCTTAGGGCGAGGCTGAGCCATTCTACTCAGGAAAGCCTTCTCCCTCGGGACGAGCCCTCGGCCAAATATGGGCACAACAGTATTAATACATTATTTTATCAAAATTTATCCTTGAAATTTGAGATAAATTTAAATTGTCCCTAAATTCCAAAACAGCCAACCTTGACAAGCTCACCAACCGACAACCATGTGATCTCACAACTACTATAATTTTTAACAGACATCCACCAACTAACCTCCAATGGCACACTTTATTCTGAGGTTGTATCATCCTTATCCTTAAACCGTCAGTTACTAAACTGTAACCGAAAATAATAAAAATTGATTTTCTACTTGAAACTGACAAAGTAAATTTAATCAGTATCTACTGTTTATATACACCCAACTCTCATTACATATTGTGTAGCAGACTAGCATGGAAGGAAAAAAGTGGGAAGGCAAGGTATCCACAACACTGAGAAAAGCAAGAGCAGAACAACTATGGCCTCTTTACAAAGACTTCTTTAACCTACACAAATGGTTTTCAAGTCTACAAACTTCCTACGGGATCCACGGATCCAACGGGGAACTTGGTTGCATTCGCTACTGTTCGGGTTGTTCAATTCCTACTTCTGATGGCTGCGCTGCCTGGTCCAAAGAGAAACTGGTAGCAATTGATGAAATTAATCTGAGTTTAAGCTATGAGATTGTGGATTCTAATATTGGCTTCAACTCATACGCGTCGACCATCAGGATATCTCCTGCAGCTACTGATGAGGGATGCATGATCGAATGGTCATTCGTGGTTGATCCGGTGAATGGCTGGGAACTGGAAGATTTGGTGACCAGATATAAGCTTGGACTCGAATCCATGGCTAGAAAAATGGAGGAAGCTGTGATTTCAATCTGATGTGTTACTTTCTTTGTCTTGTTACTTGTTTGAATAAAGTAATTTAAACTACAATGTGAAGTTTCGAGTTTATTTAGCTTTCATTGAATTGGTAAACTACATGCATTGTGAACTTCTAGCTAGAGCTAGGTTCTAGATCAGATATTCTTACTATTATGTTTTCTTGTTTCATTTTTGATTGATAGTCATTTTCTTCGTTTATCATGTTCATTTCATTTTTACCAAGTCATTGTTGTGTCGTAGTGTCGTTACATCGATTGCTCTCTTTTGTGTAACAGAACAATTGGTCATTGTCATTGCAGAATTATGATTTATGCCCACAGCTATGCCAAACTTTTATAAAGTTGACAAGTTTAGCGTAATATTTTTCTGAAGATACTCTTATTCGAATTCGAATAAACCTCTAAGGTATTAGAAACGGACTTACCAGGATCATATTATTCAACATCCCCTCACTCGAAAGGTCATTATGGATCGAAGAGTAGATCACAAGGTTGTTCGTCCCTTTTTAAGCCTTGTGTCCGTCAAACTTTAATTACTAGGTAGAGATCATATTATTCAACACTTTTCTACATTTTATTTTATGATATGGGTTTCAAGATAATGGTATCAGTTCTTCGGGATTTATTCCATTGTAGACCATCTTTGTAATCCTTTCTGCACACTTTTAATTTCTACATTAATTTCTACACTTTTAATTCCTTGTGAAAGATGGGCATAAGTAACGTACGTATGAGTAAGCATGAATAATGTTTGGATAACCCATTCGTTCCGTCAGAAATCACTACTTTTTAAGATCTCTTTATGTGCAATTGAAACTTCTACGCAAGAGAAGGCTTCTTTGTATTGCGCACATTCAGGAGTTTTCGTTTTTCTTATTTTGCAGAATTAACTAATTATTTTTAGAATATATTTTTTAAAAACAAATATTCATTTTTTTAATAGGGACTTGTAGGATTTTCTTTTAATTTTCTCATCGAGGCTTCTGCTTTTTTCAACAATACCCAAAATTTATATGACATACAGATGGAATGAAAGGATGAGGTGGGAATAATTTTTTTTTAGGATTTTGAAGAAATTAGAAAAATTAGAATTTTATTATAATAATAAACTCAATTTTATAATACATATCTCAAATATTTATATAGTAAACATAATAGATTAAGGGTATTTATCAAAAATACTACTTTTTTTAAACTTTGCGATTTTATTATCTTCTAATTTTTTTTGCAAAAATACGATTTTGTAACCAATTCAACTAAAATTAACCTTAAATGCAACTTTTTTTAAAAAAAAATTGAAGTTACTCGTAATTGCATTTGAGGTTGATTTTAATTGCATCAGGTTGCATCGATTGCAAAATCGTATTTTTACAAAAAAAAAAAATTAAAATTATATTTTTGCAAAATAAAAAATAAAAAAAACGTATTTTTGTAAAAAATAATTAAAAAATTGGTATTTTTCAAAAAAGTCCATAAACTAAACACCCAAAATACACATAATTCAAATTTCACTAATACAAATATTATATATATATATATATTAATATTCTGAAATTTTTATTTATCATGAAAATTTACATATTAAAATTATTTGAAGTTTAATAAATAAATAAATTTTTTATTACGATTTTTGCAGAATTTTATTATACTTGTTGTATATATGCTACATAGATAGTTGCTAATCTACCCTTAAGTTATGAATTTTAGACGATAACATTTCTAAATAAGAATGGGAGAAGAAACAAAGGCAGAGTTTTGGGAAGGCAAAGTGAGTGTCAAAGTAACAGACACAGAAGCAGAAAATGTTTGGTCAGTTCTTGTCCAAGATTTTTGTAGCATTCATAAATGGCTTCCAAGTATCGATGAATGTTACAAAGTTGAGGGAGTTGATGGGCAGCCAGGCCTGATCCGGTACTGCGGCACAACCAGGACATCTTCATCTGACGGTAGTGATGAGCCCATCACCTTGTGGTGCCTTGAAAAGTTATTAGAGATTGATGAGATCAACAGGTGGCTAAGCTATGAGATTATGGAAAACAACATGGGGTTTAAGATGTATAGGTCTACTTTGGAGGTATTGCAAATGGAGGGTTGTTATGAAAGGGGTTGTGAGATCAAGTGGTTGTTTGTTGCTGAACCTGTTGATAGTTGGAAGTTTGAGGATTTGGTTTGTTACCTTGAATCATCTCTCCAAGTTATGGGACACAGAATGGAGAAAGCTCTACAATCTACTAATTAATTACTTAATGTTATCAGCATGTGATTATGTATTGTGCAATGTGCATCATGTCTTGATTATCATGTATCTGTTTGCAATTGTCACTCACTAATCAACCAACTGATTAGTTAAAATCATCAGTATGTGATTTAATAAGAATGGTGCTTCTTGGCTATTATGGTATCTAATCTTGACTGTGCTGCTTCTGTTAATAATTCTTACAATTACTTTTGCGAACAGCTGAATATATTCATATTTTAGACTGCAAAGCACAATAATATTATAAATTTCACGGTCAGCTTTAACTAGTTAGTTTATGCAGGGGTTAAATGGCAATATCGTCACAAAACTCAAACACAGTTTGCAACTGGGTCCTCGAAGTCAAAAAACTATCAAATGGATCTCTCAACTGCTAAAAACTTACTTATAAATCATTGCACTTAAAAATGAAAACATATACAAAAGGATGGAACACTTACATTGATTTTTTTACCACTTTCCATTCTATTCTTACCATTTAAATCATTCACAGTTTTTGATTTTTATTTCTTCATGACCGTTCTTTGATCCATTAATATTGTCATTTTTAACTAGGGTTGTAAGTTATATATATATATATATATATATATATATATATATATATATATATATATATATAGAGATCAGGTTTTAAAGACATATATGTTATGTTTAATTTATCAGGTATTCGAGTTTTGAGTCAACAATCCAACATGGCAGCCACGTTGTTCAAATTAAATGGTAGTCCGTTAAAAATTAATAAGAGTTAACAGTTGTGGAACATTTTTTAAGTGTAATGATCTACAAGTAAGTTTTTAGCTATCGAGGAATCATTTGAAAGTTTTTTGACTTCGATGACCCAGTTGCAAGTTGTATTCCAGTTTATTGACAATACTGCAATTTAACCCGTTTATGCAGAGTATTAATTGCTTGCGGATAAAGTTACATTAATATTATTGTCCCTTAATTTTTTTGAGTCAGGATCCTCTGCTCCATTGCATACTCTCTACAGAATAAAATTTTTGAGATTACCTCGGGAAAATTATCTAAAGTACTAGTATTTTTCAGTGTGAGTATTTTTGTAATTGTATATGATTTTCTGTAATTATAATAACACTCTCGTATATTTATATGATAATTTTTTTTATCTCATACGTGAGGTAACCACACAAACAATAATCTCTACTCTCTGATATGTCTCATCTTTGTTATTAGTCTGTTTTATCTTACTTATATAACATATAGTTATTTATATTTATATAAAAAAATTATTTATATTTATATAAATATATAATTATCTACACTCACATATACTTTCAATCATTCTATAAGTACACATAATTATACATAATATAAGCAAGATAAAATTTCCAATAATAAAGAAATGACATATTAAGGTATGGAAGAGAGCAGAGGATCCCCACTCAATTTTCTCGAAAGTGTTGTCAACGAACCATCAAGGAAATTGATTTATTAGGGGGACAATATCAATCTGAGTCATAACTTTGTATTAAAAGTAAATTATAAAAAAGATATCATCATTTATTTGGTAATTTTGGCACATCCAGATGCTACAAGTTACAAACTTACAATTATCAATTACGTACACAGTGTTACAATTTATCAACAGTATTCCTCGAGGACTTGATAGTTGCGTAACACAACAAAAGGAAATCTGGTCCGCTAATTTTACTTAACAAACTAGGACACTTCAGAATCAGACAAAATGTGATCCGAGTGTGCTGGGAACAATCTTACAAGTCACGAGTCTCATGACTTGACATACCACCATGTAAGGATGGACACATCCCCTTTGACAGTGATATTAGCACGTTTCTCTGCTAGGAATTGAGGTCTTGCTCATCTATTGAACTACTGAGTTTCAATTCTTTTCAATTACTGAGTTTCAATTAGGACCATCCGGCTTTATTCTCATTCTGGGCATCAGTTGGTCCACAATCTCCACTTGTGGAGAAGAGTAGACAATTAAATATACCTGCACGTTGTATTTAAAGATACTAATATTTGTAGCTCTCCTTTAGTCCCCCCTTTTTTTTTTAATATATAACTACATAATATGGAATAAGTTCCCTAGTGATAGATGCATCCGATTTGGATGAATCAAATTCCATTAAAACAAATCCAGCACTTAAAAATACCTTTACTTACAATCTATATTTTATCTTAATTATAGTTTCACCATACACTGTCAATGTCCCTAAGCCTGCTGACACTTAATCTCTTATCCATCCAATCAATGATATCCTGAGCAATTTCTTCGCGCTCAGGCTCGAAAAGAAGGTCGTGAAGGAAACCTTCATACAGCTTTATGTCCTTGAACTTGGACGGCGCTTCGTTGTACAAATCCTGAGAAGCCAGTGGATCGGTAACTTTGTCTGCACTTCCATGAAGGACAAAGAATGGGATGGTTACATATTTGAAGTTCCGCATCAGGTAGGAGGAGATGCGGAGAACCTCGTGCCCTGTTCGAATCCTTATTGGTCCGGTGTAGACCAAAGGGTCAGAATATTTGGCCACAAGTGCTGCGGGATCTCTGGAAACTGGAATGCCTCGTTTATTGGCACCTTTAAACTGGTACTTCGGAGCTACCAATGAAAATAATGGGGCTACGGCCTGCATTATAGATATTAATAAGATTGACTTTAGCATTCTAGAAGAAAAAGAATACTCTTTGACTCTCAAGTAAAACGAGAAATTCACATGGCAAAATGAATGAATAATAAAAAGATTTCATAATGATCACAAACACCAAAAACATGCGTCTTATTATCGCTAAGAGTCACCGTGGCAACTTGATGACAGAAATACCAGATAAAATTCTTGTTTAGTTGCTGCCTTGATCATAAAACAGAAAAAATTCAAAAAATATGGATTCTGAATAATAAAAAGTTTATACAAAACTTAAATTTGGATAAAGCATGTGTTTACAGATATCTTCAAGTCTTCTTCAAATGAAAACAATGTATAACAGATTCATTCTTACTTATGCCCTACTCCAGGTATTTTGACATCAAAATAAAGCCTTCTTTTTTAATGAAGAAAATAATAACAATAGGCCGAACTAAGAAATCCTCTAGTGTATTTATAGCACAATAAAATTGGTGATTCATTAAATCACATGATTTCACAGCATAAAATTGAATTAAGCAAAAACTAAAAACTTACACCAACAATAGGATGTGCTGGCTTAACCCGCAGAGCTGGTGAAGTCAAAATAATTCCTTCCAGCATTTTTTCAATGTGTGGATATGAAGCTGCCTGATCAAAGGAGACACTGTCAGATCAGCTTAAAAACTAGTCAACTATTTTGGAAAGATATATTAGTATGTACAGTATAGCCACACACACACAGATATATTAGTACCTTCAGAACCACAGAACCTCCAGTAGAGTGACCATAAAGGAAACACGGTACTCCAGGGTTCTCAAATCTAATCTTTTCCAAGAAAGCCCCCTGTTAAATTGAAGATTTATTGAATTATTGCAACTTACGGACGGAAAGCTAAACAAGGCAACTAGCTATTGGATGTGGGGACAACAATTGTTCTACTAATGTTTAGTAAACCCAAGAGGGGTGAGGATCAGGTTCCCACTTGATTACAGTAAGCCTATATGGGGAAAAGATATTCACATTACGAATTATATGTATCTGAATATTTGACTCATTAAGGAAAATGCAGAGTTAATAGGAGAACAAAAGGAACTCACAGTATCTGACACAACATGATCCAGTGAAGGTACATAACCATGCAATCCATCACTGCCACCATGACCTACAAGAATATTAAGAGAGCTTATGAAAACTCGAGCAATCTAGAAAAAATGGGATGAAATATCTAAATCAAGTTATCAACGACAGTCAACAGAAAAAAAAGATACTCATGTTTTTTTAATTTTCTGAAAAGCATTTTGGCATATTTGAAACTTTACACAGATATTTATATTTGAGTGATAAAGTAGCACAAAACATGGGGGAGGCTGCACACAGTAATTCCAGATGTAAATAAGCAATATAAATGTGAAACAATCTCATGGAAAGGAATGTAGGAACCATGCAGTGGAAGTATGCAGCTGCAGCCTAAACAGTTTTACATCAAGAACATGCACAGTCAAAACAATACCTATCCAGTCCATCGCATAAACCCCAAAATTGCAAGAGTTCAGTTGTCGGGAAAAATCAGCATATCTTCCACTGAAAACAGACAACACAGGATTTGTGAGATAATGATTAAGATAAAAAGAATGAATTTAGTATTAACAAAACGCCAAACTGTGTGAAAATGACCCATAGGATGTTTACCTGTGCTCGTTAAGACCATGTATGATAATCAGAATAGCCCTGCAACATAAACAATGGGTCATAAGAGATGAAAATGGAGCTGAAAGGAAATGAAAACAAAAGTGCACAGCTATATGTTTTAATTTTCAAAATACAAGACAAGAGCCTTTCATAATCCAAAATTAAGAATTTATTAGCAGGATAGACACATATTATGCTAGACAAAAGCTACAAAAGTACAATTTGGAGCAATTAAGCACAGTATACAACCAGCAGAAACACCACACCACACAGAAGAATGACTGAGTAACACATTGTATATACAAGCAGATAAACAAAATCAAGAATCTAAAAGCAATGTGAATATATTAGCCTCTACTATTAATTCTTATGAGCGATTAATGGCATACATCTCTTTAGCAAGCCATCACCCATAAAAATGTATCACTTATATTAGAATATCCAAATGTAAATCAGGACACACACATCCTGAATGTTCCATAAACCACACTGTCATATCTTTTCGTCCTTCTGTGCCTATACATACTGCATTTCTCCATGTAGAAAAACTAGATTCTTATATAAAATATATTGAAGTCTTCACTTAGTAATTAGTACGACCAAATTCAAAAAAATCAGCATTAAGGTATCTATTGTCGATTAGCATTTTCGAAGAGATGGAAGTAACATTTTAAGCTTGGTAAAAATGAAAGGCGCCTTATTCATATTTGGAAAAAAACATAATTGTTTGCTGTACGAATCTTTTGTAACCTAGTAATATAAGCAGCCAAAATATAAATTAGACAATTTAAAAACAATAGCCAATAATTGACACCAGTTACATGATCTACCCAAAATCATTGCAGATTAAGTTTGACTGGGTAGTTGGCAAGAGATGTAATTCAAATTGTAAATATCAATAGCTATTAAGTTGCAATGTCAACAGTAGTGTTTCTAAATTCATATACACTGTAAAAGAAAATTTAAAATTCTGGGTGATATGTGATGACTGACAATTAATATGGAATATACTCCCACAACGTTTGATCAAATTTTATACTTATATTTTGGACTATTCAACACACAGACGATATTAGTCAGCAACTTTGGAAGACACGTACTTTTTGTTTCCACCTCTTATAAGACATGTATCGAGCTTAGTATTAAAACATCTGACATCTCATTGCGAATTTACTATCAAACTAATCTCTCACTCAAGCACTTTCTCATTTCTTTACGCACAAAGACACCCAGGTTGGTAAACACAACTTGATTGCCTGAAATCAGTAAAGCTACCTAAATCAATGATACAATCAGTGACAAACTGTTACTTTAGCTTGCAGCTAAAGTTATTAATACACCATGAGAATCATGTCCTGGAACAAATTTTTCATCTCTCCTTTCCAAGTAAACATCTAAATGTTTTTAAAACAAACATAGCTTAAAAACTCTTATACCTATTAATCATCCTAAAAAGGAGTTCTAGAGGAGAATAACTCATATCGTAATGTCGATTCTCTCGTCTTTTGTCCTAGTAGCCTCTCTGTCATTATCTTTTAAAAGACTGGAAAGGAGTCAGGATTTGGGTGAGAAAGACCATTAGAACTAAGCACAAAATTTAAGCTTTATGCCCTATTCAAGTAATTCATATGTAGCATCGTCTTCCAATATCATGCTTCTTTCCATAAATTGTGTTCTCAACAAAAAGCCCTAGACGACTCTTCTCAAATCAACCAAAAAATCGAACATTTTTACGATCATTCACATTAGTCTAACAACAATTCATGAAACTTCTCTACTCCAATTCACAGTCAATATAATAACTTCTCAAATTTAAGAGTCTCAGTTTTAAAAAATTACAAATACACTGATACACACATAATTTCATCACAAATAAGAGAACAAACAATAATAAATCATAAATTTTAACCAAAAAATAACAAAATTAAGCAGCGAGCTTACTTCATTTCATCGAAAACCGGAAGCCACGAGCGGCAAAACAAGGCGTTTCCTCTATGTCCATAGAACAACGACGTCGTTGACTCATACAACTCACTATCATCCCCGCTAACCGTTTTAAAACCCTCGGCCAGCGCTCTTCGCCGGAGAATATCCTCCTCCTCTCTCCGAGCCGCGAGTTTCCGCTTCGACGAGGAAGCTCCCGCAGATGTCGGCGATAAAGGCGAAGGCGAAGACGACGACGGCGAGAGGCGGTACCGTCGTAGAAGCAAAATGAACCACAGGAAAATCGATTGCACGAAAATCAACGACCGCCGGAACGATTCGTAGTGCGGTAAGGATCGCCGGAGATTTCTGAACACCGGAATAATACGGCCACTTGCGCCGGAGGTTAATTCTTCGATTTGTACAGCTTCCATGGCCACAAAAGAATGGAAAGTTCTAATGTATAGATACAAAAATATTGTACGTAACTAAAGTCCGTATAGACAGGTAGACTTATATCAGCGGATAATAAATCAATTACGCGTTTGAAGGAAAATTAGTATACTACACATTATTAGTAAAAATAAAAGAAGGGAACGATCAAGTGTACCGCGGTGTACAGAGTTAATGTAGTAATGGACACGTGGATGGCTCTCATATGTTTATTTTGATTAACAGTTTTCGATATCTGCTGATTTAATGTGGGGGGTACGATTTTTGTGGACTCGCCAACTAGCGGAACAGGAAAGTTTGACTAGTGGACTTGTAGGCCCGGATAAATTGGGCGGCTTGAAGACAAGGAGCTGTTTGGTTGATTTGAATTGGAGTTGCTTCGTTTTTGTCGCCAGAGTGTTGCGTAACTAATTATATTTTGAATATTAAATAGAATAAAATCGACAATACAACCTTTCTTTTGAATACTCCAGTACTCCCCCTAGCATGCTACCTATAAGTGGTTTGATTTTTCAGCACAATTTTCTCAATTATTTATTTTATTTTATTTTATTAAAGTTAATATCATCATTTAAATTTATGAATTACATATTTTATTTTTACTTTTATACTGTTTTTACACATAAATTATTCATTATAATAAAATTAATGAAACATATACTAAATAAAAAATTTCACTTCTAATCTTTAACTTTACAAATAATTTTTTTTAATTTAACCCGACAAATACCACGCCTAATTATACCATTAATTACTATATGTTTGTTTAATTGATAATAAGAAGTAATTTCATATGAAAGTTATAGGAGTACTTGTTATCGAGGTTTGAAATTCAAAGAAAGTAAAAAAAAATGTGTTTGCGTGTAAATTATAAGGGAATCAATTAAATTACTTCTTATAATATATGGGTGTGACAATTTTTTTGAAATTTCTACTTTCTTTTTATTATTATTATTATTATTATTATATTTCATTCTAAAATTTTCTGTTAAATATGTAATTATATATTATCTATGTGGGTATATATGTAATTTAATTTAATATGTTAAATGTGTAACTAATGTTAAATATATATATCTCAAACAAAATGTTAAATATATATATATATATAATTTGATTTAACATGGAAAATTTATACTATGTATATTATTAAAACGGAATTGACAAATGTTTGATCCTCTTGTTCAACTCTAAATACAATTTTTAATTAAATTTTAATTAGAATATATCATTATACAAATTCTTTTAATTAGTTAAAATTAAATAAAAAATAAAATACACTCTTATACAAATTATTTTCATTAGAATACTTCTTTATGCAAACTCTTTTAATTAGTTAAAATTAAATAAAAAATAAAATACACTCTTATACAAATTATTTTCATTAGAATACTTCTTTATGCAAACTCTTTTAACTAATTAAATTTAAATTTAAAAAATAAAATAAAATATATTATTATAATATTTAAAACATATATATCAAACATACAACTTTATCATCAGTGCAGTCTTCTTTTTATACAACTATTTGCCGGTAATATTATATTATATCTAAATTATAGCCTATATTTTATATTTTTAAATATATTGTTTACACTATAATTTTTATGTAATATAGTTGTACTCGCATTAAACTTAATTTCATCATCATTCAAATTCTGTAATTTATTTAAAATTATAACTTATTAACTAAATCTCATGAGTATTAAATTCAAAATAATAATAATAAATATATTAATAATATATAACAAATATACAAAGAAATTAATAATAAAATAAATTATTGCATTAAATTAAATATTTAAATTATATAAATAATTAATATATATTTTATTAATATCACTCATATTTTATACGCTTATAAACTAGCATATAATTATAGGTTAAATAGTGGTATTTAAATAAATTTATATTTATAGGTTATTTGACTTTTTACATGTAATTTTATGTGTAAATAAAATTACTGTATTTTGGAGTAACTACATATACCTCAAACTCTGAATTACTTAGGTTAAATAAAATATAACATAACCAAACAGTGTAAATATATAAGTTCACAGAAAGTTAGAGTTAATATTTTAGGTTACATCAAATCAAACGAAACCTTGAAACAAGTCCAACAATTTACCTAAACAAGCTCCTAAGCTCAAGAATAAAGAATATGACATAAAATACCACTCCAACGGTTTAACTATAATATTCTAAATTTTAATAGTCATGTCCTTATCCTCTAGTCATTCTCCGTTTTATTTTATTTTTATGAATAAAATATTTACCCCTTTTTTTTCTCTCTCTTTTTCACTTTTTTTTCTCATTTGCCTGTTAGATTCAAATTTATTATTATAATAATAATGAGAAATGAGAATAATGATTGTTGTTGGAGTTACACACTAAAATTGGTATTACTAAATTAGTAGGAGCCATTATTTTATACTCTCTATGTCCTCAATTCATTGGCCGCATACAAATTTTAAAATTCAAACTCATTTAAGTTTGACTGCAAATCATATACTCTCCGTTCCATTTAAAGTGTCTCATTTAACTTTTTAAACAGTCAAATTTAATTAATTTTGACCGAAAATTAAAAATAATGTATTTATAATTTTCAAAATATGAGAAATACATTTTAAAGAAAATTATATAATTTTTTTCAATGATATATATTTTATAATTATATAATATTTGGTCAAACTTTAAAAAACTGACCATTGAAAAATCAAATCAACCACTTGAAGTGGGACGTATGGAGTATTATTTATTAATAACTTTACAAATTTAAAAATCATATTTTTAACTATATTTTTTTCATAATTTTTATGTCTAATAATAATTAATAATTATTAATCAAAATTAGTTTAATTTAATTTTAAAATTTTATAACATCAATTATTATAGGACAGAGGGAGTAATATTTACAGGTAATGAATACAATGAAGATCAGATAAAGTGCAGAATAAACTCTTTAATTATACAGAGTATATAGTTGTTGAACTTTGCGTGATTATAAAGTCTGCCCACAGCCCACCTATGGGCTATGGGACAGAAAAGTAATATAAACATACCATAATTAGTGGTACCCCAGGCTCCAACAACGAGAATATATATGTAAAGCTTTATTTGTAGTTTCTAGCTGATACCAAAATTATTCCCTGATCAGGACCATTTCGCTGTCTGGGTTTGTCCAATACCACAACCACAGAGTATTAAAGCTGCGCAAGTTCTAGCTAGGTGAATATATAGGTTTAGTAGTGATTAGGGGTTCATTCCGTTTAATATTTTATTACCCATTATATTAACTCTCTATACATTGTTCTTTAATTTTCGTTTTTCAATTTTTATTTCAATAAAGTTTTGAAAACAGATATATAATATAGTGAAAATACAATAATTGTGATGTTAAATTGAATATAAAAAAATTATAAATTAGTAAATCTCTATGATTGATTTTATGCCAACACAGGTCATATATATAGTTACATTTAATTTAATATATAATAAAATAGATAGATTAATTTGTTTTTATCAAATCCCAGTCACCTACATTATATTCTACAACAATCACACTCATCAAAAACTCATGTACCAGAACCTGGAAGCTAACAATTAAAAACCAATTCAGAAAAGGTAACAAATCAAACAACTAGCTTAATTAGTTTATATCCGAAACACATGGGTTGAAATCACGACACATTTCAGGATTTTTACCAGGTCTTGAGCAGACGGCCTGACCACTGGGTCACTAGCAGTGCATTGAAGGGCTAGATTCATTGTCTCAACAATTTGGTTATGATGGTTAAGTGCAGAAGATTTAATTATTGGATCAACCCACGTCTCCAGATGACAATCTGAGTAGCAATAACGTGCCCACTCCACCATGTTTTCATGCACACCTAATTCAACGCTGCTTGAACTTCTTCCTGTCAGCAGTTGAATTAGTAGAAGCCCAAATTCATGAATGTCACTCTTTTCGATCAGTAGTCCCTTTTGTTTCTCTACTTTCTGCAATATAACATCAGTGAACATATAGATTAATAAGATAACACATATATCATGTGAATATTAATTACTCAATGCATAAGATATATTGATGATTAAATTACCTGTGGAAATGTAAGCTGAAGAGAGAAAACACTTGGTATCCATTAACGAAGCTCTCCCCGAAAAGGTCAATCTCATGCAAGGCTCATCCTTCTCATAGACCATAATTTTGTCGCTCGAAATTTCACATACAAGAGTACTGGGTGAACAATGAGAATGAACATGCTTGAGAGCTTTAGCAATTACAACTGCAATGTTTTTACGATTTTCCCAACTTGATTTTAAAATAATTTCCCTCAAAATTCTCCCTTCAACGTATTCGTACACCAAGAATCCACCCTTTGCTGACATACAAATCGCGATGAGCTTCACTATGTTTGGACGCTGAAGCTTATAGATTTCACAAACGTGCGATGGAGCTACTGAGCTGATATCATTAATCAAGAACTGCATGTTCTTGGCTAACGAGGACTTGCCCATGTACGAGTTTCTGAGTTTCCCTCTTGCAATAATATTTTCATCTGTAACAGAAGATAAAATGTCATCCATTGTTATGCAATTATAGGCCTTGTCATGCATGAACTGTAGCTCCCAACTCCCATCCTCTGAAAATTCATAATCTTTTTTCTTCGTACAAGTAGAAGAACGACAAAAGCTGAAAGTCCAAGAACTGCTAATGCCGCTACAATACAGCTTAGGAGAAACCACCAATCAGAAGTATTAAGACCTTTGCATGGCCATAAACCGCTAGTAGAACCACCACATAAGTCGTTACCTGCCACCGCGCTTGATTTGATAGCAACAAAAGCTCCAGTAGATGGTAAACTTCCATGGAAATGATTGTAAGATATATTTACTTGAACAAGTGACTCCACTTTGCCTAAACTGTGAGAAATTTCACCAGATAGTTGATTACATGACAAATCAAGCTTCCCCAGGACTGGCATTTCGGAGAAACTCATAGGAATCTTACCAGTAAGCTGATTATGGCTTAGGTCAAGATTCACAAGCACTCGACATAAGGATAATTCTTCCGGGATGCTTCCCGAGAGCTTGTTTTTACTAAGCTTCAACAGCACCAGCTCCGAAAGGTTTCCATAACTGGTTGGAATTTGTCCGGAAAAATCATTTTCGGATAAATCCACATTCTCCAGGTTCTCACTACCAAAACTCTCAGGCAAATTGCCAAAAAATCTGTTGCGTGATAAGTTTAGCATTTCAAGTTCTGGCATAATCCAAGTTCTTCCACTTATCCTGCCTAAGAGTTTATTACCTGAGATATCAAGGAAGTAAACAAGAGGCAGTTTGATGAATTCTGATGATAGTTGGCCCGAAAATCGGTTGTTCTGGAGCCGGATTCTTTGTAGACTCGTGCAGTGGCCAAGACTTCGGGGTAATTCACCATCAAGTGAGTTTGAGAAAAGGATGAGCTTAGCCAAATGACCGGATTTACAAAGAGATTTAGGTATTTTTCCTGTGAGATTGTTTGTAGAAAGGTCTACTACAGTGAGATTATTGAATTTTCCAAGATTTTCAGGGATATCACCTGATAGTTTATTAGACCACAACTGGAGGACTTGGAGATGAGGCAAAAAGGTTACAGAATTTGGAATTTCCCCAGTAAGATTGTTGGAAAACAAATGGAGAATCTGCAAATTGTTTAACTGGCCAATAAGTTCTGGAATTTCACCAGATAAAATATTATCGCTAAAATCAAGCGATTTTAATCTTTGCAGATTAAAAACAGAGTGAGGAATGGATCCACTGAGACTATTCATGTACAAGAAAAGGTATTCAAGATTGGTTAGATTGCCAAGAGAAGATGGAACTTCACCGGTAAGGTTGTTATACACAAGATTAAGATGATTTAATGAAGATAACTCACCAATACTCACTGGAATCTGGCCCGAAAGATTGTTGTATCCCAAGTAAATCAACTTTAAATTCTTCATTAGGCCTATATCACTTGGAATTCCACCAACTAATTCGTTGGAAGCCAAAGTTAGGTATTGAAGATTTGTCATGTTTATGATGGATTTTGGTATTTTTCCCACTAAAGCATTTCCACCAAGATCAAGAACTTTGAGATTGGATAATAATCCTATTTCTTCAGGAATTTCACCTGAAAAAATGTTGTTTGAAATGTCTAGTGTTTCAAGCCCGGAAATTGAGCTTTTTGGCAACGAACCTGTTAAGTTGTTGGTGCTTAAATTAAGATATCTAAGATACAAACAAGATGTAAAATTACTTGAAAACCCACCCTCAAGATGATTATCGGAGAGGTCGATAACTTGGATGAATGGCAACTGAAAAATAGATTCGGAAATTATTCCAGATAAATATTTTCCTGAGAGCTCAACTTTTGTGACATGAGAGGTATTGTCACAAGATATACCTTTCCAATGGCAAATTGAAGTGGAAGAGTTCCAAGAGGAAAGGGAGTGGAAAGGATCTTGAATAGAAGATTTAATGGATAATAAATTTTGGAATTCTGATCCACTGCATGCAAACAATCCAGTTAAGAAGAACACCAGCACCAATGATCCTTCATCTTTTATTGATCTTTGTTTCAACATACTTGTCATATATATAGTTTGCCTTGAAGAACTAAAGAAGTGCACTGTGTTAAACCAATCGGAGTAATCACTTTCTGCCACCATATATGCAACATAAAAGATCAATGAGTTAGAAACACATTGAATCAAGTGCTTTCAAAAGTATTGATCGAGCTTATGCAAGAATGTTTGCTTTATTCACACAACTATCTGCAGGACGATCAGCTTATACCATGATCACATAAAATCAGTAAAAATAATAATAATGACATCCATGATAATTATCTACTACAGCAATGTCAGAA
Organism: Oenanthe sinensis; assembly: GCA_028671895.1. NCBI lineage: Eukaryota > Viridiplantae > Streptophyta > Magnoliopsida > Apiales > Apiaceae > Oenanthe > Oenanthe sinensis. Next base: position 5,712,059 of record CM053795.1, on the reverse strand, counting down.
ATATATATTAACGAAATTAAATGAAAAAAATATAATACATATCAGATACAATGAGAGAATCACTGAGCTCAAAATGTGAAGTCACTCACCAAAAGTTACTTCAGCTGGGCATGTGAAGTTCTGTCGGGCTTTAAGACTAAATAGAAAGAGAAGTTTACTTGTGTTTGAATCAAATCGAGTAATGCAGTGTTTGAGGGTGAGAAATGTGAATGTATAAATAGAGCTAGGATTCAAGCTAGCTCTGTAGTCTGTATAAAAGGGCACGGCTTTGTTTAATTATTTTTTAAATATACTAGTAACATTTAATCTAATAATATAAATTACTGTAAGATATAGTTCTTGAGTTTGTATGTGGTCTGAAAACGAAGAGTTGAAAGGAGGGCCGGGGAAGGGGCAGGCAGCTGGGACAAATGTGTATGCTTATGTCCCAAAATACTCTTCTTTTGACTGGCTTTGGACTGTGACAAGCTAGGGAGGCCCTGTAACCGTTGAATACTCTTCTTTACATGCATAAATGTTGCATGCACTACAGCTAAAAGATAATCTTTTAAAATTTCCATATGGTTAAAGTATTGTGTGTTATGATTAGGTCTGGGCCTGATGCATTTGCAAAAAGTTGTACTGCAATTGTGATCCACTGCTATACATATGTGAGCTCAATATTGAGGTATTTTTCTTACTTTCACACTAGCTATACAGCTAGCCAAGTAGCCAGATGATTCATATATAAATTTATGTAACATAGTCTACAGCAGGATGAATCTTCAAGTATTGTTCAAGTAATATGTAGCATTACTCAGAGGTTTCGGCATACATATATGGGTGACGATATCTTACACTACAATAATTTTATAATATATTATAAAAAGAATACAATGCATGACATACATGTTTTCGACCGGGATTCCATTCAATTTTTGCTTATATATGTGTGTAGCTCCTCTGTGCTTTATTGCTTATATAGTGCTTCATTCCACCTTTGAATATATTTTGAATTATGAAAAATCGCTTGAAATTGATCTTCAAAAGAAAAGTGATCCTCCTGAGTTGTCTACTGTCTGGTGGATACATATTTATCAGACCAAATTATGAAAGGACATTTATGCATATTTAGAACTAAAATTGGTTTGCTAGATCGAATAATTCAAAGTCGTGATTACTTGGTACTTGACAGAAATAGATATCTTTATACTATGAATACAAGTAAATTATTCTTCAACCCCTTTCGTTTGGACGCTTTATATTATTATCTTAGATTCTCTCCCAACAGTGCAGAGATTGAAAAGAAATAACAAAAACTAAAGAGAGATCGAAAGAAAGAGAATAACTTAGTGGGTGGGTCAGCAGATTATTCACTCCAGTACTGTTTTTCCTGCATCCACTTTTTAACATGCTGCACAAATATACGTTATTAACTCCGCTTCTTAATTACTTTGTTTTTATGTCACAAGGTTGCTTGTTTTAGTTTGCGTGCGCATGTACAGGGCATCATATTATTATTATAGAAAAATTTCAATTTATGAGATAATTTTTGGGATTTCTAATATTTTTCTTTTTTTAATTGTAAATTAGGGTATTAATTAGGTTTAAATTCATTTTTTTAAATTGGATCAAGAATTGAACTTTCAAAAATCAATTTATATCCGATATTTATTATGCTGACGGGCAAACAGATCCAAAAATCTAACCCAAGTATTTTAAATTGGATCACAAATATTGACAAATATTACATTCAAATATATATTACATGCCACGTCCTTTTTCTCTCTCTAAATAATTGACTACTAACATAATAATAAGAGGAAATAATTAAAATACCCCTCGTTTTCATCATGTGTGTAAATATTTGGACGTAATTATCTGTCATTTGTTCCATTTGTGTTTATAGTTGAAAGTGGAAAGATTTGTATTATATTTAAAATTATATTTTAAATAAAAAATTAATAAATATCAAATTTATATATTATATGCATATAGAAATAAAACTCGAGTGAATAGCTTATATCTATCGTAATGTATATATATATATGTATGTATGTATGTACAGACATGTGAAATTAAAAGAGGCCATGAAGAGGGGACGCCAGTGGAAATAAAAATATTGCACACAGTAAGTAAGAAGAGTAAAATGGGAGAAAAGGGGAACGTCTTTACGTAAAAACACTAGTGATGGCAGCTCGTGCGTGCGTCTCTCCTCTGATGAATCATCATCATCGTCATCATTTAGGGGCCGGGACTCGGGAGGGGTCCACTTCCTTTTTTTCTCTTTTTCGAAAGACTAAACAGTGTCTAGTCTTTGTCACTCACGGCATGCTCCATCTCCACCCTTTCACTAATTCTCTATTTCTATGTTCTAGGGTTTTTGCCTTCCATTTATATTTATTTATTATTTTAGCTAGCCCTCCACTCCCTTTTTCACTTTTCTAGTTATATATAAACTGCTAATCCCTTTAGCTTTTCACAGTTAAACATTGCGGTGATATAGGTTAGTGCAGCTGGGAGCCTCAACTACACAAGCAAATATACAGACGATGAAATATATATATGTACAATTGCCGATTTAGAGTTTAATTCTCACCCCTCCCCTCATACTTGAAAATTGATCGAATGTCGAAATAAATATACATTTTATGCTTCACGCATACATATATCTGTATGAACATAAAAGTGCATAAAGTTATATATATATATATATATATATATATATATATATATATTTCTTTTTAAAAAACACCCTTATATAAATAATAAGAAAGAACACTTTAGAATCTTACATAAAAACTTATTTAGATTTTAAAGTTTAACATTTTTATGAATAAAAATAGAATCTAATATGAAGCTAACAAAAAATCATGACATGATTATGTGTAAATTTTATTTTTATAATATATATATAAGATTCTATGCTGAATTTCATGTTAGATTCTGTAACATTTGATTTTTAAATTTTAGATGAGATTCGATGTACTATTCAATATGTTAGTGATTATTTTAGTTTAATTTTATGATTTTAATCTTAACAAATCATTTCTCATTAAAAAGTAAGTGTTTTGATGATGTGCTTTCATGTTCTTTGTATAAGAGTGTTTTTTATGAAATGTAACTATATATTTATATACCGTACATCTTAATTTATTGTTGAAGTAAATATTAAATCTATCTGACTAGATAGTGCTCCACCAAATTAAGGTATAAAAATTTGACTAAGTGGGACATATGATTGTGCGCAGAGTGATCAGTCCACTTCACAATTTTTAAAGCGAGAATGAATGAATGATTGAATCTAGTTTTAATTTGTTATTTTGCTGGACACTGGAAACATGCAAGTAGACTTGCAGTTGTAATGGGGTTGGCAACAAAAGTTTATTGCTGCCAAACGTTAAATAGATGGCTCACATGACTCACACACACACATATATACCCTTACTATCGAGTAATATCGATGATTAAGTTTGTGATTATTTAGACCAGAACGATTGTTGTATTACTGTATCATGCATGTTATATCTAGAGATCGAAGAACCATGGCAATCCGAGCATTGCATTGGCTACCATACATGCATGGTTCACGAGTCATGACTCATCACGACTATATATCTGTTCTAGTTGATTTGTTTAATGATTTGGTCTCATGAACGCAACATCGGGGAATCTACTTGGGATAAATATTCATGTATTAAAAAAATTTGTGTTCTTTTATAATCATTTAAATTTAAATTGCATATCTTTTTTTTCTTAATATATTTAAAATAAATAAATTAATATTATAATTTTTAAAATATTGTTAATAAAATTTAGATCATTTAAAAATATAAATATTAAACCATAATATTTTGTTAATAAAATTTGAAATTTAAAACTATATTAATATCCTTGGAGTTATAGAAATTAATATATGTCTTTGTTGTTGATATTTTAGATAAATTGTTAATTATATAAAAAATTTAATTGGAATAATTAAAGTCATTATATCTATATCCTCTACTAAAATTATTTTTATTAATCATCTATATTCTATATTAGAAGTTAGAATCCTTTTTAATGGTATGTCATCATTATTGCAATTGATTTTACCCGTATAGATCTTTGCTTTGTAACTTTAATTTCTTTTTAATAATCTAGTAATTGTTGCTTGTATATATATATATATTAATACATATTACTTACTACATAATTAAATAATTTTTATTCATTGTATCTAATATTTACACACATATTATATCTAATATTTATTATATTTATACTCTATTAAAAATTGAATAGCTTCTTCTGTATTATCTCAGTTTATTATTTTATATGATATTACTTCTTCAATTTAATTTCTTTTTTATTATTTGAAATCATATTTATTCACAAATACACATGTAAGTACCTTTTATTTTTTAATTTAGGGGTTTTTTGAAAATTACCTAAGGTTAAACTCTTTTTTTTTTTGCAAAAATACTGATTTTTTAAAAATATTTTGCAAAAATATGATTTTTCAAAAAAAATTGCAAAAATGTGGTTTTGCAACTTTATAACCATATTTATAACTGGAATCAACCGAAATCAACCATAGATGCAACTTTAAAATTTAGTCAAAATAATTATTTTTTGGTTGCATAATACGTTGCTTAATAAGTTGCACGATTAAAATTAAAATGCAAACGTAAATGCAACTAAAATCAACTTCAAGCAACCTTAAATGCAAACAAAAACAACTTCGATTATTTTTTGAATAATAAAAAAATAAGTTGGATCTGGTTGCTTTTGGTTGCATACCGTATTTTTGGAAAAAAAATCAGAAAACCGTAAAATTGCAAAAAAACACCTTAAAAGTAGTATTTTTGATAATTTCTCTTTAATTTATTATTATTATAACTATGTTTTTTATTTTATTCATAAATACTCATATTAGAATATAAGAAGAGAGGCCTTTTCAATTTCATACATAAGGGGGAATCTATATTTCTTTAATATATTAAAATACTCCCAAAATTTTTGTCAAAAAAAACTCCCAAATTTGATTTTAAACAACTATGTGGTCGTTTGGGGTTCCTTAAACTTAAAATAAATTACTTATTTTGTTTTGTTTTTTTGCATATTTTCATATTTTTTTTTAAGATAAATATTTATTTTAGAATTTTAAAATCCAATATTATTTTCAAAATAAAAAATAAGTTACTTATTTTCAAAAAAAGTACATACATACTTGCTTTTTTATGAAAATAATGACTTATTTCCGGAAAATAAGTGCGGCCGAACAGGACTTATATACGTATATAGTTAGAACCACTTGAATTGATATCATTTACACTCTTTATCAATAATCCAAATCTTTATTTAATTGATATCACATTTTACGGAATTAATTTGCTTTTACGGTTAGAACCTATTTGTTTTTATAATATAATCATCTTGCGGAATCGAGGTTCGTGAGTTGTAAAGGCTCACGAGCAGAAACCTTATTATAAATTATATTCAAGGAGCATCATTCTTTGTCACATCATTTTTCGTATTGTTTAATGTTATTTTGATAATTATTTCCTTGATTACTTGAGGTATGCATGACAACTTGCAGACCCATTTCCACTGATTAGTCCATAGTTCATGGTCAGACCCAAGTGTGCCTTGGGTCCGAGGAAGGAAAGCCAACTAACAGGTGTTAGTTAAGATGAGTCTTTTAGAAAAAGGGTTGAATGCAATTTAATTAATTATGAAGGATTCTCGCTAATAACAAATAAGAATGATAATTAACAAATTAATGATGCAAATAAACTAAGCAGATAAAATGACAGGGTGTTTAAACTTTAAAAATTAATTTTATTAATTTTTATTTTGCTACAACTGTCTGGAAAATAATTTCAACTTCGACAGATACAATAACAATGAGTTTGCTATAATTTTTATACTTGATAAATTCTAGCTCAGTTACATACATGAAAGTACTTGTGAGATATGTGCATTTATACATAAACACATATCCCACTTACAAGTGTATTTTACCTTATTCCTAAAACAAACCTTGAAATAGAAACTTTATTTTTCCCATTCAAATTTGTCTTCATCCCCATTTGTAGATAAAGCAGCTATGAGATATGCAGAATTTTTTGACTCTTTAAGCACGCTTTACATTTTACTTCAATTCTCCCAATTTGCAGTAGTAGACTTGACAGACTAGATAGTAATGTCAAAATCATTCATTGTATTTTTACTATCTAGTCTGCTACCTGAAACAGACTGTCAGCTTTACTAAAAGTGTATTGTCAACTTTTAGCTCCTTTGTGGTGACATTATCTTTAACTCCGCATACTTTGCTGTCAAGCCGGATAATCCATGAAACATGTTGTCTCCAAAACTGTTGTCAACTATCCCCGTCAATGTTGTTGTCAATTACTCCGCCAAAGTTGTTGTCAGTAAAACTTGTTGTCTTCAAATCTTCATTCTCCGCCAAGTTTACTGTCAATGAAATAGTTGATGTCGTCTGTTCCAATTGTACTATCACTTGTAATGTACTGTCATAGGCTTGAGTACTTGAAATGTTGTTATCTGAGTTTTGAATCATGTCGTGCATGAACACTTAATGAACTTCTACTACATGATAGTGGGGAGATGAGAACAAGGATCCAGCCACACACATGTCCCGTCTGTGTAGAGCTAAAAAAGGGCTATGATCAAAAGGTACAAATCCCTAAATCATAAAATCTCAACCTATAAAAAGAATGCGATGAAGTGGTTTAGGGGCTACGCATACTTTGAATACACACACACACTGATAGTCTAGAAAACTATATCTCCTTCTTCTCTAAAACCTACTCTTATTCTCACGTCGGACAACCACCCCCCTCCGACATTGTTTTGCAGGCTTCCAACATCATAGTAAACTGCACCAACGAGCACCAATGCAACCCAATATGGAGAGGAAGGACCCAACTTAAAGGATATATCATCCACTTACCGTCTCTTTTTGAATTTTTAATTAAAACTTAATTAAATAGATTTGTGCATAGTTGTGGTCCAATACAATTACTCGAATAAATTTATAATTTAAATTTGTTTATTTGCTTCTTAAAGTTAAGGCAAGGGGACAAAAATTTATATATTTATATATAAAGCATATACACACACACGAGAGTTTATCTTTAAAGTTGGGTTTTTAAAAGAATGTGGCCAAATACACAAGTCGCTCTTTATGGAAACAAATAGTTGAAAACTGAACTCTAATTTTACATGTCTTCTTACTTACGAGTGTTATTTTCAATCCATTTAAAGACATATGCCCTCCTTCCCATATGATCAGATTAGCCTGCTAATTAATTAAACAAAGAAAATGCCAGACGGCGAGCTCAGGGGGGAAAAGAATGATTAATAGACCGTGCGGAACTATATATCAACTGTATATGTTACATACGTAGCATAAAAGAAAAAACTATGTTACATACTTGAAATGGGATTCATCGGTATTAATGGATTAATTAGTATTTGTAATGTTTCTTGCCAAAAGAAATATATTACAAATTAATTATTTGATTCGAAATTTGTGTCATAAATTTTAATCCAATGAATTGTTTTAATTTAAAAAAAAAATGAAATTTCAATATTAGTCGAACGCATGTGCATATTTAATTACTTTTTAAAAATAGTTCTAAGTCGATCCGCAGAACATGTGTTAATTCATGTGCGTGTATATATATATATATATATATATATATATATATATATATATATATATATATATATATATATATATATATATATAGACAGATGCTCAAATGATAACTCAAATTAGTATGAGAATTTAAAATCAATCTCAGCCCCGTATTTTATATAATTATATTAAATCACAACCATACATATTATGTAACATCTTTCATTCCTCAGTCTCTTTCCTCTATCCCTATGTTACTCACACCATCATATCACTACCACGTGTCAATTTCTCTCCAACCACCACCCCACTCCAGCCACTATAACTTCCGATCTATATATAACTTTCAACCTCTTCTTATATATTCTTCTCAGATTTGAAATTTCAGTATCTTTCTTCATCTTTCTCCTCTATTTTTGGTCACACCTCCTCATCATTTGTCATCACTAGCAACATCTCCTGCCATCACTAGTAGACGTTGACATATGAGATCTAAAATATTGATTTCAAAGTTGTTGAATCGCACTCCATTCTTGAAACTGATGTGATGTTTTTTAGAGCAGAGAGACTGATGATGTATTTCGATGTTTATTGATGGTTTTATTTATAAAGGAGACGATATGTATAGATCTGAATATATTTATTACTTTTAGGTTTTGAATTTTAGTGATTTGCGTTTGAAATTTTGTGATTTGTGTTCAAAATTTAGTGATTCTTGTTCAAATTTTTTATGATTTAACTTTAAAATTGGTAATTCAAAATTTAGTGATTCGTGTTCATATTTTTGACGGTATAGTGATTGTTTAAATTTTGGCGATTTGTGTTGAATTTAATAAATTTATAAGCTGTTATACTTGTAGCATAATATTTATTGATTCTGGTTTTAATTTGGTGATTCTGGTTTTGATTTGGTGATTGTAGTGATGTTAATGGTGTTGGGGTGTGAGATGGATGTTGGTGATTGTGGCGGTATAACTGTGATGATTGTGGTATGGTGATGACGGGTATGGTAAATGTGTTGTGTTGATGACTTGATGATGAGATATATATATAATATGGATTATGTATGACTGTATAATTAATTTTTGTAATAAATAAATTAATATAATTATAAAATTGTATTGAGTTCTTAGTTTTCATTATAAGAGAGTTCTTATTAGAGTAGCTCATTATATATATATTTATATATATATACACCGCAAATGTAATAAAGAGATTAATGTTATCTCACATAACTTTTGAAAAAAATATATTTAAATACACAAGATGACAAGAGTGTTATTATAATTATAAGAAATTATTAGTTTATAACTCGTGGAAAGCACAGATGCTATTAATAAATTATACAGAGTAAACTATATTAAATAAAAATTATAGGATAAGTAGGATTTTTAAAATAGAAAATATAGAATATAATTTAAATATAATATAATATTATCCATGAGCAGTTGTATAAAAGGAGGATTATCGAGGATAGAGTTGTATGTATGATATATCTTTTCTAAAATTAGATTTTATTAAAATTGGATGGTTGGAATCGTTTTTATGGTTCACCTAAAATTTGATGGTTATGATCTTTCCATGGTTCATCTAGTTAAGATGAAAAAAAAGTTCTCTTGTTTGTTTATAATAATATAGTATAGATAATAACCGTTAGATTGTAATTGCTATTTTTTTTACAATATAATGATATTTATATATTAATATTCATAAAATTTAATAATATATTAAATAAAAAATATTGGATAAGTAGGATTCTTAAAATAAAAAATATAGAATATAATTTAAATATAATATAATATTATCCGTAAAGAGTTGTATAAAAAGAGGACTATCGGGGATAGAGTTGTATGTATGATATATATCCTTTATAAAGTTAAATTTTATTAAAATTGAATGGTTAGGATCATTTCTATAGTTAATCTAAAATTATATTGTTATGATATTTTCTATGGTTCACCTCAGTGTTTCAAAAAAAAAAATCTCTGGTTTGATTATAATAATATAGTACAGATATATAATTATAAAAATATCGAGGCTAAAAAACATACATTAGGTAATTTGTATGAGTAATCTCAGCAAATTTATTCAGAGTAATAAATTTGTGAACATGTATACCAACTAAAATTTTAATATTCTTAAGCCGCAGGAACAAGATTCTTTGACATACCATGTAATTGTATAATCTAAGGCACCTACTCTTAAAATCCTAGAAAATATCATGAGAATTGGGCTGAAATCTCAATGCTGAATAATTTGCGTTACGAATTTCTAGAATAATTTTTATCAAAAAAATTCCTACGAAAACCTCAGCGTTTAGATGTATAATCAACTAGCAATATAAAACTCAATCCCGGCCCTAAAAAAAACATAAAACTCAGAGAAGAAGTACGTCCTGTTTACTTATTATGGTTCATCTGCGTGTAGATATAATCAATATGGGCCGCAAGTGTTCTTCTCATTAAACACTCCTCTTCTCCAGGGCCCGAACAATTCACGTCTGTTGATGATACCTTGGCAACTTCATCATCCTGTAACCAGAACATACATTTTTATGAACATCAATCATATCCGTCGTCATTAGAATTTGTTCAAGAAGATTAATCTAGGGCATGCATATATATTGCAATGATCACAATAAATTAAAAACATTATATTTATAAATATACGACATAATTAAGATCGAATATATGTACCGTTTGATGTGTTTTCATCGGTGTGACATCGCTGAATGTCGGACCAGTTCGGGCAGTGGCCTGAGTTATGATCAGGAGGAAAGAGATGATGCAAAGGTTGGTGAGCTTAAACATTATGATGAAAAGAAAAGAGATCATAGGAAAACAGAAGACTGTTAAAAATGAAATTATATAACCCTTGAAGATTGGAAGGGGCAAATGTGGAAATGAAGAGACAATATTAACTTTGAAATGAAAAATACGATGCTAAAAGTATGGGTAGCGATGACTAGTCCTCAAAACAGGGTTGGCCTTTATAATTTGAGTTAGTTTGACAAACATTACGATGACTTTGAAATCCTAATTAATTTGATGTATTTTATTTCATTGAAAATATGTTGTATGTGCATACAAAGACTCTATTTTCAACCGTGGTTTTGGTTCAACTCATCTAATTTTTGTTTCAAATATGGGCAAGTTCGAATTGGTGCTGTTTTGTGTGGCCGGAATCAAGTCTTCTGAATCAAGTAGTATCGAGAAGCATATATATCAGCTTTTTGTATCGTAAGGTTACAACTATCAACATTACACGTCTGAACAAAAAAAAAAAAAACTATCAACATTACACATAATTATCCTAAATTTTACACATGTAACTTATGAAGTGTGCTACTACAGATTTTAACAAGTAGTTAAATTAATCCATAAAAGCCATGATCCGAGCTATCAACATCAGAATTACTACTAGACTCACGGCTCTTCTTTCCATTGATCAAATCAGCAATATTGCTTGTAATACTGCTGTGTGGGCTTCCATCCTTGTTCTTCTTCTCTTTTCTCTTTCTCCATTGCCTCTTCTTAATCCAATGCCTTGCCAATAAAATCCCTAACCCTAAAAAAACTATCAAAGTTAAACCCCCGCCAAATACCACTAGCTCCACAAGCACCCAATTTGTTCCTTTTTTGTGCGGCAAAATTGCCCACACAGCTGCAATATAAGCAGAAGACATGAACAATGTAGAAACCCACATGACTTTGTGTGTCATTTTAAGTAGCGTGGTCATAGATTTTCGCTTGAAGGGTACAAGAGTAACAAGAACATTGACGATGCCAAGGGACAAGAATAATGCTAATATGTTGCATACCATAAATACTTGGAATGGTCTTTTGGTGCCCAATTTTGCCCTTCCTGTCTCTTGGTCAAATCCACCAGGAGGGTTTACTCCAGCAGCAAATGTAACCGTGGCTATTAATACTGCTACAATTGTTATAGTGTTTCTTGCATTCCTCAGTCCTTCATTTTGTTCTTCCTAGTGTTTTGATCTTTTGTGCTTGTGTCTATGCTGAGATTTAGGGTAAGGAGAAGGTCGAGTATAAGGTGAATTGTCCGGAAATGTTCCAAGTGTGGGCTCATAAATCTGTCGTAATTCTTGTGATTTGGGGGGAAGTTGTTCACCTCTCTTAGCGCCGGCTTCTTGTAATTTTGGTACAATTACAAGTACACCAGAATTACTTGATTCAGATTCAACCAGATCCAGTGCTGTATACCCATTTCGGTTCAATACATTCACTTGTACTCCACATTTTAATAGATAGCTGACCATCTGCTCTCAAAAAAATATAAAATAAATAAAAAAATCATGGAATATAATATAAGATCCCGAGTAATTAGTATATCTCTAAATATATTGTCTATATTGGTCTTGCTGGAATCGATCTCTACAATACACATACTCTATAATTGCACTTGCACCCACCCTTTTATTCTATTAATGTACCAATAAAATTAGTAGTCACCGAGAAATATTAATCTTACAGCTCTGAGCTTTCCAGCAGTTGCAAGGTGCAATATGGTATTTCCATCGTTATCCTGCATATTCATTAACTTTGTGACATTAAGCGTCTCCATCAAATATTTAACAGCTTCATATTGATTATTTTTCACCGCCAGATGAAGAACGGTTTCACCATTATTTGTAACCAAGTTGGAAGATTCAAGGCTTGATAATAAAATTTCATCAATAATGTTAACTCGTCCTTTGATTGCTGCCCAATGGAGAGGGGTTCTACCTTGATTATCTTGTAAGAAAGAGAGATCATGGTCAAAATTCAAAAGCTCCCTTATTGTTTCCAGATTACCTTTGCTGCAAGCGAGATGCAGCGGTGTCCATCCATCAGCTGCTGTTTTCTTACTTGCAAAATCAGATCTGGCATTTAGTATTTCCTTCACAATTTCTGTCCAGAGAAACAAATAGTATGATTTAGGTTCTGATTACAAGTTCAGACAACGTACGTATTGGAGTAGCAAATCATGCATGTGCATGCCTTTAATCCGAAATGGACACACATTAAATCAGCTGTAAAAACTAATTTTGTATAATATATATAGAGAGTGGACTAAAAATCTTTCGGAGATACTCTATGCAGGTTTTGTATATTATATATTATCAAAATTGGGTATCCAAAAATTTAAATAAATATTTGAATTTTAAGAACACAAACAACTGAATATATATATATATATATATATATATATATAATTTTATTTTCCGATTTTCACAAGCTTGATTAATTAAATACTACCAACAAGTATATATGTTCAAGTAGATATTTTTGTCATTAAAGAGAAAAGGTTAATAATGTCATTGTGAATACTAGAGTCGCTTAATTGGGTGCGCATATATTGATTTTATTTTATTTTTGAAGATTGCGCATATATTAATTTATTTATTTTTTAAGCTATACTTGGTAACAAGAAGATAATATATTCGGAAGATTATACTATATGCATTCCAGAACGTTGGACCACAGCATGCCAACTCTCAAATGCATAAAGCATAACGACTTTTCTAATTTCTACCTTCTAAAAATGTTATAGTAGTTGCACACAGAAGAAGAGCTGGATATATCGCTACTTTCTGTAGGTCCATATTATATTACAATAAATAAATAATGTGAGACAATCGCAAGTTCATGTGTCAATTTTATATCTATTAATTTAATTATATATATAGCATGATTCATGCAGTTCTAGCTAAAATTCTTTAATCGACCCAGATATGAAAAATCAGAAACATCATTCCCTCCTGTATATGGAGCTAGGTTTTGAGCTAGAGTTTAGTTCCAATCATCCGTTTATTTGTTAAGCATTACTCCATTTAAGTTACAACTTGAACTTGAGAGGGGAGCAACAAAAGTGGAAAGCAACCGGAGAAAAGAAGTGACAAGGACAAGTCAACTCCATTACAGGTCAATGCGAGTTAGCCGACGCAATTACACAAAGATTAATTAGTATTTTTCTGTTTGTTTGTTATCAATAATGTGTATATACTTATACCGTACCACAGTATTTGCACCTAACATGTATATTTATTTATATGTAGATATCGCGTAGCCAATCATCTCCAAGAAAAGCTTAATTATCAAAAGTTGCAATTGAGTTGAAATCAACTTTTTATCACTAATTTGGCTTCAAACTTATATTTATACAATTTAGATGTCTTATTTTAACCTCTAATATAATGTAGTAATAATAATAATCTGCAGAAAAAGAGAATATAATTCGTATATAAGTACTATTTTGGAGGTGTAAAAACTATTACATTTTTGTATAAATAAATATCAACATGCATGGCTCTTATTTTTTTAGAAGTAAATATTAAGATTCTTAATAACTTGGTATATATTGATAATTAAGAGATAATAAATTTAAAATTGAATAATACATAATATTAATATATTAATAATCTAATCTAATCTACATTATCAAAATATATTAATAAACTACTCCGTAATAAATAAAAAAAACCACCCGCGCATTACACACGGAGTAAGGCAATAAGCTAGCAAGTAGAAACCGCGGGAAGCTGAATGGTCGGGACTCGGGAGGCCTACTGCTAGCTATCATACAATGATACAACTATTGCCCTAAACATTACAAGCAAATACTCCCTCTGGTCCTATTTATAGGTCGTTTGACTTTTTGCACGTAACTTTATGTGCTTTGACCACATAGCTAGAATTAATATTTTTTAAATTTTCTTTTTGTGAATTAAAATTTAAACATTATATTTTTATTCAGAAAAAGAAAATTAAAAAAAATCAATTCTAAGTATATAGTCAAAGCACCTAAAGTTACGTGTAAAAAGTCCAGTGACCTATATAAAGGACCAGAGGGAGTAATTAATAATCGGTACACATTCTTGTGTACGCGTCAATGTATGCTTGCTCAGAACTAGCTAGGTTTACATTTATTTGTTTACTTCACAATAAACAAATCTGATCAAATTGTACTCGAAAGTCGTCATTTTCTGAAAGAAACGAATCACATGGCTAAATAAATTCTACTATTCATATCAATTTCCAATTAAAATTAGCAATACTGTAGCAATGCACATCAAAGTAAACTGGAAAGTAAATAATTACTACGTACATATATACGTACCTGTATGACCAGCTGAAGCAGCAACATGAAGGGAAGTATTACTAGTCCAAACATCCACTTCTAGCATCAGTAGCCTTGGAAAGTATAACAATTGCTTCACCACTTCAACTCTCCCTCTCTGACATGCCCCGAAAAGTGCACTTTCATCCCGAATATTTAGCTTATAAATAACCGACCGATCAGTCTCTACCAGAAGCTTCATCACTGCAACATGCCCTTCTTTGCATGCCTCATGCAAAGGCGTCTCCAAATCTCTGTTCTCCGCAACCACCATTTCCCGGCACAACCTTATAATTTCGGATGCTAATTCGATGTGACCAAATCTTGCAGCTAGATGTAGCACTGTGTTCAATGATTTATAATCGGTTTGGTTTACGGAATTTGGGTTTTGAGTAACAAGTTTTACAAAGGCAGCAACATCTCCGTTTATGATCGCTTCTTGCAAGTTTCTATCCATTTTTTTAGGTGTATTGATTGGGAAGGGTAGCTAGTAAATATATATATAACAGTTTAAATTAATTTAGTTTGATCAGCACTGGTAGTGAAAGACTTTATGGTGATGAACTGATGAGCAGCTTAATTTTTCCACAGCTGCAGCAACTAGGAAAATTCACTCAAGTCTTAATAAACGTGTTCAATTTTTCTTTCCTCTACAAATTACACACACACATATGTGTGTGTTTGTGTAATAAATAAATCATCAGCTTGTCATTGATGACAATTAATTAATTTTGGTCATTGACGTACAAACCTATATATTGCAATAAAATTCAACTCACAACATTTTTAAATTAACCTCCGAGCTGCTAGTATCAACGTCACTTGTTTCATAACTGATTATAATTACGGCTAATCGTGTCGTTAATTAGAGTAAGATACTTAATTGGTCATCCGTGACGATTCACGGTTATGAAGGGTGTGATATTCTTTTGGGCAAGTTCTAGTAATTTGTAGCAGGAAAATGTGTTTGCAAAACGTGCAGTTGGCTATTTATGTACGTAGATTATTTTGATTTAGAGCTTTTCTCGTTACAATTTTAAATATAGATTATAAATCCTCATGCTTTGCATCAACGGCGAAATCAAAAAGTTTTAAATGTGATCGATGGCTAAACAATAAAAAATATTAGAAGAGATTTTTTTTTATGTTCTAGTGCTGACTAAATTTTTATCTATTAAATATTCTTTATATGACTTTTTTTAATTTTAATGGTGGTTCTAAATCGCACCAACTCCTGTGTAATTCCATCACAGCTATGTACGATTGTTTATTTTCCGTCACTATTTTACACGATTGTATATTTTCTAAAGTGGATGTAAAAATTACCATATATACTGAAAAAGACAAACACGGCTCACAGAGAAACTGCAAACAAACTGGCAAGTTCTATCAATTAAAAAACGGTTAAATTTGACGGGCATAGTGTTGTTTTATGATTTTGATTTTATTATTCTTCTTATAATTGCCGGTACAAATAGGGCAGTTTAACAAATTTAATTAACAATGTCAGTCGAAAGATAAGCTAATTGATTGCACTAAAAAAATACTTAAAAGAATAAATTTAGATATTTGGTTTTTATCATATAAAAGGAGACAGACGCCATACAATCTATCTGTATATAAATGGGTGCTTGTTTTTATGTGGACGTCAAAATTAGAGCATAGGCTTTTGTCCCAAGAGTGTATATATATATAGGGGTACTGTCGGAATAAAATCTCATATTTCTTTAAACATAAAATTCTGAACTGATTGAGCATGTTTAATTTTGTTCGAATTATAGACTAAAAACTGCACAAGATTTTTTGGAAAAATATTTTGAATCAGAGTTTATATTCGATATTATTGGTAATCATCAAATTTTAACTAACTAACTAACTAGATGATTGTTTCACCAGAGTGCAGGAGGGAATGGTTCTAAGCTAGTATGCATCAAACCTAGACAATGTTTTAAACATCAACGAACCATGTTAAATATAAATGCAGAACATAAATATACATGAAGATCCGCTTTGGCATCATAAGCAACCGACATGTACGCCCTAGCCTGCAACTGAATTTATTGATAGATTCACACATACATTAGATATCATAACATTTTAGCTCTCTTCGTCCCTTGACAGAACCTCATACGACCTATCGATGAAAAAGCTGTCATAAACAAGGCCAGCAAGCCCGCCACCGATGAGAGGCCCTACCCAATAAACCCAGTGATCGGTCCATATTCCGGTTATCAAAGCAGGCCCAAATGACCTAGCTGGGTTCATGGAAGCCCCGGAGAAAGCCCCGCCAGCCATGATGTTGGCCCCCACTACAAGTCCAGTCAGTAATGGACCTTGGCCGTAAAGAAAGCCCTTTTTAGGATCCACAATAGTAGCATAGACTGTGAATAGCAACGAAAATGTCAAAACAATCTCCATTACAACTCCTTGTAGACTGTCCATTCCAGCAGCAAGTGTGTGTACCGGAGTAATCTGCATATGTCAAATTAAATACATTTACACCAACCATTCAAACAAGAGACAAAAACTAAATCAATTAAACAAATACACATTAATCAGACTGTTGGGCTATTTTAAATCTACGTATTTACTTGCAATATCTACATGACTACATGCAATATCACCGTTGGGAGAATTATAATGCTAAAATGTTTTAATTAATGCATGCTTAGAGGCTTAAAGCATTGGCGGAACCAGAATTATAATCAAACTCGCCTAGAACGAGAAAGATATGATAGTTTACTGAAACATATAATAATAAAATTTCACTAACTATATATTAGGATTAGTCGATCCGGCCGGGTAAAATTGAAGTACAAAATGAAACTTAAAATTTCAAAATTTTCAAGTTCGGCCCGGCTTCACCAATTTGTAGTAGTTTGTATGCTATTAGTTTGTTTATTAATGAAATGAACAATGTGTGTATAAGCATGCATATAAAATTTGGGGAAATAGGGTAGTGTACCAGTCCTCCTGTAAGATACTTGAGAAGAGCACAAGCTGCTACAGAAGCTAAGCACTGATCGATCCAGTAAAGGATGGAGCGGAAGACGGTGATATGACCTCCAACACATAGGCCGAGCGTGACAGCAGGGTTAAGATGACCGCCAGAGATTTTGAAACCGGCAGAGATCATGACAGCCACCACTAGTGTATGTGCAATCGCCACAAAAAACAGTCCCACTACCTCATTTCCACTCAATTTATCTGCCATGCACGCGAATAATATATATTTACTCGATCGTTACACAAAAGAAAAATATATATAATTTAATTGTTGATGATCGAGTTAGCTAGGTACCGGTGGCCATGGCCGATCCCACACCGGCAAACACGAAAAGAAAGGTGCAGATAAATTCAACGACGAGAGCTTTGATACAGTCCGGCTGCAGCGCCTCTGTGCTGGTGCCAATTGCAATCTTTGCCATTATTATGATCACGTACTTGCCTGTTTAACAGCTTTCAGTTGTGTAAAGTTGCTACAAATGGCTTCCTGGCTTCGTTCAATTATACAACGCTTCACTACATTTTATATTCAAAAAAAGTGATCATGCCAGAGAGTAAATTAAAGATTCCACGTCCTGGCTTGTCATGAAATCAATTCATTATAATATTATACTATAGGCTAGGTAATTAGGTATGTAGCCTCGTGGCACGTTATGGATTAAATTATATTATGATAATTGATTTAAACCAACATTATATTTATCGAGCATTGACTTTTTATATATAAAAAATTCTCACCATTAAAAATTTGAAATTTTAAAAGAGCTGGTATTTTAACTTACATTGGGGTATAAAGTTCGACTACGGGCGCCTTAACGACTGCTTAATCCTATTGGAATGTTACAGCTATTTATACCTGTTTAAAAAATAATTTAAGTCCCTCGAATCCTCGATCAGATTTACAGCCTATATAACCCTTGCATCAGATACGACAGCGTTCTCTTTAAAGCGGCAAAATGTTAGCTAGCTAGTGAGTTTATATTCTCGTTTCTGTTTTTTGTATGCCTTTTTGTAAGTTTTCTTCTGCACGTCAAATTGTTCATGCTCGGAAAGCAGTTCTTTATCTCATTTGACTTCGGAACATTTGAGTATTATTTTCATATTAAGCGTAAAAGCATGTGTAAGCACGGGCTACTAAATTGATTTTTTTCACTATCATATTTTGTATTTTAATCATAATTTTTTAAAAAATTGATTATTTTTTAAAAATTTTACTTTTTTATTTAACTAAAATTAATTTGATTCAAAATCCAATTAATTAGTTAATGAAATATAATTGTAATATATCGGTGCCACATCGAAACATGTATAAAATTTAGTTTATATATACAGTAGAGTACTATCATCAAGTTTATTAACAAATCATGATTCTTTTGTATTGGAGTAAACTTGTGGATTATCCAAGTTTTTGTATTTGAGTTAGTGCATCTTGAACTTATTTGTGATATAAATTAGGGACTTGATCTAATTTCGAGAATTGACTTTGATACTTGACAACTGAGTCGAGCTTTTTTCGAAAGCAGATCAAGTAATCATATCACGCATAAGTACATAATTTCACAATGCACTCACTCAAATATAACAATTCGAGTAATACACAAGTCCATCATTGACCTCCAAAAAATCATGATTCATTCATACATTTGAACATATATATATATATATATATATATATATATATATATATATATATATATATATATATATATATATATATGAAAAGATAAGAAATAATAGAATCTTTTATCTTCATGACACGATTCATTCACACGTATACACATATTATGAGTATGATATGAAACACATGTGGCTGAGTGATGTAGTAGTAAAAAGATTTTTAAGTTTGTTGGTAGATTAAAATTGAACTTCTTCCAACAATATTTTTTAAAAATAAACGATAAAAAAGGCAAATTAGAGATTTTAATTTATAAATAAAATGACTCAAAAATAAAATGTCTTAAGGTCAACCATGATCTCTCATTATATATATATTATAAGAGATTGTCTAAAGTCAGCTCTGCACATGCACTGAATTTAGACTCGCCTCTCGTTAGCATATCTTGTATATGTTAAAATTGCATATTTTTTCAGTTTGTATTTTATAATTTATTATTTAATTTTATAACTCTCACAATAATGATAATATTAAATTTGTTCATTATTGCAGAGGTTGTCTACCCAATAATTTGGAGATTTCCATCTCTTTTTAAAACTTAAAAGGGCCACTTGCAATAATTGTTGGACAGAAGAAAAATCCCACAAATATAATTTAAAGATCTTAAATATTATTTATTTTTATTTGCAAAACAAATTAAAATATATTATATATACGATTACTTGCAGAATATATATAACTTTTAAAATATTCAACTAAATAGCGTTCCTTGTACTTCATATATTAATATATAAACCAAAATTGAAATCTTATTGTCATGCAAAAGGTTTATGACAAGCACATTTGTTTGTACTCTACGGAGTATATTTTTCAGACATGTCCAATCAAACTGCAAAATGATTATCAATTTAAGTAATTTACGGTAAAAATAGAGTTAAAATCATTTCGTAAAAATTAAAGCATCTACTTTTCACTTCATATGCAACCACTCAATTATTGACCTAATGTTTACAAATTAAGCCTGTCAGTCTATATATAAATGTTTACAATATGGTCCTCCCACTTCGTCTATTCTCCTTGGTGAATGATGATCCACTTCCCAAAGAGTATCTTTTACTGTTCGAAAAATTAATTAAACTTAAAAATAAATTCGAATTTCTTAGATATATGCGTAAGAGTATGTCCAATGGTTGTGTAAAAAAAATGAAATTATTCTTATAATTTAACATCAAAAAATGATTTTTGTATTAAAATAGCATAATGTCTCCAATGCATTGTTCTAAATCTTGTTTCAAAATGTTAAAATTGAATAAAAAATTGATAAAAGTAGTATTGAATATATTAGGTAGAAAATTGACGTCCCTCATTTATTCATTTCCCTCCTTTTTTGTAGAACTTTCTGAACTAATGACGATGTTATGTATGTTCTTGTAATGGATTACCAGGAGCTGTACAAGGATGCTGTGGATTCGGATATCATCTGAAAACTAACTACGACATGGTTAGGGGTGAGTACAGTTAACCGAAAACCGAAAAAACCGTCCGAACCGAACCGACCAAACCGAAAATTTAGGTTTTTTAACGGTTTGGTTTGGTTATGGTTTTAAATTTTAAAAACCGAAAGTTTTGGTTTGGTTTTGGGTTGATCTAATTTTCCATCCGATACAACCGAACCGAACCGATATATAATATATATAAATATATAATATATATTTATAATATTAATTATATATAATATAAAAAATTAATTTATAGTGTTACTATATATACATACAGTGAGCAAGTATCTAATATCTTACTCTCTTACTGTTTTAAAAGCCCAGCCCAAATGAAGAGTAATAGTCCATACTCCAAATTATATACAGACATCTATTCTTTTAATTTACCCTAAATCCTAATCAGTTTACCCTTGAGCCGTAGAGAGAGACCTGAGACTTGAGAGATAGATACACTCATACACCTTCAATTCCACTGAGTTAATATTCTTGTAAGTTTAACATTCTTGTTCTCTATTTTTGTATGTTACTGTCAACCGATTCATTATTATTTTTTGGCTAAATATTTGATTCATTGTTATTTAATGGAGTATGTTGTATGAATTAATTTCATTAGAGCTTTTCTAAATTTGGTTTTTGTTTTAGGATTGAAACTTTGAAGCTTGAAGATATGACATCGGTTGACAAAGATCTTACTGGAGAAGCATCAGTTGAAATTTTATCTGGTGTACCCCGTGATGCAATCGGTGAAGAGCATACAGAAGAGTATTAACAATCTGAATTAAAACCTCAAGGTACACAACCTAGAGGTGAAAGGTCAGATGTTTGGAAATTGTTTACAAAAGATCCTAATAATAAGAAAATGACTGTTTGTAACTTCTGTAAAAAAAATAATACGTAGCTTTTTCAGGAAATGGCACGAGTTCTCTATGGAATCATTCCAGAAAGTGTTTCAAGAACCCTAACAAAAGAGCCAATAAAAATCAGCCTATTTTTTCTTTTGAAAAGAAAAGGGAGGGGGTAGTACTCTTAAGAGTCATACCTTTAATTATAACAAGTGTAGGGAAGTTTTGGCAGAAATGGTGATTTTAGATGAGCACCCCTTTAGGATGACAGAAATTGTAATCTAATGTTCTATTAAATACGCTAGTTTATTTTGTTTTATTTTATAATTGAACTTTGTAATGGTTTTAAACCGAAACCGATCTGAAACCGAACCGAAACCGAACTTTATAATGGTTTGGTCGAAATGTTTTTTGGTTTGGTTATGGTTTGAAAATTTGAAAACCCGAAATTTATGGTTTGGGTGGTTTTTCCGTCTCAACCCGACCAATTCACCCGATACTCACCCCTAGACATGGTAAATCAAAATCTGTATCAGCTACATTGCAATTGAATATGCTATAAGTAGAATTTGGACTGAGAAATCTGATGTATATAAGCTTTTGCTGCAGGGTTTTTGGACTGTTAACATATGCGCCTTGTAAACCGCGGGCTTCAGATATTGACATGGTCTGAGATCTAAAGGACCATACAAAAACTCAAATGACATGCTCTAGAGTCTCGTTTAAACACTATGCAGTAGTTAATTCCGTAATTCACTGTCTTGTGCCTACTGCCTAATAGCTATGCTTTAGAAAATGGAAAGTTTAAGACATATTTTATATATGTTCTTGATGTAATTTTTGGAAACTAACTAATGGAGATTATTCCTTACTATGAGAACTTAAACTTTCATATTTAGATCTAAGACATTTTCTTTGTGTAATTCATAAAAAAACTGAGTTGAAGTTACTTGCTTGAAATGAGTTATGTGGGGTTTGTCCCTGAATTTGTAAAGAAAAGATAATGAGTTTATATAACATCTTGTATTAGTATTGTTTACAACTACTAGTGTAAGTAGGGTTGTAAACGAACCGAGCTGATCGTCAGACTCAACTCGACTCGTTTAACTCGACTCGACTCGTTTAATAATCGAGCTTGAACTCGAACTCGAACCAGAAAAAAAATTCGTTAAACTTAACAAGTCGATCCGAGTTTTGTAAGTGTCTGACTCGAATTCGACTCGAGTTTGACTCGAACTCGACTCGACTCGACTCGAACTCGACTCGTGAAACAATATATATAAAAATTTGTAAAAATAATAAAATATACATGAACTCTAAATAAAAAAATTAAAAATATAATTGATCAACTCGAACTCGACTCGAGTTCGACCCGACTCGAAAAGTTCGTGAACAACTCGAACTCGACTTGGTTCTTAACGAACTCGAGTTCGAACAACAAAATTTGATCGTTAAGATAATCAAGTTCGGCTCAACTCGTTAAGAAAAAGCTCGAGCTCGAACTCGAACTCGTTAAAGAAAAACTCGACTCGACTCGACTCGTTTACGACCCTAAGTGTAAGTAGAATGCTTATGTCATATGATGCTATTGAACTTGTTTTAATTAAAAATAAATAGTAAATAAACTTTTTAAATTCTAAATATATAATTTGAAATACTTGAATTTAAAAAACTTTTTATTTGGATGCGGTAGCATTAAAAAAAAAGTGCATAATCAACAAAAAATTAATTTTATTTTTCAAACACATATTTAGAGTTATCTGTTTGATATTTATTATAATTTTGGTAATTCAAATGATATCCCGTTAAAATCGGTTAGTAAAATGATATATGGACTTTACTTCAGTGACTATTTTGATATTTAACCCTTTTTTTAATATACGTGTAAAAGTCAAATAAGCCAACTAAAATGAAAGCAAGAGGACATCACACATTTAAATATCAGTTGCGTCTGTAACATCATAGATAAAGTATGTGCATAAGCGCGCCTGAAAACTAGTTATATAGTCAAATTTATATACGATCTTATAAAGTAACATTAATTCCATGTTTACTTCTCTGTCCTAACGGCGCTCACAATTCACAACAACGAGATTTATTAAGAAGACAAGTACTCGTGATCCGGTGAGACTCAAACAGTAAGGTTTGCATACCTAACACATTATGTAAAAAAAAATGTCACACAACGGCCGAATCTCCCTCATGCTTTATTTAATTTCTCTTCTACATTTGACTCTCGATTCATACCAAATATACAAATTAATCTATACTCGTTTAAAAAATAATAATTCTTCTGCACGTAAAATTGCTCATGCTCGGCAATTACTTAGCTTTATCTCATTTGACTTTGGAACAGTAGATTATTCTTTTCATATAGTGTACGAATCAATTGTCTAAAGTTAGCTCTGCATATGCACTTAGACTCGCCTCGTTAGCATATCTTGAATAAATTAAATTTGCATATTTTTTTAATTTTGATTTTATTACTCACAATAATGATAATATTAAATTTGCTCATTATTGTAGAGGTTGTACTACCCAATAAATTTGGAGATTTCCATCTCTTTTTAAAAGGGCCACTTGCATAATTGTTGGACAGGAAAAATCCCAGAAATATAATTTAAAAATCTTAAAGATTATATATTTTTTATTTATAAAAGAAATTAAAATATATTATATATATAATTAACTTGCAGAATATATATAATTTTTAAAATATTCAACTAAATAGCGTTCTTTATACTTCATATATATATATATATATTTATTAATATTTAAACTAAAATTGAAATCTTATTGTCATGCAAACGGTTTATGACAATTGACAAGCACATTTAGTTAAATAATTGTCAATGTGAAAGGTTGTAAATTATTTCAAGTCTTCCCAATACACGGAGAATTAATGACAAGTTGAAAAGTCAACTGCAGCATAGCTCTGTTTCATACTAACGTGGTAGATGCTCGTGCTCAGTAAATAAGACATATTATATATACAATGTACAGACTCCATCAAAAAGAAATACAATTAAGTTCGTCTCATCTCAGCATCATTTCCTTATTACATTATTTAATATACATGTTCTTTACGTTATATTTATAACTCTGTAATATAAAGTTTATAACATACTCTATATTTTTCAGACATGTCCAATCAACCTGCAAAATGATTATCAATTTAAGTAATTTACGTACAGTAAAAAATAAGTTAAAAACATTTCGTAAAAATTAAAGCATCTACTTTTCTCTTCATTTCAATCTTTTCTTTAAGTTCGTAAAACTCCGGCCTATGCAACCACTCAATTATTGACCTAATGTTTACAAATTAAGCCCGTCACTCTGTCAGTCTATATATCAATGTTTACAATATGGCCCTACCACTTCGTATATTCTCCTCGGTGAATGGTGATCCAGTTCACAAATATCTTTCTGTCGAAAAAATAATTAAACTTAAAAATAAATTCGAATTTCTCAGATGTATAGGTAAGAACCCAAATCCCATGCATGTTGCTGCATTATTGCAAAATCTTTCTCTATCATTGCCTAGTTATATGATGATGTCTCCACTACTACGTGAAACTGTGAAAGTAGTAATACAGTATTATTTTTCATTTGCAGCAGTATTTTACTTGCCATCAGATAATTCATAATTGTAAAATGGTTGCTCGTTACTACTTACTAGGATAATAAGTTATATTTTTATATTGTTTGACTGTTAGTCTTGGACGGCTCGACCCACTTTTGTCATTTAAATTAAATTATAATTTTATTTTTCAGTTTGTTTAACCAGTACTACTAAGGTATATGTGATAAAAGAAATCCAGTGTTGCTATTTTCATATATTTAGTCATAAAAATAGCAGATATATGATTTTTTATTTATCAATTAATTTATACTTTTACTTTTTAGACACTTGTTCATAAAAATAAAAAAATGTATAGTGACACTATATATCTGTGAACATATCCTATTTTTATAATTAAAAACCTAAAAAAAAATAGAAGATACTTTTTATCATGTGCGGCATTAAACAAATCGTTTATTTGTACGCATAAGGTAGTACGTTATAATATATTAATATATATATATATATATATATAGGACCCTGCTCAAATAGAAAATAACTTAGAATAGAAAATAGAAAATAAGATCTACACCACATATTCAATCTAATTTAATGGCAAGTGGAGCATCCACACACAAATCAAATACACCCTCATACACCCAATCCCACATAATCCCTCCGTTTTTAATTTGATTTTTCCCGTTAATTAGTGAACTTTTTTTCAAATCTAACTTCACCACATTTTTCTCCATCTCCCAACAATCAGTTTGCATACCATATGTGATATATTCCGGTGACTTTTATTTTTTCGACGATTTCCATTATTTTTTGTGAACCCAGGATATATATTTTAGTGATTTCTGTAATACAAATTAGTGATTTCTATAATACAAATTAGTGGTTTCTGTAATATAATTTAGTGATTGAAGTTTGAATCTGATAATAAGTGACGTATTTATTTTATTTATAAATTATATTTGCCGAAATATAGCACATATGGTATGAAAACTGATCGTTGGGAGATGAAAAAAAATGTGGTGAAGTTAGATTTGAAAAAAACTTTGCCAATTGACGAGAAAAATCAAATTAAAAACGGAGGAGAATAGATGGGATTGTGTGTGTGAGGGTGTATATAATTTGTGTGTGGGTGCGGCAGGTATAATGATAAGGTTTTCTATTTCTCATTTAAGCTATTTTCTATTTGAGCAGGACCCTATATATATATATATATATATATATATATATTTGGATATGATATTTTCATTTTTCAGACAAACAAGCGTACATATTCAGCAAGAAAAGAGGATATATTGTCTTCTAATGGTACATCTTTCGATCATGTTAATTTTTTTTTCAAGTTTGATCATGTCAGTTAATTCCATGTTCCAGGGAATGGAAATGAGTAGCTGTCAGGGTTTAAATTATACATGCGGATATGATTCTCATTCATCAATAAAATTGCTTCACTATAAATAAATAAAAAGAAGGAAGTACGAGGGAAAAGAGATTCCTGACTCAGATCCCATATAAAAATATACTACATCACAGTTTAATATCAGTTGCGTATGTAACATCATAGATAAAGACGTGCATCATCGCGTCTGAAAACTAGTTATATAATCAAACTTATATATGATCTTATAAAGTCACATTGATTCCAACGAGATTTTTTAAGATGACAAGTACTCATAATCTGGGGAGAATCAAACAGTAAGGTTTGCATTACATTATGTTAAAAAAATTGTCACACAACAATCATTTCAGAATCTGTTAGATTAAATCCAACGTCCGAATCTACATCATGGTTCAATCCCCCTCATTTGAATTATCTAACAGATGCTATTTTATAAATTTATAAACTTTACTTGAACACACATCTCATAAACGAAAATTCAACTATCCATATCAGGCTATCACCAACTATTTACTGCAAGGAGAACACACACATTTATAAGAACGAGCCTCCACCTTACTTTCCTTCCAAATGGGGCTTTACGTCTTGAAAATAATTGCAATATTTTTTTCCATTTTATATTTACATTTTTTACTTTTTATTTAAAAAATAATAGCTCCCTTTCCAAAGACCGTATATACATATTACTAAAAAAATGAAATAACTTCGACCAATATATTCTCAGTCTAGTTTAGAAGAAGTCAAAAATACAAGGTCCTCTGCTCGTCATAACTCATAACAGCGCAATGCATAACTTTTTCACTTACACAGTTGAAGTCCAAAAACTTGCATATATATTTTTTGAGCCCATTTTAAATATTATTGTATCTTGCAATATTATTGTATAACTTTTTCTTTAAAAAATTCCTGTAAAAGACATGTAAAATTACACTGCATAAAACCATCTTAATTGGCTTTTCTATTAAGCAATTTCCAGCATCATGATAGTTATTTTCCTGTATATAATGAGCTTCACATCACAAATGAATATAATAATTGTGTTATTAGTGCTAATCCTAGAAGAGAATCAACACCCATTGCACTCTATACTGAAAAAAACACAACACAGGAAAGACAAACCATTAAATCACCCCTTGCACTCTCTACTGAAAAAAACACACAAGACAAACCATTAAATCGATGATAGCTCATTATGCCATAACATACCTGCATAAAAATACTAAGGAAAAGCTTGAGTTATTTCTATGACCCCATCATGCACACAGAAAAACCTTGTAAACCAAATTCACACAACATTGTAAATTGCACATATATCACCAATAAGTACCTCATTATCTTCAGAATAGATTGTTCCACATCCAATTGCAGGTTATTTTTCTGTTTCTTTTAACTAACCAGGTTGATTTCACATTAAGACTTCTATTATGGTCCCGTCATTATTAATACTTTTAAACCCTTCTACATGAATATCTGAAAGAAATTTTGCAAATGAGCAGTAAGAACTAAGAATAAAGAAGCTCCGCCAAAGCTTCAAAAGGCATACTTGTGAATTGTGATGTGTCGCAATACAACTCAGGATACCTAGGTAAAACTGTTCCACGAAACATCGGGCTTTGATCCAAAAGAATTAAAGCAACTAAGACAGGAAGGAACTCATTCCTGGATTAAATAAATACAATATCAAAACTCCCAAATAAATCAACACAATTTTTTATAATCTACTGATGGCAAAAGACAACACTTTACACTTTAATTTCACCTATATATCATAGACAACAAAATAGTGTCAGGGTCAAATTCTAGCACCATTTAGCATGTCCATACTCGAAGTCACCTGGAGAAAAACATTCTGTGATCTGGTACAGAGAGAACCTATAAATAACACTTCATTTCACTGGTGAATCTGATTTGCCATCCGTAAAATGCTGCTGCTTCACTTCCACATCTAAAATAAAACAGATAAAATTCAGAGGTTGACCAAACAATCTTAACTTCTATAGTTCTATTATGACTATGAAAGATCATACATCATGCAAAATGACACACAACTTAAATCGGTTGAAGATTTACAGTGCAATGACTGATGTGCCTGATCAATATTTGCAGCATCAAGGTCTTCTGTTTTTGTAAAATTTTGCTTCGAAGAGCCACCCAATGTTATAGAAGTAGATGGCATGTGTGCATTTCTTATAGTCTGTTGGAGATAAATTTAGTTATAGAAAAAATTAAATTAAACTAAAAAGTATAATATCTGCAGAAGCAAGTAGACAACAAGTGTATACTCTAATGAATAATCATACTTGTCAACATAGACTTATATATATCAACTATTGTTTACAAAGACGCATTTTCTAGGAAAATATAGGCCAAGGGCAGGACAATAATGTGATCTCCAGCAAACAATAACTCACATTCTTTTCCAGTGATTTATCTGCATTCAAATCGTGTGCTAATCCTGAACTGATGTTCATGTGATTGTCTGGACACATCAGGTTACTTGATCCTTCGTGATCATTGGTATAGCCTCCTGGAATAGAGAGCACAATCAAAATTTGCAATTGTAATTTTTTTTTATAATTATAATGTCCTACCATGTCGTGAAAGGATATTTGGTTTTTGATTAATCTTTTTCTTCACAAGGTCTACCAGCTTTCCAAAAGACTGTCTATTCAGTTAGGTTTTTAAAAAGTACATTAAAATAATAACTTGTATATACTAATACACAACCAAAAGCAAATGACACGATATATTTCAACTAAGCATTATGCTTATCCAATTTTCTGTTGTGTTCTGCCTAGTTTACATGAGAGCAGAAATAGATGCTGTAAAAGGGAATACTGTGCTGGATTGCAAAGATAGAGCATGATTGAACTAGCTTTGAGATTTTACAAATATCTTCAATTAACTCTGCGCATTTTATGTATAATCCCAGTACGCTATAAACCCCCCACTGTATTTTGTTGGATTATAAAGAACATTTATCCATTATTGGAATTTTGTGACATAAATGACTTGTGATAAAAAGCTCGCAGCATCATCAGCTACTCCAATTAATGAACCAACACCATATTATATTAGATGAACAGCGTGAGAGAATAGAGGTTGGAAGGAGAATCTAGACAGCAGGAAAGAGATCTAATTTGAAGTTAGCTGTATTTCTTCCACTCCAACATCTTCTTGGAGGATAATATTACTTGCTTTCTGTATACTAGCTTAAATCAAATGCAAAGCACAGGTTTTTTTTATATATGTTTATTAACTAAATATTAATATAAATATTTATGCATTAATTTTTTTTTGGTGTTTTTTAAAATTATTTACATTAAAATACTTTACATTTGTTAGTATTTTTAGATCTGATAATATGAATATTAAATTCTAAAATTTTGTTAATACAATTCAAACCCTAAACCTTTGTTATTATTTTTAGAGCTAATAATATAATTAATAAATTTTATATGTTGTTCATCATATTCGAACTTTAAAGTTATGTTACTCCCTCCATCCCAAATTAAATAGCCCTTTTGCAAATTTCACACATATTAAAAAAGTATTAAATGATTGTATTTTTTTCCATGTCTACCCACATTTATTATATTAAGTTACTATAGTATTTGAATAATGCTACATTGAAAATGACAAATAAAAAGGGGTAGTTTTGAAAAATTATTGATAAATACACATTGAAAGAAGAGAGAGACAACTAATTTGTGATAATTTTTTTTTGTAAAAGGGACATCTAAAATGGGATGGAGGGAGTAGTATCTTTGGAACTGTAAATATTATGTTTAAATATTTTACTAATGAGTATCGAACCTTGACCTTTGGTAGTGTGGATAAGATCCTTCCTACACATTATATATAGGATATAATATAATATAATACAATACAATATAATATAATATAATATAATTATAAACTGAAAAGCATCATTAAATGAACAGACTTTGGTAGCAATTCAACTAACTCATGAGTACTAACTACTAGGTAGTAAGTAGCTTGAGTTTAACTTTTTCAATTATGGGAGCTGAATAATTCCCTATCTATTTTGATTCATAGTATTTAATTAGAAATTCTGAATCAGGTCAGGCTTTAATGGACATGCTGAAAGGACTCTTCTAGACATCCAAAAAACCCAACCAATCATAAATTAGTAATGGTACATATAGAGGGAAACTGAATTGTGACACGAACACAAATTATAAAGCTTTAATGAGTTGAAATAGGACTTACTATTATGCTTGTCGCCTGGAGACACTCTTGTGCTGGTCATTCCAGAGACTGGCTGCAAACTCTAGAATCACATAAAATGAGGTATCAGTCATATAGATCATAAACTAAAAGAAACTATAGGAATAATTTAAAAGAAAAGAAACTACACAAAAAGTGGACAATGAAATATTGAAAATTTGAATGTAAAACTTAAGCAGCAATCGATAGACGGAGTTCAAGGAGTACTAACAGAGTCCTTCAGCTGTGCCTTTGATGATTGTTGATCATTTAAGATGGTCCAGTCAAATACATGGTCAAACTCGTACACTACAAATTAAAAGGCAACACATTGAACCACATGTACTATGTATTTACTTCGTATTTCAAAGGATTGCAGCAAGTTGATATTCATTAACTACATGAGAGCTCTAGAAGATAAATTTTCAACAAAAAGGCCAATATTATACACATGTATAGATATAGATATATACGTACAAAAATGTAAGCAGCTTACTGAACATGATTCATCTATAAGAACCAGCAGGAAATTTGTAGAAAAATCAACAAGAGTTTCAGTTCATAACTGATGTAATGTGAAGAATATAGTAATATTTAGGAGAGATACTTGTGTACAGACCTTCACGGGTAAACAAATCACGGAAGAGACGCTTCAAGAATCCATAGTCAGGCCGCATATCAAATTTTAAAGAATGGCAATAGTGGAAGTAAGATGCGAACTCAATTGGGTAAGACTTGCATAGAACCTGACGATCGTGTAATAATAGTTAACTTGGTGAAAAGGTTAATATTAGTATAAATCTACTACTGCGCCTACTAAAAACGTAACCAAGATGTTGCTGACATAATTAACATGACAACTTTTAGATAGATATGCTTCTCCTCTGGTTGTAGAATAAAACTAAATACAAGTTACTAGAGTAGGCATGATACATCTAATAACTGAAAGAAATACTATATAAGAAACTGCTCGGAATTTATACAATCAAAAAAGGGGTCCCTCGGAACCATCATTCTGCTCATTCTAATCTACCCAATTATATCATAACAGGTAAGAAAATATTTCAGATAACCAAACTTACGTCAATGGGAGTTGACAGCTTCTTTTCACGTATTTGTCATATTTTTGCTTCTTGGTTGGAGCTTTTAGATCCTGGTCACGGAAGGCTGAAATGAAAAACTAAGCACGCTTATACGACTAGGTAAATCATTTAAGGAACTTGACTTTATATCACAGCATCATAATATCACCTAAATATATTATGTTGAACGTTGAAGTATTAAATATATCTATTAAAAATATAAATATACAACGGTAAGAGCATCTTTTTCGGGTCTAAACCCTGTCCTATTTCAAAGTTCACAAGATATTGTTCAAAACAATGATTATTGGTTAAGAGTACCAGTCAAGGATATGCCTTCCTTTCAGAAAATACAGTAAAACATAGCCAAGTGACTCCAAATCATCGCGACGGCTTTGCTCTGCATAATAGAACGATAAATTGCAGTCTTCCTAATTGTCAAACTAGAAAGATTAATAATTTTTTTAAATATAAAAGTTAATAATAACAGAAATGTAACTAACCAACACCCGCATGAGTGTTGCAGCTTGCATATCGTGCAGTTCCTGTCAGATTCTTGTTCTCTCTAGATAAGGTCAGAAGTCACAATTTTAGTACAGTGAACACTAGGACCAATGTTAGAGTGAAGAAAAATCAACTTCAATGAAAAAGTTATGCCAAATAGACAGATTCATTTTGAGTGTCAAGTCAATGAATAAGAAACCTACTGGTGAACGCATTTATGACACTGACACAATGTGCAGAAAAGCAACAATGTCATCCATTATAAGGCTATAAGCCAACAATGTAATTAAAGACAGTCTTGTTTTTACATAAACCAGTTGTTGAAGGGAAAAAACATTT
Source organism: Oenanthe sinensis (assembly GCA_028671895.1). NCBI lineage: Eukaryota > Viridiplantae > Streptophyta > Magnoliopsida > Apiales > Apiaceae > Oenanthe > Oenanthe sinensis. Next base: position 5,679,220 of record CM053795.1, on the reverse strand, counting down.
TGAAATGACATTAGTAAACCATCCAACAAACTGTTTTGAAGAGAGATAAAAAAAAAAAGGAACTACAGAGATATATATATTATACTCGAGTGCTCAAGAATATGTTGGAGTTTAATTCTATATTCATATGTTTAGTTATTATTTAGATATATTTGTTTTATTTATATTTAGTTTTATTTGAATAACCAAGCTGGCAGTTGAGTTTGTAACTGTTTGAAGTAGTCGTAGGTTGTTTCAGCTTTTGTAGGAGAGTCATAGAGTAGTGGAGTCAATGTAGGAGTAGTAGAATAAGTCTGAGAAATATTAGGAGATAGTTGTTGGTTTTCTGATGCACGTTAGGTGTCTAGATTAGCTTATTTAAATCGATGTAATGCTTCTTTACAGTGGTATCTCAGAACATCAAGTATTGTAATTCCGTTTGTTTCATATATATAAAAACGAGCTTGTCTCACCAGTTGCATGAATCTCATGTACATACATATATAAGTATATCACTATATCAGTTTAGTTTTCTACAGAATAGCCATGATTAATAACCTCCTGTGGAATATCAGACTAGTTTTTGCAGCTGATTACATCAACTCTAATGCCATACACTTAGTGTAATACCCAAAATATAGAACTAAATTTACAATATAGATATAACAATACTTACCACATTTTTCAACAGAAAGAGAGGTAAAAATTATTGGTACATTTTGGAGTAATATGTTCTATTTTAGCACCAAAAACCACTTTTTGGCACCAAAATATAGAAATAGCTATAGCCAATATAGCATTACGATTGGACATGCTCACCATTTATGCATTTAATTATAGCTGCGATTACTCACGTTGCAAATTTAGTTCCATATTTTAGCTTTACTGCCAAATGTAGCTATAGTTATCCTTGCCACATCCAATCAAAAAAGAAATCAAAGCTAGTTGGTCCTATTTTAAAATCAAGCATTTTAGTGGAAATTTTAGTTTAAGAGAAATTTACCTGTATGGAATATGACGGCGAAAACTTGCGTCCCAGAATCTTTTTGCAAGTCCAAAATCAATAAGGTAAACCTGTGCACAATTTGACAATGGACGATGAACAAAGAATTGTACAAGTACAGATATGTGGAAGTGCATCATATTGTAAAAGTGAACCATTTATAAGTTTCAACTACAATTACCTGAGTTGCTTTCCGGCCAAGACCCATTAAAAAATTATCTGGTTTAATGTCCCTATGCAAATAGCCTTTGGAATGAACATACTCAATTCTTGTGAGCTGGAATTTGATAGAGGAAGAAAGAAGTTACTATCTAAACCAAATAAGAACAAGTATATTGTCAATATAAATATTGCATTTATTAAACAGAAATAGGAATTAAGTATTTTTACAAGTAACACATGCAATTCTAAAAGGTTTACTTATGGATAATCAATTTAGTCAAAATAAACTTTAAGTACCATTTGATCAGCAAGCATTAGAACAGATTTCAGTGAAAATTTTCTACCGCAATACACAAACAAGTCTTCTAGACTTGGTCCTAATAGGTCAAGAACAAGAACATTGTCCTCTCCATTTACGCCACTCCATCTTATTTTTGCAATACCAGCTGAAAGATTACAAATCACTGAATCATAAGTATATGATGTATACATACAGCAATCAATAGTTTAATATATCAAACTACAACAATTCTACACTTACCTCCACCAGAGAGAATTTTATACACCTTTGCCTCGTATAGTAACTGTGGGTGTTTCGTCTTTCTACTCTCCTACGTAATGAAAACAACTTATCAGACTCTTTTTGTCTAAAATATTCTAAAATTGCTATCTTTACTTGAAGGGAAGATTTTCTTTTATGGGGTCCTCTAACTAATTATCTTTCGCTCTAAATTATTTCCTTTGGTTTGTGGGCTTGCTTTGTATCAAGTCTAAATATGAGAATAGTTGCGGGGTCCTTAGTTCGTGACATCGAGTAGTTTTGTCCATTTCCTGGTGTTTCGTTGAAAATTTTTATTTTTAAAATATAAGATTACGGATTTCTGATATATTAGAAGAGGTAGGCAAAAAATTCTTATATATAACATATAACGTATAAAATGGAATATCTCACTCGTAATATTCTTATATATAACATATAACGTATAAAATGGAATATCTCACTTGTCAACATATAACGTATAAAATGGAATATCTCACTCGCAAAAGAATAATATTCTTATATATAACATATAACGTATAAAATGGAATATCTCACTCGTAACTACATATTTAAACTATTTTATGTAATCAGTGATTTTCTTAAAATAAGCATTCTTTAGGGGCATACATACACCATTACCTCCAAAAATTAATAAATGAAAAATAAAAAAATAAAATGATAATGTGATGGTTAACAACGATGAGGCAGGGCCTTGTACAGTTGTACTTGCATCGAGTTGTTATTATGTGTGTTGGTTCTGGAGGAATCAGAGCGCGTGGATGTTATTATGCATGTACCAGCATTTCAGTTTTAATTGTCATGACTTTATTCTTCTAGCTTGGCTTCTTCCCTCTACATCAAGTTGAAATCTGAAGCAAACTAGCTTCTCAACTGGGTATCCTAAGTTAACACAATCTTTCTTCTATTGACTTTCACCTCTTGTCTATCTTGCTCTAGGTTTTTAAATAAATCTTGCATAACCAGATTTCGTCGGCAGTATTCAAGTGCTGATCTGATGAAATTAATTTAGACTCGTGGAACATTTGTACAGTAAACCAAGTGGAGGGCTTGAAAGCAGTAATAAAAGTGATGATATATATACTCACTGTAAATATAAATCAACCCTCACTTCCAGTAATCCAAGCAAGGTCCATCGATCGACACATAGGTTCATGGTTTGAATCCCAGCAGGATCTTTTGGCATGTTTGTTGTACTACCTTTTATACTATGGGATCATGGATTTTGAGAAACCCTGTCAGTTTAAGCCCAAAGCAAAGAATGGGAATTGGAATATTCATGTCAATATTTTCCCAGCAACAATGGCAATCATAAAATATTTCCGTCGAGAAATGGTTACAAAAGAAGGATTATCAGGTGACCCAACTTGAACGGCATTGCAGAGAGGCTCCTAATATTATTGTGCAAAATGAATTTTTCTTTTCGGAGTTCCCTAAAAGCATGTCCTGCAGCATTGACACTGCGAGGAATCGGTATGTCAGCTGGAAGCTTGCTAGCAACTTTCATAATATCTTCTGTTGATAAACTTTCAACAAGTGGTGGTAATTTGAGTTGGGTGCCCAGCAATATTAACGAAGGTCACTATGATTACTATTACTGGGTGCTTGCTGGTATAAATTAACGCAGTTAACCTCGTGTATTTTCTTCTGTGTAGTTGGGATTATGGCCCGGAATCTGAAGATCGAAGGTGAGCTTAAACTTACCAAACTTATTGATTAAGAGATGCTAATGAACTTGCTTATGGCCACTTAAGTGAATTCTTGCTGACAATTGAAGATGAAATTTGGGTTATGAAATAAACCTGAATTTGATAAAATAAAAAACAGGACATTACATAGCCTATTACTCTATTGAAAGAAAAACCGTGTTTATTGTGACTATACAATGGCAGCGCATCACAATACAATCGGTTTGAGTGTAAAAGAGTTCATCCATTTTGAAGAACAAATATGTAAACCATATGCACTGTTATTTAAGGTGTGTGATTTTGGCAATCCGTCTTGATCACCACCAATTACATGAAAGAAACAAGTAATATTCACAGAGCTTGAATATGGTTCTACATTACAGCATATACAGAGTGTCTTTCATTCTTATGCTGGGACTGCAATCTAGAAGCAACTGCATACAAAACCCATCAATAAAAATTTACTATAAAGTAGTTTTTTTAATATAATTTATTGTCAGTTTGTTAGCAGCCGAAGCATTGTTGTTGATATCTTTGGTTTGTTGTGGTCGTGTGGAAGTGAACAATTTATTAGTAGTTGTAGTTGGGTTGTTTTTTTCCGCATTTGTCCAAAGGGTTGCATTATTACAAAAGAGAAAATTATTAGGCGTTGAATAATATCTAGTCGATAATTTGATTTACTACAGTCATCTTAAAAATATATCTTATGTATTAAATTAAGTAGATCAGAAATTATGCAACTGGATCATACTGTGAATCAATCTGCCAAAAACACAATAATATAAACGGAGTGATTGTGTGTGCAACCAACAGATTAATATATGACAATAAACAAAACTGTTAAGAGAAGATGAGAGAACGGAGGATGTCTCGAGTCCAGTGCGGAACTGTCTCCTTAAAGGTATTTCGCCTCTCACCGTATGTTTGAGTCGATAGCCTCCCAGGATAAAACGAGAACACGATGATGTCACGAAGAACATCACCTTCAGCGAGCTTGAACCGGGCAAGAAAACTATCACCAGGAAGAGGACGACTGTGTTTAGGATTTAGGTCAGAAGACTGGCTTATTTCGATAATTACCTAAGACTGAATAAGATGAATATATATAGAATGAGAAAACTTGTGCGCTACACAATTTCCTTAATTATCACGCGTTTACCTAATAAATCACGCTTTAAATAATAAAGTTAATCGATTGTCAAAATTAAATTCGTAATCAATTTCGAATTCAAATTAATAATAGCATCTATTATTAAAACAAAATATAGCCCAGTGGAAATATGACAGTAACTTTTACTGTCAGGATTCGACAGCAACTTTGAATCTGTTCTGTTCGCCGAGTTTACTGTCAGGACTTCCTTGACAGCATAGCAACTTTGCTTCTTCGACAGCAACTTTGCAAAACTGGTCCGGATTTATTCTTCCCAAATTTTGCTGCATTCGTGTCCGCAGGTCGCCCACGCGGAAAGCCCGAAGGCTTGCGAAACCACGAATTTGCCCTCGAAATCCCATGATTTGCACCCCCTGCGCGCACGTGGGTGGTAGAGCAATATCATACTAACACATCTTAAACACTGCATAAGTGTTCTACTATATAAAGTCATGGAAAACACTTTTTCCAATTCAATGTGGGATTCAAGTTCTCATTTCTAGATTTCAACTTTGGATAATCATATCTCATCCATTCATTGATCATTTTAAATACTTAAATATGCGTTGGAAAGCTCTCTCGAAGACGAACGTACTCCAACCATAACTTGTTGCGCGCGCGCACGCAATCAAGAAGTATTTAAACTTAGGCTCAAAATGACTTGAAAATGTGGGACTTCTACCCACATTTTCCAACACATACATGCCAATTTTACATTAACTTTCGCAATATAGTCCCATTTTCAACATCCTTAGGCCGATACCCTCATAGGGTTCCCGACTTATTGGATGTTGCTGAAAATTTTAAATGGATTCCTAAAATTTGTTTCTCAATATAATTATACAAAATTATATAATATAACAAAAATTGACGGTAAAGTTTTCCAAATTTTCATTTATTTTTATCAAGTTTGTTTAAAAATTCTACTTTTTCGATAACAAAATTATATCTAACTCCTCTATGTGACTCTTGCGATTTGATCAACTCGGTTTTTTCTCTTTCTACATCCAGACAATTATTTTTTAGGTAACATCATATAAATCAAAATTCAAACACTTGACTTATAAAAAAGTAATAACCCCTAAAATATATAGCTTGAATTCAAAATTTTTATTGAAAGTTTGAAAAAGAAAATTTGTTACATCAATATATATATATGTCCATACGAGTATCGAGCCATAAAATATAAGTTAAAGACAAAATTTTACTTCGATACTTGCATAATCTTCTAAGTAACCCTAAATTAGAATATTAGTATTGTTTTAATATAATATATATAATCAAATATCAGTTAAACTCTATTTTTTTAATAATGAATTATCTAGTTTTTTAGAATACATACGTATATTATATATATATATATATGTAATTAGTACTTATTTTTAGTTTTATAGACCCTATAATAATATATATTTAAAATTATTAATTTATATGTTATGAATTATTGGCTTTATAAATTTTTTAATTAAATTATATATATATATATAGACCATTGCTCTAAATAACTTTAAAAATTAATTATATTTATGTTTCATAACATATAAATTTTGATTATAATGTAGCATACAAACCATACATAAGCTTCATAAATAATTTAATATTTAAAAATTTAAAGAAAAATATAATTTTTAATTTGATTTTATTGTAGAATTTTGTTATGAGTAGTATGACTCTACTGCAGAATCGTTTAACTAATTGTTCATTATTATAAGCAATTTTAATGTGTTTTTATATGTAAATTCATTTCAGATTTATTGATACTTATATTTAATAAAAAATGAGAAGAATATATGCATTTGTGTATATATAAAATGGTTCTCTACGAAACTTCATATAAAAACATCTATCTAGAGTGTCATCATATATATATAGGGTGCTACTCCAATAGAAACTAAATTTGACTAGAAACTAGTAACTAACTTTATTCCTCCGTTTTTAATTCCATTTTCCCGTCAATTGGCAAACTTTTTTTCAAATCTAACTTCACTACATTTTTCTCCATCTCCCAACGATCAATTTGCATACCATATGTGCTATATTCCGGCGACTTCAAAATTAATCACAAATTTATATTATATATGTTACCATAAAAAATGCAATCACTAATTTATATTAGATAAATCACTAATTTGTATTATAAGAAGAGTAAAGAGCACTTTGTGTACCCGCAGTTTGTGTGTCAGACCACTTGGGATACCACACTTCAAAAAGTACGACTCGCTATACTGCACTTCTTAACGTCCTAGCACTTTGCTGTTTTCCGTTAAATTGGACTAACGCCGTCATCGTCTCCGGTGACTTTGAACGACGGCAAAACAAAACCCAAACAAAGCTTGTCATTTTTTATACCAAAATAACGCTAGCCTTACCAGGAGTACGTATATAACAATTATACATACAAACAAGCAACCATGTGGCCGTAAATTGAAGAAATCCGACGAGTTTTACCGGAAAAATAATTTTCCGACGAGCTCCAAAAACAACCCATAAACACAAACAAAAATATCACTAGCATGTCCTTTCACCAATCTACGTACCCATGTAATTAGTTTATGCAACAAATCAACGGAAAAATAAATAAGAAATTCAAGTATAACCCGAAAATCATGAATTACAAATCAAGCAATTTCTAACGAAAACGGAGCACGTAGTCATGTACTTCAACACATGGGATTCAATTTGGTTACTCATACGAAGAAAACTAAGTTCAGAATCATCTTCAAAAGTTGCTTTGATCTTCAAGAACACGAAGAACATCTTCTTCTCCAAAATAAAAAAACTGACGGCGTTAGTCCAATTTAACGGAAAACAGCAAAGTGCTAAGACGTTAAGAAGTGCAGTATAGCGCGTTGTACTTTTTGAAGTGTGGTATCCCAAGTGGTCTGACACACAAACTGCGGGTACACGAAGTGCTCTTTACTCTTATAAGAATCACTAATTTGTATTATAAGAATCACCAAAATCACCAGTTTTGTTAAATAAATATATATGAAGATCGCCGGAAAAATGGAAGTCGCTGGAATATAGCGCATATGGTATGCAAACTGATCGTTGGGAGATAAAAAAATGTGATGAAGTTAGATTTAAAAAAAGATTCACCAATTGGCGGGAAAATTCAAACTAAAAACGGAGGGGATTAGATGATATTATGTATGAGAGGGTGTATTTTAATTGTGTGAGGTGCCCTCTAGGGGCCATTAGATTAAATTAAATATGTGGCTTAGATTAGTTTCTAGTTTCTAGATTTGACTTGGTTTCTATTTAAACATTTGCCTGTATATATATTTAAAAAAAATGTGTTCATAAATTTTTTCGACCACGGAGGTGGTACTCTTGCCCCCATAGTGCCGGGCCTACCCTGTTAGCAATTTGGTTTCTTTATCATATGCAAATTGTCTTTCTGTTTTTTTGGTTTTATGGATCGAGAAGCCTTGGGTTTAAGGGTTTTCTTAAAAAAAGGTTAAGATTTATAACTTATTTTAAAAGAAAAATATTACTAAAAATTGTTTAATATCTTTCTTTCTTCCCGAAGAAAAGGACAATATTTTATGAGGAGAATGGAGAATATTTCTTAGTTGATAATAATGGAAAGCAATGAAATAAAATTAAAAGGAAGTAACTGCTTCGAGAAAAATAAGTGAATACGGATTTTCAATTAGGAGAATTGTTAATAAGAACATGGCAGATAAAATAATTTAAACATTTTTTTTGAAAATATTAATTTAAATATTTACTTGTATTGCAATTTAAAAATTAAAATTTACTTATTTCATCCGATTTCATTAGAGTAACATTAATGTTTATGACAGTGGAGTGGGTGAATACTGAATACTATGTCCATGCAGTCTCAAAAGGTATCCGGTCCACAGGATTAGATTTATAATTTTATATAATATTTCTCCTGTTTGTTAATCTTCTGACACACGCTTTTTAATAGTTTTGACTGTGTAGTTAAATTATTATTTTTTAATTTTTTTTATGAATAAAAGTTTTAATTTAATACTATTATTTAAAAAAAATAATAATTTTAAGTATATAATCAAAACTCGAACAAAAAAAATCAAACGTGACGTGAAACCAAAAGGTGGGAGTATAATAATTTGCCAATCGACTTTGTTGACCTGTGTATTCATCACGTTTTGATCATCACATTTTTAACAACTCAAGGTACATATCAATGTTTTGGTGATTACTAGGCACTATACATAAAAATTTAGCTAGTTATCATCTCCACCTTGTAAAAAAAGCCTAAACTTTTCCAAGATTCTTAGAGCTATAGCTATGGAGAGAGGAGAAGCTATGGATGAAGAACTGGAAGAGCAAAAGGGTTTACTTCAATCTTCTTCTTCTTCTTACAAAAAGAAGAAGGGTGGTCTTAAAACAATGCCCTTTATCATAGGTAAGTACACACAACTTACAACCACTTGACATGTGTTTATATATGTATGTATGTTTATGTATTGCTTCTTTTGCAGTGAATGAGTCCTTTGAGAGATTGGCAAGCACAGGGCTGATGCCAAACATGATATTTTACTTGATGAATGATTATCACATGGCAGCTGCATCTGGTTCTATTTTACTTCAATCTTTTTCAGCTATTTGTAATGCTTTAGCCCTTTGTGGAGCTTTTCTGGCAGATTCTTATCTTGGTCGATTTCGGGTCATTGCTATTGGATCTATTTCTAGCTTACTTGTGAGTATTGTTTTAAACCCCCCACCCCCACCCAAAATAAAATAAAATATGATTCTCTTTAATTAGTGCCTGGAATTAATTGTTCTTAAAGTTTGTACTTATGTTTGGGATCTCTGATTCTGAAAATGAGGATTATTGATATGAACTATTGCTTTTGATTATTAGCTAGGATGCTTTTTATTCCAATTCAAAATATCGTGGATCTAGTCAAACACTCTACATTATACAACTTAGCTGCTCAAGGGCTTAAAAGATGTTTGTCTAGGGCCCAAATATTTTAAAGCTCAATAGTCAATACTTGTAAACAGGAGTATAGTATTATCACATTTAATTTGGTAATTAAATGCATTGAAAACAAAAATTGTTTGTGGTAGGTCTCACTCTATTTTTAAATAACACACATATATTTTATTTAAATTTAGCCTCGGGTCTGAAGCTTGGTTGAGAAGGTTCTTGATCTAATATATGTGACAGTCCTATTGCTAGATGCTGTATATCTGAGGGTAATAAGTGGGTAATTCTTGTGAAACTTTAATCAAGTTCACCAACTAGTTCTCCTGTGGTCGATTCAGAACTCTGGATTCACTCTAGATTCTTTATATAAATGATTATGTTGCTAGATATATTTTATCCAGTAAAAGTTATGGGTGAAGTATTAAGTTTAAGAAGTTATGAGTGAAGTATTAAGTATATAAATGTGATATGAAGTTTGTGTAGTTACGTGGTTCCGAAATCAAACCTATGTTTCAGAGGGTGCGGACATCTTTCCATTTTGAAAATAATTATAATTGAATTCTATGTTTTGTTTTAAGGCATAGAGAAAGATGTTGAATCATCCCCGTAATACTTTATTGGGCATGATGGCCAAAAATCATTATTTTTGAAGCTCCCTTGACCAGAATACCCATTCTGAAAGTTAATGACCATGTTTAACATATTGGATACACATTTGGGGATGGCATGTCCTATTTTATATATGATACACATTTGGGCAAAAAAGTATCCCAATTTCTTTGCCAAAGGAGTAACCTATACAAATGCGATACCCCATTTGCAAATGCATAACCAAAGAGTAGCTGAACCTAATAAGATAGCAATTAATTCTCCGGGTAAGAAAACATTAGACATCCCATCATAAAAAGTACAGCTGGTTGGATCCAGCCTATTCTTAAAAGGATCTTGTCGGTATCGGTATAAATGACCTTTTCTTCATTTTCAAGGCATCCCGGTTGGAAAAATGTCCAATGCATTCGAAAATTGTTATTTTTTGTCAATTTTAACCCAAAAGTTATCCAAAAAATTAGGTGTAACTGTGTAAGACTTGACATGGTCATGCAGCTCTGTGATTATCTCGAGTCTTGGGGAATATATCTTAGAACTCTAGGAGAATTGTTGTTTCTTTATGTGACAAACTGAACTCGTTCTGGACTAAATTTTAGAACTCCATGCATATTGTTAAAAGACTATTTTTCTATCCAAATAGAGCCAGCACCTAATTTTTTGAGTCTCAAATCATGTTACTTGTAGGGAATGGTAGTTCTCTGGTTGACTGCCATGTTTCCGCAAGTCAAACCAACAGCCTGTGAGCAGTACAGCAGCAACTGCGAACCTGCAACAGCAATGCAGCTTGCTATATTGTACAGTTCATTTGGCTTGATTGCTATTGGAGCTGGATGTGTTAGACCTTGTTCTATGGCCTTCGGAGCAGATCAGCTTGACGACAAAGAAAATCCCAACAACGAAAGGACTATTGCCAGTTTCTTCAACTGGTACTATGCTTCAACAGGGATTGCGACAGTCCTTGCTTTAGTAGGCATTGTCTATATCCAAGAACAATTAGGTTGGCAAGTGGGATTTGCCGTTCCTGCCATCCTCATGGTCTTTTCTGTTCTAATGTTTGTACTAGGTTCTTCTCTTTATGTCAGAATTAAAAGTGGCAATAGTTTGTTTACTGGCTTCTTTCAAATTTTGGTGGCTTCTTTCAAAAATAGAAAGATTACTCTGTCCCCTGGTAACGACGATAGCTGCTACTATCAAATCCCTGATAAGACCTTTCCAGGACCAAGTGAGAACTTAAGGTACTTTTACTATCTTCCCTGTGAATTAGTTTTGGTTTTATACCCATATCAACACAGAGACACTGACAGATTCTTTTTTTTTTGCTAAATGACACTTCTTGTTAAGTAGATTGCATAGACCTGAGATATAAACTTGATAAGTGGAAACAATTGTAACTATACTGAGCTGACAACTAGTACTAGTAAATTTTATTGAGAATATTGGGCCTGACCACCTGAGTGTGACCTGGGGTAACTACCTAAGATTATAAGGTTTTCTACTATAAAATTACAGGCATATATTTGTAGATACAAAGTTGAAGATAAATTACAAGTAAATCGCCGTAATCTTATAAGATAGCCCAAGTGGTAAGGGCTTATCCTCTATCGTCCCAGGTTCTGGGTTCGACTCTCGCTCGATACTCATTTGGAAGGCTATAAGCCTATTTACTCACCAGACCCATTAGTCTCAAACAGATCAAAGGATGAGACTTTAGCACTTCGGACAATTTTCTGAGACACTAAATTCAATATATGAGATTTGCTAATACCAATTTTTTTTCAACTGCTCCTTAGGTTTCTAAATAAAGCTTGCGTTATTCGAGATCCTTCTAGAGATTTGAAGCCTGATGGCTCAGCCTCAGATCCATGGAGTCTCTGCACTGTGGAACAAGTAGAATCATTCAAAGTACTTCTGCGGATCGTCCCAATGTGGTTATCGGGCATCATGCTCCTAGTAAGCATAGACCAAAACTTTTCCACCCTTCAAGCAAAAAGCATGAATCGACGTATACTTTTTAATATCGAGTTCCCAGCTGGATCCTTCAGTGTTGTATTGGTTGTGACTATAACAATATGGGTTGCCTTCTATGATCGTGTAGTAGTTCCTTTCTTAGCAAGGTATGCAGGTATGCCTGCTGGGATTAGTCCTAAGATCCGTATGGGGATCGGACTAGTACTGTCATTCATAGCCTTGGGACAGGCAGGCATAGTAGAAAATATACGACGTGGAAAAGCAATCGAGGAAGGGTATGATGAAAATCCTGGTGGTGTGTTAGAAATGTCTGCAATGTGGTTATTTCCACAGTTTATCCTGCTCGGTTTGGCGGAGGCTTTTAATGCTATTGGACAGATTGAGTTTTTCTATTCCCAGCTCCCGAAAAGCATGTCTAGTATTGCTGTTGCTCTTTACACTTTTGGAATGGCTCTGGCTAGCTTATTGAGTGCCTTCCTCATAAAAATTGTCGATAGCATCAGTTCTAAAGGAGGTAATGTAAGCTGGCTTGCAACTAACATTAACCAGGGACATTATGATTACTTCTACTGGCTAATTGCTACTTTGAATTTCCTCAACTTGTTCTATTACCTATATTGCTGTTGGAGTTATGGCTCTTTCGAAAGGAGGAATAATACCGAGGGCGTTGAGGAAGAAGAGTCATATCACCGTAGGCATTAAGGTTTTTCCAAGTATGTAATGCTACATTTGATTAAAACTGCAGAGATTATAAGTGTTGTATGAGTGATTCTGCAATTTAAACTGGCTTTATAATTTATATCACCCTCTCTCCAGCTGTAGCTACCTAGAGAAGTTCTGCTGATACCAGGAGAAGTTAATAATGAAAAAAAAATCAAGAAATACAACTACACAGAATTAATTAACATTATAGCAAACACTAGAATTTCAACTTTTTTGCTGACGCACATCACATTAAACATTTTTTTATATAGGTTTAATGAATCATGGAGAACCTTGAGAAATTTATGCACTAGTGTCACATAACATCATTGTAACGTACCACATCGGGGGATGTCGTATAGGAAAAATCAATACCTAATGTATATCATACTATAGTTGACCAGTTGGTTAAATCATTCCTGTTGGACTGACTTGAGTGTACCATTCTCGTGGTAGCCTTAGGCATTTGTTTATTTGAAGGTTAGATAGATTGATATGCTTGGCCAAACAACTCGAGAGTAGCAGATTATTAGAAATTAGTTGTGGGGCCCTAGGCCCCACAACCAGTTAAAACTAACACTTCAGCCCATAATATAAGTCCACTAATTATAAAGGCATTTTAGTCATTAAAATAAACCCTAAATGGGACTGTAATTATGTATTAGAGGAGAACCTCTTGAAGAGCGTAAACAATCAATAATAAAAGATATTGGATCTTGTCCATTCTACACTCACGAGTTTAGAAGATGAGTTTATAGTAATGAAGTAGCAGAATACATAATAATAATATTATACTCGTAGTAAGATATAATAGCTATAGCATTTCATATTGCTAACCCTCCCAAGGGCCAAGTCATGAGCGTCTCACCTTATTAGCACTTTCGCACAGTCCAAGCAGTTGGCTTCAATCCACTGCCTGCGCACTGCACTGTGTCGACATACCTACGACTGTCTAAAATTACGTATATATATATATTTAAATATTGTAATTAACTACTTTCTTTATTATTAAGAGGGGTTATATTTGAAAATTTCAGATATATTAAGAAACTTTAAATAATGTACTGTTTTTTTTAATTATACTGTACTAATCTAAATATGTATATGTATATTAAAATGAGTTGATATTAGAAATAACAAATAACAAAGAATATTATTGTAAAAACATTCAAAAATCTGTATTAGGTGTTCTACTTAAGAAGTACATAGTTTTCTTTTGATTTTCTTGCATGTTATTTTTATTAGGTACTGCTCTCCTCTTTCTTGTAGGCCATGTTTGTTTTATAAGATTAAATAGGGGATATGACTATAATCCTTTAAATTTTTTAATCCTATTTTTGTTTTGTAAAAATTTATTTGGGATTCGATAAAGGATTATAATCCTTTGAAATATTAATCCTTTGTTTTTTTTCTTCATGGAATAAGAGATATGATTATAATCCTCTCCAATACTTGATTGTAGGATGTATTATTTAATCCTCTTTAACAAGTCATTTTTTAAAGGATTATAATCCCTTAATTATAATCCAATGTCAAACAAACAAAGGACTATAAAATTTAAAGGATAATAGTTCAATCCATATGTTATCTCTCAAAACAAACGTGTATAGAGTTATAATTTAAAGGATCATAATTCAATCCTAAATTTAATTCTTCTGAAAAAATATAGTATTGAATAATTTAAAGGATTATTATATTTAGGGATGATAGTAAATGCTTATAATGAATAGATACTAATCTTGGAGTTATAATTCCTTGAAACAAAACATGAGCTTGGTATTCTTGCATGTACACTATATATGCATTAATCGAGTACTTTTCATGGCCTATACATGTACTGATGTACGTAAATTAATGAAATTATCAACAAAAAATGTGTTAATTAAACGGAAACCTACGTACACTTCACCATCCATATACAAGTATTAATAATTAAGGCTTAATGCCGTTCCCATATGGCCGTATTCATGACCTTTATACCGTCATCTATACTCCGATCACATTTTTATATCACGGCAGAGCCACTTATTGGACACTTTTTTTTAGTATATTTTTATATCCCTAGACCCGCATAATTCATGTAATTAAATTTATGTTTTCTATGTCGTATGTATATATAACGCTTGTGCAGTGGTGATGTTTATAGTTACCAATGCTCTATTGACATAGACAATTATATATGTTATATATTTATATTGAATATATATATGTACATTCACGATTTAAAATTTAAAATATAATTGAATTGAATGTGTGTGTCGCAGAAAGCCACTAAGTACTGTAAGTAATAATGTGACACTGAGATGATAACATGGACACCGGTACACGCACTGCAACATGTCAGTTTTGCCGCCTTCACGAGCCAAGCTAGACTTGCATTTTTCTTTGGCTTTATGCCCTTGATTAATTAGCTAGCTAGCTTCCGTTTTTTCTTTTTTCATTGTCCTTAATTTGTTTCGGGTCTCTTTAACTTATCATATAAATAATTTATAAATTGAAAGTTGTATGTATTTTTCTCCATATAAGTCACTTATATGGGTTCCGAAACGGAGGCTTAGTCAGATATGATACTTCGCTAGTGTACGTTCTCAACTAAGCACGTACACTCTATATATGTTTATGTATAAACTGGCTGATCGAGAATAATTATATATATTTATGGTCAGCACAGACATGCACGTGTTGTCTGAAACAATATGTGAACCATGCATCCTAGCTAATTATTCCACCACTTGTTGAATTTACACAATAACAATCAGACTTGCATAAAACCCTAAGCCCCCCGGCCAACTACACCCTATACCAAACTTACTCTATCTAGTGGTGTTCTTCAACCATGAAAACACATAATCATAATCAACATCATCCACCAAAGCTCAAAACACCATTCTTCTCCTGCGCTTTCTTTCGCCACTGCACTCAAACTGTCCTCAGTCCTACTGCCGCCTCCGCTACCCTTCCACCACCCTCAGCCTCAGCCTCAGCTGCCACTCCACCCCCACCTGATTCCTCAGAATCTTCTTCTTCTTCCTCCACCACATCCCAGAGCTTCACCCAATGGAAATTCCCACTCCCACTGCCCACAACTCCCACCCGACCCGACCCTTTACCCAAACCTAAAATCCCACTCCCACTCCCACCACCCATGTCAACCACCGAGCTACACGAACTCTTCCACGTGGCAGAGCTCCAGTTCAGCACCGGGTCGGATTCGGACAGGGTTAATGCAATCCATATGCTGGAGAGGTCACTTGTACCCAACCCACATTCTGTCTCCGAAGACGCCTTGTGCCCTACTGCGGTTATGGAACAAGTGGTTTGTAGTTTGAAGGAAAGAGCAGTTGCAAAAACTGTTACAAAAGTTCTCCTAGCACTGTGTTTGGCTGAAGGTAACCGACACGTGGCAATCGAGGCCGGTGCGGTGGGGAGGGTGGTGGAGGCATTGCCTGACTTGGAGGGAGCGGCGGCGGAGAGGTCCCTGGCGGCGCTTGAGTTGCTTTGCACCGTGGAGGAGGGTGCGGCGGGGGTGAGGGCCCACGCATTGGCTGTGCCAATGCTAGTAGAAGCTATGGGAAAAATCACAGCAAGGGGAAGAGAATATGCCATTGGGGTGCTTTCGGTGATATATGGCGGTAACTCGGACGAAGAGTTAGCGGTGGCGCCGCCAGAGGAGGTGGCGCGTGCAGTGGTACTAGCATTGCACGGGGATTGTACAACTAGGGGAAAGAAAAAAGGGGCCCAGTTACTGAAGATTCTTCAAGAGAATGGACGGTTGGATCTGAGTGATCAGGATGGAAATGATTATAATGCTTGCTTGTAATAATAAGAGCTTATTATATATAGGTGGGGGTCGATAACAATTAAGACCGAAAAAATGAGACAGATAGTGGGGCTGTCTGTACAATATAAAGCAGCTAAGTGGATTTCATCAATGTCAAATTCTTCACATGTTTGTAGAGATCTAATAGTGTAGTTTCTAAGTGTACTAGTATCACTATTCCATTATCGTACCATACTGTACATCGATCTGCATCTATCGATCTTTATTGTTGTAAGTCTAAGCGTTACTGTTGTAATTATCATCCGTAACATATGTAATACTTATATAACTAATTAACTACTGTATTATGTTATCAATAGGAAAAGAGCAATATTTTATAGGTTGAAAATAAAAGACTAGAATGATAATCGCAGAATAAATAATGTTGAAAATAAAAGACTAGAATGATAACTGCAGAATAAATAAGGTGGAAAATTGATATGTATAAGACCAAAATACTCTCTACGACTACATTTTATTATCTTGTGTTTTTTTACTCTCCAGGACTATATTGTATTATCTTGTGTTGTTTTATTAAAGTTTAGATACAAAATTATAAATAGCCTAACTAAACAAGATAATGGCTAAAAACTAGGAGCTAACACAAACCATTTTCCTAATAAAACTCAATTTCTATCTAAATTCCACTACGTTCCTACAAATGCTCCACTAACTGCATGACGAAGTCATTCACCTATTTCTCAGGCTGAAGAAACTAATTACAAATATTAAAATCAAACGACTAGTTTAAGATCAAAATCCAACAATTTCCCCCTTAATTTTAAACTTGTTTGAGCAAATGTTCTTCGACTTCCCGCCTACGTCGTTTAGTTTCCTCTATTTCCCGTTTGGAATTTGCTACTCGTATAACAACACCATAATACTACTTTCAGTTACACCATAATCAACACCGGCCTGAAACAAATTCTGCGCTAGTGCCATCATCACCACATTCTTCTTGCCTGCATTCGACAATCTCTCTTGGTGTATTCAAATTATCTAAAATGTTGCGTTCTTCAACACCTACATTAACCCGTTTGACTTATTGCGTTCTACAACATCTAAAGCCCGTTTGACTTTCTTCTTCATCACTTCCAATGAGTTAGACCACAATCGTCCTAACTAATCATCACTGTTGCATGACCACAATTTTATAATTAACATAAACACAACAACCCAACATTACGGACTACAACTGCTCCGCTTAACATCTCCTGCCACACTCCATGACAACACTCAACTTGGCTATACATTCACACACCCATATGCATATACGAAACATACACACAGTTCTCATACTCCACAGACCCAACACCATTGTCACGATCTCGAGCCACCGAAACCTCACACTTGTGCCGCTGCAATACCATGAACATCGAACTCATCTCCCTCTTTTTCTCTGTAATATTCTGTTCAGGCCATACACACACATGTAATATATGTACACGTAATATATATGTATACATATATGGATAACCTGCACCATCATTCTCTCTTCCCCGATTTCTTCTTTCTCGACTGATTGCACATGAACAGACATCATCATCACATGCACAACAACTCCTGGATAGCAACCGTATGTTGCTTTCTTACTGCCATCATCTCTCTCGGCAACCTCTCTGCTGCAACCACTGCCCCTCAGTTAATAACAAAATCATTCTTCTTGTCTGCTCCTGTTGCTGAGACTTTTCTAAGGACTTCTTCCCGGCCTTCGGCCTTCTCAATTGGAGCTTCTTCTCGAAAATCAAATTGTTATGCCACAAAGATCGGTAGCTTTGATACCACGTTGAAAATAAAAGACTAGAATGATAACTACAGAATAAACAAGATGGAAAATTGATATGTACAAGACCGAAATACTCTCTAAGACTACATTGTATTATCTTGTGCTTTTTTTTAACTCTCTAGGACTACATTGTATCATCTTGTGTTGTTTTATCAAAGTTCACATACAAAACTATAAATAGCCTAACTAAACAAGGTAATGACTAAAAACTAGGAGTTAACACAAACCATTTTCCTGATAAAACTCTACTTCTATCTAAATTCCACTACATTTCTAAAAATGCTCCACTAACTGCATGACGAAGTCATTCACCTATTTCCCATGTTGAAGAAACTAATTACAAATATTAAAATCAAACGACTAGTTTAAGACTAAAATCCAACAATGATTCTATATTAATTGACACGTCCAATTCAGCTAGCGCAACTAAAGTGATTCACACAGTAGATCTCTTGTCCTATCGAAGCAAACACAAATGAAATGAAACGACTCACGCATATTCAGTTCGTACAATGCATTAAACAAACATGCAATAAATATTATGATTCAATAAATATTTTTATTTTGAATAAAAATATAATATTTATATTTTTATTCAAAATAAAAAAATCAAAAAAATTCTAACCCAATAGTCAAAATTCCTAAAGTTGTGTATATATAATAGACCACAGGGAGTAATTAATGTAACTAAACAAGTATTCGGCAGAACTGACATGCTTATAATATACTACTACAATTATCACCTAGAACAATACTAGTTCATATTATATAAGCATTATCTAATCACCCTGCAACTCATGGGAGCTCTAATGCACAACAGTCTAATGATTTTATTATTCTCGAGGCCGGGACTGTATATAATTTAATTAAGTTAAGTATAAAATTTTCGGAGAATGTTAATTAACTACAGTTGTGGAGAAAACAATAATTGATAAATGTAGATTTCTGTAAATTCGATCCCGTCTAATTTGATTGGTAAAAAAGTTTGAAGGATCGAGAAGCAGACGAACTCATTTTCTTCGCTTCCTAGATTCAGAGCAATGCAGTCTTTCCTGGCCATATCAAGGACTTGATGAACGGTCAACGAGAACTTATTATCCGACACCAATAAATTGAAATAATAACAAACTCTCTTTTAAGAGAATCCACTATAATATAATGTTTTAAAATAATTGTTTTGGACAAAATAAATGATATCTATGCATGGTTATCAACTTATCATACTCGACAAGCTCAAAATCAGTCATAAACCCAACTGATTTAGGGCAAAAAGCTACTTGTTTCCTGCTACAGTACTCTACAGACTGCATATTGTTACAAATTTAATTAAAATATATTTATATGATTTTAATGTTACTAATGAACGCAAATATAAAAAAATTCATATCACATAATTATGATTCTAGAACAAAGATAAAAGACTTGTAAAATTACCGAATTCGATCAAATCTGATTTTCATGCTTTGTATTGTTTTGATAAAACAATTTCTAGTGTATAATAATAAAACGTAAATTCAATTGAAAATATATTTCGATTATATATTTATTTAATTTTTATTGAATTTGATGTATGAAAACTGAGTCAAATTTTGATTTTTTTTTAAAATTGGGTGAAGTTCTAAATTTGTATCATAGAATAAATTTAAAATATATTAACCAACATGTAATAATTGAATAATTTATAAATCTTTAGAAAATCATGATTTATTATTATATTTAATAATTTTATATATTAAATCACGTGAGATTGAGGTGTTACATATGTTAGACCATATATTTGAGGACTTACATAATTTAGGCGCGGTTGGAATTATTGAATCAAATTTGACCATATTTTTAATTTAGCTGATTCTTGGTGAAAATATGAATTACTTTCGTTATTACGGTTTCGAAGTTCAAATTGAATGCAAAACATTACGTACGGAATGAAAAGAAATGAGCATATTTCTTTTCTTCAATTTTAGATCCCACTAGAATCCCAAACTTATTAAATGTGGGGAGTGCAAACATTTCGGATAAACCAAGAAAGCGTACACACTATATTTGAAAGCGACTCATCCAAGCTTAAACATCGAGTGTATAAATGTTCAATTTTATACAGTTATGCTCATCCTTGAATATGTATATGTAAATCCTTAAACTTATCCTATAAATTTTTATAATTTCCAACTCTTCATGCTGCTTGATATATAGTCAGAAATTGAATATATATTTTCTATATTATATTTTATTAGTTTGATGTAATTTGATATAAATATTTTGTATAGAATTGTTATAGGATTAAGAATTTGTATTAATGCCTAATAAAATTTAATAAATAAATACATATGTATATAATTTGAAATAATAAATTAAGTATATAAATTAAATTTTATTATATATATATATATAATTTAAATGCATGACCAAATACTGATGATATTTTTATCTATAATATACTCAGCTTGAGTCACAGAGGTATATATGTAATAGTGTTTTGTTGTAGCTTCTTAAAAGATTTATTTTTTCAATTTTATTTACCTAAATTTTATATATAGCATATATATTTTGGTGAAGAGTTTTTATAATTTGACTCTGGAGGTTAATAATCAATATATCGCCTACATAGAAATTTGATAATTTCCCTAAGTTTGTATATATAACTTTAGAATTACATTCGATAAATTAAATTTTCAAAATGTATGTAACTTTCTATTTGACATTTTAATTCAATATTAAAAAAATTGGTAGTATTTCAAACAATCTTTAAAAAATCTCTTGGATAACCAATCTAGATTATAAAAAGATGCAGAACCTGGCAGTACAAAGAAAGTTAATGAATTTTATAAAGATTTTGTTGGATTTTGCTTTATCTTTTAGATTTTTTTTTATAATTCGGTACTATAAATTCAAAGATTCTTTGAGTAAACAATATGTTTAAATCTATTCAAATTTGAATGATTTTTATATATCCCTATATAACTTGAGTATACTCCTCTCCTGTCTCATTTTTCTTATCCATATATAGCTAAATTTCATATTTTATTCAAATTTTTATAAAAGTTTTCAAAAAAAAATGAATACAATTCATGAACAAGTAAACATCTGGAGTCTGGACAAACAAACGAGTGTGAGAATGGACAGGAGAGAGCAAGAGTACTACTATACAATATAAAGAATCAAGCTATTTAACTAGCCAAAAAAAAGGATCAAGCGATCCGGAGTTTTAAACTCGGGAAGTGGTAACATGTCTTGGTGCTCAATTCAAGCTACGTGCCATATCTTCTTCATTACTATTAAGTTCCCTTATAAGTTTCCTATTACTTGTAAGTACCGAATATTATAATAGTACAATAGAGATTAATTCCGAGAAAATGTGGGTGACCGTGGACTCTGGAGTAGGGCTGAGAGATTTGATAGATAGGATGTCGGAAGCTGGATTAAGCCTAGTGGCATGGCCTTATTGGGAAGGGGTTAGCGTAGGAGGAATGATTAGCACCGGAGCGCATGGGAGCTCTTGGTGGGGCAAAGGCGGTGCAGTGCATGATCATGTTGTTGGAATCATCCAGGGACTAAACAAGAGGGTTATGCAAAAGTAATTAGATTGGATTATGGTGATGATTTGCTTTTCAATGCAGCCAAGCTTTCTTTGGGATTTATTGGGTGTCATCTCCAAGGTACGCTCGCTAGTCGCTAGCTACCATAAATATATCAATTTTACTTGTATACTTCTTTCTTGTCTCATGTTGCTTGCTCCCAAAGTGAATGTTATAAGATGGTAGCTAGCTTAGAATTTTTCAAACAGAGAATAATAAGTTGTGTATATATATATATGGACCCAGCGATGGGTAAATTAATATTAGACATAGGACAGGGTAAAACCAATGGGAGAGGTGGATGGTTAGGACGACTTTGGGAGATAAAAGGAGACAAAAGCACCACCATTTCAATTTTTCCGTACAATTTACAAGAATATCGTTACTTTTTCTCTCGAGGGCTATACTAGAGTTTCAACTACAAAGCAATACCTAATTACCTATTACCTAGTACAGCTAAACCTCTAAATTACTAATTTCGTTAATACAAATTTTCTTAACTTATTGAAATTATATATATATATATATATATATGTATATATATATATTATAATGAAATTAAAAATATAGATTATCATAGATTTATTATAAATTTACAGATTTTTTATTACTAAATTTAAGATTATTATATCTAAAGTTAATTGTTTTAATAATCAGTATAAGTTTAAAATCTAATTTAATTTCAAATTATTTTAAGGAGTAATGGTAGAGACTCCAAAAATGTCACCAATTTTAATTGATTGTAAAAATAATAAATGAGATGAATCCTTCCATTTATTCTGTCACTCGAGCACTGCCACATCATTTAAAAATTTTGATAATATTTTTGGGTCTCTAGTATTACTCAATTTTAAGATACAGAACATCAATAACCTCAAGGACCTGATCGACCTTGACGGTACGTATATTGAGATTAGTATCATATGTATATCGAACGTATACAGTTATACTAGTAATTTGTTAGTTGAATGAGTTTGGGATTTCACACCCAAGGAATAATTAATAAGGATTTGAGTATTATGTAAAGGTGACATTGGCGTTGGAAAAAGGATTCAAGAGAAGCATAAGATATATAATTTCACAGATGATAGTAATATACAAGATGAGATTACAGAGCATGGAAAGAAACATGAGTTTGGAGATATAACATTGTACCCATCAAGACATACAGCTGTATACAGATATGATGATAGAGTTGCTATATCTACTCCTGGTGATGGCGTTAATGACTTCATCGGTTTTCAGTCTAATCTTATTCTCGTTTCCAAATCAGATAGAGCTGCTGGTACGTACGTATACTTACCTACTTTTCCTCTTTTACACACACATGCACACACCAATATATGTATATTTGTGGTTCAACAACCTAGCTAATCAAAATTCACACACTAGACTATGTAGGGCATCAGGCCCGACGCAAAAATAATTTTGAAGGAGGGTCAAAATAAATTATATAATTTTTAGTATATTAAAATATATTTTTCTAATATATTAAAATTGAGTTCATCGTTATTTAAAGTAACAAAAATCATCAATAATATAATCTATACTAATAATAGAATGGGAGCAAAGTGCACTACTACACATTATTATGTGAATATTTTATTTATATTTTGATTTGGGCTTGGTAAATGACATAAACTATTAGTTATTTTAGTTTATTGAACTAGTTGATCAAAGAAATTGAAAAAATAATAAGGTTAAAGTATCCAAACTACCAAACTAAAGTAATAGATATTTTTGTACTAAGCCTGCTATCGGAAAGGGAGGGGCCGACTATACCGTGCGTCCGCAGGGCACAATCTTGAGAGTATTTAGTAGACTTAAAAATAATGTTGTAAGAACATTACTTGCAATTTAGTTGTTATATTTTCGAAATTATCACTTGCAATATTAAAATTTATATTTTATTTATTTTATTCAATTTTGTGACCTGTATTTTTGTTTAATTCACATTTGAACTATTATATTTGTATTATATATATTTGCTCCGATCCAAATAAATAATTATTGCAATAAATATTGAATGAAAAGTAATTAAAAAGTTAACTGAAATAAGTAAATTTTACAGTAAACTCAAGTATTGTAAATGTTAATTTTGAAAATATAATATTATAAATAGCATGTTAGTCAAAGTACGAGTACACCTCCTAACTTGCTCATAAAACACACGCTCGTATATATTTTTCACAGATATCGAGTCAATGGGAGTTTATTTAGTTTTAACTTGAATCAAAGATGTGACACATTATTATATACTAGTAGATGTTCTCATGTTACTCTTTTAGGTACTCTTAGGTTTCAAAAAAAAATCCAAAAATTTTACGAACCTGGATTTATAGGACAGTCCGGCAATAACAAAAAATGGGAGTGGGACCCCTATGATTTTTATATAATTTTGTGAAAAAACACATCATATCATAGCACGAATATAATATAAATATGAGTCATACTCCTAACATTTTATATATAGTCTTGACAGCTAATATCCATGTAATTGCTTTGTCTGCAGAAAAAGCATTCGAAAATGCAAGAAATGTAAAAGGAAAATGTGCGCTAGCATCAACCTTTGTGGGATACAAGAAATTAACAGCAAACGGGCTAAAAAACAATATAGTGTTCACAGGATATCCAGTAATAGGCCATCAACACAAAATGCAAACCTCTGGTTCTTGTTTATACTCATCACCTTCTCGAATCGATATCTCTTGTGCTTGGGATCCAAGAATCAATGGCTTGTTCTCTTACGAGACGACAGCCATATTCACAGTTCCAAATTTCAGAAGCTTTCTTCTTGATGTCAAAAAGCTAAGAGATCTTAAGCCAGAAAATTTCTGCCGAGTAGACATGTACAATGGATTTTTAATCCGTTTCATCAAAGAATCAAGTGCGCTATTAGGTCAATCAGAGGACTCAGTCGTGGTTGATTTTAACTATTATCGTGCTGAGAATGCAATGAGTCCAAGATTAAATCAAGATTTTTTGGAGGAAGCGGAGCAGATGGCATTCATCAAGTATGATGCTAAGCCACACTGGGCGAAAAACCGGGCTGTAGCATTTTTCGACGTCAAGAGAAAGTATGCCAAGTTTGATATGTTTATTGCAGCAAAGCAAAAATTGGATCCTTTTAGTATATTTTCTAGTGAATGGTCTGATGCGATTCTTTTTGGGAGGCAAGGGGAGAAAGTTGATGGATGTGCTTTAGAGGGACAATGTACTTGTTCAGAAGACAGGCATTGTAGCCCTCAAAATGGCTACTTGTGCAAAGCTGGTCTTGTGTATAAAGAAGCTAGTGTGTGTAGATATTCAGCATCTTTAGTTGCTTAATAAATATATGTATATATATGACATTAATGCTTCAATATATCCTGATTCTTGAATTGAAAATAAGTTTCGTATCAACTCAAAGGCAACATGGTATAACTTTAAAGGCAACAAGGGAGTTGTAGATTACTCATCACGTATAATTGTTGCCTACTGTACGTCTTGTGTTCGGTGTTCCTATTAAAGTACTAAAAGTTGTAGGAGTGTGGTCAATTTTATTGTAATATATGCACACTGCCTTGGTATGGAATCTTTATAGAGCTTCGAGCTATGTCCAGAAATGCAAGCAAAGACCAGCATCTTTTGTAACGAATGGAGCTGGGGGTTAAGTGTAATCGCTTACATTGATAAAAGAAAAAGAAAACAAAGCAAGCTTTAAAGAACAAAAACTGAGATCAAAGTCGACCAACATTTAACAAAAGATGAAAGTTTCAAGAATATTGCTGCTGCACGGACTTTTTATTCAAAGTAACAACTTATCAAACAAAAAAGGACTATATCCTCACGTTCCTGAAGCAAACATTCAACAACTTAAGATTTGAAGCAATTACATACAAAGGACTTGCACTAAGATCTTTCGAAACAAGAACCAGGGCTGTAGTTTGTATGTGAACTATCAAAAGTTCTAGTATAGCTAGGCAGCATTTACCAATCAGCCAGATATATATCAGCTCAACATGGATATGGAACAAGACAAATGGTCACAGATCTCAATGCAGAGCTGGATGGGATGTCCGTTATTGTCTGAGTATCCATATAAAGTTTCTTTTTATGACAATTTAGAAAATTTACATGCATAAAATACAACAGATAAAGAAACATGACTTTCAGCAGATAAATTCTCAAAAACAGAAGTAGACATAGTACTGATCCTTACTCTTTGCAGTTCTTCCAATCAAGGAAATACAGTTGGTCCCTGACCCACAGCTTGTCGTTTTGGAGCTGTTAATTTTAACCCATGCCTCCTTTGTCCATCAAAGCCTACGACCCTACTCACTAAATAGTCCTTGCCGAATTTCAGATCCCCACCACGAATCATGTACACGTTTCCTGCTTCTGGAATGGTGAATTCAGCAGGGTTTCGGTTAACACTGCACACTTCCTCTTTGGATATGTCTCTCAAAGGCCTAATTGTTCCATGCATCTGACAGGACCCCATGTCTTTGTGGTTCTCTGTAATTTTAGGTGCTTTAGGTTGTGGAGGAAAAACCGCATCAACTGAGGCATCTAGGATACCTTTTTGCTTTCTCAGATGAAGGTTGCAGCCACGATTCTTGTCTGAAACACCAGCTGTGCCTACAGGTGTTCTAACCATCCAATATTTATTCTGTTGAGGTATATATGTTTTGTTTGCTTTCTCAGGCTGGTGAGAGGTCACGATATTTGGTCCTGTAAAAACAACCATTTTAAAGTTGCTATTAACGTGAAAACAAGAAATGTAACAACAAAAAAGTAAATAAAAAAACACAATAACTGTCAGAGTGGAAAGTTTTACCGTAATAAGCAGATGGCATCTGTGTTGAGCTAGCACTGGACTTGTACAGAGAAGGTCCTGTCCCAGAATATTCTTTCACCTGATGATTTTGTGGGAAAAGAGGTTTTTCAAATAAATTTGCTCTTTCATTTATACCAATGCTGGGGTGATTATTACAAGGAAAGAAAGGCCTCTCAAGCACTTTCTTCGGATTAATGCTGACTGGAGTGCGTGAGTGCGTTCCTGCATCCATGAGGCTGAGCAATTGCATTGCTGGTATTGCTTCATTAGAAAATGAGTGTAATGAATTCATTTCCTTTAAGTTAAGATATCTTCCTGTATTATTGGCTACAACTGGACATCCACGCAATACTTCAACATCTGAATCATTTGGATCTGCACGGTTCAGATCAAGATCCCGGATTGTCTTCCCCTTGTGCAGGTCTGGATATGGTAAATAAGTAGCCATATAACTCGTTCCACTGGCTATTTTTTGAGGAATGTTAGGATTTGGAGGTACAAGACTTGATGCACCAGAGGCCCAAATATTTCCTGCCATTCCATTATGTTGGGGACCACTATTTGCTGTGTTGTATGTATCAATTACCTGAGTATGTGCCGGTGATGATCTGTGCACGGACCTATCACTACTCCACAGTAGATCCTGCGTAGTATTGTTCATGAAGGTTCTTGAAGCAGAAGTTTGGAGTCTCTGGGCACTAATTGATTCTTTCTGTTGTGTCTGTGAGAATGCACCAAACACGGCCAAAACATGGCTTTCATCTCTGTTACCAACAACATAATTGTTATTGTCTACTTGAGATGATTTAACGGGATTCCATTTGTTGTGTTCCTTCTGCAGTGGTCGCATTCGTTTCCTATTTACATCAGAAAGTCCCATCATCTCATAATTACGCTCATCGATTCTTTTTGTCAAGAAGGAATTTCTTTCAGCTTCAGAAAGACCTCTTTCATATTGATGCTTAGCCATGAGTTCAACGATCTCCATTGGAATGTCGTCATAGCTTCTCTGTTTAAAGACCGTTTCAGATCTTTGATCATCATTATTCCTACTAACCTCTGAAAACTTATTAGGAGCATCAGCTTTCTTATTGCTGCACCCAAGAGAAAGTTCCTGGTACAAGAAGAGTTCATTTTAGTACTTGTACTAATATAGCAGTATACATTTAAATGTTCAACCGCACAACTTGCATGAAGTATATGTATAATAAACCCTACTTAATAAGAGAAGTGACATAAACTCAAATATATACATATACAGACTCTCCATCTTCATACTGTGAACAGGCTAAATTTTCATAATTTGAAAAACACCACAAGAAACAATCATGCA
Organism: Oenanthe sinensis; assembly: GCA_028671895.1. Taxonomy (NCBI): domain Eukaryota; kingdom Viridiplantae; phylum Streptophyta; class Magnoliopsida; order Apiales; family Apiaceae; genus Oenanthe; species Oenanthe sinensis. The sequence continues at coordinate 5,651,140 of CM053795.1, read as the reverse complement.
ACTGCCTTCATTAAACTCTGATAACTGATTTAATCAGACAAGCATCTAATGTGAAGGTTATGCATTTCATAATTATAATCATCTGAATTTTTTAGTTGTACCAACAACCATAAGCTTGTATATGCCAACCCAACTACAGTCTTTGCTATTATATAAAAATTTCATACTTGAACAAGACGACACATTTCATTAGGTGGTTATAAGGTACAGCAATTCCAGTATATCCAAGACTGAAGCTTCACCTAGTTTATTTCCTTTATTTCGTATCTTCCAATTGAAGCCTAATGGTTTTGATGATGTTCATATATGTGTATATTGCTTATCCTGATTTGATTTTACACAAAGCAAAGCAAAGCAACAATTAAAAGTTATTTGACAAAACATGCCATCAGAGATGAATCAAGTTGGCAGATCATTTGATTGAACAGCTGGAACTTGGGATAAACGAAAGTCTTCACCAGAAAGACAAAACAGACTGCCGTATGATGAGAGAAGGCTACGCGGCCTGCCTAACGGAAAGACAGAGAACTATTAGGAGATCATTTTAGACTTCATTACTACCATATGGAGTAAACAACGTCAAACAAGTTTATCTCTGATTTTATATATTTAATTGTGATTCATAAATATTCCTTCTAACCGCTTCCTATATTTTAGGAGACTTACTATGCTCCTACTCAAACGTGGATCTTTACATGCTTTATGAACTGAGTTTCACCTATTAAATGTTTTCAGAAGTGGATGATTCATTAGTGTTGTAAGCATTTTATTTTCTTCTATATCCTCTTAGACAAAAATGTTTAAGATCCATTAATAGCATCCCTATACATCTCTTCGAACTCCAGATTTCAGAATTCTCTCAAATATTATACCTTGTTTTTATTTATTAGATATATCTAATTGTTGAGAGTTTGTTAGTTAGAGGTGTAATTCATTGTTCATTCATTACCTTGTACATCACTTCAACTCCAGATTTTGGAACTCTCAAATATTAATTCTTGTTTTTAATTATTAGATATATATATATATAGTTGTTGAAAATTCATCAGTTTGAGGTGTAATTTATTTTCATTCATTATCTTGTAAAAGAAGAGATAAGCGGCCGCTTAAAAAGGCAAAAATTCCCGATTAACAAGAAAGGAGGCTTGAGGAGAACAAAAGTGTAAAAGAAGGCTATCAACGCTGCTAAGGATCAATGGTCATGGTTGATATCTATGTTGCACGGAGACGGGTACGGGTACATATACGGGGACGGGAAACGGCAATTTTAAAATTTTAGGGTACGGGTACGGTAATAAATATATATAAATAAAAATTATTTATATATAAGATGGAAATAAATTCAACATCCAAACGTTTAAAACATAAATTATATTATGCACTCTCAAAATTAATTAGAGACTTTGTTGATACACTCCAACCATAACTCATCACTGTCAATCCTTTCTCTAGCCATGTGGCTTTAATAGATTTTAATAATTTTTCAACATTAGCTTTTTATTGATAGAATAATGAAGTTCAAAATTTAGTGTAATAGGGAGGAATATAACCACCTATGTCATGAATAGATCCAAATATAACTAGGCGGCCTAAAAAATAGAATTTTAGAGTGGGGAAGGGTATTTTAGTAATTTTGGGTCCTTGAAACGTCCCCGTTCCAAGCCTGCCGTTCCCGGTTTTTAGGAAATGTCCCCAAGCCGTCCTCGTCCTCGAGACGTCCCCAAACTTGGGTACATCCAACGATAGCCGTCCCCGTGCATCATAGGTTGATATCACTGTTAATCATACAATCTCACACCAAGCTGTAAGAGCATCTCCAACCCATTACACTATTTTGGTGTGGTGTGATTTTTACACAAAAATAGTGTAGAAGTTACACTATTTTTAAAATCCTCTCCAACCCATTTACACTAAAACTTACACTAAAAGGAATCTTTGTTGTACTATAGATGTTATTTTATAACTAAAGTACAAAAATAATAAAGTTGTCGGGATATAAAAAGAAGAAATTTGTTTTAATTAAAGGAATACAAGGGTAATATTAGAATTTAGAAAAACTCTAAAAGTTACACCAAATTTGGTGTAATGTTTGGTGTTACACCAAAATGGTGTAACTTTTAGAGTTTGGTTGGAGAAGAATTTTACACCAAAATGGTGTAAAAGTGCAAATTTAGAGTTGGGTTGGAGATGGTCTAAGGGGCTAGAAAGTAGGCCATAATAAAGATTGAGGGCCGAACCTAGCTAAATATGTTATATGGTAGTCATATTACTGTTCTTTACTAGCACACATCATTTCACCTAATGATTAAGTGTAAAAAGTCCCTTACCAACTTTTTATGGAGAGGAAGACCGTTTTCCTGACAATTGATATATGTGCTATAAGAAATTCCTCCGCTCATATGTTCCTCTATATCCTTGCTAAAGGAAAATTCGGGGATCGATAATGGACCTGTACGACTTCCTTCTTTCATCCAGTGATCATTATTGATTGTGGTCTTTTTGTTCGGGACTAAGGTGTTGATCTTGTCAACCTCCATGTAGCTATTGAGTGACAAATCAAGCCCAATATCTTCCTTATAGTTTCCTCTATCCATGCTCTTGTAAGAACCCTGTTTGTCATTGCCATGTGACATTTTTGTTTTCAACTTAGACGAACAGGGCTCGTTCCCTGTTTTCTGGAGAGACAAGTGGCTTTTAAAGCCTGTTCTGGCAGATGCATCATCTTCAACAGATTCTGAGTCGGAATTATGTATCGTTGCAATTGTTGTGATAGCATCTCCTTTGGTGGCTCGAACCTTTTTGGGCTTGTGACTAGGAAGTTGCTTCTCCTTCAAAGGCTCCTGATTAATCTTTCTTTTTCGCAATGCAGAAATTGAAGCTGGAGCAGCACATTCATTGGGAGTTGCATTGTAAGAAGCTAGTTGGTCGCTTCTTTCCTCGGCATTGACATGAAGGATTTCAGCAATCAAACGCACCTTTTTCTTTCGACGTGCAGAACTAGCCTTCTTCATTGCTCCTGCATCCTTAGTGCTCGTACTTGCGTCAATCTCTGTATCTCTATTTGATGTTTCATTAGCTACTACTGAAGTCATCAGATCCTCATCAATGGATTCAGCTTTCTCTGCAAGAATCTTTTCACTAGAACTGCTGATTTTGCACCCTGGGTCCTCAATTGCAAGAACATCAGTTTTAGCCACATCACTAGCAGGTTCTGGAACACAAACAATAGCCAAATCCCTACCAATTGATTCCTCACCAACTGCTCCAGACCATATAGATAACAAATATATTAATGTTTTCAAATTGTAAATACTGTACATTATACATATTAAATAAATAACCAGAGCACTTTTCAAATAAAAAAATATTCAAACTTTCAATTTACCTGGGTCATTTGTATGCTTTGCGGGGTTTGCGAGACCTAACTTTTGATCCCATATTTGTTGACTAGAAAAATCTTTCACGCCATTCTCCGGGCCTAAAGAGGAATGACAGATAAAAAAATATGTGCAAACAGAGAAAATAATTACAGACTTAGGCAATAGTACAGAAGAGCATACCATGGACAGCTGAGGGCCCCACTAAAGCATTTTCCTTTTCCTTGTTACTACATAGTGAAGGGTGAATTTTACCTCTAATTGAACTTAGAGATGTTTTCTCTATATTTTGCTGACTTTGCGAAGCATTAGAACTAGAAGCAAAAGCATCCTGCACGCAGCTTTGGCAGCACCACCATCTAAATTTGGGGACATGTAACGGGGCAAGCTGCTTCCTCAACTTAGTTTCGTCATCACCATCACGAGCAAATGGTGCACAAGTTCTAACATCTTTGATTCTCATGTCCGTGCAATATTGTCTGCATGCACGTTAAAAGGATTCATCAAAGAAAATTACATCATTTCTACCGAGTACTGAATAAGTACTAATTTATGCCTGGTATCAGTCTTCAAATGGTGTTAGAGTCTCAGCACAACTAATCGACTAGTTTCTCTTCTCATTAATATAATCTTAAGGAATAATTATCAGCTTTTTTTTGCTCTTTCAAACACATCATCTTTTAGTCAGTATTGTGACAGGTGATCACCATAGAGCTCATATTTGCAAATGAAGTACAGATCCGATGTGTAGTTTCAGTCAAGTAATTTTTCTTTGCATTTCTAATATATAAACAAAGTTTCTGCAATATTAAAAGTAAAGCCATTAAAAAAAAGTCTATTCTTATTGACAATGTTTATCTTAGACCATGTTAAAGTGCTGCTTGGTCCAACCACAGTTAAACATCAGTATTAAGAACACAGCATTTTGAAGAAAAAGTATGACTGCCAACCTGAGTTATAAATGGAGCATCTGTTAATTGTAAGTAACTAGTAGGAACTTGCTATTTAATGAAATATAATTAAGAAATTGAGGTTTCTTGATCATCCAGGCAATACAGTATAAGCTCATAAGCCATGAATAAAGTAATTAAGACAATTTGAAAAGGTTACCGCAGAGAAAAATGATGACATTTATCTGTGAATCTCTTATCCATAGCCTTCCCGAGGTCTATAGATATTGAATCAATCTTTATAAGTGATTCTACTGATTTGGAGACAGTTGTCACGATGCTACTTGTGTGATTGTTTTTCTCCTCCTGGATTTTATCCTTCTCCATGTTAAGCTGAAACGAGAAGTGATGTATAATTAATATTTCATGACAGCATTAGGATTTTTTAATTAGATATAAAATTTAATTGGTTAAATGACGTACTTGAAGAAACTGTAAAACATTAATGTCGTAACTAAAAAAATGTAAAAGAACAATATCAACTCACTGTAAAGTACTAGCCCGCTACCAGCAAAGAAATAGCTAGTGCAATGCAATTAAACTAAAAGTTATCACATATATATTTGCAATAAATATATAAGTGGAGAAATAAAATGAAAAAACAAGACAAATCATTTATGCAGACTAATTAATAGGTTTACATGCAATAGACTCTTTATTAACAACAATACATGTGTTACATAAGCTGATAAGCATATGTGATTAAGTACTGAACTTCTTAAAATGTTAAATTGATATATAAGAAAATCCCAAACAAACATGTGCCTCAAGTTTTCCATATCCACGCCTAGATTAATGTTTAATGTCATAACAATTTTTTAATTATACAAACAATATCACGAATATAGCTGGTAAAAATTTGGCCTTAATATGCTAATTCAACTGCCGCGAACCCTAGTTCTTCTCCACAGCTAATCTAGCTACAGTGTTACTTTAAGTATTGACTGGCCTGGGTCACCACCCTCCCTATAGAGCTAAACCAACTCAACTAAATCCAAACAAACAACAAAATGGGCTGCCCAATAGCTATTAGGGTTTCATTTCCATTTTATACAAAAAATGGGCCCAACACAAAAAACAAATTGACACCATCTCAGCATGCAATCTATGCCCGTCCAAACACATTCCCAATTCCAATTCACAAAAACTATTAATAGGGTTTCTTGAAACCTCCGCTGCATGACCCGAAAACCCACTTCACTCAGAAGCCCACATCCACATAAACCCAATTAACAAATCAAGTAAAATGAACACCACCAGTGCCACATAGTCACAACACAGAAAGAAAGAAATTTATCCCAAATAAATTCCCATAATCAACTGTCAATATATTAGCAAACAAACAAACATATATATACCCAGCTAAAATCAAGATATCAACAAATCAAGAAACATAAATGTAAACAGTAAAAACAGATCTAGAAATATAGATACAAAGCATGTATGTATATATATAAACCAAAAGTTTCAGATCGAAAACATACTCCAAGACTTCACTTAAATTCTTGGCCAATTCACTTGAAATCACCACCTTTAATCTTCTTGATTGCACCCAGAGCTAAAAGATCCGATCTTTACCCACAAAATCGAAAGCAAATTATGTGAATTTGAGTGCGCGGTGAATAGAAACCCTAAGAAATTTTAGGTTTGTAGAGAGAGAAAAAGAAAACCCAAAAAGCTAGAGAGAGAAAGATGATAAGATGAGCGTGTCTGGTGTGTGTGATGACATATCAGTACTGTTTCAACAGTCTCACACACAAAACCTATGCATAGATAGATACATTTATTTTATATTTCATCGTTAAAACATATTTTTTCTAGGTATACTTCTTATTATCCAATCACGAGTTGCCATGTAAGCAGAGTAGGTGCGTTTCTTATCACAACCCACTATGCAGTCTTTGGAAAACCTAGTTGAATTGCAATCTTCGCGAGTGCATCTCACGCACTAAATAGTTGAGTTTGTGTGTTTTGTCAGAGACGTTTGTCATGCACTCAACTAAAAATGCGTGGTCTTGGAAAATCTCGAACCATAGTTGTAAAGAAGAATAGATCAATTAGCCCTAAACTAGTGGCCGATAAAACGGATGGTAAATTAATTACTAAAAGAACAAAAGAGAAAAAATTAGAAAAGATAGATAAATATATGGTAAGTAAAGTATATTATATATATAAGTGTGGTTAGCTTTAACTTAAACAAAAGGTTAGGGTTTAATTAAGCCATTAAGTAAAGTAATTAAGCCATTAAGTAAAGTGGGTATAGGGTTTAATCCCACCAGTCAAAGTTCCTTAAAAAAATTCCTGAAGTTCCTTTCTTTATTGATTCAATAGGACAACTGTTATGGGCTCATTCATTTGGTGTTCAGAGTTTTAGGCTTTTAGCAGACTGCAACTAGTACATAAAATTAAAATTATTAATTAAAAAGTTAATCAAGTACTCCCTCCATCTCTAAAAACTTTTTCTGTTAATCATGTGCGCGTTTGCCAATACACATTTTTTAATCGTTAATATCTTTAATTTCGTATTAGTATTAAATATAAAAATTTTACTGTATTAAAGTACTCACAAATACGAATCAAACAAAATCACTCATGACTATATTTTGTCTTATAAATTATGTATAAATTAGTAGTCAATCGCTTACAATGAACGGTACAAAAAGTCAAAACATGAAACGTATTCTGTGACGGAGGGAGTATTGGATAAAAAAATTCTTTAATTATTCTACTCTTCTTAGGATCATGACCGTACATATTTTTAATCTCCCAAGTGCTAATTATACTAGTGTCAATAATACAAATGCTTGCTTGGTTTGGTTTACACTTAAAATAGAAAGAAATTTTCATTGTTTATATACGTGTTTTTTCTTTTATGAACTAATTTATCTATAACATGTTATTATTGAAAAAAAATTATGAATATATAACATTTGTATTAAAAAATGAAATATTTATATATAATTTAGATTTAGAAAATGTTGTGGCCAATACCTACTATCTATATTGATAGACTTTATGCATGAACGTGAGATCTATATATGTACTACGAAAAATTTGACTAACAACATCACTAATAATATTTGGTGTAAATGATGGGTTCTTTTAGAAATCAATTAATTAATGTCTTTATGCGTCATTAATTAAATTTGACATAAATGATGAGACAAGTTTGTGTAAAAAAAAGAAATTTTTATCTTTAGTGTATAAATAATAAGTCAGTGTGTATCTATATATAAAAAAAAATCACGTATAAATGATAATATTTTACTATTTTTTAAATAATTCAGTTAATTAGTTCCATTTGTTCTGCTCAAATAAATATTGATTTGATCCGATTTTCAATGAAAAAATTTCAATTGAAATCAAATGGAACGAATTATATATATTATATATTTACATTTTATATATATATCAACCCATCCCTTGTATTCTACGTAGTCCAATAGTCTAAATGTCCTGAACGTTTTTACTGGGATGTTTTACTAATATACCTGGCTTGTTTTATTTTGATTGTTGTGTATTTTTAATGAATTTTTGAATGAAAATTAATATATAAATGATTTTTTAAAAAACAAATAAGTCTGTGACCCTAAAACTCAAAGCATCGTCACACCATTTTACTTTATTATTTTTTGTATGTATGTATTATCAATATTTTACCAGAAAAGTTGCCTTGCATTATACGTCATACGTCTCTTGCTAATATACGTTGCCTTGCTACTGTCCGTATTTGGCTCGGCTCGTCACTCGTGTTAGCTAGTATTTATTGTTTCAATATAACTAAACTGTACTCCGTAACATGTTAAGACCGAGGGGTAAAGACATCATAATTTTTTAGAACACTGTGTAAAATATTATGTCGATTTTAATTAACTTCATGATTTGTGGTTTATATATAAAAGCGACCTAGAGTATCAACTTTAAATTAAAATGATATTAGAAATTAAGCAAACCACCGTTGTTATATATTCAGTATGATGGACATTTCAATTAGGAATGTTCATCATTTTTGTTTCGTCTCGATCGATTTATCATTTTTTTTCATATCAAACTTGTAGGGACTATATATCTAGGGAGTAATGTTTTTTTCAAAATTCAAAATCAAATCAATAAAATATATAAAATAACCCAATTAATACATTTAAGTATAATTGGTTTGCTTCCGAATTACCGTTTGACTTTAATAATATTTTTTAAAAAATTTAATTATTGTATTTATTTAAGAATTATAAATAATTTTTTAAGCCTTATGGAATCGTTGCAAATTTACACTTTGGATTAAAATTATTAAATATATCAATTGATGATATGATATATTCATATGATTCATAAATAAAATGCATAAAAGATATAATTTTAATTCTCCAATACTTGATTTTAACATAATATAATAAAGAAAATAGTTTTTAAAACATGAATATACAACAATATTATAAGTGATAATTTCTTGATTTTTTGGTTTCCGTCCTTGTCCTCGATCGGATTCTTGATTTTGCTATTAGTCTTCCGATCTACGTACAACAAAAATAAAATTAAAAATATTATAAGTAAATATGTGAGGATTAACATCTTATAAGTTATAAGGTATAAGGTATGATTATGATTAAGCGATAAATATGATCCGGATAATCACACTGTTAACATCAATAGTCTTTTCGATTGTGGTTTCAAAAAAAAAATCGCAATTTAACGATTTTGATGAATACCCCTGAATCTAATCGATCGATAATATTACGGTCAATATAATAAGCGTAATATGAAATATTGTGAATAGGCCAATATTAATTAGCCTTGTATTCATTTTAAAAACACTACATATGGTAAATATAAACTTGAGATCTTGCTTAACTTGGTAGGAATTTATTCGTTTATATTTTTGGATGATACTGAATTTAATTTGAACCTTTAATTATTTCAGGTATATATTGAGTCGAGTTGATTGTATACCAAATAAATACTAACGGGTTCGACTGATGAAATATGGCGGCACCTATTTTCAAATAGTACTAGTTATTTACTCGTTTAATTAGGAGTAGGGGGGTCCTAGCCTCCTAGGGGATGAATGTACTGTAGAAAGGGAATTTTACCAAATATCTATATATATGAATCCGAATGGGCCTTGCCTTCTTAATTGAGTGCCTCAGAAGTCTGGACATTCCGCAGTTGGTAGCTGGACAAATTAAGGTCTGATATATTCCATCTAAGAGCTTCTTTGGATTTATGATAAATAACAAAATTAAGACCAACAGAGGTTGAAATTATAATTATCGATCAAGGAGAGAGTTTCTTCACTCTCGCCAGCTGGGAAAAGCTTCAGTAGTTGAGAAATAAGATTGTTAGATTTTTTTAAAATAGGGCGAGGCTAACGATCGATTCCTATAGAAAGAGGCTAGCTATCTCATCCGGATGTATGGTATATATGCCTCACCCGGTCAATAATATATGCAAGCAGAACGGGGGACGAAATTTTAAAATGGTGTCCTTAATGTTTAAAACAAATTAAAACATACATATAATGATACATATATATAAATTTTTTGGTGTCTGTACTCGGTCGTGGTTCCTAGGCGGTTGCCTCGCCTTATCTAAGGGCCTGTATGCAAGCAATATATTCTAATTAAAAAAAGGTACGTGGGTCACGAGAATATCCTATCTAGCTCAACTTTTTTCAGTTATAAGACCATACGGTACAAGTGGTCAAAATAGAGTTTCATGGCAGTCATTAGGGCCGGGAAAGCCTTCTTTGACTTGAGAAATGCATGCATGGGACCGAAATCGCACCATATAACAAAGATCGATCGAGTAGAATGCATTGTACAAGCCGAAACCAAGACAGATTTAAATAGTTTCATCTTCGAGGTCTTACAGTAGGGTAAGGTTGCTACCTGTTGACGCATTCCAAGTTAACTTCAAGCACAAGTGTGCGATCAAGTTGGCTAATCAATATTACAGTACTGCTTTTTTATGTCAATCTTAATTTCTTCGTTCTTTACATTAATTTAGCCAATATAGATTTTTTTCAAGGTTTAGTATCATAGTTCATAGATCCGAACACTTTAAATAGGCAGGTCATGATATAACATGGTATACTATTACTTGAGTCCTCTCTTTGGTTTTCATCAAGGTATATTTCAAAATTCGATTGTATATTTGAAACGTTTAAGGCTTCCAGTTTTATAATTTACATTACTGCAGCCTTATAAATTATTATTTTATAGGGAATCATGTACCTGACATGACCTTAGGCTACTAGCCAAGATTACGACAATTTCCTGTATAAATACGTAAGGTAGATTTGTAAATTTAGAATAAATTTTTAAAATTTACAAAAATGCCATTTTGCATTAAATGAGTTTATATCCTCACGCCCATTTTTCTCTTTTTATATTTATAATTTTTTGTTTATATTATAATAATTATTTTTATTCTTTCAATATTTATTTTAATCTATTTAATATATATTACTATTGTTATATTATTATTATTAGTATTAATTAGTTTATACAATAGATTTGTTTTTAAAATTTATATTAGTTATATATAATTGTATATTTTTGAGATTGTAATATTAATAATATATTATAATTTTAATAGAAATTTATTAAATTTAATAATTTATAATTTCAATAGAGTTTTAATTGAATATTAATAATTACAAATTATAGGATATTAACCTTCGTATAATCAAATTATTAATTCATAAATTTATTATCTCATTCCATTATTATTTGTTATTAATATAAATATTATAATTTTAATAGAATCCTGAAAAAGTTTTATAAGTTATTTTTTTTGTAGAACTGGTTAAATATATATAATTCTATATCATAAAAATAATTATACTATCTCAATTATTTAATCCACGTTCATTGATGTAATATCATCGAACTTTTTTTTTACCATTATGTAAATTATTATTTTTTATTTTTGTCTATTGTCTATTAATATAAATATTTTATTTTAAAATTATAATATTAGAAATAATAATTCTTAGGAGAATTGATATAAAATAAAATAATATAATGTGTGATTGATAATATTTTAATCCTTTTGTATTTTTAAAATCAATAGCGCAAATTTTTAGTTTTAGTATATTATTGATGAAATTTGAATTTAGACTTTTAGTGATAATTTATTTTAAAATATAAAATATTGTATAATATTAAATATAATGATTTTCATCTATTTATCTATTTATTTTAGAAGACCCGCGGGTGTTTATTCTTTATATCTAACCAAATTATCAACTATATATATATATATGCATATATACATATATATATATACATATATATATATATATATATATATATATATATATATATATATATATATATTGGTTTATAATAATATAGTATCGATTATGCATAATATATATAATTGTTAAGATAAGTTTTATATGATAAAGACTTATAAGTCGTATTATAATAATTAAAGGTTAGGTATAATAATTAAATTTTAATTATATATTTATATAATAATTATTATTTTTTGTAATATATATATATATTACACCTTGTTCTCTATTATATTATTCAACATATATTTTATAATTTATTTTTTATTATGTTCTTAAACATATGATTTATAAAAAATTTTATTTTGTGCTACTATAAATTTATAGAACATATTTTTAATATTTTTACAAAAGTATTAATATGTACTTTATTAATATTCAATTAAACATCAAATTTAGGTATTTGAACACTAATAATTAATTGAGCCGAATCCAATTGAGAAAAGTGTAAAATTACTATATTAATTTCATATGTAATTAACTACATATAATAAAGTTTCCTTTTTTCTTTAAATGAAAAAAAATTGAGTCATATGATCCAGTTAATATTGTTGTTACATACATTTAGAGCACTTTTATGCTCAAAATTGTTGAGCAAAATTCAAAAGAAGTTTTAAAAGTTTCATTTAGATAAAGTATGTTATATATTTTTAGAAAAAACTGTTTTTAACCGTTTAATTTATCATCAAACTTTATTAAAAATATTATTTTATATATTATATTTCAAAAAATGCACAAATTAAAAAAAATATCAAACAGTTTTACAACACTTTTTCTACAGTATTTTTTCTCATCTCAACAATAATCTCAAACAAAACTATAATCATGTTCATAATATCATAAACCAAACCATAAATATTTGTGAAATCTATCAAGAAATCATCCTCAGCCTAACTGATAAACTGTAACCCCTACTTAGTAGACATAATGATGAGAAAAATCCGTCCATGGGCCAAATGAAACGGGTTCTGAAATCAGGGGTATAAACTACTCCCTTTTTAGTTGTGTTTTTAATTTTTTTTTAGGTATTGTTAATGTGTGTAAAAAATATAATTCAATAAATTATATTTCGATTTTTTTTCATAAATAAAAATTTAAATATTGAATTTTTATTTAGAAAAAAAGTTCAAACAAATTTTAATTAAATTATACTTTTTATACTCATTTAAATAGGTTTAAAAAGTTAAGGGACAAGTAGAAAGGGATGATGATGTGTGATATAATTAGATTGAAAGTTGGATCCGCGGCCTTTATGATTGGAGAAACTTTATGATTGGAGAGAGAGGGGGCGTGGATCACTAAAGTAAGATACACAAATGTTCGACCGAAGTATCACTGCGACACTACCTTTCAACTACATTACGAGAACTGTGAGACCATTCGAACTCCAAAATATAAGCACCAACTTTTCTACTCTCTCGGGAACAATAGTACTACTCACATGACACGTATTTGACAACTGTCTTGTTTTAATGTTGAAGCACTAAAAATTGAAGGAGCGTGGTCAAATATATTCCCTCCGTCCCATCCGATTCTCTACGCTTTCCTTTTTTAATGTCTCATCCAATTCTTTACATTTCAAAATTTTCTAAAAATAGTACACTTTTATATTATAAAATTTACTTTCACCCACTATTTTCCTTCCCCTTTTCAAATCTATCAATTAAATATGAACTGACCCCACCACTTTACCCGCTTTTCCTTATCTTTCGTCCACTTTTCCTTATCTTTCATAATACTTTATATAATTTTCTTAACCTCCGTGCCCAATCCAAATGTAAACAATTGGTTGAGACGGAGGGAGTATTGTGTAGTGTTGAACAGAAGAAGGAACCTTCAAAGCTAACCCACTTTTAACAGAAGATGAAAGTTTCAAAAACATTGCTACTGGACAGATTATTCAAAGTTACAGGAGCTTCAAACTATCAAACAAAAAACAACTATATTCTTACGTTCCCCTAGCAAAACATTCAATAACTTAGAATTTGCAGTAATCACACACAAAGGACTTGCAACAAGAACTAACAAAACAGAACCAGAGCTGCAGTTTGTATGTGATCTACTAAATCGCAAAACCATTGTAATAAACCCCACGAAAAAGAAAAGGAAGCTCTTAACAACCCTGCTTGCGTAGACAAAAAACAAAAAGGGGAAGCTTAGAAGAACAAAACTGAGATCCAAGCCGAACCACATTTAACAGAAGATGGAAGTTTCAAGAACATTGCTGCTGGCCAGATATATTATTCAAAGTTAAAACTTAAAAGAGCTTCAACTTATCAAACAAAAAAAGAACTATATTCTTACATTTCTGAAGCAAACATTCAATAACTTGAAATTTGCAGTAATCACACACAAAGGACTTACAACAAGATCTTCCAAAACAGAACCATATCTGTACTTTGTATGTAATATTCTAACAGAACCATTGTATCAAACATCAAGAGAAAGATCATAAAAGCTATTGCAGCTTAATTCGGAACCATCAAAAGTTCTAGTATAGGTAGCATTTACCAATTAGCCAGATATCAGCTCAACTTCAACATGGAACAAGTCAAAATGTCACAGCTCAATGCAGAGCTGGATGGGATGTCCCTTATTGTTTGAATATCCATATAAGTTTTCTTTTTATGACAATTTAAAAGTTTACATTGCATTAAATAAAACAGATAACGCCCAAATGGGAATAAAGAAACAAGTCTTTCAGCAAATAAACTCTCAAAAACAAAAGTAGACATATTACTGATCCTTATTCTTTCCAGTTCTTCCAATCAAGGAGATATGGTTGGTCCTCGACCCACAGCTTGTCGTTTTGAAGCTTTTAATTTTAACCCATGCCTCATTTGTCCATCAAAGCCACCGGCCCTACTTACTAAATAGTCCTTGCTGAATTTTAGATCTCCACCATGAATCGTGTACATGTGTCCTGCTTCTGGAATGGTGAAATCAGCAGGGTTTCGGTTAAAACTGCACATTTCCTCCTTGGATATGTCTCTCAAAGGCTTACTTGTTCCATGCATCTGACAGGACCCCACATCTTTGCAGTTCTCTGTAATATTAAGTGCTTCAGGTTGCGAAGGAAAAATCACATCAACTGAGGAACCTAGGATGCCTTTTCGCTTTCCCTGATGAAGATTGCAGCCAGGAATCATGTCTGAAACAGCATCTGTGCCTAGAGGTGTTCTAACCATCCAACTAGCTTTCTCAGGCTGCTGAGAGGTCAAGAGATTAGGGCCTGTAAAACCAACAACCATTTTAAAGTTGCAATTAATGTAAGAACAAAAAATGTAACAAAAAAGTAGATGAAAAAGCACAATAATCTTCAGAGTGGATGGTTTACCAGAATAAGTAGATGGCATCTGTGTTGTACTAGCACTTGACTTGTACAGAGAAGGCCCTGGCCCAGAATGCTCCTTTACCTGATGATTTTGTGGGAAAAGAGGTTTTTCAAATAAATTTGCTCTTTTATCCAAACCGATGCTAGGGTGATCATTACAAGGAAAGAAAGGCCTCTCATGCAATTTTTTCGCATTAATGCTGACTGGAGAGCGTGAGGGCGTTCCTGCATCCATGAGGCTGAGCAATTGCATTGCTGGTATTGCTTCATTAGAAAATGAGTGTAACGAATTCATTTCCTTTAGGTTAAGATAACTTCCTGTATTATTGGTTACAACAGGACATCCACTCAATACTTCAACATCTGAATCATTTGGATCTGCACGGTTCAGATCCAAATCCAGGACTGTTTTCCCCTTGTGCAGGTCTGGATATGGTAAATAAGTAGTCATATTACTTGTCCCGCTTGCTATATTATCAGCAAAGTTAGGATTCGGAGGTACAAGACATGATGCACCAGAGGCCCAAGTACATCCCGCCATTCCACTTTGTTGTGGACCATTATTCGCTGTGTTGTATGTATCAGTTACCTGAGTATATGCCGGTGATGATCTGTGCACCAACCTATCACCACTCCTCAAAAGATTTTGTGTGGCATTGTTTATAAAGGTTCTTGAAGTAGAAGTTTGGGGTCTTTGGGCACTTGCTGATTCTTTCTGTTGTGTCTGCGAGCATATACCATCTTTCTGTTGTGTTAGCAAGCAGGTACCAAACACGGGCATAACATGGAATTCATCTCTGTTACCAACAACAGAATGGTTATTGTATACATCAAGTCCCATCATCTCATAGTTGCGCTCATTGATTCTTTTTGTGAGGCAGGCATTTCTTTCAGCTTCAGAAAGACCTCTCTCGTATTGATGCTTAGCCATGAGTTCAACGATCTCCATTGGTATGTCATCATAGCTTCTGCGTTCAAAGACCGTTTTGGATCTTTCATCAATACCATTCCTACTAACCTCTGAAAACCTTTCCGAGGTAGCAGCTTTCTTATTGTTGCACCCAAGAGAGAGTTCCTGGCAAGAGAATTTTTTTGTTTTACTTGTACGAGTATAGTAGTATACATTTAAATGTTCCCATACAGCTTGCATGAAATATATTAATAATTTACCCTACATATTGAAAGAAGTAACATAAACTCAAACATATAAATATATATATATAGACTATCCATATTCATACTGAAGAGGCTAAATTTTCATAATTTGAAAAACACCATTAGAAACAATCATGTAACTGTCTTCATTAAAGTTTTATTTAATCAGGCAGGCGTCTGATGTGAAAGCTATCCATTACAAAAGTATAATCATCTGGATTTTGTAGTTGAACTAACAACCATAAGCTCATATATGCCAAATACAGTCTTCCCTATCATATAAAAATTTCATACTTTCACCAGGACAATACATTTCACTAGGTGTTTATAAGGTGCAGCACTTCCGGTATATCTGCAACTGAAGCTTCACCTAGTTAGTGTCCTTCTTCATTTCTTATCTTCCAAACATACATTGATTATACATTGATCATTTCAACCTTTCTCTAAAATAACAAAAATATATAAAGGCAGCTTGTAATAAGAGCCAAACATACCTTGATCATTGAAATTCGTGTTTGTGACTTGGTAGGGTCTGTCTCATCAACTTCTTTAAAGATTTTAGGTCTCATTTGATTACTCTGGTGTTAGTTTATCTCTGTTTCTACTTTCATTATTATTATTTAAATTTGATAGAAAAAAATAATTCTATCTGTTTTTATTCCTGAATAAGTAGGGCCAAGTCAACACACACTCACGCCCGCATGGGGTGGGGAGCGTATAAAAAGGATCCCTCCAATTTAGACCTATTAGGACCAGTAAAGAAAAAATGCAGTTAACAGATGTGCTCTATCTACCTAAACACTTGATCAACTCCTAATGTTCCTGATGTAATAATAAACGACAAACTAATTTTAGCAAACACCATTATAGGAGTAATCAAGATTTAGACATTAAAACTTGTTAACATGATAAAATATACAGTCACAGTGATATATCACCAGAAAAAAACACAAAGGCATGAGGAACATATGGAAAATAATGATATAGTTAGTGCAGAAAGGCCCTTACCAACTTTTTACCAAGAGAAGGACTGTCTTCCTGCAGACAACTAATATCTGTGCTATAAGCAATTCTTCCGCTAACATCTTCCTCTATATCTTTGCTAAAGGAAAATTCAGGAACAAACGATGGACCAGAACGACTTCCTTTTTTAATCCAATGATCATTATTGAGTGTGGTCTTTTTGTTCGGGACTAAGGTGTTGATCTTGTCAACCTCCTTGTAGCTATTGAGTGACAAATCAAGCCCAATATCTTCTTTATAGTTTCCTCTATTTATTCTCTTGTAAGAACCCTGTTTGTCTTCACCATGTGATATTTTTGTTTTCAACTTTGACGAACAGGACTCGTTTCCTGTTTTCTGCAGAGACATGTGACTTTTAAAGCCTGTTCCGGCAGATGCATCATCTTCAACAGATTCTGAGTCAGAATTATGTATTGTTGCAATTGTTGTGATAGCATCTCCCTTGGCGACTCGAACCTTTTTGGGCTTGCGACTAGGAAGTTGCTTCTCCTTAGAAGGCTCCTGATTAATCTTTCTTTTTCGCGACGCAGAATTTGAAGCTGGACCAGTACATTCATTGGGAGTTGCATTGTGAGAAGCTAATTGGTCGCTTATTTCAGTGATCAAACGCACCTTTTTCTTTCGTCGTCTATAACTAGCCTTCTTCATGGCTCCTGCATCCTTAGCACTGTTACTTGCATTAATCTCTATATCTTTATTTGATGTTTCATTAGCTACTACTGCAATCATCAGATCCTCATCAATGGTATCAGCTCTCTCTGCACGACACTTTTCACTAGATTTGTTGCTTTTGCACCCTGGATACTCAATTGCAAGAACATCAGTTGCAGCCATATTACTAGCATGTTCTAGAACACAAGCATTAGCCAACTCCCTACTAACTGATCCCTCACCAACTGCTCCGAACCACGTACGTAATAAAAATATAAATGTTTTTAGATTGTAAATAATGTACATTAGAATCATATTAAATAAAAAAGAGCATTTTTCCAAATTTAAAAAAAAAACATTCAAAGTTTCAGTTTACCTGGGTCATCTGTATGTCTTGCTGAGTTTGCGGGACTTAAAGTTTGATCACATACTTGTTGACTAGAAAAATCTCTCACACCAGTATCCAGGCCTAAAGAGGAACTAAAGATAATAAATATGTGAAAACGGAGAGAATAATTACAGACTTTAGCTAATCACTGCAACATTTTACTCTTTAATAGTGTGTTGTGATACTGCAATTGTACACAAGAGTTACCGTGGACAGCTGAGGGCCCCACTAAAGCATCGTCCTTTTCCTTGTTACTAAAAGATGATGGATGAATTTCACCTGTAATTGGACTAGGAGATGTTATCTCTATATCTTGATGACTTTGCGAAGCACTAGCATCCTGCACACAGCTTTGGCAGCACCACCATCTAAATTTGGGAACATGTAATGGAGCAAGCTGCTGCTCCAACTTGGCTTCGTCATCACCATCACGAGCAAATGGGGCACAAATTCTAACATCTTTAATCCTCATGTCCGCGCAATATTGACTGCACGCACAATAGAAAGATTCATCAAAATAAATTACATTGTTGCTAAATAATATTTTATTCCTGGTATCAGTTTTCAAATGGTGTGTAATTTAATTGGAGCCTTATATTAGTAAAATCTGATCAACAAATTTCTCTTCTCATTAATATAACCTTATGGGATGGATATCAGCTGACCAGACTTTGTTTTTTCTTATTTCAAACACATCATCTTTTAGGTATTAGTGACATACAGGTGACCATAAAGCTCAGATTAGCAAATTAAGAACAGATCCGATGTATAGTTTCGGTCATATAATTTGTCTTTGCATCTCCAGAATCCAAAATATATAACCAACCAAAGTTGCTGCAACATTGAAAGCTAGTAAAGCCACTCATTAAAAGTAAATTCTTATTAACAATGTTTATCTTAGACTTGTTAAAGTTCAGCTTAGTCCCACCACATCTGTTAAACATCAATATTAAGAGAAAGCATGACTGCCAACCTGAGTAACAAATCGGCATCTGTTAATTGTAAGTAACAAGTAGAAACTTCATATTTAGATGAAGTTTCTTCATTATCTGGGTAATACAGTGTAAGCTCATAAGCTATGAACAAAGTAAGACAGTTTAAAAAGGTTACCGCAGAGAAAAATGATGACATTTATCTGTGACGGTCTTATCCATAGCCTTCCCGAGGTCTATAGATATTGAATCAATCTTTACAAGTGACGGTACTGATTTCGCGACGGGTGTCACAATGCTGCTTGTGTGATTGTTTTTTTCCTCCTCGGTGCTATCATTCTCCATGTTAAAGCTGAAAAGATAAGTGATATAGAATTTTGCATGATAACATGAGGATTCTTTACACATAAAATTTTATTGGTTAACTGATATACTTGAAGAAATTGTAAAACATAAGTCGTAAATAAAAAAATGTAGAGGCACAAAATCAACTCATTGTAAAGTACTAGAGCAAAGAGATGTGTATAGAAAACCAGCAAAGAAATAGCTAGTCAGTGCAACTAAACTAAAAGTTATCTCATGTATATTTGCAAAGAAATAGCTAGTCAATGCAATTAAAATAAAAGTTACTCATGTATATTTGCAATAAATAAGTGGAGGAAAAAAAAAAATCACTTTGGCAGACTAATAGGTTCAACATGTAATGGACTCTTTATTAACAACAATACATGTGTTACATAAGCAAACATGATTAAGTAATGAACTTCTTAAAATGTTAAATTGATATATAAAAAATCCTGAACAAATATGTGCCTCAAGTTTTATTTCCTTAGCCACGCCTTAATTAATATCGTATGTAACAACAATTTAATTACAAACAATGACATAAATATTAGCTGGTGAATACACCTCAGGAAAAAAAATCACCTTTGCTAGCTGATTCAAGTGCTGGTGAACCCTAGTTCTTCTCGATAGCTAATCTAGACCTGAAGCATTACCTGGGTCACCGCCCGCCCGATAGAGCTAAATCAACTCAACCAAACCCAGACAAATAACAAAATGGGCTGCCCAATAGGTATTAGGGTTTCATTTCCATTTTGTACAAAATGGGCCAACAAAAAAATTAAAATTCACACCATCTCAGGATTAAATCTACGCCGTCCAAACACATCCCCAATTCCAATTCACAAAAATCATAACTAGGGTTCTTGAAGCCTCCGCCGCATGACCCGAAAACCCACATCACTCAACAGCCCACATCCAATAAACCCCAAATTGACAAATCAAGTAACAACACCACCACCAGTACCACATAATCAAAACACAGAAAGAAAGAAATTCATACCAATTTAATTCTCATAATCAACTGTCTATATTAGCAAACAAACAAATGCATACCCAGCTAAAATCAAGCTATAAACCAATCAAGAACAACAAAAATAAGCAGTAAAACCAGATCTAGAAATATAGATACAAAGCATGTATGTCTATATAAACCAAAAGTTTCAGATCGAGAACATACCCAAAGAGTTCACTTCAATACCAGGCTGATTCACTTGAAATCAGCACCTTTAATCTCCTTAATTGCACCCGGAGCTAAAAGATCCAATCTTTACCCAAATAATTGAAACCAAGATATGTGATTTTGAGTGCGTGATGAATAGAAACCCTAAAAAATTTAGGTTTGCGGATTTCTTTGTAGAGAGAGAAAGGTGATAAGAAGAGAGTGTGTGTGTGTGTGGTGTGTGTGAGACTAGATTAATATATATCAAGTACTATTTGGACAGTCCATACACAAATACACACACAAACCTATATATTATACACATATTTTTATATATTTCATCGTAGTAAACGTATTTTTTTAGGTATACTTTTTATTATCCAATCAGAAGTTGCCATATAAGCAAGGTAGATGCGTTTCTCATCAAAACCCACTGTGCAGCCTTTGGAAAACCTAGTTAAATTGCAATCTTCGCGAGTGGATCTCACGCCCTAAAAGTTGACACGTAAGTAGGTCCGTGAGGGGACTGAGGGCATAATTAAATTTTTTCCTTAAATTAAAGGACCTGACATTATTTTTAAGTGAACACCTTACATATTTTGATTATCTTAAAGATATATTTCTATTTTTGTAAAAATTTTAATAATAAAAAATTATTATAAACATCTTTTTAAGAGAAAGACGCGCGTGACCTCTTACCCTTTACTAAATTCTCCCCTGTCATCCGTTAAATATATACGTTTCTAAAAAACTAACTCATTCATAATTTATATTATTATTTATCTCGAATTATTTACCGATTAATCAGCTAAAATTTTAATATTTTAAATTTAATAACCTTTAATATTTTAATTGCAAATATATTATACAAAAAATAAATATAATCCGATCGAATTATAAATATATCAGATCAATTTAAATTCATACCCAATTTATTATTAGTTAAATCATTTTAGTCAGGTTTCGTACTGAGCGTTTTTTATAGCATATACACCTTCATATTTAGAAGGTCTCGGTCTCTCGGATAAGGCTAGTCGTATGTGTTTTGTCAGAGAAGTTTAGGTACAGATGCCGGAGCAATTACGTAAGATGATGTGATTGGAGCGTGTGTTATGCACGTAACAAAAAATGCGTGGTATGAGAGTACGCCGAACCGTAATTGTAAGTCGAAGTATAGATTAGCCCTAAACTAGGAGCCGACGAAACGGATGGTAAATTAGTTACTCCCAAGTCTACAAACAATAGAAGGAAAAAATTTACACAATACGATTAAATTATATATATATATATATATAATATATATATATATATAGGCGTGGTTAACTTACCGTAAAGAAAGGTTAGGGCTTAATTATCCCAATTAGTAAAGTGGGTACAGGGTTTAATCATAGCTGTCAATGACTACGTATGCCATTATAAAATTTCCTTTCTTTAAGTATCCAATAGGACAATTGCTAATTAACTATGGTTCATTCATTTGGTGTTGAGTTTTAGGCTTTTAGCGTACTGCATCCAGTATGAAATTAGATTCAAACTATTAATTAATTGAAAACGAGTATATTGAAAACGTGAATCAAGTACACTGGAAAAAAAGCTTGAGGGACAGTTTCTTTATTCTACACCTTGGAATAGGATAAAATCATATACAGCTAATCATACTACTATGAATAGGATGTAGGCTTGATTGCTTAATTTGGTTTACATTTAATCCATAAAGAAATTTTCATTGTTCATACATTATCGTCAACTGTTTACTATCTCTTTATACTGTTATTGAGAATATGTAATATTGTTATAAAAAATAATACATACATACATATATATATATATATATAATTTAGTTTTGGAAGAGATGTAACAAAAAATACTTATTAAGCTATATTAATAGCTACTTTTGGATGGACGTTAGATCGTATATTATGGTATTTATATGTGTCATTAACAATATTAATATATATTGGGTATGATATATAAAATCTTTTTTATTTAAAGAAGTGCAATGGTAGAGAGTAATTATGTGAGAGTTATCTATTTATTGTCCCCAAAGTTTTGGATTCAATTCTCTTTTATATCGAAATATATTGAATAGATAATAAAATAGTATCCTAAAATATTAATAATATATATATATAAATAATAGGTACAAGTCAGTACAAGTAAATATCCACAACAAAAAATGACTGGTTTAATCCGGTTGATAATTAGATCCCGCACCACAAAAACCAACTTTTTTTTATGATTGAAAGACAAAAAGAAAAAGCGAATATTTACCGACGGAGAAACAGTAAATACCTATTAAATCACAAAGGATGCCACAATCTTCTCACAACATATTATTTGTTGGAGAGGCGGTTTGATCCCGTAACCTCTTAATTACAAAGACAGCACAACTCTATCACAACATATTATTATTGGGGAGGCAGTTTGACTTTGCAACCTCTTAATTACAAGAAGAGAGTTTAATCGTTACAATAAATGTCGGTCGATATATAATTTTTCTTAATATGATTGTTCGTATATTTTATTATACTTGTATTAATAGAGACTGAAATTTTTATGTGTATAGAGAGACATATTTTAATTACAGATTCAACTTAAATATATATCGACTAATTAAATAATAAATTTTTAACATTTTAATTTTAATAATATAATATAATACTTTAACGTAAATGATGGTATCTTCCTATATATTAAATAAACTTAATCTATATACATTATTATATTTTAATATAAAAAATTGATTGAAATAAGTTTTAGATGTGCAAAGTGTGACGGGATTAGAAGTAATGGATGCAAAATGTTGATTTGATAACTATGAAACGCAAAATGCGATTCTCCAAAACTACATGAATGTAAAATATAAATTAGTCTTTTTTTAGTAGTAATTAATTCAATAATATTGAAAAGTCATACGGCATCTACAAAAATAGTCGCGTCGAACGAACATAAAACATAAATAATAGCTGCTTAATTCAATTTTTTTTGGAGATACAATCACGTCATTTGTTGAAATTGATATATTTACATTTACTCATTTCACCATATCCAGTTGGAACTAATCTTAAGTTATCGACCATAACTGCAATCCCCTAAAAACTTTTATCACTAAATCAAAAATGATACTCTCACAAAAAAAACAAAACACCAAAACTCTCACAAAAGAGAGGTTACAACTAAACTGAAATTGCAAATTAAAACTAAAATTATAAAATAAAAATTACAAACTAAAAAGAAAGCCTGAGATCCAAGAAACAAAACCACAAAAACAAGAAAAACCGGATGTTCCGATGGTTTTTGATCTAAGTTTTTTTTTTAAAAGATAGAAATCAAGGCTTAATAATAAGATTAGCAACAAAAATGAAAGATTTTTTTTTAGAAAAAAAAAAGATGATAGAAATCAAGACTTAATAATAAGATTAGCAACAAAAATGATGGGAACTAAGAGATTGAAACTTTTCACCGAACAAAATCGTTGAAGGCCCAGCGGCTGTGAAGGAAAAAAGGGAGAGAATATAGAGAAATAGGGTTAAATGTTATCACTTAAATTAGTCTTAATAATAATGAGTATATAATAAGGAAATTTTGTTTTTTTATATAAATAATGAGTCCCGTCTATCTATAAAAAGTTTTTTTTTTAATTTTAAGTGTATAAATTACTTTTTTTTTTGCAAAATTGTGTTATGTAATTTTTATTACAAAAATCAGATTTTTTTTTTATATTTGTTTCATAAAAATACGATTTTACAACTTTATAATTTGAATATAATATTTTTTCAACTAAAATTAACTAAATAAAATTTCAAATTTTTACGCTTTATGTTTAAGAAAAGATAATTAATATCGTCGCACATGAAAATCAACTCATTATACTAACTTTTGTACAACCTAAACCAGAAAAATTTATTATAATAGATTTCAAATTCAATAAGTCATTTTGTATAATTAAATAAAATATAAGATAAAAAGGAATAGAAACATTAAAATTGCCAACTAAATACAAATTTAACTTTCTAGTACTTTTTCTTTGGAAAAGGACAATTGAAATTGAATTTAATAGCATGCAAATGTATTTGAAAAATTAGTTACTTACAACTTGACATGTTGGATCAACAACAAATAAATAGCGAACATTTGCAAAAAGTTACATAAACCTCAATAAATTAGTATTCTTAGACTTGAGAAATATTATTAATTTAGTGAGGTCTTTTATTATTTTACTGATAAATTAATATTTATCAATTTACACAATAATTCATATCAAATACAATTTTTTATTTAAAATCCAATATACATACAATCACAATAAATCATATTTATTGTATATTAATACATATGTCAAAATTAATATATAGATTAATGTACCAAAAAAATAGTTAATTTAATTGTTCATGTTACAAAAGCAAAGTTAATGATTGAAAATTCCAACATACATTGATTGAACGGATTAATTAATATATAGATTAAAAAATTTATTATATAACTAAACACTACATTAGTTTTAACAAAATAAAAAATATCTAGTTATATAGTATGTTTTAAGTTCTTCACAAAATTAGAGATTAAATTGCATTTGATACTTTATATATTGTAACATCCTGACTTTTTGGGATATTAAACATATATCGAAAAATCACTAAAACGAAAAACTACATATTTATTAATGATAAAAGTCTAGTCAAGGTGTAACTGAAAATCAAATACAAATTGAAGTTCACAAATAAAAGGCGCAACTCTCACAATAAACAAATCTGAAACTTAGAAATAAAATTAAAATGTCCCATAGCATGTTTCAAGCGTCTTTATTCATCCCAAATATAACCTAAAATATTAGAAAGTAGTGAGCTACAAATCTCAGTAAGTAACTAACATCGCCACTAGTCTAATCAAGTAAGTACAATAAAAACAAGTATAGAATATATCTATTAGAAACAATTTTTGATATATAATACGATAACAATTTCGATACAAAATCTGAAAACATTTTTTTATCCCCATAGTTTAATACTCAGGCCACTTCCCGGTGACACGGTCCTTAACACAAAATTGTTAATATTGCGCCTCTAAGGTATCGATAAAAGTGCACATCCCCGAAAGGCCCAAAAGTGGTGCGCCCTAGTAAGGTATCGAAAGCTAGTTCCGGAACTATAACGCAAGTACTAACGGGTCCAATACAAAGACTACACTGGGGTACTAAAATCTTACATTTTATATGTTAACGAATCTAAAATAATACCACTTGACCGTATTTTAATAAAATAAAATATGGAACAGAAACAATAATTTTCAGAGTTTAAACATATAAATATACATTTCAAAAATCAACTAAAGGTCCGGAGAGAAACTTACCTCAATCAACAATCAAGTTATTCACGAAGAGATCCTAAATTAATCACATATTCAACACCAACAACAATGAAAAATAACATATCAGTATTGTTGACCAAATTCATTGACAAATATATGTGCTACAAAACTACAACTAAATGATAAAATCAATGAATATAACAATATATAAAAGAGGTGTTTGATACAAAAATTTGAAATAATATAATAGTTACATAACAAAATAGTATTGATGCGAAAATATAATTATTAGTAAAATTTAAAAAAAGGGGTTTTGACCAAAAATGTCTAAAATACTACATACTATACAAAAGAGTATGTAGCACTATAGGTATTAATAATAACATATACTATACAAATATACAAATAGGCTCTCTTACATTGTAAATAAAACTTGACATACCCCAATCTTAAAATAAGTCTAAAATACTATATAATATACAGTAGTGGCACCATAGTCGTTCATAATATTATAATACAATTAGGGTTCTGTCAATCTTTACATGCTAAATAAAGTCTGACATAGCCCAAATCTTGAGAACAAGTATCAATATCATAGCTAACTGATGAGTAAATAAATCAACACAATATACACATATATATATATATACACACAAAATACTATAACTCAAATGTGTTTACAAAAACTCAATGTAAGAAATTGCTAAGGACATAAAAAAAATATGTTATAACTCATATTTGTTTACCAAAAACTCAATGTAATATATATGAATTATATATCACATCAAGAAATTGATGTGGACATACTAATATTACTAGAGAAACAAGACATTACCTAGGATCAAAAATCTCTGACTAACTTTGTGTGTGCATTTTTCTTTAACTCAAAGCATCTATTTATAACATTCCTAACCCTTAACACAATACCTAATTGATATCAAAATTAATACTCATAATATCAGTATAATATTCTAACAACTAATTCAAATTTCAAAAAGTTTCCAAAACAAAAGATAGCCATATCTATTTCAATTAAAATAAAAATAACTATTATAATACTTTTATAATCATATCTTTTAACTATATATAATATACAAAGTCACACCCATATATATAATTTAACATATATATATATTCAATAACTATAATTAATATTAAAAAAATGAGGATATTACATATATACTATTCACAAAATTAGAGAGCAAATTGTATTTGATTCTTATGAAAAGAAAATTGTCAACTACTTTGACATATTTTAGCAAAATTATCTAAAAAAATATTTAAGTATTATGTGTTATATATAAAAAATCAATATATTTATGAATTATTAATTAATTTATATTTCTATTGGATTTTCATGGACTTCTCTAAAAGTTATCATCTAATTATGCGTTCATCAATAATATTAATTTATTCTATTAGACTAAGTTGGGATCGGAAAAATTATTATTTAATTGAAATTATTAATTTATCGAGATTTTTCTATAACCATAATAATTAGAATAATCATAAAAACAAATCGGCAAATTTAACAGGTTCAAAATCAACAAAAAATAATTAAAATCATCATCAATTTCAAAAATATATATCAACTGTGATTTCAAAAAAAAAATATAATAATTTTTTTAATTTATAAAATTCACACTGAAATCAAAAAAAAAAAAATCAACCATAATTTTGATATAAAAAAATCACATTCGATTTTATAATGAAGCTCTTAATTCACTTTTTTCAAGGTGGTAACGAATAAAGAAAATCGAGAAGAGTGTAGAAATGAAGAGGAAAGAGCGCATAAAAGAACAAAAATATTTATTGATTTTATGAATTCAAATAATATATGAATATATAGGTAAAAGTTTTAAAGTGAAATTTAAATGTAATATGACTCTCATTATATTATGTTTATAATATATTGCAGTATGTGATGCAAAATAGTTAGTAAGAGAGAGTTTGAACTAAGAAATAAATCCTAAAAGCTAAAAAAGGGTATCCCGAGCCATTACAATAATTGGGTTCTTCCATTCAACATTCTAATGAACAAAACCCGGGCCGGTCCTCGATATTTGTGTGTCCTGAACGAATTTTAGATGAATTTGTGAAATGGTGTCCTTTTTCTTTAAGACTTTAAAAAAAATTAAAACGCATATATAATACATGTATATAAATTTTTTGGTGCCTGATCGCCTTGGTCGCCTTACCCAAGGTCGGCCCTGGCCGTATATAATTAGCACGCAGAGAGATAATAACTGTCTCGGCAAAATTTTTAAAAGTTATATTTTAATCAATTTTACAAATAAAATTGCTGCCTAAAAGTTATATTTTAATCAATTTTACAAATAAAATTGCTACCTCGCTGATATACATGTGTATTATACTAAGAGCTTGTTTGGCTGAATTTAAAATTCTGATTTATGACTTAAAGTGTTTTAACGTGATAAATCGGAAAATTAAAATCCATGTTTGAGTAATTTTGTATTATAAGTGATTTATAAGTTTTTAAAAATATAATAATAAAAGTAAAAGTGACTTATAAGTAATTTATGACATATGGACAACTTTTATCAAAATAGAAAAAAAATCACGAAAAAAAGTACCTAATACTTATGCCTGACTTTAAATCGAGACTTATTTGTGATTGCAAATCAATTTCTTAGTTATTACACAACCAAACATTTTTTAATTTAAAGTCACTGCCTTAAAGCTTGGCCTAAGAGGCTCTAAACTAGATAGGAAGGGATAAAGGCACCATATATCTAACTGAAGTGGCCAGGCAGCGTTTATGGAGGGATAAGAGAATCACCATATGTATATTAGCATACTACTATACTACTAGTATATATGCCTGTATGGATGCACATGTCTCGTTTTTTATTTATTTATTTATTTATAAACTAGCTAGTACTCTATGTTCTTTCAAGGGCGGATGAGTAAGTTTATATATATACAAACTTCACACAGCAACCGTCACGGTTCTTATGGTATGAACTGTATAAACACTCTCTTTATTTTATTAGTTCTTTTAAGAAAATTTATATTTAACACATTAATTAAATATATACTCCCTTCATCTTATAAGTGTCTTGTTTGACTTTTTAGTGGTCAAATTAACAACATTTTGAGTGTAAATTAAAAATTATTTTTTATAATTTTATAAAACTGAAAAATATATTTTAAAGTAGATTAGATTTATTTTTTAATGATAAGTTTTAAAATTTTCTTAATTATATATTATTTATAATATTTGGTTAAAGTTTAATTAATTTGACTAGTAAAGTTAAAACATGACACTTATTATGTGATGGAGGAAGTATTAAAAAATCAACATTAGAAATGAAAATAAGGGAAGATAATATTATTAATAAATATATACTCCCTCGTCTCACCCAATTGTTTACAATTGGGTTGGGTACGGAGGTTAAGAAAATATATATGATAATGGTGAAAAATGAGGATAGTGGGTCAAGTGGTGGACCCAATCAATATTTAATGTATAAAGTGAGTGTAGTGGAGGAAAGTAGTGGATGTAGTTGATTTTTATATTATAAAATTTTACTATTTTTGATAAATTTTGAAATATAAAAAATTGGGAGGGACATCCAAAAGGAAAATGCAAAGAAATGGATGAACACATGGAGTATTGAATAACAAGATTGTTAAATAATATAAAATAAATAAAATGGGATGCAAGAAGTAGAAGCTACATGTGTGATTTGTGTGGCAATTATAAACCAAACTGCAATTTGATTAGAATGCATCATACAAAGTAAGCCTTACTTAAAGAAAGCCGTATTAGTCTTCTTCTAATAGATGACCAACAACTTCTCTCATACATGAGAATTGAGAAAGAGAAAGGAAAGACAAGACCATTGGACTACAGGTCTTGATAAAATAAACCAACCTTACTTCTATACTATTATATAATAATACTATTTAATACATTTATAATGAGTGATTTTTTAGTATCATCTTTTATCATCATAATTAAAGATGTACAAATATTTTATTGAAAAATAATCATATAAAAATATACTTCATTCATTCCAAATTACTTGTCAAAGTAGACAAGTAATCTGGGATGAGAAATATAATTTTAAATAAAATTAATAGTATTGTTGAAAAAATAAAATAAATTAAAATTTTAAAGATATTCTAGTTCTAGTCTTTAAAAATGACTAAAAAACGATTTTTGATTGATATGACCAGGAGCGGGCGCGCCGCGCGGCACTGCAAAACTGAGTATAAATTTGTATTTATTCCCTCAATCTTTTTCTTGCTCATGCCCAGCTCATATTGTTTGTTTATTGATGCCAACGCCTTTCAAGTTCCAAACACACAATTGTCATGACATTTGATTAATAGTTATTTCATTCGTTTCTTGGTTCTTTACATTACCCAATAGGAACTTTTTCAAGGTTTAGTATATGTTGTAGATCGAACACTTTACGTAGGTGATCCATCATTTATTATGATATATGCGATTTCTTCAGTCTCGTTGATTATTATAAACGTAAGTGCGTATTATAAATGTTTAAGGCTTCCGGTTTTGTAGTTTGATAAGGTACGGGGAAAAAATGCTAGCGTTCCAAAATTATTTTTCAAAAAATATTTTTAAAAAATATTTGTATAATTTTAATTAGTTATTAAAATAATAAATGAGATGGACCCCTTGTGTATTTAAATTAATACACGAATTAAAACTTTCTATTCTGCCACGTTACTGCTACCACGTCATTTTGAAAAAATATTTTGGAAATTTTATTTGGTTCCCTAGCATTACTCGGTATGGAAAATGATCGTCAAGTTAGACTTTATGGAAGTCAATTAAGAACATATCTTATACTATTATTTAAAATAAAAATGAATGTATCTTATGTTATATAAAAAAAACTATAATTTACAGAATTATTATAATGATGAGAATTTGAACCAAAATTTAGTTTATTATTATGATAAAAGAAATAAAATTAGTATTATACGAATAATTTTTAGAAAAGATTTTATTGAGTATAATAAAATAATATAGTAGACATGTACACAACTTTTTATAATATAAATAGTAAATTAAATTATTTATATATTAGTTACAAATAAACTCTGTTTTAAAAAAGCAATGATTATTAATTGTTGTTCGGTGACTATTTGAACTGATTTTATGTTAATCGGGTCAAAAAAAAAATTGTAATAAAAATCGGATATAATTATTCAGTCAAAATTCAAATATATAAAAATTATTTTACAATAAATTCAATTATTTAACTTGCAAGTTTGTGTTCTCTTGTTTTAAAATGTCATTAGATAGATACTTAAATCTATAATATGTATAAAAAAATAATTATATGCAAAAAAAATAAATTAAATTGATCCCGATTAATTATTCTAATTAATTATCTATTATTCAATTAATTCATATTTAATATTATTCCGGTCCGCGCTTTTTCAAATAAATCGCTTACATAAATATCACCTTCATGACTTGTTTAAAATATTAAATGAAATTATAATTTAACGATATTTGAATAATTTAAATTTAATTTAAATTTTAAAATATTTAAATTTTAATATAAATTAGAGAATTTAAAATAATAATTCAATTCATGTCATTTAAAATAATTTCATATTACGTACCAAACAAAAGTTAATTATATTTTTATTTAACTCACCTTTTATTTATAAAATTGGTGTAATTATGATAACATATTATGATATATAAAATTATTGAATTTTGATTTTTATAATAACCAATAATTCTAAAGTACCATATCGATTAAAATATTCGATATTATACAAATTTAGCATACTTCACTACATAAAATATCAAAATCATTTATTTTTTCAAATTTTGTATTAAAATTTACTCAATTATTTACTTATTACTATATATTATAAAGAATATGGACAAACTGTTTTTTTTGTACCCAAGTAATTTTCAATTTGTTTTGTAATAAACAATTGTTCTCCATATCTGCAATAACAATCCCAACAACTTATTCTCTATCATCCACCAGCTTCCACAATTTTAATACACTTATTTAATTAAAAAATTCTTAAGTTAAATACGCATTATTCTGAATATTTTAATATTTTCAAAATGGGGTGTATACTATCTTATTCGATTCAGCATACATGAAAAGATATCTTCCTCTTTATGGATTTGGAAAGGAGTACTCTAAGCTTACTTCAACTAGCAATATTATTTTGCAAGACAATACATTATCCACCGATTGGAGATCCATTTAGGTGGCAGTTAGACAGATGAACCAGTTGACCATTTCCATAGTTTATTACATTAAGCAATATACTTGGGTAACGATGACCACGCACTAAACACCATATGCAAAATCACCAGCTCATCCTTTCTTCGGCATTGCTGTAAGGTTGGTATACATTTTTGCCATAGACTGGAATCCCCTCTGCAAAGATTAGGAAAGAACCATTAGGTTTAAATATCATAAATCAAGCACATCGATTGTGTTTCATAAATCACTGTGAGCAGTGAAATGCTAAAGGCCGCAATCTTATCCATTGAACAATATGAAGAACTTTTAAAAATATTACCGATAAGGGACTATAGGATACCCACAAATATAACTTCCTAGCTTAATTTCCATAGTAAATGCCCTACATATGGCAGGGTAGTAAATGCCCTACACATGGCTGCACAAAACTACCAACACAGAAGCAGAA
The DNA here is from genome assembly GCA_028671895.1 of Oenanthe sinensis. Taxonomy (NCBI): domain Eukaryota; kingdom Viridiplantae; phylum Streptophyta; class Magnoliopsida; order Apiales; family Apiaceae; genus Oenanthe; species Oenanthe sinensis. Next base: position 5,618,538 of record CM053795.1, on the reverse strand, counting down.
AAACTAATCCTATAAGAAAAACATCAAGGTCTGATGACATTTAATCAAAATAATGCAAGATATCAAAGTACAATACCCCATTATCTCTGGTTTCTTCTTCCCTAATCTCGGTCTTACCCCGGAGCCATATGAACATATAAACAGACCATCAACACATCTCCCTAATCACGATAGGAGTAGTGGAAATGTCTGATTTAAAAAAGTCCTTGGATAAAACATAGGGACTATGTTTGTTTGCGAGATACTTAATTCCTGGGGCTAATTATAAATTTCGACTCATTTCGTCCTCTAAATAATTTTATGCTCAGTTTTCTTTTTATCACTTTCTAGTTCTTGGTTTTTGGGAAGGGGGGGGGGGGTTCACCCTCTTTCTAGGTACTATTAATCCCCTATAATGAGCGCAAAGTAAAGAAACTATAGAACTAAATAAAACAAACATAGCCGGGATATTTTAATAGTTTACCAAAAAGCCAAAATGCAATTTGGTGATATTTACCCGAATCACAATTTAGTGGGCTATCAGGTTCTGGGTGGGCCATCAGGGCAAATTATGGCCCTACAAACAGATTGCAGAGTCCAAGCTGGGCTCCATGCATTCTTCAAGATATCAAGGCAAATCTCTCCTGTCTGCAAGTATCAGAGTAAAAGCAACTAAATAAAAAATGAAACTCACAGCAGCAGTGTTGATCAATAATCAGCTTCCATATACAAGATGTAATTTTTGTTTCATTTCTTTTTGGGGAGGGGGAAGAATACAGCACAGAGCTGGAAACCTAGAACTTTTTACTTACCCAACCCTCCTTACCCCACAAGACAGCGCAAAAATTATACCTACCACTTTCCTTAGTAATGTATTAAAAGTCCAGAACACATCACATTTTTCATTATTTGACAACCGGAGTTAGTTTTTCTCCCCCAAGTCAATCGGAATTAGTTAAGTAGCAACAAATGGCAAGAAAAAGACATCTACAAACAAAGAACTATGCTATCTGTCTACGGTATGAACCAATCAGAATAATTTAGCATAAGTCTCAATCTTTTACACGGTCTGACATTCTGCTTGCCACATTTAAACAGCAATAAATCAAATATTAACAGTTGAAACAGAATAAAGTTCTTAATAGTAGAAAATAATAGCAAATTGAAAAATTGCTGATTTTACGGTACAAGTTCTGAGGAGACCCAGCACTCATTCACGTTGCAAGTTATAAAGTTATATCTGTCCTCTTTTTTTTTTGGCTAACTATATTTATCCTTTAAATCAATGCAAATACGATACTTACTACATCCCTGCTACAGTTTACTTAGATACACAGACATTTTATGCAGAAGTCACTCACTAGTCTACTCTAACCTAATCACTCACTAATCTATCTAGCCTAACTTACGGGAATCGTATACACAATTACAGCTTTCAAAATTCTTATTTGGATCACTTGGCATTCTTATTCATGTTCTCCAAGTGAAAAACAAAATAATGGAAATTTTTACCTTGAAATGTACATTTGGATGAAATATTTTGGTTAAGAATCGCACTTGAGGAGGCTGCAGAGGATACTGCTCAGGAACAGAGAAAGCAAGCTGGAAAACACCAGCTTCATTAGGAGTTTCTGATGGCCCCTATACAATACTTAGTCAAAAAAACTGTTCTATTTTTTCAGTAACTTAAAACGCACAAGTGTAGAACATACCTTGATAAGAGCAGTCCACTTAAATATGTTGGAATCGTCACAATCAAGTTGAATATCCGGATCTGCTGATTTTTCCCTCTGCACCTCTTTGTATTCTTTGAACAGTCTAGCACGTGATGCCTGCAAACCATCATACACCAAAAAAAAAATGTTTTGTAAGACACGAATCTTATAGAAAGAAGTTACTACAAGGTCGTTCCAAATTATAATAACGAAAGGTAATTCGAGAAAGGCAACGACCACTGATTCTGCATTTTAAGATGTACAAACTTTTGAGTACTTGTAATAGCTAAATACCGAATCAAGTAGTTGCCATGAAGATCACTCATAAAATCCTCAAAATAAAATTATTTTATTATTTTTGGACCATTCATAATTTTTGAGGAATTTTGACATATATATATTATATTATCTAGAAAATATTTACTTTTATATTTTATCCCATAAAAATTATTTTTGGGCATTTTATTTTAATTATGGGGTAAATTATCTTTTAATCAAAATTAAGCCCCTAAATTTTTCTAAAATATAAATAACTTTTATTAATAAAGTTTTTATTAAAAGAAATTTACTACTACTTAGTAAATTTGGGGAAGAAGGAGTTCTTGAGTGTTCTTGTGAATCAAAGGCTTGTTGAAGGTGTTAGTGGACTCCGAATTCAACGTGTAAATACTCGAATCGAATCTCATCACTAGTACTATCCATCCATATCATCAATTTCATTTAAATAGTTTTGTAGTGTAAATTGTTATTCAACTGCCTTCTAATTGATTTTTTCATGTTGAGCTTCGTTGATTGTTAGTTTAATTGGATTACATGAGTAGTTAGATCGTAACAAGAGCATGCTAGTGGTATTTTTATTTGATTTTTCTGAGTTTGTTTTCGTATTCGCCGGATTTTGGTCGGTTCTTACTTGAGTTGACCGGAGTTTTGGCTACGGGACTTGGTTCTAGATTCTGGTAGTATGGTTGTGTAGCTCTAGGGTCTAGCAACATGTGGGTATAATCTGTATGTCGATTGTGTTGATTTTTACCTCGCCGGAATTTGCTCCGACTTGGCCGGAATCGGTTTTTTTGAAGCTGGATTGTTGATTCTGATGGCATGATTGGGTTGTATGCGAGTCCAGCAACTCGTAGACATCGATTTTGTGCAAGTCTGGGGTGATTCTCGGTTAACGGAAAAAAAATCCGGTCGCCGTGTTCATATTTTTGCCGGAGGTGGAGCACCTGGTCTGTTCTTGGAAAGGCAGTAAGGGTGGTGTATGCTGGTGTGTGTGTGGGGTTTGGAAGCAGACTGACCGGAGCTGTTACGGTCAAGAACATGACCGCCGGATCCGGTCAAGCTCATCGGAATCTGGGTTTTCCAGATTTTCCGGTGACCTGTTCTTCATTTTCTGGCAGCTGTTCTTGACTGGCCTCCATTTGATCCCCCAAAACCCTAACCCCTCTTTATAAAAATGTTTTTAGATTAAAATTGTTTTTATTTTCAAAAGTTAGTTTTAAATCCAAAAATTATTTTATAAATTATATTAAATTCGAAAATTGTTTTAAAAATTAAAATAAATTATTTTTATTTCAAAATCAATTTGATTTAATTATTTTAATTTATTTAGATAATAATTTAATTAATTATAATTAATTGGTTAATTTATTCTAATCAATTAATTTAATTAATTAAATATTATTTAAATATAATTAAAAATAATTGGATTTAATTATTTTAAGAAATAAAAATGATTTATTTATTTTTATTTATTTATTTAATAATTCTTTTACCCGTTTTAAATAAAACAAATTTGTTTGAGACCCTAAAAATAATCCAGAGTTAACAAAAATAGTTTGAGATTCCCTAATTTACTTATAAACCCGGATTAATATTTTATAAAATATTTTAGGGATCTAATTATTATCCAGAAGAGATAATAATGATCCACTTTGACTCAAATAATATTTTAGAGTCTACTTTTATTTATTTGACTGCTCTTTAAACTAGTGAGTCTTATCTGCTATATGATTTATATGCTTACTTGCCTGCTGATTGACACTACTTGTTTATTAATTATTATTTAAAATTCGTTATTGTTAGACCGCATGGGTAGACACTAGAATCTAAATTAAATTATTTTATTTGTAGATCCGAGCAAGTTATTAGCTAGAATAGAAGTGTAGTCGTCTCATTCCCGCTATTAGGACAGCTTCTATATAAGGCAAATATTTTCTCCTTGATCATCCTAAACACTTTTATTTTACTGTTTCGATTATTCATATCATGATAAATAATTATTGTTCAGAGCTATTTATGATTCATATTTTATTCTGTGCATCAGAGCTACTCGTTATTCGTACTCTGAATATTGGAAGATGATTATAATAAACACATCATATCCAGTGTTATCGTAGTAAATAACGAGGATATGGTCTGTAGTTGAAACTAAGCATACCTTATTTTATTTGGGATTGCTCTATTGGATTGGAATTTATTTAGCGTAAGTGGCCGCATAGTAGGTCCAGCGGAGTTTAATGCGTAAGTGGCCGTGGAGTAGGTCCAACGGAGTTTAAGGAGGATATGGTAACCATTCCATCTTCCTATAGGCTAACATTACTTGCCTATTTTAGTACCTATATTTGAAATTCTTGTTATATCTATGGGTATAGAAATGTACCGATGAGCTATAAAGGGGTTCTATTGCTTTTGAACCTGATCAGGGGGCAATAGTGGTGTGTGTTGAGTATCCAATCCATATTGCCTGTGTGGCTATTATATATTGATTTTGAACAGATGATTCATTTTGATGACATATTGTATTTGTTTCAGTTGAAATACACTGTGTTTTATTTTACTGTTCAGTTTTGATAATACACTGTTTTATATTCCACTCTCCATACAGATCACATATTTTGATTACATTTCAATTATTCATATACTTGCTGAGCATTTCTTTGGCTCACCCTTGCTTTTTATAAAATTCTGTCAGATATCCAGTATGAGTCACAGCGGTGGCTCTAGCAGGCATAGAGAGCCTCAGGTGTTAGGGCGGCTCGCTTCTCGGGCTTCCCAGGTATTTAGTTGTTTACAGTTTTGCTGTAGATAGAATGTGTAATAAAATGAATTTAGACTTAAAATTTATCTAAACTTATGGATTTGAGTTTTGGATCTAGTTTCTAGTGTGTAATAAAGTGATTTGGATTTACTTTTAGTTTCAGCTGCTTAATTTCATACTATAACCTGTTTGCGATCTTTGGTTTGGCGGGGTCAATGCGCACCTGATTTATATTATTTTATTGGGCCAGTGTGCCTCTGGTATATTATTTTATTGTTAATTGGTTGGTGACTCCCAAATCTAGACCCCGGGTTTGGAGGGCGTCACACCCATACAATGTATGAGTTTGTTTATTTAATATTAATTTTTAATAATTTTATAGTCAATTTTTTTTTAAAATTCAATTTCAATATATTCATTTCAGAATAATACTAAATTAGTTATTCGTATTGGTTGATAATATTAAATTAAATTTTGTACTTGTGGGTAATCGAATCTTAATCAATTAATTAAATAATTAACAATACTTATGAAATTTACATACATGCCTCTGACAACCAAGTCATATTAACTCACTTATTCCGATTATATATAAGATAAAATAATACTAAATTAGTTATTCATATTGGTTGATAATCAAATATTAATTATTTTATTTATAACTAATATTAAATTAAAATTTATACTTGCGGGGAATCGAACTTTAATCAATTAATTAAATAACTAATATTACTTACAGAATTTACATATATATTTCTAATTAATATTTAAAAATAATAAATATAAATATAGTTTATACGATTATTTTATTTTATTTTTAAAAAATAAAAATAAAAATATATTTAGAAACAAAATTTATTTTAAAAGTAGATATATAATGAAGAAATTAAAATAATTAATGTGGTTTGGTTTTAATAAGTACATTTCAATTTAAAAAAACAATACCGTATATATATATATTTTATAATTTTAGTTAGGTTTCAATTTAAGTATGTGATATTTAAAAAATAATTAATCATAAATTATCATGTCTTAAATGAAATTTAAATTGTAATATTTTTAAAAACTTGCCAACCCAGTGAAGAGACAGGGATAACTGGGCGATGGGGTTTAATAACCATCCGTGAAGGCAGGCCCATAATGGATTAAGTCTATCCCAGCCCAAACGCAGTTGCTTCACAGCTAGGGCTCAGCAAGCAAAAACTATACTCGCTTGCTCTCTTCTTATCCCCATAAAACCCTAATTCCACCCCCAAACCAAAGCAATGGCGTCCAATTATGAATTCGAAGACACCCAGCGGGAGCAGGTGGAATCGGGCGGTTACGACCCGAACTTCGTACCCGATTCAGTGAAATCATTCGTGGTTCACCTGTACCGACACATTCGGGAGAAGAATGTGTACGAGATTCATCAGATGTACGAAACATCATTCCAAACCCTAAGTGAACGCTTGTTCAAAGACACTCCATGGCCCTCAGTAGATGCAGTGGCTGAGTACGTTGATAATGATCATGTCTTCTGCTTGTTGTATCGTGAGATGTGGTTTCGACATCTTTACGCTAGGTTATCGCCTACTCTCAATCAGAGAATTGACTCCTGGGACAATTATTGTAGTCTCTTTCAGGTATATACATTGCGAGAAAAGGCCCTGTATATCATAATTTGTCCTAAATGGCGCAACTCGTTACAATGACCCTAAATAGCACTCTAAAACGTTATACGGTGTGTCGTGCTGGAAAATGGGTGAAAACGCTATTTCGTGTACCGTTTTGCACTTTTTTAAAGATTTTTTTTTGGGAAAAACGTTACTTCGTGCAACGTTATGCACTTTTTTTTATTTTTTATTTTAATTTTTTTCGGAGAAAAACACTATTTTATCTTGAGTTCTAGGCTAAAAAACGCAACTTAAAGTAGCGTTTTGGGAAGATATTTTTTTTTCAAAACTCTACCGTTTTGGAGTGCTATTTAGGGTCATTTTTTTGGGTGTGCCATTTAGGGCATTTTCTCCCCAAATTGTGACATATAGGGCCAACACCCATACATTGCTTCACTTGATTGTATGTATTTTTATCTTGTAAAAATTCAATCTTTATGTCAATTATTATAGTCTTGTTATATGTGCACTACGTATTAACCATTTTCTGGTCTCTTTTATGGATTTACAATGCTGTTGTTCTTTACAAGTATGTTTGCGTATTTTCTATATGGATGTTTACATACATACATATTTATATATTGTTCTTCTTGTGACTGTGGTAGGTAGTTTTGCATGGGGTGGTTAATATGCAGTTGCCGAATCAGTGGTTATGGGACATGGTGGATGAGTTTGTGTATCAGTTTCAGTCGTTTTGTCAGTACCGAGCTAAAATGAAGAGCAAGACTGAAGCCGAGATTGCACTTCTCAAGCAATTTGATCAGGTACGTTAGATAGTCATTATTTAAAGGTTTAAATAGGGGGTTATGTTGGACTTTTATATTTTTATATGCATTGGACGAAGCTCGGGAATTTAAAGATCTTTTATGCTGTTATGTATTGTTTGATTAAAAATTTGAATTTCTATTTCACGTTTATCTCTTTCAGGCCTGGAATGTGTATGGCGTGCTCAACTTCTTGCAAGCACTAGTGGAGAAATCTACAATAATACAAATTCTGGAGCAGGAGAAAGAAGGGCTTGGGCTTGAGCAGTTTACTGCTAATGATGGATATGATTACTACACTGGTGGAAGTAATGTGCTGAAGGTCCTGGGTTATTTCAGCATGGTTGGCTTGCTACGAGTGCATTGTTTGTTAGGTGATTACCACACTGGCCTCCAGCGCATACAACCAATTGACACAAGTCAACAAGGTGTTTTCACTACTGTGATTGGAAGCCACATCGCCACAATATATCATTATGGGTTTGCCAATCTTATGTTGAGGAGGTATGTTGCTGTTGTCCAACTATTAAGAAGCTGAAGTGAATTGGTGTGGGATTTTTTCTTAAACAATATAAACCATATTCATGCATTCATATTGTTTATGTTGACTATCTTATTTTATGCATGTGCCTGTAGATTCCCCCTTTTCTAACCTTGGTTAGAAAGGTTTGACTTTAGTGTAAATCTTTTGTATCTTGAGAGCGGATCATACAAAGAGTTAAAATGTATGCTTATTTGAAATTATTAGAGTCCTGTATTATTAGATTCATTGCTTTGATGTTTGCAATTTGAGTACCACTCATCCTCCGTGGTTCTTGTTCCTTTATCTGGTGCCGTACTTGAGTGACGTTAATATCTCATTTCTATAATAGTTCCCGTTTGTACTCTGCATAGTTTTGTTTTTTAAATCTACATCAAATTTTGAGAATTTGGAGGGTTTTTTCCTCCGTTTTTACGCTTTTTGTGATGGAATCGCATAGTTATGAGTTATGACAATGAATTCACATTTGTTTGAAGAAGTAGAAGCATGATTAAAGGGTTCAGAAATAGCTAGAACTGAATTCGGGTATATATGCAAGTGACTTCATTCAATAAACACTGATTGTCTGTGTACCTTAGAATAGGGTGCCATAGTCAGATATGTCGAACCCTCAAATCAACTTAGGAAATTTTCAATATGGATCCGAAGTTGGACACAAGTCTGAGGACCCTGCATCTAATTATAAAATTTTAATTATAACAAGTCTTTGTTTTTTCGGGCACATTTCGGTGAACAATGAAGCTGACCTTGCTCGTACTGAAATTTCGTAACCTGTCATATTTTTCATTTTATAGTGAATATAACAAAATGTATTATGACAGATCACTAGATACTTGAATTTATTTTAATTCTTATCTACTAATTTAATGATTGCAATTTTTTGATTTGTAATTAACAGCCTATTGGAAAAACAAATTAACTGTATATTTTTGCCATTACAGATATGTAGAAGCCATACGAGAATTTAATAAAATTCTCTTGTACATTTACAAGACTAAACAATTTCACCAAAAATCTCCCCAGTATGAGCAGATTTTAAAGAAAAATGAGCAGATGTATGCTTTGCTGGCAGTTTCTCTTTCTCTTTGCCCCCAATTGAAGCTTGTGGAGGAGACTGTAAACTCTCAGTTGCGGGAGAAGTACGGGGAGAAAATGTTGAGAATGCAGAGGTATGATGATGAAGCATTTGCTCTTTATGACGAACTCTTCTCGTATGCATGTCCCAAGTTTATTACACCGTCTGCTCCAACTTATGAGGAGCCTCTTGTGAATTACAATCAGGTCTGAATTTCTCCCTACCATGTCTGTCATATAGTAGTACTTTAGGCTTTGTTTATATTCCTGGTCACTTTTTACTTTAGAACCACATTTTGTACAATTCACTATTTTTGGTAATGTTACTAGTATTTGGGTTGGTGATCTTATAGCATTATTGTGTTTGGGGTGTATATTGGTATTTCGTAGTCTTATATTTGAAGATGTTAAAAAGTGTGGAGGATTAAAGTAGTTGATTTACTTATAGGGTTGGCAGACACGCAGATCCCGTAGTTAGGGTGTATTTATTATTTTGAGGGTGGGGGCAAGGGGCAGGTAAGTATTATTTTGTGGTTTTTATTTGAATTAGAAAGTAAACTTTTATTTATTTTATCTAATGCATGATCTGAATGAAAAAAGCCCTTGATTACCATACATTAACACCTAGAGGAGAATCAATTTAGGTAGAAAAAATAATATTCACAAAAATGGGGAAAAGAGTTGAGTATACTCATTTAACAAAGGTTGTGATAGTCCTTCCTCATATTCTGTACAAATGTACATATATTTAGAGTTTCAGACTGTGACTATAAATTTAAAGCTTTTGTCCTACAATAAGTTGGACTTCCGTTTTTCTGTTCCTTGCCAGTAGATAATACTTATGGCATTTGTCTTTTGGCAGGATGCATATAGGCTTCAACTGAAGCTCTTCCTTTATGAAGTGAAGCAGCAGCAATTACTATCTGGTGTCCGTACCTTTTTGAAAGTTTACTCAACCATCTCTGTCGGGAAGCTGGCAACATACATGGAAGTAGATGAACCCACTTTAAGGTCAGATCATTAGGATTTTGGCGTTGCTTAATGTCTGGAAAATGTTGTTTGCACACATTATATGGTAAAAATACTAAAATGTATCTGAGGATTTGCAGGACAATTTTGATGAGTTACAAGCACAAGACTCATGCTGTTGATTCAGATGGGAAAGTTGTCTCCAATGCCGATATTGATTTCTCCATTGATGATGTAAGTGTATCAAAACTCTCTAGTCTAATAATATCTTATTGATTGACAGATATCTATAGTGACTAGCCTCTTTCCCTTATTGCAGGACATGATTCAAGTTGTTGAATCCAGACCAACAAAGCGCTATGGAGATTATTTTCTTCGACAGATTAGCAAAGTGCGCCCTTTTATAATTTTATATTATGTGATAGGTTCTGGTCTTATAAGTCGCTTGACTTTTTGCACACAATTCTAAGTGCTTTGATTACCTAGTTAAAATTAATATTTTGTACTAATTTTCTTTTTCTAAATTAAAATGTTGAATATATATTTATATATATAAAATAAGAACAACGAGAAATATTAATTTTAACTATTTGGTTAAAGCACTTTGAGTTGTGTGCAAAAGTTAAATGACTTGTTTATAGCACAAGAGGGAGTAATTGTTGTCTTAACATTTCCAATGTTGTGAATTTTGCAGCTTGAAGGATTAATGAACGATATGGACAGGGTTAAGCTGGAGGCATAATATCAGTTGAAATAGTTTCCTCGTCCCTTTTCTTTTTATGACCTGTTGCTTTACTAAGATGAGCTTGGATATGTTTTCTTGGAATTACATGTTATAAATACGTATATGAGGAAATATTCGAATTTTTCCTTGGGGATTACCGATCAAAGCTCTGTTTTACATTAATGCAGGTTTGAAGTTTTTGTAGTAGAATTATAATTTGAAGAATTTTATTGTTATTTATTTATTTGCAAGTAATTATTTTCAAGTGCTGAAATATAATTGTTACTTGCATGGTTGCATTGTTTTCAGTATCTGAATACCTTTTTTAGCAGGAACATGTCTGTAAAAAAAATTGTATAACATGACATTGATCGACGACCATAACAATACTTGCATCATGTAATATGCTTGTGTTTGTGAGGGATGGTTTTGTGCTTGTCTCTGTGTATTCATGTCTGTTAACATAAACGTGTGCGCACCAAATGTTTGTGATACAGCAATGGGCTTGGCTTGTAAATCAAGGCTAGTAAATTAATAATAATAGTTTATGCTGTAACATGTATTGTTCTTTGTATTTTTGAAAATATGATGATTTTCGATGAATATATTATATATTTGATTGGGAATGTTTTAAATATTATTTTGTGTATATTTGGTATTGAATTACTAATCAAAAAATAACTCCTTGGAATTAATATTGAATTCTACGTTTTCTACACAAATTTAACAGTATCCAAAAACTAATCTAAGCTTTTTTAATGTTATATTAGAGTCTGAATTTTGTAGGTTTTCTAACAAAAAAAAATCGTGAAATTTTGAGAGAACACAAGTTGGAATTAATATATTGTACCATTCATTGATTATTAACCACTTTTTGAAAGTGTGGCCTTTTTAATTATTATAATTTGAAACACACCTGGTAAAATCGTGACTTATAAGATCTGGAAAGACATAGGCCAATCTGAATGTGCAATCGTTTTAGTAGGTCGCTTGCAAATAATCTGTCTCACTTACAGATCATCTTTTGATTATTTCAACGTTTTTTATGACCTTCCATAATATTATTGTACATGATTGATTAGTTGCTAATGTTTCAATTCTTACATTACTTTTTTTTTTGCTAATTAATTCTTACATTACTCCTTTCTTTTATAATTAAATATTTTGATATAAAATATGTATAAACCAAAATAAGAGGGGGGAAACATATAAATCTTAACTTCTTAAGAACTTCCATTTAGGACGAAATTGTTGGACGAATACTATGGCAAAAACCGTTAGAATATAGCTACACCTGATATTCCATAAATATCCGGATACCAACATACTTCTGTGCAAATTGCAAAAATACTTCGGATACATTTTAAAAAAAGTTGCAAGTTTTAGATTGAAGGAAATAATACATTGTTTCTCATTTTCGATTGCATACATATCACATACAAAATAACAAATTTTTTAGAATTAAAAGTTTGCGATGTATGATGCACTAGGGGACATTATAGAGTTTCTGTATAAAGCAAAGCACGGAAGAACTTGGCTCTAAAGTCTAAACAAACCAGGTGAGAATTGCAGAATCTGTGAACCACTGTTAGAGAAAACTGGACCTAAAACTGCTGACTTCTTCTGCTGAGGCAAGTTGCTCAGACTTTCTGTGCTTTTCTTGGACGATTCGAATAATCATTATCCCTTGAATGGGAGTGCTTTCCATATGATTGTCTCCCACCTCTATTGGATTTTCCACCCCTGAGAAGAAACCGTATTTTAGAACATTTTCTTTTTCCATATTCAGCACATCCCCAAAACTTGCAATATGTATGCATGTTCATTTAGGCAAAATTTGATAGTGAAAGCAGATTAGGATGATTAACAATCAACTGTTTTGTACCATATACAATTATCAGAGCATGAACAGATTGAAGATCCAAGGAAACTATAGCATATCATACCTTCCACGACCGTCCATTTTGTCCTTGAATTCCTTCTAATTACCACGAAGGAAACCCCAGTACGTTTTTTCAGCCTCTCCTGAAAGGATAAAAATATTAGAATGCAGTCAATGAAGGCACACGCATAAAAAAACATAACGGCAACAGAATAAAATTTTAATAGTATAAGAAAATACAATCTAAAATAACTCGAAACAAATAAAAACTGGACGAAGTTCATGGAAGCACAAAGACAACTAACTAAAACAACCTACATTAGACCGGTTCTACTAAAAGGCACTCAAAGCTCTTCCCCATTAATAAAAATCCTCCAATCAACTGTTTTATTGGGCATCTCAATCCATTTCATAGAAAACAGGACAAAAGGTTACAAACAAGACGCAACCTACATCTTTGGTTCCACCAACAAATGAATAGGAAGAGTTTGACACAGTAAAGATAAAGTCTGAGGACACTGCCTACCTGTTACTGGTTCTAATATAGCCACATAGTTCTTTACCATCAAACCACCTACTTCAGCAAGTACGGCAGCAGCACGCGCTTTCTGTGCTGCTTCTGCTTCTTCAAACCTGATGTATCCTGAATCAGCTCCCATTGTGAAATCAACAAACTGCAAAACATAATAATAACAATAATAAATCATAGAGTAGATGCGAAGAAGAAAATTTCAAAAAAATATTATTAAAATGTATCATTTTTTGCTAAGTTTTTTTTTAAAAAATTGCCAAGTTATTAAAATGTATTTTTTATGCTTAATTAGAAACACATGCAGAAGATCTATGCTAATACAAAGTCTGTTTCTTTTCATTAAAACATTTTCAGAGCTTCAATCTTAGGGGCGGTTTGTTGGACAAAATACATGAACTTATACTCCAACTATCTCTAAACATTCTTACTTGGAAAAAATTGGTACTAATACAAGCAGCACATTATAGTAGTGAAACTATAACATTCTCCTCTGTACATAATTTTAAAAAATTCATATTAATGATGTCATATATAATTAAATACAATTCAAATAAAGAATGTAAGTTTACAAGCCCGAATGTATCATTATCAACCATGAAGATGATATTTCATATTTGACCAAGGAAATGCACAAGAGACAAGGGAGAGCAGAATTTTTTTTTGGGGGGGATGTGTTACAGAGAGAGATGATATTATCAACCATGAAATGCACAAGAGACGCGAAGTGAGAGCAGAAGTCTGGGGGGGGGGGTTTACTTGTTGAAGTATACTAATATTTATATTCCAAATTATATACCATACAAGAGAGGGTAAATTCAAATTAGAAGAAAATTTAATACTCTTTAGTAATATAGGAATCTTGTTTAGGGCCTGTATTAAGCTCTGTAATTCTGTATTGAGTGCCCTGAGTTTAGAAATAGTTACAAAGGAGAAAAGCACTAGTAACTAAAAAAAGTTCAGTCTAATAAACAAACTGTTGCATACCATAATGGAGGTAGTTGCATGTGATTTTCTGCTCCTACTAGATTTTTATTTCCTAATAATACACGGGTCAGCTGAGAATATCTCATATGGTCATTCACAGTGATACATATACTTTGTAAATTATATTAAGTTATTCAAGACATCAAAGAGCTCTTCAAAATCTTACCTTAACTGTACCAAACTTTTTGAAAACGTTTTTAAGATCTTCACGTAAAACAACATTATTGTTGTCCTTGTACATTATAGCAGTTGAATTGCCTTCAGCACCTGCTTTAGCTTCCTCTTTTTGAATAGGAATATCAAGAGATTCTTTTTCATCTTCAGCTTGATCACTTTCCAAAGTTTGTTCTCCTTCAACCATTTCTTCACTCTTGGTCTCGATGTTTTCTTCCTTGACTTAAGCATCTTCAGATAACTCATCAGTTTGCACCCCTGACTTTGGTTCTGCCTCTACCTTCGAAATATCAACAATTTCAGTTGCTGGCTCCTCACTGCCATCATTTATTGCAGAATCATCAGCTGACTTGCTCTTTAATGTAAATGCAACAATCAAGCCTTTGGGATAGCTGTGATCAGAAAAACCAAACCAGAACACAAGCAGTTCAGCAAGAATAATAAGCATCACGCAAAATGAATGGCTACACTCAGTGTACATTTAGTACTTACTTTTCTTCATTTGAATTGTTTTTACGATTTGAGTCATTTTTGGAACGAGATTTCTCATCTTCTTCTAGCTTTTCTCGTTCTGCATCAAAATCTTTCCTGAGATGTTGTTGAACACATTAGAAAATGACTAATACACTGAAGTTGGCTGCAAAAACTAATTATATTCCCTTCGTCCCAAAATACTTGTCACTTTGACTTTTTGCACATACTTTAAGGTGCATAAAAAAGATAGTTTCACAATTTATTTTTAAAAATTTCTTTTTCTAATTAAAAATTTAATATTTTAAATATTTATTAAGAAGAAGAAATATGGAACTATTTTTTTATGCACCTTAAAATATGTGCAAAAAGTCAAGGTGACGAATATTTTGGGACGGAGGGAGTACAATTTCCCCTATAATCCTGCTGCCTGTATGTTACTACTGAAGGGAATAAATCCTTCGAAAGTTACTGCACACCTAAAAAGTTAGATCGAAGATCTTTCTCAATGTTTTCAACAAGCACCTATGCTCTATCTTTTAATATCAAATATTATTCACCAGAAAATAAAATTTTCCCTTCAGAAACCCGACGTGAAGTAGCCTAACAAGTGACATCATATATACTTTAGCTTCTCATATAACTGCTACTTACTTTGGTTTAAGTTCCAAATTGGCACCTGCATATACCAAACTTCTCTTCAAAATGTCTGCAACTTCTTCCTCGGTTGCAAACTCAACCAGAGCAGTGCCACAAAGCTGCCTACTGTCTGCTACATGACGAGGCAACCTCACACTATTAACCTGGAATATGCAAGCATGAAACCCATAAGATAATTACATTTAACCGCATTAGCCACCTACAATTCTATATATAAATCACTGAGTTCATCTATTTCTGTTCTTTTATTTTACATTTTTCCCAAACACTAAAAGTCAAACTGCAATATGTATCTGGCAGAATTTTCAACTTATATTTTCCAAAGAGTAGATAACAAATTATACAAACAGGAAACTATGACAGCTCCAGTGCTCCACAGAAAAATAAATAAATTGAAATCAGTTTCAATAAAATCAATCTAAGACAAAATCATCCAATGGAGACTCAATTTTAAACAACCCAACATCACATTACATGGGCACACAATTTTATCCAGGGGTGGAAAACGCATCTGACACTTAAAACAAATTAACTAATTGGCAATGCCCAGCTAACACACCCATGACCACAGATATTAACCATTTAAGTCTTAATTACAGAAGTCACTAGAATGGGTCAAGTACAAATTTACAACATGTTGCCAAAAACAAAAATTTAGCATATGACTGAAATTCCTATGTATTAACATTATGGTTTGCAATACCACGCCATGGCCTAAATTTCTCAAGCCTGCAAAAAAAATTGACTTTTCTTCTAATGAGATTGGTACAGATGACAATTGAGAATGTTATAGTACATTGATATATATGGCTAGCCACCATGCATACTGGATACCTATATTTACCCAAAAAGAGTATATTTATTCATAAAAACAGCAAACTACAATTTGTTGCAAGTAAAAGATCCTGCCATAAGAAAACTAATGAAACAATTAATCTAGAGGTAAACATTGATAATTAGTGAATCACATTAGCACAAAGATTTTAAAACTGGGCACCCAGTACCTTGGCAAACTGAGAAAAGAAAGACGCCACATCTTCACGCTTTACATTGTGTTCTAGTGGAGATGCTGCAATTGTTTTAGCATCTAATTGCTCAATTATCTCTTCCGGCTTTCGTAATTCTGTGGTCCTACCAACTCTCTGGCCTACAATTGCATAACAGAAACTCATAATTTACTTCAGTTTGATAGATGCAAAATTTAACAAATATCATGCAAGTGTTAGAATTTTTTTAATAAGCTACATACATATAGGAAACAATATAATGAACACTCACCATCTTCAGAAATCCTTAAATAAGGAGAACTCTTTAATGTTTTAGCTACAGACTTCACTGTATCTTCTGATATATCTTCTTGTTTTGCATCTCCTAAACCCAGATGGCTTCTCATCCTAGAGAATGAGCATATCAACGCCAAGCTAACCACTAGAAATTGCAGTTAAGAGAAGCCATATGTGATTGTGCTGTCTTCTGTACTGATACAAACTGGTTTGCTAACATTCCAAGCAAAATTATCATGCCAATTTCAATTTTTATATATTTAAAAAAATTGTTAATTTTTACATAAGAAATAAAATATTACTTGTATATGCCAAGAAAGTTAACAACTTTACTTCTTGTGGCTTAGTAACAACTCCATATCTGAATTTGATTTGATTGCATATCATCTTCATATATCGCATTTGCCTTTTGATAATAAAGCTCTAGACCATTTTTATCACCTTTAATTCTCTTTTATAGCTATATTAATAGTCTCGTACAAAATCCACCAAAGGAAAGTTCATTTTTACATCCATTCCGACAAGAATTACCATAAAGTACATCAACTAGTTAAAAATCAAACTACGCAACAACATTAATTTCATTGTCAACCAAGTACAGAATCAGAAACATACATAGTCGAACAGAGGAACAAAAATAATCTACACACGCATATTCAACACAATTAACATTATCACACACAAATATAGATCTACAAACATTATACAATATCATATAGAATCGAAGAAAGTTGATAACTTTATTACCCTTTGCTTGGAAAAAAAATCCCAGATGGCATATAATAAAAAAAAGTTGATAACTTGACAAAACCCCACATAATTAAAGATTATAATAAACACAAAAATGCACAAATAAACATAAAGAAACACATAAAAACAATAAAGATATGAAAAAGAAAGGATACAGGCATCTTGACTCTCACTAATAGTTGTAGAAAGAAAGTCATCTCTGGGTAGATTACTGTCACTGAAGTAGAACTCAACCTGCCCCCAAGAAATTATTAAATTAATAAAGCCAAGAAATAATAATTGAGCAAAGGTGATGAATAAATAAAAGAAGAATTAAACCTGTCGAATAACTTTTTTTGAAGTTTGTGTCCAAAGATGGAGTTGCCATTGTTGTATTCTAGAAAGTGGTTTAGGGTTTTTGTAAAAGATGAAATCTTTTATTATAAATAAATAGATGTTTTAATACAATAATATCTATTTTTATTATAAATAGATTTTATACAACAACTTGGTTTGGTGGTGTAGTTGTCCCCGGTTCGAGCCCGGGCGAAGCCATATATTTTATGAATAGTCACTTGGTGAGTGTTGCAAGAAGCGGATAAAATAATATCATCATTTATTTTGGCCAAACTCAAACGGGGGACCGTGCACTCTACATAATTGGGATTATTCTTATCAGAAAAGCATGGCACAATTTCTCCGTTTGCAGCAGCAGCAGCAGCAGCAGCGTAAACCCCTTACTACCCTTGTTACTTCCCCATGCAATTCCATTCCCATTCCCATTCCTACTAATCTCTCTTTCCGATTCCATTCCTCTCCTCTTAAATTATTAACATTACCATCTACTATTAATCGCCCCTATTCATCGCCATTCCCATGTCAAACCAACCGCTCTGATTCAGGTAATTACTCATGTTTCATTCATTTCTATTTCTGCTTGTCATTGCATCGAATACTTGGTGTGTGCTCATTAGTATTACTAGCATGTCACTTTACCAGTTCGTTCTTATTTGATTCACAACACTGGCATTTACTGTTTCAATAAAGAAGCTTCAAGGGTACAGAAGCTATGCATTTTTTTTTAATTACGTAATACTAGTTACCTGACCTGTAGTTACAACTTATAAATTGCTAGGCTTGCTTTCTGTGCTCTCTATCAAGCAATGCATCTAATTGTACGCCAAGACTTTTCAAATGAGTTGGAATTTTAAATAAGTAGAAGCCCTCATTCGAATGAGAGATTGCATCTTTCGTAGCTAAATTATTTCCCAACTTTTCATGCTCATGTGTCATCATTGATCCAAAAAAGCCTTTTTTTTAAATAAATAAAACTTAAATTTTAAAATTCTATGAGGTTTAGTTTCATGACATTCAGAAGCTTGCATCCATTCTGTCTGTCCTTGACATTATCAACACGGATAAATGTAGAAATTTTATAATATGTTTGTTAGATATGATATCACAGCTGGAACTGGGGAAGCCTGAACGAAGAAGGCCAGTCAAGCAAGTTAATGGAATTTTCTGGATTCTACTTCTTAACATTGGAATTTTTGTGGCAGATCACTTGTTACAGGTTCCAATCATTTTTTTATGCACAAATGCAGTTGCTGAAATTACTCTTCAATGATCTATAAATGTGTGCGGAGCAAATTAAATTTTGAAACTTTAGAATAGTTATAGTAATTTAATAACCTTCCTCGTGTCAAAAAAAACATGGTTGATAGAATGTCTTTACTGTCCAGTGACCCACATTATTGTTATCAACTGTGGAGAAGAATGTCCTTAAAGTGTCTAGTGATCCAAATCATAGTTTTAAATATGTGGAGAAATTTTCATCTCAAACTTATTCATCTAGCATCAAATTAGATCTTCTCTATAAAACTCTGAAAGACTGAGAAAACAAAACTAGAAAAACGGGAATTTAGCAACACTGCCACAGTAAAAGTCCTTAAAATGGGTAGAAGCCTCCAATTATATAATCCCACATAATCTAAGAGACGTCAACTCAGGAGGAGCATAATGAATCCCTTCGCAACATCATAATATGCATTATGTTGACCCCCCCCCCCCCCCCCCCTGCAAGTTGATTTTTCATAACTTTTTAAGTTCCACAGATTGATATATACTTGTACTAATCATCTGTATGATGGCAGTGTGTCAGGAACTAGAGGATTATGAACTGAGATTTCAAGTATTTTTGGTGTTTTCTGAGTTTATTAGCAGAATTAACTAGAATAAGTCTAGGAATGAGAGAGATGCAGATATTACAACAGAGATTGAGAGATAGAACAGAGATATAGAGATAGATCAGAGATCATTTGTAGAAGAAAATAGTTTTAGAGAGAGAAATCAAGTAGGAAACTAGAGAGAGAAAGGAACTACAAGTCCCATTTTCTGATATTCACATCATTAAGCACAATCTGAAAGTACAAACATGATATATAGACTCATAATTAAGTCAGTCAGTAAATGACACAAATACCCTTATTACTTCTATTACTCAATACTGCTACTCAACACTACTGTACTGCAGTTCCTAACATAGCATCTCTGTGATAGCCCGTCTTTTCGGACCATTATCTAATAGCGGAAAATTTAAAACAAATCTAGATATTAATAAACTACAATAAGAAAACAACTGAAAATCTTGATAAACATAAATGTCTAAATTTTTGAAATAAAAATACTAATAAGTCTAAAATTAATTAGAACAAGTCCTCATAATGATCTAGATAAACTGAAACTAAAGTCTGGGTAGACTCGTCACACTTCCCGCTTATCCCCTGAATATGTGCAGGAGGAATATAATACGAGTGAGCCAAATGCCCAGTACGAATATAATTTTTAAAGGAAAAATATTTTTATGTAATTGAGTGAATTGTGTCTTACCAACACAAAGAGAGAAGCACAATAATAAGTGCATTGAATCAATATAAATCACTGAGTTCATCTATTTCTGTTCTTTTATTTTACATTTTTCCCAAACACTAAAAGTCAAACTGCAATATGTATCTGGCAGAATTTTCAACTTATATTTTCCAAAGAGTCGATAACAAATTATACAAACAGGAAACTATGACAGCTCCACAGAAAAATAAATAAATTGAAATCAGTTTCAATAAAATCAATCTAAGACAAAATCATCCAACGGAGACTCAATTTTAAACAACCCAACATCACATTAAATGGGCACACAATTTTATCCAGGGGTGGAAAACACATCTGACACTTAAAACAAATTAACTAGTTGGCAATGCCCAGCTAACACACCCATGACCACAGATATTAACCATTTAAGTCTTAATTACAGAAGTCACTAGAATGGGTCAAGTACAACTTCACAACATGTTGCCAAAAACAAAAAATTAGCATATGACTGAAATTCCCATGTATTAACATTATGGTTTGCAATACCACGACATGGCCTAAATTTCTCAAGCCTGCAAAAAAAAATTACTTTTCTTCAATGAGATTGGTACAGATGACAATTGAGAATGTTATAGTACATTGATATATATGGCTAGCCACCATGCATACTGGATACCTATATTTACCCAAAAAGAGTATATTTATTCATAAAAACAGCAAACTACAATTTGTTGCAAGTAAAAGATCCTGCCATAAGAAAACTAATGAAACAATTAATCTAGAGGTAAACATTGATAATTAGTGAATCACATTAGCACAAAGATTTTAAAACTGGGCACCCAGTACCTTGGCAAACTGAGAAAAGAAAGACTCCACATCTTCGCGCTTTACATTGTGCTCTAGTGGAGATGCTGCAATTGTTTTAGCATCTAATTGCTCAATTATCTCTTCCGGATTTCGTAATTCTGTGGTCCTACCAATTCTCTGGCCTACAATTGCATAACAGAAACTCACAATTTACTTCATTTTGATAGATGCAAAATCTAACAAATATCATGCAAGTGTTAGAATTTTTTTAATAAGCTACATACATATAGAAAACAATATAATGAACACTCACCATCTTCAGAAATCCTTAAATAAGGAGAACTCTTTAATGTTTCAGCTACATACTTCACTGTATCTTCTGATATATCTTCTTGTATTGCATCTCCTAAACCCAGATGGCTTCTCATCCTAGAGAATGAGCATATCCCGCTTTTTATAATGATGTAGATAAACTGAAACTAAGGTCTGGGTAGACTCGTCACACTTCCCGCTTATCCCCTGAATACGTGCGGAGGAATATAATACGAGTGAGCCAAATGCTCAGTACAAATATAATTTTAAAAGGAAAAATATTTTTATGTAAACTGAGTGAATTGTGTCTTACCAACACAAAGAGAGAAGCACAATAATAAGTGCATTGAATCAATATAATGCGAACAGAAAAAACGAAACAGAAAATATGACTGAATCACAATAAGGTAGGTATCCATAAAGGTCTCTTATACAATCACATACTCGCACAAAATAAGATACAAAACATAGAATTCTTCCCCGGTTATCCACGAGAAGAAAATACATGCAATGCACAAAGCATTCCTACATTACAGAGAATCCTTCTCCGGTAATCCACGAGAAGAAAACACACAATAACGATCATGATCTATTCACGTCTCATACTCCAGAAACGCGCCCGTATACTTACAGCACCGATACGAGTTAGTGCCTAGCTCACCTTCACTACGAACTCCATAACATTGTCCGTGATTAACCCACACAGATAAGTTTTAGAGCCCAATACATAGGTTTCAAAAGTTGCCGACTCTTCATATCAGAACAAAACAATGTCACAATAAAAATGCAAAACGGAGAAATTATAAGAATCAAGGCAACTATAATTCCAAAAATAATGGATACGAAACGAAACTGAGAATGCATACTAGTAAGTATACATAGATTACAAAGGGGTCACAATTTTAGAAAAAATACTCGACAATAAATATAACGAGTAAATAATATTTAAAATTGAGAAAACATGATCAGGAATTTGTACTATAATTATAATTTAAAACTGAGAGAGAGAACAGAAATTCGTACCTTAAATAATGTCAAGTGTATTAAATCGTGTAGCCGCATGAGCTTAATTTAAAAATATAATAAAATAATATTATAAATACATGCTTCGTCCAAAATATATAATATAAACCAGTCTAATTTAGGGCCACTGAAATTCATAACATAATGGGCTAATAATACTTATGGACCATAACAGTACATCGACCCCATACGTAAATATAATATTTACAAGAACATGACTTTAAAGTTAATAAATTATTTTAAATAAAAATCATGAAGTGTATATAAATTATATAATAATTACAAAATTCACGTGCATGCATAAATTTGACAAAAATTGATAAACAAATTACATAATCTTTCATGTATGTCCATGTTCAGTAACATACTTAATTTACTAAATTAAAACCATACAAATCATATGCATCACTAATAATTACTAATTAATGAGAATAATTAAAACCCATAAATCTTAGACAATTTTTATTAAAATCCAAATTTGTAAAATCAGTAACTCATATAGAAAAATATGAAATGAAGTAATATATTAATTATTAAAACATAATTTTGAACTGTAAAAATATACATATAATTTGTAAATATTAGCACTCTCGTTTATATGCATAACTAATAAGAAATACATTATTAGGAGGTATATCACAATTAGTAACTAGATACCTGGCCATTCTAATTGTCTATTAACATACAAGTACATAGACTTCTAATAATCAATGATACATGCATTCACGTCATCATATTCTTTTAAAAAGAAATTACTTTTCTTAAATAATAAAAGCATAAATAAAGAATACTGGCGACGGCTTTTACATGCACATATGAATCATGTTAGATAACAAAATATAATTGATCTAACAAAAGATACACGAAGAATGACCTAATTAATGCTAAAACTGGTTTTGTTAGCAAGCGATTTAAATTAATGCAACACCATAATATAAACACCCAAGATTTAGTCACAATTTACATGTCAAAATCAAAATACTTATGAGTGAAATAAAAATTACATATACAAATATTTATAATGATCCAACTTAATATTCATACACATAATTATTAAAAAAAGAAGATATACACGTACCTTTTGCTAAGGAGCTAATGATACCATATTTGATATTCCCAGCTATACCTATTACTCTTGTATCCACAGATCCACGCCTCCCCCTCAATTCCTCTTTCTTCACTAGAGATAGGTTGTGAAAAACTAACGCTATAGCAGGCCTTAAATAAAGATGCAACGTGTTCAACCAGACTCCTAAACTAATGGTAGAAGTTTTTTTATCCCATTTAAACAACCATATCTTTTATCCTTTATCCGTTTGCTAATTTAGGCTAAGCATTATCTATCTAAAATATATTTTTGTTTGTTTTAGAAAATAATTAGAAAGATAATCATAATAAAAAGACTTTAAAATTAAATCACACAATTTTATTAAAGACCAAAATAATTAGAAAATTTTATTAAATTTAAAAAAAATGAGGGGTTTTACCAGCGCTCTCTCCTTTTTCCAAGTTTAATTTTCACAACTTCTTGAGTTCCACAGACTGATATATACTTGTGCTAGTCATCTTTATTATGGTCATGGCAGTCGATTTCTCAAAGGTATCTTGATGGTTTCAGGTCCAAGGTATCAAAACCTTATATCTATACCATAATTGGCCTACTTGGTACCAGTTTTTAACTGCAACGTTTTGTCATACTAACTGGTAAGACCCTGTTCAGCAGAAAATTGTCTTTGGAACAATGCAAAATTAACACGTACTATATTTTAACGTAAATTTAATTACATCCCTTTCCTTTATTGTTCTTCATAAATTTCCTTCTTCTCTCACCAGCCCTCATTCCCGATGTTTTACTTTATTTCTATGTTGTCTTATTTTGAACAGGAACCATCTCTCTAGCAACCTATTCTTTTTGTATATCTTTGGTAAGGGATTATTTCTTCATTAAATAAACCTAGTTGACCTCTTTTCACTGGATAAGTAAATTTGACAGATGATTAAGATTAATAAAGTACGATTGAAATATAGTGTATTCACTTTCCTGCATATAGGAAAGCTTGTTGAAGAGGAGGAAGGAAATTTTGCATTGTGGCTGTCTTATATTCTTACAGGAGCTGGTGCAAACCTTGTCTCCTGGCTGATTCTTCCCAGAAATTCTGTTTCTGTTGGAGCTTCCGGGGCTGTATTTGGCCTATTTGCCATTAGCGTCCTTGTAAAGGTAATTGAATTCTATATTTTGTTATCTTATTTTAAAGGCGTATGTATTTCAAGAGTCTCTGTGATGCACAGATGTCTTGGGACTGGAGGAAGATACTTGAAGTTCTTATACTGGGTCAGTTTGTTATAGAGAGGGTATGTTACTCCTGATATCTCATAGACTACATGTCATTATGATTGTTGACTCTCCCCAGTATTTTCTTTTTGTTTCAATTTTTGAACAAGCATCCATTTGTTTTTTAAATTGAACTCCATTAGTGGATATCAAATCAATCATATTAGACAGGTAGAAGCTAGATATATAGTTATCATAAGAATCCTTTATACAGCCAGAGGGATTGTCATCATCTTAGTCCCCAAACTTCATCGACCCTGGAGTTGTTCCAAGCATGATCAGTTGCTCAAGTGTTCCCAAACTAGTTTCTGTTTTACAGGCCTCCTGGCTTTATAGATGCTAGTAGTTTGTAAATTCTAGAATCCGCGTAGAACTCATCTTTTAGTGTCACTGCATGCACGTTGACTCCTCCTTTAAGAGTAACAGCTCCATCCTTTATAAATATCCAAGTACATATCTCAACTTTTTCATAGTCTCATATTCCTGATATTCATGAGTTTCCTAAATATGTCTCTCTTCTACCATTGTGTTGATCATATAGCTCAGTCTTGTGCACTTTTACTTTTATTGCTTTATCTTGACAAAACACATCATCTCTTCTTGTACTTGGCCCTTGGTTTTCCTGAGGGTTCTGTTAAACCTTACCAATCAAATGAAAAAAGACGGTTTCAGCCTGTCGTATAAACACAGACGGTTAGTAGAAAAAAGTGTTGCACAATTCTTTCATTGTTGTTGATCTCAAATTTTTTTCTGGAACTAGGATGCTTTACTTTTGCAAGCTTTCAGTCTGGATTAATTAATCAGCTAGCACGGGCAATGAGCTCCCTCAGGGTTGTTTCACCCGAATAGTATCTTTTAACTTTGGAATAATTCACTGTACTTTCGAACTTTTTCTTGTTTTATCCTGCAGTACATTTTTTTTTATGTTATTTAGGAAAAAAGAGAAGGGGTCAATTATAATTAACGCTGAATGAAGTTTGTGCATTCGCGTGTTGTTACCAGGTGATGGAAGCAGCCCAAGCTTCAGCAAGCATGTCAGGTAGTTTCCGTGGCAGCTCTGCTCTCCAGAATGTCAATCACATAGCACACCTTTCTGGTGCTCTTATTGGTGTGGTATTGGTGTGGCTTCTTAGCAAAGTTCCTACCGATCCACCTGATCCAACCTCAAAGACAAAAGACCTGCAGTGATTAAGTGCATAACCATCTTTTGCATGAACCTTAATGAAAATATTGATTATTCAAGTGAATCTATTATTCGTTTACCTGGCAAACAAAAGAAACTTGTTATTTATGTGTTTAGATATACCTATACTTAGCTGTCTTAGAAGTCCGTATGATATTGTAGTTCGATTGCAATTTTCAGTTGCTGAATGGAGTTCTTTACCAATTTTGTCATGTTCAAAAAAAAAAAAATTGTTCAAATATAGTCAAACATTGCAATGTAAATAATGTTGTTATGACATAAAACAACCCTTTGTCATGCCTAGGAAAAGTTGGGCATTATAATTATGCAATGATTATCCTCTCCCACTCGACATCAATGAAAAAAATATGTATAATATACACAGAACGTAAAGTTATTAACTGAAAAGTTCAGTACAGTGGCAGCAGAAGTAGAAAAAATTTCACCAGTAAACTACACATCCTAAAAAATATATATGAAGTGGTATGTGATGTACTGTAAGTCTGTAACAGACTGTAGCTTTGTGCTTCAGAAGCAGGAACCTATATTCAAATGCATTCAGTGGAGAGCTTTTCATTGGGGTAGAACCATGGAAGCAAGTCCTCTAAGAGAATCCATATGATCACACTTCAATTTTCCTCGAGTATATATATGTGTTTATAGTCGCTTATGGTATGTTTCTGATCTGTGTAATAATCTTATTTGGGAATCACTTGTGTCCCCGGTTTGTAAAGAGCCGAAATGTAGGGTGTCAAAAACGTCATGAAACGAATTGTATCCAGGTTTCATTCCCTCGTTGAAGAGATCTGATGGAGAGACATCACCTTCCAAGGTGCGAAGTATCTGCATTATTTACAGCATCTGATCAGCATATGAAAAATCAAAGAGTGACAATACATAATTGTATTATCCTTGCATCCTAATATGAAATCTGTACTTTAGAGACCTTGATGTTTGACTGTCACTCACTTGTCAAACATTTACCCAACATGAAAATTTTAGTTTATTGCAGCCTTTTAAGCTATATTGTGGAGTAAATATATAAACTACTGATATAACTGCAAGTTACCTGACTCATACGTGGTCGAAGTTGTTCTGAATTGCGCACACAGGCAGCAGCACAGGAAACCATTATTGCCATCTCTTCACCATTCCAATTATTTTGCAGCCGTGGATCGATAAGATTATCAAATTTGTTGTTTTCCATAGCTTGCCTAAGCAAAGGCTTGGCCTATTGAATCAATACAACAAACCATATTTAGATTCTAGTTTGAAAAGGCTGCTTCGAATTCTGCAAAGAGTTGTACCCAAATTGATGAGTTGCATTGCATAGTATGTAGCATGCAACTCACTTTTATAACCTTCTAAGTAATTCTTGTAGTTGGCATATCTACTAATATGAAGCACAAGAAAACGATGAGTTGAACTGTATACCGACACTGAGATTCTTAAAGCAGAAAAGACAATTGATCATTCATAGAAGCTACTAATGTTTAAATATATGCTCTTTCCAAATGATCGTTATACGTATGTAAGCTAGTTTATTGCACACATACTTCTGCTCACCCGTTTTTTGTAAGGTAGTTTTAATTATTCTTAAGTTTCCATTTTGTATTTGTGTTGTCAAGTTATGGTGTTAGATATGTTTGTTACTGTAGGTTGATGATAGTCTATCAGTACTAATAACGAGGCTCGGGGAAGAGGTTTAGCTGTCATTAGTGATTTAGTTTTGTAGCTTTAATTAATGTAAGCATCAGGAAACAATTAACGAGAGAATTATGACTCGTGATTTTTTTTACTAGATATGAAAATTGCACCTCAATTTTTTTAAGAACCTTCGGAGTTTTCAAGATACTTGCACCTCAAAAATATTTTGGTGCAGGGCTGCAGGGAACATATCTGTATGTTTGGTTGGTTTAGTTACATAATGAGTTTTTTCCGCGCATTATGGTTCCTGTTTAACCAATTTGAAAAGAATGGATATACTAACTGATAAAGGAAACTTACCCAGGGAACCAAAAAATCAGTTGACGAGAAATCTTTGCTTAATGGTTTACGTCCAGTAACAAGCTCCCAAAGCATGACCCCATAGGAGAAGACATCTGATTTATCAGAAGCTCTTCCACTTGCTACATACTCTGGAGCAAGATAGCTGCATATGATGAACATATGTTGGAAGCATTTAGCCAAAGTTTGTGTTCCCTGTCCATTTAAACTCTGTACGTACTTTAAATTATAACAGAAAGTTCAGTAAAAAGTAAGATACCCAAAAGTTCCAACCACCCTGGTGGTGACATGAGTTATATCATGATTGGTATCAGTAAAGAACTTGGCAAGTCCAAAGTCAGCTACCTGCACAATAAATAAGGAAGTTTGGAAACCAGAAATAGTTTCAAGTTTCAAAAACAAGGTGACTAGAATGTGAAACCATGAAATCGAATTAAACCGCAAACTAAACCATATTTTTTGTTTTGGTTTAATGTAAAACGAATCCATAAATGTAAAAATGATTACAGCAGAATCTGATATACAACTATAAGCATAAGCATCCATAGCTTAGCTAACAACTAACTCCACTGATGGATCAAAACCTTAAAATAAAATTATCAATAATATTACTGTGCTAGAATTTTACTTGCCTTTGCTTCAAACTTCGAATTGAGAAGAATATTAGATGACTTGATATCACGATGTATAATGGTTGGATTACCTGTAAGCATAGGTTGTATAATCAATAAAATTGGCAGAACAAATCATACTCTTGTAATAATATAGATTGCCCAAGAATTGGTTGTTTACGACTCGAGAAATAAGACAATTACTTGTTACTGGACTTGATCTATCTGTATGCTTTCTAGTATTCAAATGTTAGCATACACCGTGTTCCTATTTTTTCTTTAAAAACCTATTTCATAAAATTTTTAGGGATAGCCAGAGCCTAGAGAAGAAGAAAAATGAACTCACAGTCCTCATGGAGATATGCCAGTCCTTTTGCAGAACCTATTGCAATTTTCATTCTAGTATCCCAATCCATAACAGGCTTATCTTTACCTGGACACATTATATTTGTGAGAGATTAATCATAGCCATAGGTAGACATTTCTAGATGACTTAATGTAAAAGAATCTATAATACTAGTACTGACGAGTATATAACTGAATCATAGCATACCATGCAAATGAAATTCCAAGGTACTGTTTTCAACAAACTCATAAACAAGTAATCGTTCAGCGCCTGCAATACAAAAACCAATCATTGAAACGAGATGTCTGTGATGCACTCGACTAATAGTCTCCAACTCTGCTTGAAATTCACGTTCCCCCTGTCTACTTGCCATCTTTAACCGTTTCACAGCGATCTTTCTCTCATTTGGAAGAACTCCCTTGTAAACGTATCCGAATCCTCCTTCTCCCAGAAGGTTTTCTGCTGAAAAATTCCCGGTTGCCACTGCCAGTTCCAACATTGTAAAGTTCCCCCCTACAAGAACTCCAACCCTCTTGTTTGATTTTGAATCATCCAAATAATTGTTGAAATGAGGTGGTATGAAAAACGCATTATTCCAAGGGCTTATTTGGATATCATTTCCTCCTGCAGGTTGATCAAGTCCTTGTCTTAAAAGCCTTGGTGGGGGATTATGAAATTTTCCTGAATAATCACAAATGAAGTACATATACATAATTCAATGATCATCATTCTGCATGATTATGAAAACTAGTATCGTAAATGATCGAGCAGTTTGTCAGTGATTAGTGAATAGTTGTATAATTCTATAACCCGACTCTTTTCTACGGATTAATGAAAACACAAAATAATTTTCGTTCATATCACTGAACTAAATTCAAATAAACCCGAAAATCCCAATAACATTTACAACAAGAGATGGAATATGCTCACCTTTAGGTACCGATGGTGGGAAATCAGGCGGCGATGCATTATGATCAATCATTTTCTCTTTTTTTCTAAAACAAAAAATTAAGAGCATTATAATAATAACCCCTAGTAGTGCACCACCAATAACAAGGCCCACTAAAACTTGTTTATTTGCCGATGATTCACTCACAACAGTACTTGCTTGCGGAGGTGGTGGTTGTCGAGAAGGCCATTGTCGTCGCCTGTAGGGCTGCGGAGAGTAAGTAAATGAACGTGACGGGGCCTTAACAGGTGATGCAACAGGAGTACTGGTACTTGGCAAAGGAGATGGCGGTTGAGAAATAGTATGTAGCGGGAAAGTTGAGCTTGAAGGAGTTATGGCAGGAGAATAAGCAGGCGGAGATGACGGTGTCCAAGGCCAGGGCCACGGCGGCATGGTAAATTGAATAGGAGATGGCAGATATATAATTAGTACGCAACTAGGACAAGTTATAGTAAATGAGTTGTTTGAGTTGGAGTGGAAGAGTACGTACGTGGGAAACATATCGCATATATATATATTCAACTTGCATTCAAACTCTTTATGCTTTTTTCAATTAATAATCCTATATATATATTTTCCCCCAAAATTTTTATTATTACCTAAGCTAATACACTATATTTTTTGTAAACTAAAATAATTTATTCCTTTTTATGATGTATTATATTATTATAATTTACAATAGTACTCTACCATGTAACTATCGATGACCAAAACAGATGTTACCATTTTTGAAAAATGAAATATATAACAACTTCCAAACCCAAGAAATCATAAAAAGAAAGTACGAATAAACCGATAATATAGAGATTCACACCGTAAAACAATATAAAGTTACTATAAAGTAAAAGTATTTTGGAGAACGATATGATCTATTAGAATTACTTCAAGTGCAGAAAACCAAAAAATTTCTCTTCACTTTTTTTTTTTACTTATTTGCTGTTGGTGGTGCAATTCAAGTTTTATAATGAATTCTTACGTACAAAATCCTTACGCAAACACGGTAATTTTAACGATTTATATTCATTTTTACATATGTTTAAACGATTCTGTTGACTATTTAGAGCGATCTGTCTGTTATTTTTTTTCCTGAATTTCTGCAGCTTTGTGTATTGAAAGTGGATGTCAAATGTGAAGAGTGCAAGTTTAAGTTGATGAGCGTGCTAAGTTCCATTTGTGGTACTATATAAATATGTTCTTCGGCATGATTTCTTTTTAGTTTTGCTAACAAGACAATGTAATTAATTATAATTCCAAGTATTTTTACGATGATACGGATATATATGTAGGGGTGTATTCGGTGAACATAGATGCAGAAAGGGGACTAGCAGAAATTGAAGGACAGGTAGATCCTAATCATCTCTTACAAGAACTATCAAGATCTGGGCAACATGCAGAGTTGGTTCGCGTTAGGTTGCAACATCCAGCAGCCGGTCCAGGATACTCATCTTCATCATCCAATGGTTACTATTATGGTGCATCTGGAAACGTAATTCGAGATGGTTATGGGAGGACATTATTAAATGATCGAATGTACGGTAATGGCCTGAATTATGCGTTGCCAGAGGCGAACAACTACATTAACTCAAGGTACTATCCGAATGATTATGCCTACTCTTCTGGGGCAAGGTACGTGCCATCACGGGTATTGCCGGAGTACAATCCTTATGAAGATGAAACTTTGAACTGCGCCATTTTGTGAAATTTACCTCGGTAATTATATGAGTATATCTCAAAATATATTTTATTTGATTTTTTGACACATATTTTATAGAGTTTTGCCGTCCTCTTTGATTTCTCGTATCAGCATTTTAAACCTTCTTATCTAATTAAGGCTTTGAATGGTTTTGTTACTTCTCAATGAGCTAGCTTAGCTAATTTAATTAATGTCTAATCGAACTCAAACAGGAACTTATAATGTGTCAAGAATATGCATGATTCAAATTTCAGATACAAATGTAAATATAAATGACAACCTCATAAACCTATCAATTAAAATTGAACAAAGTAAAAACTACGCATGATCGAGGTCTATAAACAATTCAATTAGGCAAATTCATCAACAAAACAATCCAATATTCTTCAATTCAACAAAATTTTCAGACCTACGTATATACATACTCTACTTGTCACTAATATAACTCAAAAGCCAGCCCAATACTAAAAAAAACTAATTAAGAACAAGTGCCTTAATTGCTCGTGAATATAGCAGTTAGAGCTGTTATTCTTGAGCGCAACTTCTTCTCCGTGTAACGTTTTATATTCATCACCGGTTTACGCATGAAATTAAGCATCCCATTATTTGTTTTTCCGTTTTGCGAAATTTTTTCTTTCGATATCAACATAAAACTTTCATCTTCTACGTCTTCCTGAAGTACCCAATAACAATCGATATTATTATCAATATACACATAAGGATCAGACCGAAATTCGTCGAATCCTAGATTATTATATTCAGACCAATATCTAGTTTTTGCTTCGTGAAAAGCTTCTTCATTGGCTGAATCATCCCACTCCATAACCTTTCTGTTACTGTGTATGTGTTTCTTGGCTTGAACGAATCTTTCCCATGTAAAGCCACCTATTTTTAATGTAAATTCTCTTTCCCAAGCAGGTACACAATGACCCTTACAACACGTGAAATTTTGTTGATGTTGTCCTCGATTACCGTACAAGTATGATCTTATTCCTTCTACCTTCATGGTTTTGCAGTAAAAAAAGATCGAAGCAAGAAGCTTTGTCACTGCTGATTTCGTAAGAAAATATAGATTATAATGGTAATGAAAAGAGGGAAACGGCACCTATATGGATGTTGAAACTTGGCAAGCAAGTACCTAAAGTTATTATTATTATTTACCTTGGTAGATTTGGTTTGAGATTTAGATTTAATAATTCGAATTCTTCTCGTAAAAGAATTAAGAGATCATCATCTCCTGTGTCATAAAATATTAATACACGACGCGAATAATACGATACGAAAATTTAGTGTTTGTATTTTATTTTTGGGTATACGAAATGAAAGTATACTAACATGAAAGTACACGACCTAAATTTAGTGTCGTGTTTGAGTTTAGTCTTTGAGTACACGATACGACACAAGAGTACATGAAATAAATATATTTACATTTAAATATTAATTTTTATTATAAATATATGTATATTTATCATTTAATTATACATAATTTTATAATCTTATATGTAAATATCATGCAAATATATATTTGTAAAAATATACTTAAAAATATAATATATTTTATATATTTATCTATTAATTTTTATTTAATATTTACGCGAAAACACGACACGAAAAATACATGACACGAATGTACACGAACTCCAAATAATTCGTGTTTGGGTTTAACATTTCAATATACGAAACATGAAAATACACGACATCAAAATATACGACACGAACGAATTCGAGAACATATATGTGCTATGTTATATTCTACTTATAACATATTAGTAATACAAGACATATATGTTCTCTGATTAATATTTCATTTAAATTTCTCCATAGAACAAAATCCAGTGTGACAAAATTTGATATAAACATTCCAAATATTAAATATTAAAATTATTTATCAGTAGACTATAAAACTAATAAATTTAAATCGTTTTTTCTTATAAATTATTTAATCTTTGTATTGTGATTCAAGAAACTAATATATACGATTTTAAAGAGATTAATATGCCGCAGTTTTATTTTTTATCTGAAATTCTTTACCGACATCCAGTATTAATTTGATAGATTTCTTTTAAAATAAATATTTTAACAAAATCATCCTATTCTACACCCTTTCTAAAATCTTCTTTTTGTCTTTATTTTTCTAAAATTATCTAATAAAAATATTATCCTTGCTTATTAGATACAGTATATAGCATTGAATAAATATCATAATGTCATTAACTTTTTGAACTATTTATTTTTAATATATATTAATGATAAAATCTAAGAATAAGAAGATATTATATATATGAATATGAATTATAACATAATAAAAATCCTACGCTTTATTCTCTTTTAGCCTTTTAGGAATTTAAAACAAGCATTACAAATAGAGAAATACAATTGATGTGTCATTTGCATCGTTTTGGTAGTGTTATAACTTGTAAGATATAAATCACGAACAAAGAACAAACCAACCAAATTCACACGCTGAAATATGAATTTGAACAATACAATTAATTTAAACAAAATTATTTATTTACATTAAATGATGGATAATATGATTACTTTTTTTAATATAATAATGAGAACACATCAAAAATACAACTCATATTTTGTTTTGCTGTCGTTTGTTATTTATACAAAGTGTATTCGTGTGACGAAATAAGAATACTCTGTGTTTGAATTTTCTTAGATCTCTTCGCTCTCTCTCCTATATATTTTTCTCCACCCTTTCTTTGTTCTCTCTCGTCTCTCTACAAAACAATCTCTCTCTCCCTCTCTCTCTCTCTCTCACTCTCTCTCTCTCTCCCCCTGTAAGAACCCAAGACTGAATCAGTGTATCTAACTACATGTATCTCAGTATTCATCTACTAATGGTATGTTCAATCACTAACACTTCTTTTATTTATTTCTACTTGATTTTGTATATTTTTTTGTGAATCCCAGTTAGAAATGCAATGATATTACCTGTTGAATACGTAATATAAAGCACTCGATTATGACTATGTATAATTTTTGAAAGTACCCAAATGGTGAATTTTGATTTTCTGCTTTGTGATATAAGTGTAGTGGTGTCAATTTCGGGTTTTTTTTGTGTTCTTGAACGTGTCAATTTGGTGTTTTTAAATAACTTACCAGATTTTGATTAAAAAATATGGTAAAAATGTATTAAGATAGGCATTCAGTTCAATCGAGTTGTGTAGTATTAGACATTGTCACACCTAGGTGCAATATAAGTATTTAAATTTGGTATTTTTGGAGAGTAAAGTTTTTTTCTTTTGAAATTCTGTTTGTTGTTTTCAGTGTGTAAAAGGGTCACACTGGATTTGATTTTTAGGAAAGTAGGACTGCGTATGTTTCGTGAGATTATATAAGCTTTGTTAAAGATGCCCTCAAGAATTTTGCCAATGGAGGAAAGCAAAGATGGTTTTGTTGCAAGTAGGACAAACCAGTCGAGGGTTTTGTCACACAGGATGCTTCAGTTTCTCGTATTGTTTCTGGTTATGTGTGTCACTTTTTCCGTTGTCAGTGTATACCTGATTCGGCACTTTGGAGCTGAGAACATAGTTGCCGCCGCAGTATTAAAGACCAATATTTTCCCATGTCTTAAAGAAGCTAATACTAATTTAGATCGGTGGACCAAGACCCCGTCTAATTTGCTGCACACTATGAGTGATAAAGAACTTTTCTGGTTAGCATCGCTTGTGCCTCGCAGAAAAGAGTATCCGTTTAATAGAGTGCCGAAGATTGCATTCATGTTCTTGACTAAGGGGCCACTGCCATTGACACCTCTTTGGGAGAGGTTTTTCGGTGGAGATGACAAACGATATTCTATCTATATTCATTCAGTTCCATCGTTCGTGCCAAATTTTCCATCTTCATCTGTCTTTTACAAGAGACAGATACCAAGTGAGGTATGTTTCTACCATTCTTCTCCATAAGTTCATATTGTCGATGATTCTATGTTAATGGAATTCAATGCATGGGTAATTAGTTTTGACTTGTTTTTTGTTAGTGAACATATAGGTGAATATAATTTTCATGACAAACATGCTAAAGATGATTTATTACTATAAAGAACGATTGAGAAATGTTATTTGTCTAAATAACGAGTGAGAAATGTTATTGTCTAACACCCCTTTTGACATGGGAAAATAATAAGTCATGCCAACATCTGGGTTTACTTCACTTCTGTCTCCTGTTGTGCGCTTTTTCTGATCAACTTGTTAGTAAGTTTGACAATGAAATCTTGCTGATTGATCATGTAAGTGGAAATTATTACCTCATAATCTCTGGGAGCCATGCAAATAAATATCCTAACCAATCCAGTTATAGGTGATTATATGTATTAATATTATGTTACATGCTTGATTAGTAACAAATTTAAAACATCTTAAAGACTTAATTAGAGAACAGGTCCAGAATAATTCTGTAGATGCCAGCACTGTTAAAATGGTGCTGTCCTTGGAAACAATGATAGCTAACCTCTATTTGTAATAACCATTATGATTCATGCTTGAGGTAATCAAAAGAAGCAACTCAAAAATTCTTTAAAAATAAATAAAAACAGGTTATTAAAGGAACGTACCTTAGCGATGCCACCATTTCTCCACTCCAGTGGGAGGCAGAGGTACGGGGTCATTGGGGGACCTGGTGTAGGATTACTATTTCCCAATAGATTATGAAGTTCAGTACCCATAAGTTTGTATTAACTGTGTTTGTTATTTGTGACCTAGTCTTAATAATAAGAATTTATGTATAGGCTTGATTCAGGTTCAAATCTTAAAAATTTATAGCTTTCCTGTGTTATATCTTATCTAAAATGGTAAGAAAGAGTTGTGTATAGGATAGCTCTAGCTTTAAAGTTAGCTAGAACTGTTTTTTTCCTCCCATTTTTTAGCAAGTTTAATAGTAATACATTTATATTTTTCATTTGTTTGCTTAATCCTCCATTTAATTAGTCGTAGATTGTTTTGAGTCGTTTTAGGTGGTAAATAGCATTCTGTGCCATAGAAAAGGGTATTACATGATTTACAAGTTTACAACCATGATTCTAATTAATGGTCATGATATAATAATTCTAAACATGTAGATTGTTGGGGTGCTCTAATTATTGATCTCCACATTGATACATGAGTGAAAAAGTATGGAAAATTATACCTGTCGTGTGTGTGAATAGAATTGCAAGTTGCAACCCCAGCAGACACATATACATATCTGACATAAGTATCCGTCCCATCGATGCAGTCAATGACAGTCTGTTCTTTGCGTCTTAGAATGCTTTTAAAATGACATTCATGTGTCACTGGAATTATATATTAGTAAAGATATTGATTCAGAGACGATAACCACTCTTAAAAAAACAAAAAATCATGACCAGAATATGTGTGAGGCCAAGTGTTTCTTTTATTATAGTGCTGGTCAGTTCGGTTCAGCAGTTTTTTGGCTGGTGACCTAGCTGTCTGGATAACAGTTCCACAGCAATAGCATATTACTTTGGATGTGCTTAATCTTGTATATAAATTTCTTTCACAGGGACTGGTGTTTTTTAGTACATTTTGTACTTGTACAGTAAATACTTGTCCCATTGAACCAACTGCATAATTATCCAGATTATCGTAAATAGTGGATGATTTTGAATCTTATTTTGCACAGGTTGCAGAATGGGGTACGATGAGTATATGTGATGCTGAGAGAAGACTTCTTGCAAATGCATTACTTGATGTCTCAAATGAATGGTTCGTTCTCCTTTCAGAGTCGTGCATTCCACTCTACAATTTCAGTGTCATCTACCACTACATCAAAAAATCTAAATATAGCTTCATTGGTGCATTTGATGACCCCGGGCCATATGGGAGAGGACGGTATAATTATATGATGGCACCCGAAGTAGAGATTGCCCACTGGCGTAAAGGGTCTCAATGGTTTGAAATCAACCGGAAGCTAGCAATTCACGTAGTAGAGGACACAACATTTTATCCAAAATTCACTGATTTTTGCAAACCGGCATGTTATGTAGACGAACATTACTTTCCAACCATGCTGACAATTCAAGCGCCAAATCTGCTAGCTAACAGAAGCGTCACTTGGGCGGACTGGTCGAGGGGTGGATCTCACCCTGCTACCTTTGGCAGAGGAGACATCACAGAGGATTTCATGAAGAAAATTTATGAAGGTAGTAAATGCTTATATAATGACCGCACCTCGTCAGTTTGTTTTCTTTTTGC
This sequence comes from Oenanthe sinensis, assembly GCA_028671895.1. NCBI lineage: Eukaryota > Viridiplantae > Streptophyta > Magnoliopsida > Apiales > Apiaceae > Oenanthe > Oenanthe sinensis. The sequence goes on along the minus strand of CM053795.1, from coordinate 5,581,031 downwards.
TAGAAAATTTGCCCCAAGTACACTGGAACCTCTCCTTCTATTATCACCGAAGTTTTTAGGATTTTGAAACATTTTAATCTGAAATGGTAATTGGCATTATAAAAGGGTCATCAAGAGTGGGCAAAGACGGTGCAAGATTCTTTATTAGCTCGGCGCTGTGTGTTATTCATCTTTGTAGACGTTCATATTTAGATTAATGTTTTTTTTAAACGATATTTAGATTAATGTTAAGCTAGGCTAGTATAAACATTAGTATTTATAAAATACAAACAACATCATTTTTAAAATTTTATTTTAAAAATTAATATATAATTTTATAAATAAAAATAATAAATATTACTTTAATTTCTCATACTCATAAAGCATGAGCCTCACCTCGCCTATAATATCAAAAATAATTATAAATATGAATTTTAAATTTAAAGCTTTAAACCAAATATCGAATACGAGTTTGGAATAGACAAATCTCATACCCGATATTTAGATCAGGAATCAAATGACTCGGATTATTTTTACGTGCTATATATTTATTGAAATTTGGTCTTTCCCGGATTTAAGTAATTAAATATTTTTATAATAAAATATATAATTTTAATATTAAATAAAAATGTTATTTTTTAAAAAATCAAAATGAAAAATATGTAATAAAAAAATATATGCAGTGTATATATAAAAATGACAAAAATAAATTTTAAATTATTTTATTTATATCTTCTCTTGATATCCACCTCCTTTTTTAATTTGAATCCGTATCCTGTGAATTTGAGTTACTAAAAAAAATTGATTTTATTAGTAATTTAGTAGTATTTTAAATTAAAAATAAATTTATTTTATATTAAATCAAATACATAAGATTAGAAATAAAACTCCACTCAATATTATATTTATTTATCCCATTCGCATTCTGATTCTGATTTGAAATTTATACCGTTTCACAAATCAAACTCCCTGTTCTAAAAAAAATATAAAAATATAAACTTATATCTGCGCAAAGAGTATTACTACTATAATTTGTATGTGTAGATGTAGGATAAAAAAAGAAAAAGAAAGCGGTCGTTTGAAAAGCATTAAATAAATAATTTATTCATGCAAGTAGAAAGGGTAATAGGGATGGAGAAAAAAACATAAACACACGAAGTCTACAAATCAAGCAATCTCTGTCTCTGAATTCATCGGATTTATCTATTCTTCTCCATCGTCTTCCTTCTAGCTTGGTAATCCAACTATTCGATCCGATCCGATTGATAATTCTATATACAAAAGTCTTTCTTTTTGGTATATACTATGTTAATTTTCTCTTTTTCTGATTTCAGGTGGTTGTGAATCGAATTGAATCGAATCGAATCGAATCATCAATCAATCAAATCAAGATGTTTAATCGAGTATTTGGGAAGCCTAAGCCAGAAGCTAATGCTGTTGCTACCTTGGATAAGTTAACTGAGGTGAAGAACCATGCCTTCATATCCTTGTCTTTTTTTTTATTATTATTATTACCATTGTTATATCATTATCACTCGTGTTTCTAGCTATTTACACACTAATTCACTCATAGTTTTGTCCGCTACCTAATTGTTTAAATTAATCTTTTTCGATTGTTCTTTTTATCGAACCCACTGCCTAGGTATCGTTAATTAGTTGATAAGTGAACTTAAATGAGAATGACGGCGTCCTGTTCTTCTGGCATCAAATATTCTGTTTTTTTAGGAAACAAGTTATTTGTAATATATATATATATATATATATATATATATATATATATATATATATATATTAACTTTTTGAGATGCAAATATTTTACGACAAACAAATGGAGCCTAAATATAGTATATATTAAAGGAAGACAAACCTCTATTTTAGGAATTATAATCATGTCATATGTAGGTAAGTTTTTTACTGTTTACGGAAGGTAAGCTGTTTGTGCACTAATGAATGAGGTTTTCTTATAATCAACTTTCATCGTTTTAAACAAGGGATTCACAGTGCATCCATTTCCATTGTGCTGCCTGATTGTTCTCTTCTTAATGCAGACACTTGAAATGTTGGAGAAAAAAGAGAAAGTTCTTTTGAAAAAGGCTGCTGCTGAGATTGAAAAGGCCAAGGAGTTCACTCGAGCCAAGAACAAAAGGGGTGTGTTTGTAGCAACCTTTAGAGTTTATTTATTTCATGTGGTTTCACTGTGACCTTTTTCTTTCTAGAATTACTAATTTGACCTTTACGCTAAGGTTATAGAATCGACACTATATTTATATAGATTCCTTGAAAGGTCTTTAATATATTTTCCTGTTATATTGCACATATGAGACATCTGAACCTGGTTTTTTCTTTTGTGCATGAGAACTGTGATTACTTGTACTTTGTGCGCTTTAAAATTCATAATACTTCCCATCTTTTTAAATTCAAACAACTGCACCAGAAGGTTATATATGTTATTGGCCAGCATAAAGATTAAAAAAAGAAGGTTATAATTCTAATGTGCTAAGAGCCTAACAGCAAAATTTATCATGTGATCACTTTTCAGTTTTCTCATTCTTTGGTGCATGCAATTAGTATTGCAGGATATAAGCATTTCTATGTTGTTATCGCTCCATTGTATGCTACTTGCCATCAATTACTGTAACATTTACTTGTTAAGTTATTGTGTTGCATGAGGAAGCAAGTTAGGTTTTTTATTATTAAATTTACTACGCCTGTCACATCCTTATGATGTCTTACAAATGACATTCTTTCTCACCTGTTTCTCTATAATAGTTTGTTCTCTAATACCATCTGTGACTGTGATTTCGATTTATCCCCATTATTTGGCAGATAGATGGCCTTTAATTTGCAGCATCCTCCTTAAAATACATCTGCTTTTTGTGTAATCCTAATAGTTTAGTGTAGCAGTACTTGGACATTCTCTTTCTAGCACTAGTTCTTAAAATCAGTATTTTTAATTCATATGCAATAAACCCTCTACCTTCTTGCTGGCGAACAGCGGCAATTCAATGTTTAAAAAGAAAGAGGCTTTACGAGCAGCAAGTTGAGCAACTTGGGAATTTTCAGCTACGCATTCATGATCAGGTTCTCATATACAAGTGATTTCTTTCTTAATATATATGATTCTATTTTTGAACCATCTAAAAGAGCTTTTGGTACCAGATGATAATGCTAGAAGGTGCAAAAGCTACAACAGAGACTGTCGATGCTTTAAGAAGTGGAGCAGCTGCAATGAAGGCGATGCAGAAGGCTACGTAAGTGACTGCTTAAGTTTTCTTAAATATCTTGTCTTTCTCTTTAATGTTTTTATTATTTACAATTGTTTCTGTGTTGCTTTATTGCTTATAAAAAAGTTCTTGCGGTGCTCCTGCAAGTTGCGGTGCTAGCTGTGCTAGCTGACCGCCAGGACGCCTGCTCACCAATCGCTCACGGCCTTTACATGTATTTATTGGTATCAATATATGTTATTATATCTGCTAATTAGTAGTAAAATAGCTAGAATAAATTAAAAGCAACATTATAACTCATCAAGTTGTTCACCAGATATTACTCTGATATCATCTTCTGGAGATTATTATTTCAGCAACCAAACTTGAACTAAATATTAATTAGCTACTAAACTACAATAATTACCATAGTAATTATGTATCAATAAGATATAAAGCACACCAGTTGTCAGCCTCTAATCGCGAACAGTGCTGCATTTTGGTGATTGTGTTGTGGCAGCCATTCCAAATATTAAATTTTGCACAGTACTTGACATTAAAGTAGATAATTGTTGTCTCATAACTGTACCCTTGTATGGAAATTACCGCATATAAATAAGAAATGTGGGGAAATTTTTTCCTGCATTTGTGGTGACATGGAGAGCTCTGTACATATGAAGATTTGAAATACTTAAAGAAATTTTGATCTTTATGTTTCAGAAATATTGATGACGTGGACAAAACAATGGATGAGATTAATGAGCAGACGGAGAACATGAAGCAAATTCAAGAAGCACTGTCCACCCCTATCGGTGCAGCAGCTGATTTTGATGAAGTATGTGTCTCTTCTATCTTCATTGTCTATTTAAGACATTTCCTGATGGACATGACAAATTCTTTTGTTGCAGGATGAATTGGAAGCAGAACTTGAAGAACTGGAAGGAGCTGAGCTGGAAGAACAGCTTCTCCAACCTGCTACAACTGCCCCAGCTGCTTCAGTTAGTGTTCCTGCCGGCAGGCAACACTCACGACCTGCTCCTCAGAAGAACACAGCTGAGGAAGATGAACTTGCTGCGCTACAGGCGGAAATGGCACTATAAAATTGGTATTCTTTTTCTATGTCTCTATTATTTTTTCCCGTGTCTCGTACTCCCATATTAAGCACCAAAATAGCGACGTACTATTTTTAAATGTCTAAGGTAGTCTGTTATAGTTTCGTGTAGTTGATTATTAAGGCATCTCTTAATGTGAAGAATTTAACATTTTAATTTGTGTCAATGTAGAATACTGAAATGGCTCCATTGTATTTTATGGTGTTCTCCATGCAAATGTAGGGCAAAGTTTTTATTATTAGATAAAAACATTGGCATATATTGTTGAAAGAAAAGTTACCACTGTATTTGAGATTGCAACTGATGCAAGATAAGAGAGTTTATATAGAATACAGACAATATGCCAGAGGTTTAGATATGCACAACCTCGTAGGATGTGTTTGTCAGGCATGACAGAAGCTTAATTTACAAGTTTAAACATCTTAAGTTATTGGATTGAATCCATTTGGGGCCCTGTACCCTGGAAATTTAGACAAACTGAACCCTATGGTTTTATTTTATATAAATCAAAGTTTGAAGTGTGACTGGAAAAGCAACCCCTTGTGAAGCACTATATGAGATCGGTAGTTGAACAAAATATCACACAACCATTTTAAATGAGATTTGGCCTGATCTTTTTGGAGTTGGCTGTTAACCTGAAGTTCGATAACATGTACAGTAAAACCTCTATAAATTAATAATGTCGGGACCGGCAAATTTTATTAATTTATCGATGTAAAAGATGTACTGTTGCTATTATATTGGTATCAAAAATCTGTATTGAAAATATTAATTTATCATGGGTTATTAATTTATCGATTATTAATTAATTGAGGTTTTACTATAATCAGGTAACAATCAAGAAAACAATCTCATTTGACCAAATAAATGTTACTATAGATGCTAAATTTTCTAGGTGGGATGCATTCATTAAATACTTAAAAAAAACAGATTGTCAATAATATATATGGATTTAAATGATTTCGACAGTTTTGAATTATGTACGGGGTTAAAAGGATTAGATAGAGTTGTGTAGATTTAAGATATAGTTAGACAGAGTTTGACTATGATCGATTGGAATCTCTTAGATTCAATGCTAGATTTTTATTAGGATATAAAACCTTTTAAAATCCATTATTTCGTGAAATCTGTGAAAGTTGATTAGTTTTAAATACCATCATATATCTGAAAGGAAATTTTCAAATCTTAACTCAATACCAAGTTACCAACAGATTTTTGAAGGCTTTTTAAAATCTTGATTAAAAATTACCGGACACTAGACTTTGACTTTTCAAAAGTTTGATCAAGTACCTCCAGATTAAAAAACACTTTTTAAGTTCTCCTTGTATACCAGATTTTTATGCTATGTTGCACGGAGACGGGTACGGGAACATATACGGGTACGGGGACGGGGACATGAAACGACAATTTTAAAATTAAAGGGTACGGGGACGGCGAATATATATATTAATAATTTTTTTATATAAATAGGATAAATACAATATTCTCTTTCCTGGTGACCTTCTTATAAACAGCAGCTCCTAAATTTTTTATTTGAAGTAGATGAGCCTTCACTCTTGAATAGCTTCCGGATCGAATTTCACCACAATAATGGCACTGATAACTCTAAGTCCCTCCCGTTTCTCCTTTCTTCTCCAATTTCATCACAAAGTCCCACAAAGGAGGTTGTTTTTCAGACACACTTCCACTCCCACTTTCACTTCCTCCGCCGGTACCACTACTTCCATGTTGAGATTCCATTGAAAGTGAAGAGAGATTTGTTTGAGAGATTTAGAAAAAGGCAGAAAGCTGAATGTGTGTGTATATATTTGTATGTATATATATGAAAGGTGCAGGGTTAATATATTTGTTTGAATGTCTTTTTTTTTAATTGGGTACGGGGTTTTTTTGTCTTTTTGTCCAGGAAACGTCCCCATTTTGAACCCGCTGTCCCCAGCCTTTTGGGGACGTCCCCCAACCGTTCCGTGCTGTCCCCGTCCCGGAAACGTCCCCAAACTTGGGTTCTTCGGGTGTTTGGCGTCCCCGTGCAACATAGTTTTTATGGACTTCTCAAATCTTAATCGAATACCTCCCTACCTTTGAACTCCTGAAAAATCTTATGGTGCCTTCATTAAATGCAACCCCCTTAGTTTCCAGAAAACAGCATTCAGTCACGTCTTAATCCTGAGATCAAGGAACCAGTACTTTTATATAGTTCTCAGTTTTATTATGTCAAAATAATTAGAACTGAACTCTACCTGCTAAGAATGTGTGTTTATTTATTTTGTTTTAAAGTATGCATTCAGCAGTTAATCAACCCGTTTTATATAGTTGTATATTCTTGTCAGGAAGTGTCCAGCATGGATACGTGTCCAAGTGTCGGACTCGACAACTTTTTGAATTGTTTACATGTTTTAGGCCTGAAATAAGTGTCCAAGTGTCCATACCAATGCCCTAGTGTCGAGTGTCCAATACCTCGAGACAAGATGAGGAGTCTGGGTAGCAGGAGATAGTAATGAATAATCAATCTATTTGTCACGTTATAACAACAATTTAGCACAATGGTAAATGTAAAAATTCATGGTCTATTTTTTTGTATCCCATGGTGGTTTTGTTGAACTCTGTTTTTGTTTGACTATCAATGATATGAAAAGATTGTCCTAATCCCTTTTGTTTTTAATTTTATTTGATAATATTTTACGCAGTGCTCGTGTTAAAAGTTATGATTTATCAAAAAGTTAAGTTATTTACTGTGGTGCCGTTGCTGAATATTTTTTCCGTTTGTTTTATTCAATTATTTAATTCCAATAAGATGAATATTATTTTATATGTAAACGTGTTGGAGATCAGTTAATATTTCTCAGTTGCTTTTGCAGTTGCAGATATCAAGAGACTGTGTTAAGAATCAAATATGACATGCACAGTAATTGGAGGTTATTGTTGGGCAACCTTAATCCGCAAGTCCAACTTTATTCCTTTAACGTGTATTTTGCTGGTAAGAAAAGAATGTATAGAAGACATGAAGAATACAGGGTCACATTCTATATGAGGTTTATATCAGCGTGCCAGCTTAATTCTTATTATGTGGTTTTTTTTTAAATGTGATGTAAGATTATGGTTGATATATGGAATAAAAACGTGTGCATAACTTCTGGGATTTCAAAAAACTTCCTGCTATGTTCCATATAAGTTTACTTTTTTTTGTTTTTTGGCTTATGGTTTTTTTCGTGGATTTTATCCTTTCCATCTCGGTAGTCTAATATGGAAAGAGAAACTGTGGGGGAATTCGAGTAGTGTGTGAATTTCAAGAGAGGATTTGTGCATCAATTTGTAGGAAGGTGGACTGGAGAGGCATCTTCTTCATATGACCAATCACTTCTTTTTAACAAATGGCACAAGAAGAGTGCTTCTCATTATGAGTACGCAGTTTTTCAATGGGTGGCATTCGGCATTAAGAATACAAATCTGGGAATACATTTTTTATAAAATACATGGGTGTGAGTTAAATACTGTCTAATGATGGTCAAATACATATGCGTTTACTTGTTAAAAAAATAAGTACAGATGTTTTGCATGATATAAAGTAAACACAGTTTTTTTTCCTTTTTTTGAAAAATGTGTTCTTTTTCGGGTTAAATATCAATCAGTGCCTGATTGCGTCCAGATGTATCAAGTAGGTGATTGATTGCAAATTTGACTCATTTTGGTGACTGATTGGACTCATTTTGGTGACTGATTGCACAATTTGACTCATTTCAGTTTTCCGGCCACCTGAAAATTTTTCGACAAAAAAAAATATGCACAAAAAAATCTGAAAAAAATTTATATGTAGTAAAACACCCCGACTTTGAATCTCCTAGACTCAGAATTATCGAAATAAAATTCAAAACTCATAATCGAAATTAAATAAATTTGGGTCAAGATTTATTTAATTTTGATTTTAAGTTTTGAATTTCCTTTCGATAATTCTGAGTTTAGGAGATTCAAAGTCGGGGTGTTTTACTACATATAAATTTTTTTTCGGATTTTTTTGTGCATTTTTTTTTCCGTCGAAAAATTTTCAGGTGGCCGGAAAACTGAAATGAGTCAAATTATGCAATCAGTCACCAAAATGAGTCAAATTTACAATACATCTGGACGCAATCAGTGACCTTATTAATGTTTAACCCGTTGTTTTTCTCTCCAGTATTTGACCAAATTTAAAGACGAGCCAATCAAATCAACAAAACTCATTTAGGCCTGAGAGGGTGTTTGTTTAAAAATTTGTTCAATAAATTAAAATTTGAACAATTTATTTTATTGTTATATTTTTTATTTGATAAAAGTTAATATCATTATTCACATTTATAATTTATAAATTTTATAAGTAAAAATTAAAATTTAAATAACAATTGAAATAAGTACATATTTTATACTTTTTGAAATTTGAATAGTAAGTCACTTTTATTTATTATACAAATAATTAATTATCAACTTTATAAATAATTTTAACTTGTAAATTATCAGATAAAAAAACAGGATCGTTTTACATTGTTGTTTCTATGTTTTCGTACTGTGAATTAACTTATCTGCATTCTGCTCCAAAAACTGAGTATTGCTATTGCTGAATCATGGAGGTTATGTTTGATTATAATATTTTATAGTTTATACTGATTTTATATATCTTGATTCATTAATATAGGCCTATATATTCTATTTTTATAAATACTAATATACTATATAGCTTTATCATCCCCCGTCTACCCGAAAATAATAATTTCAAAAATAATAAAATTTAGTCTATAAAAAGTAATTAGAAAATAGAGCAAATAGAAAATAATAATTTCAAAAATAATAAAATTTAGTCTATAAAAATTATTTAGAAAAATAGAGTAAAGAGGTATATTATAATTGATCAACTCAGTTGTGAATAACCAATCGAAATTTTATCTTAAGCATTTCTTAGAAAATAAAATAAAATTTTGATATGTAAACCTTAATGCTTTTTGTATTTTATACTTAATAACATTTAGGTGTAGGGGTGTATTCAATTCAGTTTTAAAAATATTATTAATAATCTACATATTTTTATTGAATGTATTTCATTTAAGATTTCACGTAAAGTCGGTAGATTCTATAATTAGTTCACAGTTAGATGAGATTTTGAAAGATAAAAAATATATAGGAAAATCCAATAGAATCCCTGAATCTTTAATATCCATCAGTGTTAAAATGTTTTTGAATACCCCTAAATTTTAATAGATTAATAATAATCCAAATTGAATACCCTAAAATTTTAAAGTATTGTTTAAAATCCTGATTGAATATTCCTAAATTTTAAAATAGGGTTTAAAATTCTGATTGAATACTCCAAATTTTGAAGTATTATTTAAAATTCTGATTAAATAACCCCAGATTTTTAAAATCCAAAAAAATACTGTAGAATCATGATTGAATACACCCCTTAGACTCCAACCAAATAAATATATACAAGACTTGCGAATACTGATAGAAAACATTTGTATTATAGTTATACAGGCGTAACAGGACTCGGGGAACTTGAACTAAAAAATAGCATAGCTTACACAAAAACATGAATACTGTGTTTTTTTTTTTTGCCAAGTGAATACTGTGTTTTATTAATTCTACCACAGCAAAACTTAATCCATCACCAAACTTCCTTGTTCCTAAGAGGCAACTTCTACATCTGAAGGGGCACCTTAACTAACAGATTCTGAATTCACAGCAGCATGTCAAATACTAAATATTGCCTATTGCAAACACAGAAAAGGGTCAATACGAGATACAAATATGTACATTTATTATAAAGGTTTAAAGAGTCAAAAGAGATATCAAGAAACCTATGATGAAGTACAACAATACATGCACATCAGCTCATATATACAGAGTGCTTGGATTGCAGGAAATTGAAGCCTTCTACTGAACTTGCAAGGAAAACTGAACGATAAATCGACAATTATGCATGCGATTTTAAATCTGAACCCAGAGAGTACATATGGACAAGATCAACTCCAAAGAAGAGATGATGGATATCAGATAACTTGAAAGAGATACACGATGGGTGCAATCAACACACCCTTACCATGATCCTTGAGGATTGAAAGGTTGTCTGTGCATTAATTTTCGGTCACGGGTAGTAAAAGTTTGATTTAGAACTGAATTTGATGATGTTCCATGACTAATAGAGTTCCCAGGCACTTGATTATTGAAGTTGTAATGAACATTATCTCGCCATGAATTTCCCCATTCTCTAGTACCTCGCATCTCTTCAGACCATAAACGTTCAGCAGCAACAGTTGGCTGCATTCTGACCCCAGCTGCTTTACTTTGGTAGCCTACTAGAGGGACCATACTGGGGTTGATGGTGATAGGATATTGGTTATTCCCCAAATGACCTCCTGATATTCCTCCCCAATTTCCATCAGAGGTATCTACCCAATTTTTTGCAGGCTTTCCTCCCCAGACTCCAGTAGTTCGCATCTTCTTATTTGTTGTCCGGTCAGAAGACATAACTGGATGATTTTCATAAGATTCATTGTGTGTTTCCCTGGTCAAGGTAGGGTCAAAAGGGATAGTTGCAAGCCTGCCTTCACAAACCGTGGTAGGTGGCTGCATACTTGGTTTATAATCATAAAGCTCAAGTGGAGAAGGATTCAGTTTTGCCTTCTCTTCCCCATTTGTAGTGCTTGTTTTCACTGAAGCAGGTACTGTAGCATCACGGCCAAACAAAAGGCGCCTCAAATATGATTCTTCAATCAAACCATCCATAAAATCAAAAATGTATATAATTGATATTTCAATGGTTTTATTGATATTTGGGATTTCTGCTTCTTTAACCGCCCTTGCAACATTTTGCGATCTGTCTGTAAAATCCTCAACCTATGCCAGATAAATAGGTAAATGATCAGGGAAGATTCATAATGGTAATCTTCCTTTCTCTTGGACAAGAGAAGTTAAAATTACACTTGCGCAGTTTAGCAAAAAAAAATATTACGCTTATGCAGCCAACTTCGGAGTCCCATGTTTTGGAAATCCAAGCTCCTTGATACGCACTGGCGCAGAGACCTTTGCACCAAAGTGTTGAAACAGATGATAGCTGCAATGGTATTTACAATCTTCTAAGCTACATCTATACTCAAGAAATGAAATCGCAATAGTAATAGTATATGCCTTCATGCTAAACTGATAAGAACAGGTGATACAAAATGATTACCTTGATTAACAGAGTTAGGAAAAGGCTGGCCAGTGATTCTTTATTTCCTTTTCCATAGTTTGAATATTTTTTCACAAACTTCATAACGGATGCAGGATCAGTGCCATCTAGAGAACACAAACATATAATGTCAAGAATGAAAAACTATAATATAGGTTACTTAGTACTAAGATAATACATGATGAATAGAACTCGCAAATCAAAGACATCAAAAGGAAATATTTTGTCTCCTCTCTTAATGATAACTCTAGTTTATAGAGGTATACAAATGCCATGACCAAATTCTTATATGGACAACTGAGCGAAGGTTAGGATAATTTCTATAGGGTAAGTCATAAGCTTAATCACCCAATTTTTTATATCAGGAGAGCAGTATATAAAGCTCAAACAGAGTGATAAACTATTGTAATCTGATCCTGATATTCAACCCTAATTGCATATAAAGCACAACACTGCAATAGAATTTTTTTTATCTAGTACAGCTTAAAAGCTGATAACTGAAGAAAAAAGAAAGCTGCCCTGAAAAATGAAGTGAAACAACTACAAGATTAAACAGATATAGCTTTTGGAACAATTTCACAATTTGGGGACATACAGATACTTGCTCTCCGAGAAAGCATTAATAAATTGTCTAATAGCTTTATAATCAAAAACTACAACAATTAAATAAGATATCCAAAAATTAGTCTTCAAAAAACAGTACAATTAAATAGTTACACGTCTATCTGTCTAGTGGAGACCAAGGATATTACCTTTAAACAAGGCAGAAAGTGGTGGTAATATGGGGGGATTTCGAGTCTGCAATGTAGGCAAAATGGAAAAACATAGTCTCAGACAAAAGAGCTAGCAATAAAAATTAAACAAACTCTACACATCAACTAATGGTCACGGGAAATGTCATCTGTAACATTACATGGAAAAGGTGCGGTAGGGAGAAGCCATACTTTGCAAATTCATGTCCCTACATGAACTCCATTAATAGACATGCAAAAATCAATGCCAATAGATTTCGTTAGTGTTTTGATTTGCTGTATTCGAGGTATGGATATCGTCCTTTTCTTCGGTGTTAATCTTATTAGTAGGAATAGTATATTTGATTTGCATTTGTCCTAAATTCTCGTACTGTTATTATCCAATTTGTCTCAGGTGTTCAAAATATTTATTTAATATCAGTCCGAAAGAGTTAGATACTTGTTTCAGTGGTTATTAAAAATGCAGAATATCATGTATAGTATATGTATGTTAGAATATTCGACCATCTATGTCAAAATATTTTTAAAGGTGTACAAACTAGTTTTATTTGGACCCTGAGAGTTATATAGGGTATACCGAGTAAACTAGTTGTATGGCATTACAGGGCACCATTGGCATGACACTTGTGTCACAGTGTGATTAGTCACCGTGTATCTTCCAATAGCTATTGGCCGTTTGATACATAATCAGGATACATGATACGCGAGTGCACCCAGTTTGATTTGATATTTGGGGTTAGGATGCATATGTCGTACCGTACATGTTTATTCAGTTTGTGCACGCATTAGATACCATATGATGTATGTATTTGTTATGTGTTTGATATGAGTATGAAATATTTTACACCCTCGTTGCTTCAACCCTACTTATTCTTAAATTACTTTCTCTATTACATAGATATCAAATATATATATATATATATATGGATATCAGGAAAGACTAAAACTAAATAATAAAATAGGGATATTTATGTGAATCCAGGAAGCGAGGATGATATTTACAAAATTGTCATCTTTCTTTTACACTAAAAATTGATCTAACCGGAGGAAATTTCCAGAGGATGATGTCAGGGCCAATTCTCTCTCTCTCTCTCTCTCTCTCTATATATATATATATATATCTTTGTTTTATAAATTGTACTCCATATATTTGTATATTTGTACTGGGTAAAGCATTACTTAGACTACATTACTTATTTAGAAATTTTGATTTATCATAGTTATTGGTTTAAATTATTTTTAAGGTTTTATATTATTTCGGAGATTTATAGACTTGTTTATTTATTATTTCGAAGACATTAGTTGTCTAAGGTGGTCTAATTTTGGAAGGTGCAATAGTTAACAACTTGATACAAATATCTTCACTTTCAATTATTTCTCTAGTTTTTGATTTAAGATTGTAAGTATATGGCCAAGTTAATTCAAAATAAAACAAATTTGAAAATATAAAAACCCTTAAAATTATCTTTAACAAAAATAAAGATGTAGAAAATTAAAACATGTAGCATTATATTATATAAATTAATGACCATAAAATATAGTTATATTTATCTCTACCAAAAAATTTAGTCACTTCAAGAATTACAATTTCATTTCAAAAGATGATCAGTTCAAAATTAACTCTACTATTCTTAAAAACCAAATATTTTTAGGAAAATCGCAATACTAATATATATATATATATATATAGAGAGAGAGAGAGAGAGAGAGCCCAAATTAGCACAAACATCAGCTTCCAATTATCAAAATAACACAATATAAAAACATGGCCGTTCACTAGCACAATCATGTTTAAAACAGTACTTTCCCTCAAAATTTCAGTTCCATCTATTTTCCTGACATATCTGATTCATCTCTCTTTCTATTTATATCTATACATACATACTCGTGTGTGTGTATCACTGATTGATGTTTTATTTCCGTGAAATTAATGGGGTGGGTGTGGGGGGGGGGGGGGGGGGAGGTAGGGATATAGTATTAGTATGCAAGAAATTGGGGAAGAAAAGAACAAACAAGATATTAGACAACATTTGTAACTTAACGGATTGAAGTTAGGCTTACATATTGAACAATATGCAAAATGCATATATCTGTTACGTTTATATGTCAAACATATGTATACGATGCATTTCCATATAAAACCTATGTATGGATTGTGTTTCCGTATAGAACGTATATATGGACTACGTTATACCGGGCCGAATTTCATAGGCAAAAAGGAAAACGTGGGTTGATATTGCATGTGGATGCAACGCATTCTATATATAAGTTACCTTTGTGCCATTGACGGGCCAGATTCTAAGATTGTGTTGTGGGTATTTTCCCCAAAATTTGTGCTAATTTGGCACAAAACCCAAAAATTTAACATTTTTAATATAATCGCAAAACTAAAAATCTATGAAAAAGTTTAACATTATATTTAACTAATACTATCATTAAATTATTAAAGATTAATTGTTATTAACATTAATCTACTAATTATTTTTATTAAAAAATTATGTCAAGGCCTGTCTTTTGCATAGGTTACCGGCTAGTATTAAGTATATGGGGGGATGGTGCCTATTTCAGTTTCTCTTTACAATATTCTTGACTTCATCATATTTTCTTTAGTATACAATTTTTTTCCTATCTGAAAATACATTTTGTTGACTGTAGCAAGAAAAATAATCGATCTCCGCACATGCCTGCATGGCTGCATTCCATGGAAATAATATAAATTCAAATGACAATAATATAACAATTGTGACACATATAACTTCTGTCACAAATCATACCTGTAAATGAAAAGTCACCAACAGTACTATGGATAAAGAGTTCAGTGTTCCATCTTTTGAACTATTTATGTTATGCACCTTTGCCCAGGTTTTCATCTGCAAAGTTGGCAAATATATTATAAAAAGTTGGATAAAAAGTTATCTCGTTATACATGACTTTCAATTATGTGAAGTTGAGAGAATGTAATACTAATATGTGAACGATAAAAGCCGCCTTAGAGACACGGAGACGTAGCTTAATAAACGAGAGATGCAATACAATAAAATATTAATTCTAATAGATATAATTTATAAATCTTGAGATGCAATACAGTAATTACACTTCTAATCATTTTAATAAGTAAATCTATGTCAGAATGGTCGCGTGTTGTGGGTTGCTCACCATCAAAATCCCATCCCTCATAAACTAATGTATAAATGTACATTTTCTTTATAATCAAAATTACTTTTAATAGATATAACTTATAATCTAGAGATGTAATACAATGATTATACTTCTAATCATACTAATAATGGTGGGAAGGTCACGCAATGCGCGTGGTGGGCTGCTTACCATCAAACCCAATTCCTCATAAACCTACATTTTCGTTAAAATTAAATAAATGCATTTCGGTGGTGGCCATTGGCCACTAAGAAGCAGGCAATATTTGAGAAGTGAATGCTGGAAACAAATCTTTTGGCTTATGTCTATATTCGGACACGTGATTTTTAATACGAATAAAAAGTTCTTAGTTATAACTATAAAGTGATAATTAAAACAAGAAAACAACTATTTGGAATGGTTCAGATAGTTCCTGCCTGGACGCATTTGAATCCCCATCGAGAAGAGATGATGGGTTTCAAGTTGAAGAGACCATAAGTATGCCTTACCAGAAAACATAGCTTCTGAAACCTATAATCGATCGAAGATATCATGTGGACAATTTGGGATTTCAAAATTCCATCTTTGTTCTCTATTGAAATATCACATTCAACCCCAGTTCCAGCATCAACAACTTTAAGAATCGGCACCCTAGCACTGAAAATAGGCTTTACACTAGAAACATGCCCTTTACCTAAAATAAAAGAACATGCAATGTTTAATAGATTTGATGTAAAATACATCAACTTTGACTAAAACAAATACAGATTATGTATCACAGAGGAGATCAACCACAAAAAAAAATATTCACAAATGCAGATTTTAGAATGGGCTTATAATAGTATTTTCTTCAAGAATAACATATAAATGCTATAACTTCTGCTCCAATATTTGATTGCGAGTACATCGGTATATAAGATAACAGCCCCATTAAACATTCTACCTAAGCATTAGGACCCACACAATCATACTAACAAATCAATGTTACAAAATTTTTTCCCAATATATTGTTCTTTTATTTTTACCGAGTAGATAAAAGTAAAACTAATCTTTCAAATCAATTACTTATTTAATCAGCAAACTTTGGAATGGTTACAAGTAACATCATGGTTTAACTGTTCCAAGCACATACTTAGTTTTAACCAGGATATACCTTGCACATTTGATGAAGTATGAGCAATTCAAACTTCTGTGCTTACAATGATCAAGTGTCTAATTTACCCGTTGATCGGTATTTCTTGCCAAACTTTAATATTTATTAAATACATATGGAAGAACAATATAATCCATTTACTTATCTTCTTTTAACTAATCATTCCTAAAGAACCAACTTAAGGTTACTTATTGAAAAGATTGCAACTGTCTGATCTAAGATTTGTGAATGATGGGTTCGCATATTAACTTGGAGTACACAAAAAAACTTGATGGAAAACAAGCTGAAGACGTGAAGCTGACATGTTCACTAAAATACAATTAAAAATGTGTGTCTTCAACTAATAAACATATAACTAAATTAAGTGCTCTTAATATATAAAATATACGAAAACAAGTGGTTGACTCGTAGGATAGTATCCAAGTTCATGTAGATAATCTGATAAGTTATAACAAAAGCCCAAACTATCAATTACTGTCTGTTCCTCTAAAACTGTAGGAAAGAACAGGAGAATTTTCATAATTTAATAAATTAAAATTGATGTGCAATAACTAAGAACAGGAAAATTTCAAGATTGAAATTACTTTTAAGGGCATAGAACTTTTTTGCAAACTTTCGAAGAGCTTTAATTTTCTGGTCGCGGGGGTACTCAGCTGCATCATTACTGAAATTTACTGAGAGATCAAGATCACTGGTGGAACTGAATAAGTCCATCACAAAAGAACCAAATTCCTTTACAGCAGGATGGTTACATTTTCCTGGAGATAATAAAGAGTGTGTCATGTCCTTTGATTTAAAGAAAACTCTGCATATATTCATTTTTCTTGATAATATAGGAAACTAGAAGGTGAATGTCATCGTAAATCCAGTGGAGTTTGATGCTTTCATGACCTACAATAGGATATCACACATATACCACCCTATGTGTATTCCCTCTTAAGAACCATAAAATGCAGTTATGATAGAAAATGAATTATCTCCCATACGCGCACAAACATCCACATCTAAATCTCCCAAGTGCAAGAGAAAGGCGGTAAAAGTTTAAACTACAAAAAAATTACCATAGAGCTCCTTTGCTATTTCATTAAAAACTCGAATTAAATCCCGTCGATTGTGATAATCACTTGGTTTTGGCTGAAGGACGAGAAAAATATCTTCAAGTAGTTCTTCCAGTCCAGATAGCTTTTCTGGAATCAGTTTATGTATTCGTAGTCCTTTTAACTCAAGCTTCTCTACCTTCTTGCGCAAGACTAAATCAAGTAGAAACCAGGCAAGAATGCAATCTTTATGATATATGATCAAGTACAGTTACAAGGTCCAAACTTAAATAATTTACGGTTCAATCCGACAAAGTGGAAAATGTTATATTGCATATTAATGCAGAGCACTGAATCTGAAAAGTATAACAAGTACAAATTATATTCTGGAACACGACAACACTCAAAGTACTTTTTCTATAATAAATCAACCAACTAAAAAAAAGCTAAGACAATCAAAAAGTTTAATCCCGAGAAAACAAAAGGGTAGCAACACGAAAAATGGACATCTTTTTCAAAAAAAAACAAATACTTGAGTTACTAAACATGTCCAAACAGACACTACATACACCTCTATCTACAAACACACACATAGAGATATTTATTCAAAACATCTTACAGTATTTGGGACAATTATTGTTCGCACGAAATATTTAACACCTTTGTTAAAAAAAAATCCCATCCAAGGAAGGTTCAATTATATACAAATCGAGACACATGAACACAAATGAGTACGATATAACATATACAACTAAACCAAAATCGATAAATTTCACAATCAATGGAACACAAAAAGCACCCACGGGCTCAAAACCCACAATGATTATACACACAAAAATACAGCATAATCAAGAAACAGAAAAAGCTAGTAAAAAGATAGAAAATTGATATAAAGTATATGAATCAAACGGACAAGAATGAAGTTAAAGAAGAAAAAATGGTACCTTTTTCGCGTAAAACAGTCATTTTAATTCAACCCAGTAATGAATCAAATTTGTATTACAAGGGAAATGACCCAAATTCAACAAAAGCTCATCTTTTTAATCCCTGCAATTACATGAAACCAAGATAAAGCATCAATACACAAACATATATGAGTTTAAATTATGAGGTTCAAATACCAATGATGAATTGACGATGAGTACCTCTATATATGAATCTGTTTCTGGGGTTTTAACTTTTTATTTCACCGGGGCATAAATTATACTTACAAATCATACGATATATATAGTAAATTTTAACGTATATTTTAGTGTGGACCTTTGTGGCCCCATGCGATCCGTAAAAATAATTATAAATGAAAATTAAATTTTTGTGTTATTTTTTTTTTAATCAAAAGGACTATTAATTTGGGATGCAGACATAATTTATATTTACTAATGTATATTGTAATTATTATCATTAAAAAACATAATAATAATAATAATAATAATAATAACTTATATTCATTATTATTATTTTTATTGACAATAATTATAATATAGATTAGGTAAAGAGCATTAAAATATTTATCTTTTGAATTATTTATATTATATTTGAAGTATTTTAATTTTATAAATGAAAATAATTTAATATATATTTGATGCCATCTTTGAATGCTGCAAAAGATCAGTGCAAATCTCTTACAAAACTTTTGCACCAACCAAGGAATTAAAATCGATTAAGAGAATCCTCAAATAGTTTTTTTATATGATGTACAGTTTTCTTTTTAATTTCTAACAATTTAACACTGAACAGTTTCAATTATTAAAAACAAAGGAGGATGATAATTCTTCTTTTCTTAATTAAAAAAAGATGATATATCTTCATTAATAGATACAACTCTTAAATCACCAGCCTGGTCCGGTGCTGGTTGCTCACTAACATACATTTAGATACAATGAGATAAAAATATAATGCTTTATGCTAGTAACTCCACCAACACTTGATCACTTGGTATGATTTTTTATTGTCGACTGAACCAACTGCACTCTGCTCTGCTGTTACTTTGATATTCTTGCCTTGTATTTGTATTAGAATTCATATTATAATTCACATCACTGGTTCTCTTACGTTTCTCAACAACCAGATACAAAAAATGCAAGCCATGGATATATCATTATGCATAAAACAAAGAATCCTTCTGCACTTTCATTTGTTGGACCAACATTGCAATTTTCAGTACAACTACTTGGGCAGGACCACCATGTCTGAAGTTGCTAACAAATTTGGTTCTCAGAAGTTCATTCACCCAGCATTATTTTTTCAGTGTAACTAAAGAAGCAGCTCCTTCAGCCCTGGTACCCCTGGTACTCTCTGTTTCAAATGAAGTTTTATCCGGGTTACATATTCTTCCAGTTTCAGGTAGAGATGGTGTAGCATCACTTGCTGTTTTGGCTTTGGGAGATGAAGAAGATCCAAAGTTATATGCATTCTCGGTTCCAGATTGAGAAGTTAATATGGCTGTTGATGGGGGAGTTTCTGAGTCCTCACATTTACTAGCTCCATCTTTCCCACTACCTACAATATACAATTTTTTGACTTGCATTAGAAAATTTAATATCATTGCATCGACCCGATTACAAGAATCATCAGAATACATGAAGGGAAAAGACAATTATAACCACAGTTGCAAATCAGCACATACTTTTCTTGCTGCTTTAAGCAAAATATAAAATAGTAAAAGTGGAAATAAAACATTTTCAGAAATTCTATGACAACCTGGATGACAAGTGGTTGTGCTGGGACTTGGAGCAACAGATGAAATTCCAGTTCCTTTTTTCAGTTTTGACTGCAATAAACAATCAGAACCCTTTCCTACATTAGTTCCTTAACAGAATCAAAGAAGATGTACTCCGACAAGGGTAGCAGCCTTGCAGCACCGTTGTGATTGCAAATGATAAATGGCTTCAAAAGAGTTAGATGCAAGCTCAAGGAATATGGTAACTAGGGTTTTAAGAACTGCCAGTTTTTCGTAAATAATTCGCTGCTTCATTTTATTAGTCATTGTCAATGAGGGATGCCTACTCAAGACCTGGAGTTAGATATTATTCTAAATTTGCATTTGCTTTATATTTAGGATTTGACATGCTATTGAATCATGGATTTTATCCGAGAATTAATTATGAAATCTACTCTGTTTCCTGAACAGAACTGAATAAATGATAGCCCTAATTTCAAATTCGTCTACTTAATGCATAACATGGAACAAAATAGTATACTATAAAGGGGGCTATAATCCATACCTTTGCATGTTCTTCACAATACTTTATAGCAACAGATATACTTGTGTAGTGCCCATGCAACAATGTATAAGCCCACAAGATAAGCTTTCGTGAAGTGCTCATATCAATTATGTCAACCCCATCAATGCCTGGCTGGATATATGTTTCTGACACTAACTGAGACGGCACAGTGTATAAGTTTATACCTGATGGAAGCATAGCACAAGATGTGTCTTTGTAAAAGTTGTAGCATGATCTAAGCAACGTGGTTGCAGTCTCCAAATCTTCCTCAGAAACTTTCTTGATTATGACATTCTTAATTTTAGAGACTAGAGGATTCCATTGCACTTCTAGAGTCTTGAGATGTTTTGAGTCCTCGAGTGATGATGTCCATAATTCATCAGTTTGCAAATCAACACATAGCAGTTGAGTGTTTTCTAAAGCACCATTTAAATTACAGACTTGGATATCACTCGAAATTCTGGAATGCAGCGGAGTGATCGAGGCCATGCGAATTACCAGAGAACGACACCAAGCAACGGATACGTGCTTATACACTTTAGCAAAATTGCTACTGGACAATTTTGGGTTCTTCAAACGCTTCCGTATTTTCTCATTAATTCCTTCAAGTGTTTCTAACTTAACAAATCTCTCTAATGTCTGGATATACTGGTAGAGATATCTGTAACAAGAAAGTAAATGTGAATATCACTTGTGTAATAAGAAGACTACAAAATACTTGCATCAAATGGATACACCATGTGTGCTTCACATTCATACATATCTGATATCACCACCCACACAAATTTAAACTGTTCGATTCTTATAACTTAATTTACTTTTATTGTTAAGATTCTCAACATTACTTACCCATATAAACTGCTTTCTGATAATTCAGGGCACTTAATCTCTGGCAAACTGCATATATCTGACCATAAATTCACTTGTTCCATATACAAAGAAAATATCTTTTCTAATAAATTTCCATTTGGGGTGTGTTCAGCTCCACATGCAATCTCAATTTTATAAATTGATGAAGTTAGAGATTTAGCGTATCTCCCAACAGCTACTGGAACAAGATCTTCCAGGCACAAAGAGAACTGCAATATTATAAGGTTAAGATAACAGAATGAAGTAGACATCCATCCAAGATATTAATGGTATAACAATTTTAATGAAAATTTCAAAAATGACATTAAGCCACCATGAAGAAACAAACTGATATATCCATACCCTCTTATCTGCCCGTATAGAGATATAAGCCCGCTCTAGAGTTGAGGTGTCCCCCGTCTCTTCCAGTAGTTTCAAGTAAAACAAAATGTACTTCCTAATGGAAGTAATAAATTTACGAGAACTTTCTGGCAAGTTAACTTCAAGGGTTCTTTTGTTTCCAGAAACACCTGGTGTCTTGCGTCTGAAGAAAAAAAGGGTGGTAAACACTTTGTGATAGCAAACATAGACATTACTGGACTATGTACTCCCAAGGATCCGCTAGAGTTGGAGTGATTCATGAAATCTTCTTGCCTGCATTTTATTCTTAAAAAATATGCCACTTTCTTATGTTCTCAGCATGACATAAACATAATTATACCGTTTTTATGGTCCTAATTGTACGATAAAGAAACTTAAATGCATGAGGAGTTCATACCTTCCTTTTTTTACCATACCATCAATCTCCCACATGTTATATGTAAAGGAAGACCGAGAAGATTTAAAGCAAAAAGAAAGCTCATCCCTTGCCTTTTCTAGATCCCCTTTGTCACCCCGTCTGTAGAACCCCTGAGCAAGCATGTATCTGGACTTGTGAAAATGTTTGAGATCGCCTTCTATACAAATCTCAAGTGCGGAAAGGCAATCATTATAAAGCACATGCCACATGCCCTCCAACTGCTGGGAACTGACTCGCTTTATTCTGTCGGTATCAGATACCCTACTTCCCTCCTCACGAGCCGGTACCATTTCCAAAGTTTGAGATTCCATGTCTCCAAAGATAGCCATGGCGGTCACTTTTGTCTCGTGATTAAAACAATATGCAGAAACAGCCTATGACAGATCAGAGTCATCTTTAGATGATTGAATACAGATATCTAACAGCAGAAATCTTTGAAAGTTCAACAACTATCAAAGATCAAGACAAAAAGAGGGATTGTTGGAAAAGCCACAATATATGATCTTACCAGCGCAAGTTTCTTGCTCTTTCTGCATTACTACTAGTCAACTAGAATATGATACATTCTCATGTTCTAACAAAAATAAACATATTCAAAGATTGTGCAATGCATGAAACTGAATGGAAAGAATAACCACAGAGAGGATGAAAATGATGACCACCAGAAATTATTATAACTAACTTAATCTTGGCAAAGAAAAGTAAAAACCTTTAAAGCCTCTTTATCTTGTTTCCCGCATGCATATAGCAACTTTAAGCGTGAAGCATGCAGTCTGTAGAAAGGATCTACAGCAGTCTGATTTAATGATATAGCCTTGTCATAAAACGAAAATGACATTTCATGTGAGTATCCAAGCTTTTCACACAGTTTCCCAAGATAAAAAACAAGAGACCAATCTTCCCTGTGAAAAAAAATTGTTAATTGATTGACAAATATAGGGAAGTTCAAAAACTTACACTGATAAGAAGAGCAGATTTACTTGTGTGAAAAAGCCTTCTTAAAATGTCTCATCGAACTCTGGCAAAACCTAAGCCATGCTGCATCTTTTGAGGGCACGACTAATCTTTGATCATAAATTGGGACCACATTTTGAATTGCATCATAATAAACCAATGCCAATAGCTCATGTATCTCACCCTGGAAAAAGAGTTCATTGCAGTAGTTGATAAGTTAATACTCCTTCTGTCCCATTTATGTGAGCCACTTTCCTTTTTTGGATGTCTCAAAAAGAATGAACTTATCCTTTATAGTACTAATTTAAGAATGTTACAACCACAATTTTATTACTTCCACTTATCCTCCTTCATTTGTGTGGTTGTAAATGAGTCAAATGTAAATTTCTTAAACAACGTGTAATTTTGACTGGCTCATTTAATTTGGGATGGAGGGAGTATCAAATATAGATGCATGTAAGAACCATTACCAGCATTCTGAGAGGCTAAAATAATCTACAACAAGCTCAAGAAAATTGTTTCTAATTTAAAACAATTACTCCATCTTTAAGAATTTGAGTTGGCAGTTCTATTGGTATAGGGGTTTACCGAATTATAGGATCAGACAATTATTATCAATGAATTATAGGATCAGGCAATTATTATCAATGATTTGCAACTCAACTACAATGGGGACTTGTACTTTTGTAAAAGTAAGTAAGAGGGGAACAATAAAGCGCGTTCCCAATGCCTGTCAAAAGGTAGTTGTATTTTTGCAGTAATTTAAGGATATAGAGCATCAAAAGTTAAGACACCAGTCCTATTTGTTTCCGTACATACCAAATTAAACACAAGAGTTGTGTTTTAGTGTATTAAATGAACCACGTCAGCTATCATAATTTAATCACTAGGTAATATAAATAACCTATTATTAACCTATCTATCATGACTACACGGTACACGATTCGAGCCTGCAATTTATTGTGTATACATTTTTTATAGTGAAAAAGAAAGAAAGATATTTTATCAATAATCTCATATCGATCAAGTAGAAACCTGCTGAACAGCTGTTTTTGCTAGAGCCAATGTCATTAACAAGCACCGCCTACTCCTCCGTCGACTTGACTCGACTCTTAATGATAATGCAGAATTCTTCTTCCATGCCGCAGCATTTATCTGTTTACTGCCATCATTTAGCAACAAATCGACCTCCTGCATGCATATAACTAATTTGTTGAATCAGACAAAAACCACAACTAAATTTACTTGCAATTTCCACAATTAATTGCAAACAGTGTCCACATACTAATATTATACACACACACACACACATCAAATACAACAGGCACGGCTATCTTACCTCGTCGTATATATTTGCTAGTCGTTGCCAACTCTCAAAACGAAGTGGGTTATACAACAAATCATATTTGAAAAGGTTTGCATTTTGCTCCACAAATTCTTCCCCTTCCTTTGTGAGTACAAAGCCAGGCCATTTATCAGTAGCACTCATTTCTTCAGAAAGAGCAAGGACATAATATAAGTTGTTGTACACCTCCAAATATGGCTCAGAGCTGCAATTAGTTGATAACTTAAACATTCAGTGCGAGGAACATATATAAAGTCCTTGCATATGATAAAGTACGAGTAGAAAAAACAAGTAAAAATATATTCATACACTTATTTTGCAGTTCCATATTTACTTGTGTAAAAAATGTAACAAGATGAGAGCAAGGAAGAAGATCACGATGAACTTTATGAAGTATATGGAGTAGGACAATTGGAATGAGCAAACCCTTGTGACTTTGTGAGTATGAATGAACTGGAGGAAAATTTGTAGAATGGATGGGGGTCAAGTATAGAGATTAATTTTAAATGTTAAAAAAAATAGCAAACTAATTAATGCAACTCAGAACTCAATCTATTTCAATCAATCACAATCTAAATGACGGAGTTCTAAGAAAACAAAGGTTAAAGATATGAAACTATATATAAGAATCTTATATTTTTGTTACTAAATACAGTTCTCCGGAATTGAAGATTTATGCACGTCCCAGTCTCGATTTGATAGAAATGAAGGTTGATCACCGTTGGATGTTTTGCAAGGTATAACTCATACAAAAAGGGTTGGATAGATCAATTAACCTTTTTAACATTTGTCACCCATATATATTTAATAATCAGTGTTGTCGAAAGCGCTATGCGCATTAGTGCAGAAATTCCTAGAGCCTAGGCGCGAGGCGCAAAAGCAAGGAGTGGGCTTCTTTGAAGCTAGGCGCACATTTAATAAAATATTATAATATCTATCACCTAGGTTTATATATAAAAGTACTTGAGTTTATAACATAATTTGTACTTAATAATATATAAAATCACACTTTTAGGGCAAAATATCACAATTTATACATTATAATATATTATAGAACACTTGTATGGCAAAAACAATCCTAAAATCCAACATTTAAGATTCGAAATTTAAAGTTCATAGCTAAGTTCTAGGCTTCTAGCTTCCAACTGCCAAAAACTTCATTCATCATCTTCATATCTGTATCTAAATCATCTTCACATCTCAAAGTCTTCCCTTCAAATTCAAACTCTTGCTCTTCCTCTTCTTCATCCTCGTTTATTAAACTATCGCTTACCTGAACTTGAAGCAAAAGGTTGATTTTGACTCCGTTTTGATTTTGAGGCTGATTTTGTTATGTTCCATTTAAAGTGGCTTCTTGTTATATTTTTGTGTTCGGTATAGTTATTGGGCCTTAAACTTGATCCACTAACACCAGGCCTGTTTATTCTTGCTCAGCCTCAACAAAGCGCTCTTTTTTAGCGCTTCTCGCCTCTGTGCACCTCGCGCTTCTCGATTATAAATGCGCTTTGTTTTGAAGTCGTTGCACCTCATCCTGTGATGCTCGGACTCTCCGGAGAACCCAGCCGTACCCGTGTCGACAGGACACGACACGGACATGGACACTTGGATCCGGATCCGAACCCCATCTAGAAAATGGACACTTCTATCTCATCTATAATTTTGATAACTCATCTCTAAAAGGAAGAGAAGAAGAAAATATAAGAAGAAAGAGAGGTGCAATTGATGTAAATGGAGAAAGAGAAGACAAAAAGACAAAAAGTCTTCTAACTCTGTGCCTTGATTTGTGCAATTGTTTATAATTTAACTCTTTAACATTTGACATATAATAAATATTATTTTACTCTTTTTTTCTGAAGTTTATATATTATTATTTTATATAAAATTATAGATATTTATTTATAAAAAGTATCATGTTATATTAGAAATAATAAATGTCAGTGTCCATATCCCAGTGTCGGATCCTTTTTAAACGTGTCCCCGAGTCTGTGAATTTAGCATTTGAAGGATCAGACACACCGATATGTGTTCGTGTCGGATCCTTCCAAAAGAGTCCGAGCATTCTAGACCTCATCTATACCTAGGCGTTTGAGGTGGTCTTTGCGCCTAGGCGCACTTTTAACAACACTTTTAACTTAATTTATTATCTTTTAGTAAAGTTAACAATAAAGTAGGTATAATAAGATAGAACACAATTATTCATCCTGGTTGCAATATATCCCAGTGGATATAATCTACTCGTAATCTGGTCCCCGAGCTCCTATTTTGGAGTTTGAACTTTCCCGCTAAACAAGAGCTCGGATCCTGCACTCGAGATTTTTCCCACTACAATTCCTCCTCTCCTAGACTCTAGATTTTCTAACTACAACAAGGGCTCTTTCTAGGCTTATATGTAAGTGGAGAACCTTCTACAATCTTCATAACCTCACAATGATTAGTAATACACAATATCTAAAATACAACACTGATTTAGCACACAACGTTCTCAATAATCCAAAAAGGGCGGGGCGGGAGGGTTATCAAATCTTATTACTGTTCAATGCATAATTAAGGGAAAACCCTCTAAAACTAAATACAACTCGACTTTAGATTCAGCACTGAAACTAAGCAGAAAAACATTCTCGATAATATAATAAAGGGCGAGAGGATTATCAAATCTTATTACTGTTCAATGCGTAATTAAGGGAAAACCCTCCAAAACTAAATACAACTCGAGTACTTAGATTTAGAACTGAAACTAAGCAAGAAAAATATTTTACAATAGACTATTATATCCTACCTTCCTATCAATGAAGTTGACTGTTGTTTGAGGCTTCCATCATCTGTAAATATCACTTGCATGATGGAATCAAGAAAACCTTCGGATCCAGCCTCCTCTGAAAGTTTATCTTCACATAACCCAGGATCGTCTAAAAATTTATCTATTACATTTTGAGTAGATATGTTTTCAGGTGGTTGTGGGAAGTGCTTTCGTATAGCTCTTAATACTCTCCGCAGTTTAACCAGGCCAGATTTCTGAACAAATGCAAATGCAGACAATTTATTACCGAAATAAACTTTGCAAATTAGATTACATATAATCATTATTCGATATAATTATTGCTTGTAAAGGAAGATAAAAGCTCAGCTGGAAGAGATGAACAAGAAGAAAAGAAAAAGAGAAAAGTATAGACAATGAAGAGAGAGAACACTAAATTTCTACTCACAGATGAAGCCTTTGCATATGGAAGTATATACTGGAAAACATCAGCACACTGTTCCTTCGTTTGATAGTCGCCGCGGCTTGTATTTTTGTGCATGACTAGATCATCTTCATATGATGAATCAGATCTAAGATGCAAACCGTACAAACAGAAGAAACACTGATCCAGAGCATTGTCAATTCCCAACTCAAGTTCCTCCCTTTCATCTTCAGTTAATTCATCGCTACATTCAGCATAGGGGTTGTTTACATTGTCCAATTTGTGGACCACACCATCAAGCCCATCACTAGAACGTTTGCCACATTCTACATCTATTTTCTCTTTGTCTAGATCTTTATGAGATTGAATTCCATTTGATGTCATCCACTTAACAGTCTCCTTTTCAAAATTGCTTGTTTCATTTATCCCGGTATGGTCCAGCACCACAGATGAATCCAAACTTGTTACATTATGAGGTCTTTTGGCATGACCATCTAGTGAAAGTTGCTCATCAGCTTGGGTCACTTCCATTCCCTTGTTAGATGAGTTTAAATTTGATTTTAGCTTCATATCCAAGGCCAATAGATGCTTTATCGCAAGTTTGAGAAATGCTCCTTCTTCCTCTTCATCATCTCCACCCGCACAGCAGAGACCATACTCGGCAAGCATTTCATGGATTGCGACAATCAGTTCAATCTATGGCAATAAGTCAGTCAAATGAAGCATGACAAACAAAAAGGATAAAATTAAATTACAGTCAAACTAAAATACAGAAATATTTTTCGAAGGCTCTTCTTTGTTTCGAATTCAAGGGCCATGGATTAATGTGGACTTGGTTACCTGTGATTTTACAGGAACACTCAGAATCAGGTGTTGAAGCTTAAAGAATGCAATTGCTGCATCAACAAAGTAGCATTTTTGCCACTGTTCACTATCCTCGGAAACAGCAACCCCAGAAGACCTCCTAGAAAAAATCATGTTCACAATGTTGTACATGAGAGCTAGCAGCAATGATTGAATATCCCCAATGATTCTCGACGCAACACCAATGGAATTCTGCGGTTGCTAAAAAGGAAAAAAAACATTTAGGTAATAGAAAAGGCAAATCATAGAATAAGATGATGAACGCAACCATATCATGACAGTCAGTACATATTTTGCAGATTAAACCATTTTAAATATACATCTAGTAATTTTATATAGTGGCTGTTAGCCCAGATAAATAACAAGAACCCCCTCCCCCCGGGGGGGTTCCTAGTAGCCACTTCAAGCAAGAAACAAACCAAAAGAGATTGATGTGTCTGATAATCAGTAATCACACCATCCATAAGATGCATAATAAGTAGATAATTTATATTGGGAGGGAGGGAGGGTGGGGGGGTAAGAACAGAAATGAAAGAAAGGCAGGGAGTATAAAAAGATGTGTGTGCACTCACTTCCTTTTTTCTCCAGTAATCCAAGTAGCGCAGCACAAGATTCCAAGGGCACGAATTGTTTTAACAAAATAATTATTGGCTAACAGCATCCTTGTGTTAGCGTCTCACATTAGTTTAATCAGTATTTGATATTTTATGGAACACGCCAATGGGCACCATAAAGACTATTGGTATTTAGGGACTATGATGACATTAAAAGATGCATAATACTTGAGTAGAAGCATGAATATTGTCATTAATGACAACATAACAGCTGTTCATACCTTTTGTAGCCCAGTGTAGTGCTAGAATTATTATTAGTGCAACAAAGTAATATCACTTACAGAATTTCCACAAGGACTAGTGAAGTTTTTTATTCTTGAGACACTTCTAGAGATCGCCTTCACTTCTTCTGCAACCAAGTGATTCCATCGCTTGGTTGAGTCTTTTAATTCCTCTGGAAGGATGATTGACTTACATTCTGACATCTTAGAACCTGAGCTTTTCAAGGCAGGATTTACCGTGATACCAGCTTTAACCATCAGTATTCGCAACTTCTGATAGTGACACTTTAATTTAACCTCGACATCCATTGGCTTCACCTTTTCACAAGCTTTACTAAGAACATCCAGTGCAGCTACTTCAACTGAAATGATCCCTTCACTTTCTTTATTGTTCATACATGACACTCCAAGATGGACATCTTCGGTACAAAACAGAAGAGGAGCAAGCAAACTAACACACTCATGATACATTTCTTTCTTAAGCATATCTTCTAAGGTCTTCAGCATAAAATCTACCTCCAGAATATTTATCTCATGGAGAACCTTATCAGCAGTCAACATTTCTATAACTTTGCTATGTGGCACGCACACAGATGCAACAGGATTGCTCACAATTTTCTGATTAGCCAGAAGTGAGAAAGAAATGCCAAATTCTTTCTGAGCTTTTGCCTTGTCGCCATTCAGAACTGATAATTGACCACTTAACCAGTAAAACCGAACCCAGAAAGAACTATTATCACTTAGCAGAGAACCAAAATCACAGCTTCTTTCAGAATTATCTTCTGAAGTTTTGTCCCCGGATGAACCGCCCGTTAAAAATGGATGTTCTAAAATTACGGACTCGATGACTGTACAAAGAAGATAAGATGCCTCTGACATTGAGTCAAGCTGCATAGACGAGTCTGATGAACAACATCCAAAATCAAAATACAGCTCTGATAGAAAAAGACTGCACTCAGGAGTCCTGTCCTGTCCCCGATGCCTTGTCAATTTCTCCAACTCAAGGAATTTATTATGCGTCTCCTGGTAGACAATGCCTTTAGAGGAAACCTCTTCCAAAAGCAAGTGGGCCACATGACCAGCACCATAATTTTTTGAAGCTTTTTCAGCAAATCTGGTAACTTCATCAAATTCATTACTGTACGAATTGGTCGCAACCTCAGCACTTTTATTACCAATAAAATTCTTACATCCTGATCCACCCGCAACAAAAGGTTCGAGAGACTGAATCACAGCTTTTCCCAGATCTTTTGAAAAATCTAACTCCTCCTTATCAGATTTACGACTTCTAAGCCTTTCAAGACGGCTGCTGCGCCTTTCATGAGGTTGTTCTTCAAATGCATTTGGTTCTTTCACTCTACAACCGTTTCCCCTCTCTGAATTACAATCAGCAGTCGATATATTCACCCTATTAGGGGTGACTACAGGTCCTCTCCCTTCCTCAAAAATGATAACATTTTCCGAGCTTTGAGGCAGATGTATAATCAATCTAGTATTGCTGTTTCTGCATGAATTTTCGGTCACTACTTTAGAACCAGTTACATTTGATGGGAGTAGTATGTCAAGTAGTGCATCAACAAGAGCTGTCCAGGTAGCTTCCGCAAGGTGGACATCTAGATTCTGGTTCAACTTCTTTTCAGGAACACCCTCTACTAAATCATCATCATTTGTTGCCTTTCTTTTGTACTGGAAATTTAAGCGGACATGTTTGGGTTCCAACTTATCTATACCTCTTGGAGCAAATGGTATTGGTTCTGACTCTACAATGGTATTTTTCACATGCAAAGCACGGGAATGGGAAGGCCAGTGTCTCAAAATTAACTCTGCAACAGAAAGGCATGCAATTTCATCGCCAATAGCTATGAGAACTTCCAGTAGTTTCTCCATGCAATTCCCTGAAGACAATGCCAAGGAAAGAACATAAAGCAATAGCACGATAATAATAGGGACAAGACATTTATGATGGACGACTCTGTAAAAGGTGAACTTCAAAAACTCTTTGTCGTGGAAAACTTCATGGCCCACCAAGCCACATAAAACACATATTATGAAACGAAAGAGATATTTTGATGCAGGATGTTATCTATGCATGAAAAAAATTGATATAAAACAAAGAGGAAACACGTGTGTGTGTGTGTGTGTTGTACATATAGAGAGAGACTCACAGTTGTTAGGACTACAAACAAGCCCTTGCTCAAATGCCCAGCGGGAGATGCTCAATAATCCCATTGAGCATGACAATGTGCCCAGCTGGTTCCAGACAACAGAATCTTTGGAATCAATCTCCACTGCTTGGAGGTAGCAACGAAGAGCGTTTTCATTATAATTACAACCTTGTTTAAGGAAAACGGTGGCAAGATTCTTTAATGCCAAAAATCTACAGAAAAAGGTCAATGTATTTAGGCTGACATGGATACATACATTTATAATAATACATACAATGAATATCCAACTGTTGTTTAATGATTGTATATTTATTAAACCAGAAGTAGTAGATAAATAAAGCATAATTAAAATTTGTCAATAGATGAATTTCAACTATAAAAAAGGTTTAATTTTTGACACATGCTTAAAGACAATGGGATATTAAATTGTGAACAAAGTCAAAAAGCCCTCGCCAACCTATTAGAATACATGTCTTTTAGTTGCAACACAAAGCGCAGGCTTTAATATCTACAGGCAAATGCTACAACATTTAAACCCTGACTGCAACTCAACCTGACATAAAACCTAGAAAGATACTATTAGCAGCAGAGAGCTGTCTTTAAAGTGATCGTCCTAGTTAATTACTGTGTTTGTAAGTGAATTTAATAGCTGATTATAATTTACCCAACTCAATCATTATCATATACAATCAAACCCTCGTCGGATGCATAGGACACCCTTATCTCTACCTTTTTCAGACTCAGGTCGTTAAAGAATGAACAGGAAGTATCTTGCAACAAGTTTTATTTAGTGGCTTGGAGAACATTATGATTTTTTTTCTAGCCACATGAAAATAACGAGGCATGTCTGTCCTCCAACACCCCCACAAAAAATACATTTCAAGTACCGTAAAAAAGCGGGTGGTAATACATGGAGAAGGCACAGATAAGAGGGTAAATGTATACATGTATACTTTCCTTTATACATAAACTATACCTCAAAAATTACAATAATTAGAGATTTTCTGTAGTGTAATAAGGTGAAAATTGTCTTGTTATGCCGCAATTGTCGAAAGAATTTTCCATTAAGGGATACACAGGTGCGTGCAAATTCTTTTAAGGCTCATTGGTCATACTCATTAGTGAGATCTGATTCCAGAAAAGAACTTTTAAAGATGGAATAATCAATGGATTATATTGCAGAAATAAAAAAGAGAACAATTTATTTCATAAAAGATTTCAGAAAATTACATGAAAATTATGAAATGTCTCTTATAGACCTTAAAAGAAATCATGACACAACCGCAGTGTTTATATAAAAAAATTCAGATATTGGAAATAACGTATAACACGTATACAAGTTAGAAGGAATAGAATTGTGTGGGAATGCATTAAATTAGTACTATTTTGTGGGCAAATATTTAAAATTCATTTCTTCCTCCATTCCATTCATACTAATTTCAACTAAAGCTCAATTCTACCCATTTGAGAATGAAGTCAATGAACACCCATACCTCGTTCTACTAATTTTCTTCACAAACCTTGTTATATAAAACTCACACTCTTTCCTCAAAATATTTCATTACATTGTTTCATCATTCCGTTTTCTTTGAGCAAATGGAGAAATAATGACTCGATCAAAGAACTAATTTCTCATAACCACATATACTGTCTAACTTCAAAGATTAAAATAGTGAACATACCCACACTTCCAAAGTCTACCACAGTCCCACTTTAAATAATAAATGATATATGACATATCCAATATGTCACACACGCACACGCATACAACTAAAATTTATTAATTTAACACATCAGTGAATGTTGCCTGGAAGTCATAAAACTTGGTGTCTGAAACACATAATCACTTCTATCATTTTAATTCCTCCTAGGTCAAATAATAGTGACATAGATGTAATATAAGAGTACAACTAATAGTACGTCAATATTTTCCACAACTAAGAGTATAACTTGTCAGATACCTGATGTAAGTGGACGACAGGCATCAACATTTTAATAATGCAACAAGCTCAACAATAATAACTCACAGTATTACTTCATGATAACAAATAGTTATCCAGGGGAAAACCAACAGGACATTTACATTATTTGGATCAAGTGATATTCCCCCCCACTGAAAAGTGGAAAGCATCCTTAACACAAAATTCATCGACAAAGTCCATGGACGGAAAATGTAGCACGAATAGAAAACCCTATTTAGCTCAGACACCACAATCGATGATGTGTGAAATTTATAAAAAAGCCAAAGCAAGACCAAAACACACATAAATGGAATGAAATAAAGACCATGGAACTTAAAAATTGAAAATGAACCTGAGCTGTAAAAGATGGCCATCACTAGCACTAACATCAGTCTGCAAAAGGAAAAAGGTCTAGTTAAATAATTTATCAAAAGGTCCAGTGTATGATTAAATAATGAAGGCTCGTTTGGCACCTGAACACTTGACAATATAGGATCTTTTAATACTTCCTCTAAAAGCTCCCGAGCCTTTTCATATTCTTTAGACTGTAACTTTCGAAGTCCTTCATGGTAAGTTTGCGAAAGATGAAATTCCTGATATCATAAAATCCCTTAGGCATGAGCAAAACACCAGAATTATAGCACTACCAAAATATTTCCAATATTCAAACTAGAGAATCATATCTATATATTATATTATTAAAGTCGAAACATTAAAAGTTTAGTAGTTAGTCAGTTGTCGGTATTTAGGCCGAGTTAGTTAGTTGGCAAGTGGGCCTTAGTTTTAAATGCTAGTTTTCTAATTAAAACATGTCTTTAAACAAAACACCTTATCCACTTCAAACACAAATACAATCTAAACATGATATTAAATAAAATTACAATTATTGTTGGAAGAATAAAAACATATAAATGAGATATTAAAACAAGAAAAAATAGAGTATCAAGAAAAATCTGTGCGATTGCACAAATGCAAGATAACTGAAATATTAAAATTTTGGTAGTTGATTGTTAGTGCACGGGCCTATTTTATCTCAAAAATCTATTTTAATGGGCCTAACTATTAGATAGATATGTATAGTTAGGGTATCTCGGCATTTGAACATTTTTCGGGGTGGGGCAGGTGCAACTTTTCATGATTGATTTTTTTCCTTTTTTTTAATGCCAGGAGTCATCTCGAAAACAGCCTCTCTACCCTAAGAACTAATGTAAGATCTTAGATCCGCCTAAATTTTACTCCTTAGACCCTACTTTCGATTGAGATACATAAACCGTACACAGGGTATATATAACTTTAAAGTAAAACTAATCCTCCTATATAGCATTCCAAAACCCTAATACAGAAATTACAAAATAGAAAACATACAAACCTCCCCAAAAAGATATCAAGAACTATAAACAGAATTACACGCATACAAATGTATACATATAGATACAAACAAAGCAACCAAGAAAAAAGGCCTTACCTGGGCTTCTTTAGTAGGGGCTAAGGGTTCCCACTGGCTTTTAGCATCTGTATCATTAATAGCTGCAATTGAAAACTGCAATAACAACATCAAGAATCAATAAAAACAAAAATTAGCAGTGACCCGTTTGAGTAATAATCATAAGTAAACATAATTCAAGAAGGAAAAAAAAACTGAATTGTGAAAAATCACCATTCTTGAATTGTTTGTGCTTGAGCTCGTAACGAAATGGGAAGAAGATACTTGGGCTCTTACTAATACTACGGCTGCTATTTATATGTGTGTGTATGTATGATTCTTTTTTCCTTTTTCTTTTTTGACAGTGTATATATGATTTTTCTTTTTTGTTTGTAACATCTTTCATTTGATGAGAAAAAGGAACACGAGGAACATGACGTTGAATTCAGAGAATTTCATAAATTAATAGGGTATTTTAATATACATTTTTAATGATAAATTTATAATTATACATAATATTCTGAAATTACAATAACACTCTCATGTTTTAATATAATATTTGAGTATAATCTCGGGAAAATTATGTAAGGTATACCTCATAATCATTAATCTCTTATTTTATTTTATGAAGCTTGTTATATTATATTCACAAAGGCCCGTACAAGGCTCCGTTTGGGATTGATGTTCAAAACTGTTGTGCACTGAGAAAAAATGCTGACAAAAAAAGTGTTGTCAGAAAAATTTAATGATTGTTTGATAATTTTTTTAATTTATATATATATATATATTGAGATATAATATAAAAAATTAATATTTTTGAAAATATTTGATGTTGAAACTTGCTATTATTTTCGGTAAAAACTGAAAAATAGTTTTTTTCAAAAGTATGGGTGAAAATGTTTTATCTATTCTAACAGCAGTTTTTAGACTAAAAGCACTTTTCCGGACAATAGTTTTTGGATTTTATCAAAGAACAGTTTTTGGATTTTACCAAACGTCTTTCTGCCTTCTTTTCAGCAAAAAGTTGTGGTTACTGTCTAACAGCAATACCAAACAGATCATAAATTGACCCAATACCATTAACATAATATATATATGAATTTTACGGGCTAATTATTTGGATAAAAAATATCATATCTTAAATTGAAAAACAATTTAACAAATCGAAGATACTTTTATGACATACCTTTTCAAATTTCAAAACATATTTTTGATACTATTCTTATGATATGGGACTTTTAAATAATTAAATAAAATAGCTGAATAATATTATTTTAATATTTCGATAGGGTTTTACAATATCTTGTATAAGAAGTTTAGATGATACAAAACGATAATAAATCTTCTGTGTTTCTCTTTTCAATATCTCTCTGCATCTCATCTTACTCTCTTTTAATACCTGCAATTTTAATTAAGTTGTAAAGCGTAATAATCCCTCTATCATTGGTATCAAGAGCCTTCTTCACCCGCACTTCCTCACGTGCAAATCCTCTCATTTTCCTTTTCATAATGTTTTTTTTAGAAAACCCTAAAATAATAATAAGATCTGATCGTGCAAATCAGTTCTAGCACCTTTGACACGGAATAGGACGGTTATGGAAGATCAAATCAAAAATCTAGAAAAAAAATTAGAGTAGCAAACCTCTGAGACTAATAAAAAAAATTGATGCACTGATGGCTATGATGAGAGAGATGAAGGAATTAAACACGTACATCTCAGAAGAATAACAACACAGTTTTGGGAGATTCTTCTCGAGAATCAACTATTGGAACTCCAAACCACAACAAAAATCATCTTGGTTATGTGCCTAAGTTGGAATTTCCAAAGTTTGATGGTTCCAACCCTCGATTATGGGTAAAAAAATATTGTAAGTATTTTAACTTGTGCAAAATTCTTGAAGATCAACGAGTTGATTTGGCTTCATTATAGCCATCAGTGCATACGGATGAAAATTGAATCTCTAGCTATTTATCAGTACAAAAATTTGTGGATTGGAATGATTTTGTAATAGATCTTAATGCTAGATTCAAGGATGAGACGGGAGTTAACGCTATCGAGTAGTTCAATAAGCTACAACAGCATGACTCTATTGAACAATATATAGATGAGTTTGAAAATTTAAGAGCCTCAATGCTGCAAAACAATTATGTGTCGCCTGATTCGTATGTGTTGGAGAGTTTTATTTCATATGTGTTAGAGAGTTTTATAGGGGATTAAAACCTGTTGTTAAACCCGTGGTGAGAGCATTTAAGCCAACATATGTGACAGATGCCGGAGAAATTACTAGATTACAAGAGGAATCAATTAAAGGTATTCATACAAAACCCGTCAAGTCAATTATGAGCATCGCTTACACCCTTAAACCTCAACATTATACACCATTGCTATCAAATACCAAACCACCATTACTACCAACTCCTGCTAAATCTTCAACTCCTGCCAAAAAATTTAAACACATACATGCCGATGTGAGAGCTGAAAAGATTGCAAAGGGATTGTGTTACTACTGCGATCAGCCTTATGATAGGAATCATAAGTGTAAATTTAGAGAACCTCAATTGTTTACCGTTGAGATTCTGGGAGCAGATTCGGGTGAGTGTGAAGATGTGATAAATCAGGAAGAAGAGGGTAATAAAGGATGACCCTTTCATCTCAGTTAATGCTCTAATGGGTAGTCAAGGTTTTCAAACAATGAGAAATCAAGGTGTAGTGAATGGCAAAATTATACATATTTTAATAGACTCAGGAAGTACTCATAACTTCTTAGACTTATCACTTGCTAAACAGTTGGGTTGTAAATTAACGGAAATTAACCATTAGTTCATCACCGTGGCAGATGGAAGTCATTTTCCTTGTCAACATGTCTGCAAAAATTTTGTATAGAAAATGCAAGGGACGGAATTCAACACTGATGTGATGTTTATACCTCTGGGAAGTTGTGATATGGTGTTGGGTATTCAATGATTGAGTACACTTGGGCCTATATTATGGGATTTTAATAATTTAGTGATGCAATTTAAATTACAAGGGCATCAGTTTGTTCTTAAAGGCAGACTCATGCATAAACTGAAGGTGGTTGAAGGAGAGCCTAGTTCTAAGCTCATGAAAAATGATGTCCATCTCTGCTTTTTACAGTTGATTAAGCAACCAGACATAGCACAACCAGACATAGCAAGGCCGTGCCAACAAGTGCTTGATAAAGGTTCTCACAAAGGATATTCAGAGCTGGAAACGTTGAAAGAGACGGATAAAATGGTATTTGAAGAACCTCAAGAGCTTTCACCTCTGAAGGGCGCCTTTGATCATACTATACCTCTAGAAAATGGCACAAGCCCAATCAATATTAAGCCTTACAAATATCCATTAAAACAAAGAAATATTATTAAGTTACTGATCCAAGAGATGTTGGACAGGAGGATTATAAGAAATAGCTCAAGTATTTTTACTTCACTAGTGGTGCTAGTGGGAAAGAAGGATGGTACTTGGAAGCTATGTGTCGATTACAGGGAGTTGAACAAGCGGACTATAAAGAATAAATATCCTATACCGGGGGTTGATGAACTTTCCGGGGCTACCGTGTTTAGTAAATTGGATTTGAGGTCTGGTTATCACCAGATGAGAGTGCAACCTGATGATGTTTACAAAATGGCATTTAAAACTCATACAGGCCACTATGAGTTTTTAGTAATGCCATTTGGCCTTACAAATGTACTTGCCTCATTTCAGTATTGGATGAATAATGTTTTTAAATCTCTTTTGAGAAAATCTGTATTGGTTTTCTTTGACGATATCTTGGTCTACAGCAAAAGTATCGAAGATCATTGTCAGCACTTAGTTGAAGTTTTTAAAGTGATGAAGAAAAATATGTTGTTTGCTAAAGCCAATAAGTGTATCTTTGCTACCGATAAAATTGAGTACCTTGGCCATTTTATTTTTGCTAGAGAAATAGAAACTGATCCTTAAAAGGTAGCAGTAGTAGACAGTTGGCCTATGCCTTCATCTGTGAGAGACTTGAGGAGCGTTTTGGGGCTAGCTGGATATTATCAAAAAATTGTTAAAAGATATGCTAATATTAGCAAAGTGCTAACAAATTTGCTCAAGAAGGGGACTTTTACATGGGATGAACAAGCTCAAGAGGCATTTTCAACCCTGAAACACGCATTGGTAAATGCCCCAGTCTTGGCGTTGCCTGACTTCTCCAAGATGTTTGTAGTAGAGACAGATGCTTCCAAAACGGGGATAAGAGCAGTTTTGATGCAAGAGGGGCATCCGTTAGCCTTTATTAGAAAGTCTTTGGGCCCGAAATTGCAAAATTTATCTGCTTATGAAAAAGAATTACTTGCTTTGGTATTTGTTGTCCGAAAATGGGAACAATACCTCATAGAGAGTCACTTCATTATAAAAACAAATCAGAAGAGTTTACAGTGGATGTTGCAACAAAAATTAACTGCACCCTTTCAACAATTTTAAATTTCTAAGCTTATGGGATTTGATTGTATAATATAGTACATCTTCTGAACTTATTTTGTATGGCACTTTCTGTATCATCTTCTGAACTGTCACAGCTAATCAAGGCTAGTTATCAACTAGATGTTGGCCTAATACAAATCATTCAACAACTAGAGCAATCCATCGGTATTTCTCATTACAGATTACAAGAAGGGTTGTTATACAAGCATGGAAAGATTGTAGTGGGACTTGATGCTAATCTTTGAAGTAAGCTCGTTAATTGGTATCACTCTTCCATTGAGGGAGGTCATTCCGGAAGATAAATAACTTTAAAGCGGATTAAGTGTTTATTTTATTAGAAGGACATGACACAACAGGTCAGTCAATTTTTGAAAGTTTGTCAAGTTTGTCAAAAATCTAAAATTGAGACAATAGTTAGCCCTGGTCTATTACAACCTTTACTTATACCTGAAGAGATCTAGACTGATGTTTCGATGGATTTTTATCCGGATTACCTAAGTCAAGCGGTAAGGACGTTATTTTTGTGGTAGTGGACAGGTTAAGTAAGTATGCACACTTTATGCCACTTTAACACCCCTCTACGGCCATTCAAGTTGCACAGTGTTATTTGAATAATGTTTTTAAATTGCACGGTTGGCCGTGAACTATAGTAAGTGATAGAGACGCTCTGTTTTTTAGCACGTTTTGGAAGGGTTTATTCAATTTAAATGGAACTGAAGCATAACATCCACAAACGGATGGACAGACAGAGGTTGTAAACAGATGTCTTGAAACATATCTTAGGTGTATGTGTAATGAAAATCCGAAGGATTTGAGTTCTTGGTTACCATTAGTTGAGTGGTGATACAACACTCATTACCACACATCTACGTAAATAACTCTTTATGAACTTGTATACAACCAGCCCCCTCCACTACATTTATTGTACTTACCAGGGGAATCTCTTAATCATGAAGTAGACAGAAGCTTGCAGAGAAGAGAGATTATATTGACAAATTTAAAATTTCATTTGATAAGGTCTCAAGTGAGAATGAAGCAACAAGCTGACAAACACAGGTCTGAAAGAAGTTTCAAGATTGGTGACTGGGTATGGCTTAAATTGCAATCTTATAGGCAGCAGACAGTTGCTTATAGAAGTAATCAGTTGGCCTCAAAATATTTTGGTCCATTTAAAGTAATAGCGGCAATTGGTAAAGCAGCATACAAACTTCGATTTCCACCATCTGTCCAAATTCATGACGTGTTTCATGTATCTCAATTAAAATCATTAGTGAGAGAGGTTCCACTTATTGTTCAGTTGCTCGGACAGATACATGCCTCGGTGCCTCTCAATGTGCAGAAAGTTCATGAAACCATACTAGAAAGAAGATATGTGAAGGTTAATAATGTAGCACATGTGCAGTTCTTGGTGAAATGGAAGGATTGTCCGTCTCATAAAAGCTCTTGGAGGTAGTTGAGGATTTTGCTTCTAAGTTTTCACACTTGGTTATAGACTTGGGACAAGTCTATTGTCACGGGGGTATATTGATATGGGACTTTTAAATAATTAAATAAAATAGCTAAATAATATTATTTTAATATTTCATTAGGGTTTTACAATATCTTGTATAAGAGGTTTAGACGATACAAAAAATCATTATGAATTTTGATAATAAATCTTTTATGTTTCTCTTTTCAAATTCTCTCTACATCTCATCTCATTCTCTTTTAATACATGTAATTTTAATTAAGTTCTAAAGCATAATACCCTTTACTCTCATTTGATGATCTCATTTTTATCAAAAATATCCAAAAAGTATAGAAAAATATATAGAAGATCCACAGCTTATGTTATTTCTTTTATCTTCTATTTTTTTTTGTTTGTAAAGTTATTTTTTTATCTTTATTGTAGCAAGCATGTGCTTGTTTGTGATTCCTTATATTATAGTTTATAATTTATAATTAAAATATAATATAATATGCTTTTTTGTATTTTTAAAAGTAATAATATTAATATTTAATTTTAATATGTTGGTGATGTAATTCGAATCTTGAATTTCTAAGAATATAAATATAAAATTGAGCATACCAAACTATTAGCTAACCGACTAAACTTTTTCATTTTAATATAGATGAGTTAATATATTTTCTCATGCTAAAAAATTTACAACGGAATGTTATCTTATATATTTCAATTTATAATTATTTATAAATTAAGCGAAAGGAACATATTTATTTTATATACAAGACATTATATGTGTCAAATATAAAAATATAAAGGAAAATAGCGGTTCAACAAATATAAATAATAAAATATGATTATTTAAAATTCTTGTCAAGGAGAATGATGTATTCGAAATTTCGAATACTATATTTTTCACATATTCTCTGTAACTATAACTAGTATCACATAGATATTTTATTTACGAGGAGGGGTCTCTTCCCTCGCATCCTCTAATAATGCAATTACTCTTAAAATCATAATCATTAGAGTATACATCAAAAGAGTTGCACAAGGGAATAAATAGCACTGCTATTAGTTGTCATAGTGTTTTACATATTAAAAAAAGAAAAAAGAATTACAAAAGATTATCCAAGGAATACCAACACCTAGCAAGAGTCCATGAAAAAATGAAAATGCCTTCAAAAAGCTAATCCAGATATATTTTTACATCAATTCCATTGTCAATTAAGGATTGGACAACTGCTCTGATCTTTCCTTCAAACTTGTCCCTATCTCTTGGAGTGTAAGAAGCTGTGTAGACATCAGCTTCTCTCGCCCTCTCAGATAAAATCTTGCCTACAGACAGACATGCTGGAATATCTGATCGTGATTTGAGTGCAGCTTTAATGTCTTTAGAGTTGGTACCAGCAACAGCTACTTGCTTGCTTGTTACTCTGTGAGTTATGGAGGCTGAAACAAAACGCTTTGAAATGAACACATCCAGTGTAAAAGGTTCCATGTAAGCTACAGTACGCTGTTTAAAAGATATGTGCTTGTTTGGATTCTTGGACTTCTTCTCCTTCTGGTATGTGTACGGTCGACTATTGTTATCATCAAGGAAATCCTCTACTCCGAAAAAGCTCCTGGGTGCAGAATGAGGCTGCCAAATATTTAAACAAGATGGTTAGGAGCATACAAAATTAAGGATTACCTAGATTATAGCAAACTATATCTATTTTTTGTTTATCAAAAGCTAATAATTGTTGCCCATGAATGATTTTATATCCTATTTGACTCGTGACTGGGATATTTAATCCAAGAATAACATATTGTTAGGTATAAGGACTGCTGCATAAAGGAGATCTAATCTCAAATTTACCCATCATTTTTTGTTCAAGGATTCTATCAACCCTCGTTTTACTCTTCATCTATATTCACGCTTTTCTAAACATGTTCTGCATCTTAATATAAAAGTATTAAGTTACAGAGATGATAAATACCGCATAAAGTACAAATATACAGTATATTGATGTTATACAAAGGACGAATATAGATATGCATGTATCAGAAACAAGTAGCATTTAGAAAGGCTTCCTTAATCGAACTTAGCTGGTCAGAATAAATGAGAAAGCTTTGCTCCTTAAAATGTAGTTAATCGTAAATAGCTTTCAGTGGTCCCAGAATTGTCACTGAGTACTGACCGTCCAACATTTAAGTCAGTTTTGAATGTGATAATCGTAACTGTAATTGTGTATGACCAGCTAAGTGAATAAGATCTATATTATTCTCCCTTTTACACACATGAGTTCAAGACTTTTTTATAACATAGTAAGCAAACTTGAGCTAATATTCACCATCATATATTTCACTACCGTGCCATTGCTCCAGTACAGCCCAATTATCCACTCAGTTTTGGCATATATATGAAATATCTTACACAGGGATAAAACAATTAATCAAGTCCAAAATTGCTACAGGCGTTGTCAAGTAAGCAACCAGTAGTTAATTAGTAATAGACCAGAAAAAAACATTATAAGGTGTACCTGTCCACAATGTAGACCACTTCTTATCATATACACGGCAGGCAAAATTTTATCACCTCCATAAGCAAATGTAGTGAGGTGAGTGAGCCTAAAACGCCAGAGAAGGTGGTGATGGAAGGGTTCACTACTGAGGAGGAGGAGACTCCTGTGATGGTAGGGCTAAATGAAAAATAGTTTATGCATTCTAACACTGCTCCTCCTGATATAAGGCGAATGCCGGGAAATTATAGTAAAGGCGGGGCCAGTTATTCTGGTGTAAACTTGTTAAAGATATTGGGCGACATTGATGATCATTTCTTGAAGGCATCGGAGTGTGCACAAGAAGTGTCGAATATGCTTGAGGCAACTAGATTGCATTATCATTCCAATTTTGCTGATAATCGAGGTGACTAGCTTTATGTATTAATAATTATGGGGTCTAACCTTTGAGTATTATATGCCCTAGTGTTCTTAATATATGGTTAACATTGAAGTTGTCATGGTTGTGAATTTTGCTTGGTAAAAATTGTTACTTTTCAATTTTATGGTCAGAGGTTGAAGCTCAGTAAATCTGTGGTCATTAAAGCTGCTTTCTTGTAGAACACATTGTTATTGACAAATCATGTTTAGTGTACATGGGCACACATATTAAAAAGCCAAGTGATTTCATATTGCATGCTTGGTCATTTCTTAAAGTCTTGTATTTAGAAACTATTCTCGGCAATTCTGTTGAAAATAGTTCAAAAGAACTGAGGAATATGAATAGTTTGGAGTGCAAAGAATATCAGTGGCACAAGTATATAGTAAATCAAGCAATTG
Source organism: Oenanthe sinensis (assembly GCA_028671895.1). Lineage (NCBI taxonomy): Eukaryota > Viridiplantae > Streptophyta > Magnoliopsida > Apiales > Apiaceae > Oenanthe > Oenanthe sinensis. Next base: position 5,536,635 of record CM053795.1, on the reverse strand, counting down.
TAAAGGTTCTTTCTTTTTCCGCAATAAAGTAGGGCTTGCTACTTATTACTTAATCACAAAGCCTAGCATTAAGTAGAAAATGACCCCCCCCAGATTACTTTGATCAAATAAGTTAATGTCTTCCTGTCTTCCTTAAAGGTCTGCATAAAGTTCATCCTCTTAGTTCCTTGAAGTATCATGCTGTATCGTCTTATTCTGATAAACAACATAAGGGTTTGACTAGACAGATATGTTGCTGTGAGGGTAACACTTTCTTTTCCGGGAAATTTAAATACTCACACATGCCTCTACTGAGGCTTGAATGGTATCCACTAACCACTAGGCTACTTTCTATCTCAAATTCATTTCCACAGTTCTGAAAGGTCTGTTCATGATATATATAATATATATCTACTGTCTCAGCAATTGACTCCATTACTCGGTCTCTCAGAGGTTGTTAAAATCTTTCTTATTGTTTGGGGATTAAAGGAGTAGAGTTTAAAGTTTCCGTACCACATTTGGACATGAACTAAACACAAACTTTGTTTTTATTATACACACACCCGCTTATACAAACACAGTAACCTTTATGTATATGTGTGCGAGATAGATTATGTGCTTAGCATATTGAAAATTCAGTCACTGTTTTATAATTAATTAATCCCTTAGACAGAAGCTGTGATCGAAACATTTTCTATCCTCTTCAATTGTGTGTTTGCTACTTGCCATACCAGTGAAAGACCCTATTAGTGAGAATGACTTTATTGCAAACTTGTATACCCTCTTCTCATCTGATAGAAAATCCTAGATTTTCTAAAAATAAATGGTGGTTATAAGTCTGGAGAGGGCCAAGTAAGAAAATGTTGAGATATGAGAATAGAAGCTATGTCGGTCAAACTTCTGTAACCTGTAAATATTTGCCATTAGCAAGTTCTGACATATTGAACTCTGTAACATGCAGGACACATTAACCATGCAGCTAGGGTGATTCGTGTTATTACGTGGAACAAATCATTTAGAGGTATACCAAATGGTGAAGGCGGGAAAGATAGTTATGATGCCGAGGAATATGAGACACATGCCACTGTTTTGGATAAGTTATTGGCATGGGAGAAGAAGCTTTATGAGGAAGTGAAGGTGTGTTGGAGCATTTAAATTAGTTGATTTCATTTTGTAGTTCACTTCGCTGCAGTTTGTTCTCTTATGCGCTCATAGCTACATTCAGATTTCAGACCCCTTAAATTAATTAGCACATATCCCATTTGAATCATGATTGGGATATTTAATACGTTCTGTTAGGTATGGGGACTGCTGCATAAAGGAGATGTAATCTCAAATTTACCTTAGAGTTGAATTAGATACTTGATAGTTGATACTTAACGGTTTATTTCTAGACTTCAGTATTTTTGGTACAAGGATTCTATCAACCTTCCGTTTACTCTTTATCTATATTCACGCTTTTCTAAAAATTTTCTGCATCTTAATATAAAGGTATTAAGTTACAGAGATGATAAATACCACATAAAGTACAAATATACAGCCGCTTGGTGTTGTACAAAGTACGACTATAGATATGAATGTATCAGAAACAAGTAGCATTTAGAAAGGCTTCCTTAATCAAATTAAGCTGGTCAGATATGAGAAAGCTCTGCTTCTTAAAGTGTAGCAAATAGCTTTTCAGTGGTCCCAGAATTTGTCACTGAGTACTGACCGTCCAACATTTAAGTCAGTTTTGAACCTGATAATCATAACTGTAATTGTGTATGACCAGCGAAGTGAATAAGAACTATATTATTCTCCCTTCTACACATGAGTTCAAGACTTTTTTATAATATAGTAAGCAAACTTGAGCTAATAATATTCACCATCATATATTTCATTACTGTACCATTGCTCCAGTACAGCCCAATTATTCACTCCTCAGTTTTAGTATATATACGAAATATCTTGCAGAAAGATAAAACATCTCATCGAGTCCAAAATTGCTACAGGCGTTGTCAAGTAAGCAACCAGTATTTAATTAGTAATAGACCAGGAAAAAAAACATTACAAGGTGTACCTGTCCACAATGTAGACCACTTCTTATCATATACACGGCAGGCAAAATTTTATCACCTCCATGGGCAAATAGCTTGTTGTGCACTTGCTTAAACATAATTCCGTCAACCCAATTGCCTGAAATACACAAATAACACAGTGGTCGGTTACTAGGTTAAACAAAATTACAATAAGTCACAGTCCCTCAAATATTATGTAAATCACTTGTATGCATTAACGTAAATTCCCAACATACACAACACCACTCAAAAAGCTCGGATTACTTCTACTAGTGTGTGCATCAAGATAACTTCTACAAACAATTCAACAAGTGTAACCCAGAGAAGAGTAGTTTGCAACTTGTAGGTTCAAAAGTTTACATGTTCCCGCTTAGCTATATCACTAATGTAGCTTCCATATCCAAATTAAATATGAATGTGACAACATGTGCGAATTCCCGGGTCCAAAACAAATTTTAGGGTCAGTTATCGTATTCGTATTCCAAATATATGTTCTGGGCATTCATAAATTGCAATGTAAAAATGATTATAAATTGTGTAGTTGTCAGGGTACTTTGATCAAACAGATAGCATGCGTCAAATATAAATATAAAAAGCTTGTTTATTTCTCGGTTCGAATAACTGCTCAAAAATTATAAGAATGAACTCCTCCCGAACTAGGCATCATACAAGCAGTAAAATCAAATACATATAACGAAGGAATAAAATGGGTGTAATTTCAAATTATATATATATATCAAAAAAATAATAAAATAGTGCACAAGGACTAGGGGGCATTACCCTGAGTTGCGAGAGCTGAGATTAGAGCGGGAGTATATACTATACGGTGTCGGAGGTGTGTGTTTATTAGGATGAGAATTGAGAGCCCCAGGTTTTCTTCATCTTCATAGAGGGAGTGAAATTTTAATATTAAAAATCGGATGATATATAAATAAAATTTTAATATTTATTTCATGGTTTGTTTTCATGTATTGGAATGAATTTATTTTATTGAAAATATTAATGAATTATTAGTCAAACTAAAATTTATATAAAAATAAAAATATTTTTTTATTAATATTGTGGTTGTATATGTTATATTATTATTATTATTATTATTATTTTTAATAACAAATAATAATACTGAAATTAATATTTATACATTTAATTCACACTACATTTATATTTTTTAAATTTTAAGTATTAAAATTTAACCAAAAAAATATCATATGGTTTATTCATTATGAATTCATACTCCAATTCCCATGATGAATCTTAATTCATATTTTAGTAAGTTAATAAAAAATTGTGAATTTTTAAATATTTTAGTTTTAAACTGATTTTTATACAATCGATTACAATATTGTAAAGTCTAATTTTTTTTATTAACTATTTTGCAAATTACCCAAAAGAGATTTGAGTTTTGTTCCCCTGATTAAAACGTTTAACTCTTTATAAGTTTTTATAAATCTCGTGTTTATAAAATATATAATGTCCTGCTCATGCTCAAGGGAATGCTGTATCATGTCTAAAAAAGTGTGTTTTCATAATGTTATTTTTTTTATATCAGGATTGAATATGGGGAATCAGCTTCAAGTCATGACTACAAACTTCTTTAGAAGAGAAAACCAGGGTGTGTTAATTTATAACCATTTTACTTCTAACTTTTAAGACTATGCATGTGTTGTGTTAGCCACCGTGGATATTTATTTTTCGAGAACACTTTGTTTTTATTGTATCCAAAGGAGAGGCCTACGTAAAGACTGTCTGTCTTTATCTTTTATCTTTATTGTTTATGTGTGTATGTTAATTTGTGACCATGAGATTGTCCCTGGTGAGGGGGTGAATAAGATTATGGGTAATAATAATTTACATGGCCTGAATCTGGCTTGATTATCGCTACATTACGGAGAGAAAACCCAAAAATGACATGACATGACATAGTCATGCTGACTATTCGACACCCTTTCTTGTTCCCCTTAATTCATGAATCACGACTGCGGTATATCTCTACATTTGCCCAATTACTATCATTCTTGAACTCGAGAAGTAGAATTATTGACTTGTGTGTCTTGCACAAATGTAGACAGGTGTGAAGCTACTGTTGTTTTTATGATGTTTAATACTGAAGTCCATATTTCTTGTTTCCATTGCACGAGTAGTGTAAATTTGTGTTTTTTTTCCCCTTTTCCTGTGACATGTCTACTAACAATACATGAACTGTCAATGTAAAAAGGCATGCAGGAGGCACATGCACAAGCGCTGGGGGCACATTCATCAAGGATAAAGGTGTTGGGGGAGATAGCAAGAAGAGATGTGCTCCATCATTCAACAAAAATATTTGATACTCTTGCGGAGCATAAAGATAGTAGACCTTTAGTTAAAATGTGTGGGATTACATCTGCTAGAGATGCTGCTTTGGCAGAAGAAGCGGTGCTGATTATATTGGAATGATTTTGTGGCCTAATTCAAAACGTTCAATTTCAGTTACTGTTGCAAAGGAGATTTCAAAAGTTTGCAAGAGAAAATGGGGCAAAACCTGTTGGTGTGTTTGTTGATGATAATGCTGACACAATATTAAGGGTATGCAGCAGAACTCGAGTTTGTGTAGGTAAATAACTTATCAACTTGATTCATTTTCTTCAGCTAGTAATTAGTTCAAGTCATGCAGCTTCATGGGGATTCTTCAAGGGCTGCATTTCCAGTGTTAGTCAAGGAAAATCGGATAATCTGTGTCTTAAATGCCAATGAAGATGGGAACCTTCTAAACCAAATATGTGAAGAAGAATCTTCTTTGGTTGATTGGATACTTGTGGATAGTGCAAAAGGTGGCAGGTAAGCGACCTTTTATTGTTCAACAGTTCATGAGGTACTATATGCTTGGATGTTTATACTTTATCCACTATGCCTTGGCAACATTTTTGTTTCATGCTTTTGATTAGCGTGAACTAGAATAATCTGCATGAATCACCTAGAGACAATTTCAGTGCATAATGTTGATTATTTAAGTTGAAACTTGTTAAGTCTGCCTTTTCAAGTAAAATCCTCCATTCCAAATCTGGGAAGCATTACAACTAAACTAAGAACTTTATCTCTACTTCTGAAAGAGCAGCATATTGTTTAGTGCAAGGTTAAAAAGTTTCTGTTACTCTTTTTAGGTTGCATGAGCATGACCCTGACCCTGACCAAAGTTTATTACTAAGAAAAGAAAAAAGATCATTTGGTATTGAATCATAAACAATTATTTGTATATTTTTTCTGGTTCTAACAACAGTTCCTTTGTGCATATACATGCAGTGGTAAAGGGTTCAATTGGTCCCAATTTAAGCTACCCTCAATACATAGTAAACGTGGATGGCTCTTAGCAGGAGGTATCCACCCGGAGAATGTATGTGAAGCTCAGTGGCATTTGTGCTTCAGATGGCGTTCGAAAAGATAAGTCAAGGATATCTTCCTTCATCAATGCAGTGAAATCTGTGAGTTATAATATTCTGGGGAAGTAACTGTCAATTTCTTAAACCTTATTTGAGTTGTAAAGATTAGATTTTGAATCTTGATGTAGATTCATCTTCTTGTTGTACTAACATCAGTCTGTTTTAAATTTAGAAAGAATATGAGTTTCTTTCTTACCTATAAATACATCACATATTCACATCCCCTTTATCACTTGTTGATCCTATTTTAAGAGTTTTTCTTGTTTTTTTTAATTTACCATCCCCAACAAGGAAAATGAAAGTGACTAACCATGAATTTGGCAAAAATAGCGCGTATTGAAGTGTTGTTTCAGATTAGATCTGTTTTCATCCATAAAAATCAAAACCAACCAAAATAATACAATTATGGTTTCAAACTAAAGCTCTATTTTCATAATATTCAATTCGGAAATTATAAAATGTAAATAAATGTCACAATATTAAAAGAATAAAAGAGTCAAATAAATATCAAGGAATAGACTATACAGTAAATTAGCGAGAAAAAAGAAGGGGGGGGGGGGGGGAGAATAGACTGTAGAGTAAATTGCCTGCAAACACCTCGAAGTTCGTGACCGTTGCAATTTCCATTATTTAAAAAAAAGCAAGTGAACTTGCACAAACATAGTCTCGCGAGTCGCGAGTACAACAAAAACACACACACACACAAAAGTGTACTATCATCACTACTACATGTCCTCGCCTACTGCTTTGCTTAACCCCTCTCCAACACATTTGTCTGTTTCTCTCTTTTTCTCACCCACAAGTACCATCACTCCCCCCCCCCAATTTCTTGCCCTAATTTTAACTACATACATATACATACACTTGTCTGTATCTCTACTTTCAAGATTTTGATAGTTTTGCAAAACCCATTTCTTGAATTTGTGTTTAAGGGGTTTGTAGTCAAATGGGTTGTGCTCAATCCAAGATTGACAATGAAGAATCAGTTTCAAGATGTAAAGAGAGAAGGAACTATATGAAAGATGCTGTTAGTGCTCGAAATGCATTTGCTTCTGGTCATTCTGGTTATGCAATTGCTTTAAAGAATACTGGTGCTGCTTTGAGTGATTATGCTCAAGGTGAGGGTCAAGAAGCAGAGCATCTTGTTCAATTAGGTCCCATTGATCCTCCTTCAGTTGTTTCGAAACCCCCTCCTCCTCCTATGATGGATCATGGTCTTCCTCCGCCTCCACCGCTTCCTACCTTCTCTCCTGCTACGCCTTTGCAGAGGTCTGTGACAATGCCGGTGTTTTCTAAGGAGATTAGGAAGATGGGGAGTGTGGAAATTGTTGAGGAGAAGGAAGGAGAGGAGGGTGGGGGGTTGGAGTTGAGGAAGAGGAGAAATGGGGTTGTGGGGAAGGAGGAGACACCGCCTAGGACTCCGGTGGCTCCACCTCCACCGGATTCTAAAGGGATGGCTTGGGATTATTTCTTTATGGTTGACAATATTCATGGACAAATGGAGGATGTTAGAGAGGAGGAGGAGGAGGAAGAGGAAGAAGGTGAAGATGATGGTTTTCATGAGAGATTTAGTGAACATGAGATTGGTGATCATGCTAAGAATCGTGATAACGATATGGTGGGTGGGAAATTTAGTGAGGTGAGTGAGCCTAAAACGCCGGAGAAGGTGGTGATGGAAGGGTTCACTACTGAGGAGGAGGAGACTCCTGTGATGGTTGGGCTAAAGGAAAAACAGTTTATGCATTCTAACACTGCTCCTCCTGATATAAGGCGAATGCCGGGAAATTATAGTAAAGGCGGGGCTAGTCATCCTGGTGTAAACTTGTTGAAGATATTGGGTGACATTGATGATCATTTCTTGAAGGCATCGGAGTGTGCACAAGAAGTTTCGAAGATGCTTGAGGCAACTAGATTGCATTATCATTCCAATTTTGCTGATAATCGAGGTGACTAGCTTTATGTATTAATAATTATGGGTCTAATCTTTGAGTATTGTATGCCCTATTGTTCTTAATATATGTTTAACATTGAAGTTGTCTTGGTTGTGAATTTTGCTGGGTAAAAATTGTTACTTTCCAGTTTTATGGTCAGAGGTCGAAGCTCAGTAAATCTGTGGTCATTAAAGCTGTTTTCTTGTATAACACATTGTTATTGGCAAATCATGTTAGTATGCATGGGCACTTAGGCAACACATATTAAAAAGCCAAGTGATTTTGTTTTGCATGCTTGGTCATTTCTTAAAGTCTTGTATTTAGAAACTATTCTTGGCAATTCTATTGAAAATAGTTCAAAAGAACTGAGGAATATGAATAGTTTGGAGTGGTAAGAATATCAGTGGTACAAGTATATACTAAATCAAGCACTTGTAAAGGTTCTTTCTTTTTCCGCAATAAAGTAGGGCTTGCTACTTATTACTTAATCACAAAGCCTATCATTATGTAGAAATTGACCCCCCCCCCTCCTGGATTACTTTGATCTAGTAAGTTAATGTCTTCCTTAAAGGTCTGCATAAAGTTCTTACTCTTAGTTCCTTGAAGTATCATGCTTTATCGTCTTATTCTGATAACCAGCATAAGGGTTTGTCTAGACAGATATGTTGCTGTGAGGGTAACACTTTCTTTTTCCGTGAGAAGAGAAGCTTGAGATAACAAACCTATTACCTACTTCTTCTTTGGTAATGGTCGATTCCGGGAAATTTAAATACTCACACATGCCTCTACTGAGGCTTGAATGGTATCCACTAACCACTAGACTACTTTCTATCTCAAATTCATTTCCACAATTCTGAAAGGTCTGTTCGTGATATATATAATTGTCTTTTCGTGATATATATAATATATGTCAAAGCAATTGACTCCATTACTCAGTCTCCCAGAGGTTGTTAAAATCTTTCTTATTGTTTGGGGATTAAAGGAGTCGGGTTTAAATTTTCCGTACCACATTTGGACATGAACTAAACACACAATTTGTTTTTATTATGCACACAACCGCTTATACAAACTCAGTCACTTTTATGTATATGTAATATGTGTGTGAGATTGATTATGTGCTCAGCATATTGAAAATTCAGTCACTGTTGTATAATTAATTAATCCCTTAGACTGAAGCTGTGATCGAAACATTTTCTATCCTCTTCAATTGTGTGTTTGCAACTTGCCATACCAGTGAAAGACCCTATTAGTGAGAATGACTTCATTGCAAACTTGCATACCCTCTTCTCATCTGATAGGAAATCCTAGATTTTCTAAAAATAAATGATGGTTATCAGTCTGGAGAGGGCCATGTAAGAAAATATTGAGATATGAGAATAGAAGTTATGTTGGTCAAACTTGTGTAACCTGTAAATATTTGCCATGAGCAAGTTCTGATGTATTGAACTCTGTAACATGCAGGACACATTGACCATGCAGCAAGGGTAATGCGTGTTATTACGTGGAACAAATCATTTAGAGGTATACCAAATGGTGAAGGCGGGAAAGATAGTTATGATGCCGAGGAATATGAGACACATGCCACTGTTTTGGATAAGTTATTGGCATGGGAGAAGAAGCTTTATGAGGAAGTGAAGGTGTGTTGGAGCATTTAAATTAGTTGGTTTCATTTTGTAGTTCACTTCGCTGCAGTTTGTTTTATTATGCGCTCATAGCTACATTCAGATTTCAGACCCCTTAAATTAATTAGCACATATTTATGCATCACTTAGGGCTAAAAGACATCATAAAATGGCTCTAGTACATTTGTCAGATGCATTACCTATAGATCAACTTAAATTCAGGCCATTTTTAAAAAAAAAACTTAGTTCTTCTCTTTTCTTGCTGTCAAGGCTGGTGAGCTTATGAAGCTTGAGTATCAGCGAAAGGTTGGCCAGCTGAACAAGCTGAAAAAACGTGGTGCTAGTTCTGAATCATTGGAAAAGACAAAGGCTGCTGTAAGTCATTTACACACAAGATATATAGTTGATATGCAGAGTTTGGATTCAACAGTTTCAGAAGTAAATCATATACGCGACGATCAGCTGTACCCAAAACTTGTGGCTCTTGTCGAAGAGTAAGTTATTCTCCTGATAGAGTGTTTAAATGTTATTAATTATATTTTTGGTACATGATCATGATTTTGCCGAATGGTGCATTCTTATGAATGAACTATTTTTCTTCTTTTATCTCCATGTGTTGAACATTGATGATTTAGTGTAAAATATATGTTCATACTGCAAAGTTTTGACTTTTGAGGGGGAAAGGGCTCTCTGCGCAATACTATGCTGTGTATGAATGTGCATTAATCATCTACTTCTGATCACCTGCTTGTGGTTACCTGTCTCAGACTTTCGGTATGAGGCACAAACATCAGAAATAAAGCATAGCTGTTCTCTATTTAAAAGTTAAAGAAATTTATTAACTTATTTTTCAGGACTGCCAAGATGTGGGATTCCATGAACATGCATCACCAAAGCCAGTTAAAGATTGTTGAAGATTTGAAATCCCTAGATTTTGCTGGAAACCCGAGGGAAACTGGCGGGTATACCAGGGAAACTAGCAGACATCACCATGAGCGTACTATTCAGCTTTGGAATGTAGTTCAAGAATGGCATTTGCAATTTGACAAGCTCGTTACTAATCAGAAACAATACATTCAAGCCCTTAACAGCTGGTTGAAATTAAATCTCATTCCCATTGAGAGCAACTTAAAGGAAAAAGTTTCGTCGCCACCAAGAACTCAGAACCCTCCAATCCAACCCCTCCTCATTTCTTGGCATAACCTTCTTGAGAAGCTTCCGGATGAGATTGCAAAAACTGCAATCACCTCATTTTCTGCTGTGATAAAAGCCATCATTGTTCATCAGGAAGAGGAAATGAAACTGAAGGAGAAATGTGAGGAGACGAGAAAAGAGTACCTGCGCAAGAGCCAGGTATTTGAGGATTGGTACCAGAAGTACATGCAACGCAGAACCCCGCCTGATGACTTTGATCCTGATAGGGGCGTAGAGACGGATCCTAAAGACCCTATTGTTGACAGACAAATCCAAGTGGAGAGCTTGAAGAAGAGGTTGGACGAGGAAGTTGAGGCTCACCAAAAGCACTGTGTTCAGGTTAGGGATAAGTCACTGGGGAGTCTTAAAATCAGGTTGCCTGAGCTTTTCCGAGCAATGTCAGACTATACTTATTCTTGCATGCAAGGCTATGAAAACCTAAGGTCGATGATTGCACAATCAACTAGGCCAAATGGAAGCTCCCAGTGACAGACTGTTAGCTCTTAGCTGTCTTCTTTTTTTTGGGTTTTTGGTCATGAAAATCCTTTTTCGGTTTTTCCTGTTTCCTTGGTTGTAAGAATTATTTATTTATGTACGTGTAGAATTGTCTGCATTTACTTTGTAGCTGGGAACAAGAAACTTGCTGTTTCAGGATCAAGTAATTATTCTCCCCTCAAAAATTTGATCAGCAGATATCATCCGCAGACTGTACCAGGAAAAGACTATGGCTTCAAAGGGGCTCAGGGGAAGATGTAGTAATTTGTCCCATCACGCTCTTAGTTAACTGATTAATCCTGATTTCCAAATTTGAGAACAGTGGATGACATAATCTTAGAAAATCAATACCCACATTCAAAAGTAAAGGTTATTTATTTTTTGGGTTTTGGATCAATTTGGTACAATTTCGATTAAAGTTGTTCCAAACTGAAAAACTGGCCTGTCAATGGCACATAGGAAATGCATTTGAATATTACGTTAAACATGTGACGTCAATATATACCTTATTTCTAGAGATATACTTTCCAAAACAATGACTGATAACACAATTATTACATATGTTTGAGCTGATTATCTCTACCATTGCTGCTTCTATGGGTAACCTAGTCAAGAAAGGTAACATACATTTGCATTTATCCTAAAATGCGGCTAATATCATGTTTAGTCTAATTGTTGAGGTATCCAGTCTTCGCAAACGGGAAGTAAATTTGCGTTGCCCATGAAAACGCATGCAAGTATTGCGTTTAGGGCTCAATGGTGCCCATCACTGTTGTTAACGTTTCGGAGAGAGGGTCCGGCACGCATTTTAAAAATAAGTTATGGAACTATACTTTATATGCACCTTAAAATGTATGACAGACCTTTTCTCCGAAACGATAACAATTGGGTGGAACTGAGAGAGTAATTATTGGATTTGTGTGTTTATATGCGATCTCGAGGTCAGAAGTTTTAGTTCTGTGTGTATAAATAGTGCATGTATGTATGTATGTAAAGAAGATAAGTAAATATATAACAGTGAAAACGTGTGTGATGGAAGTGCGAGGGAGGTTCATGTTTTCTTACCGTACTATTTTGGATAATTAAACTGTATTATGTGATGTGTTTAATGATGGGAGTATTGGACTAGGGTGTGTAATGAGAAATTCATAGGGAGCTTTTGTGGGTGCTAGAAGTTGTAAGGTGATTCGAGCATGGACCTCGAGGGAAGCTGAAGTCATTGGAATGAAGGAAGAACGGTGTGTAATGAGATATTTATATTTGAATAAGATAATATTTGTGTGTTTTGTATAAAGATGTATTTTAGTTAGATGATTAATGTGAAATATTTTAGTTAAAAGATTAATATGAGATGTATGGTAGTTAAGAGATTAATATTTTAAAATTAGGTTCAATAATTAATCAATTATCCGGCTCAAATACTTACCGATTAACAAGTTTTCAATATTTTGGTTTTAATAATATAGTATAAATATAAAGATCTTATAAGTTAAAATAATTTTAATTAATTTAGTATAAGATTAAAAATATTAAAATAAAAATAAAAATTATAATATATTAAATAAATTATTAAAAAATATACATTTTAATATTTAAAAAATGTGATGCACCGGATTTAAGTTTAAAAAAATAACTAAATAGCACATATGCATATGCTAGGCAGGAAATGAAATGGGCAAGTGGGTGAGTAGAACAAAACCCTAATTTACAAAAACCCCAAATTTCCCAATAAATTTCTACAGAGGAGAGGAGAGGAGAGGAGAGAAATGGCGTTCAGATCCAAGGAAATGATGAAGAAACTGATTAAGAAAATAGGGGGAGACAAGAAATTAGCGCCTGGTGTTAAAGAATCTCTTCAGAAATCAATACCTGATAGCAGGGTTGTCATGGGTAGGGCCCACCGTGGTCTCTTCGCCGGCCGTCATATTCAGTACGGCAACAATGTTAGTGAGAAAGGTGGAAACACGTTAGTACCTCTCTCTCTCTCTCTCTGCACAAGTATGATTGTATTGGAATGTTATTAGGTTTATAACTCTTCCCCCGATATGCTAATTGCTTCTGATTTTGTATACACCCAAGTAGATTATGAGAATACTAAGGTATTATTATTTATATAAAATGATAGGATTTTAAGTTATTTATCACTAGTAGTTTTTTGAAACCACAATCTATTCAAGTGTTGATATTGTTTTGTTGATGTCATTCAATTTGATACTCTCACTTATATGTTATTTGATGTTTTACTTGTAATTTTATAAACATAATGTTGCTCTTTTTCAATTATTTACTAGTTTGTTAATACTCCTTACTAGTTGCTAATTTTATCTCAAGCACATGTAACTACTAGGAATTAGGAGAGGGCGTCATTGTGTTGTTTGGGTCGGTCGCAAACCAAAAAAGTTTATTACAGTACAAGAGCAGGTAACGTAGTTAAACCTTTATTTTATCAGACAGAGAACATAAAATACTTCTGCTGGTAATTGCATATAAGAGTGTAAATTGGAGCCCTTTTAGTCAACAGATTCCACTAACAATATAGATTATAGAACGATGCTATATGTGAAAATTCTTTTCATCTGAATAAACCTGAGGATTGACAAAATCATTTAAACAAGTACAAAGTGTTGCTTGCTAGTAGAAGAAAAATGAAGTTGAAAAGGTAAGCATATTGGTGTGTTGGTACAAAGGTAGTTAGTAATAGTGGAATGTTTGTGCATAGGTAGACATTTGAAATACAGGGTTATCATAGTTAAACTTAATTGTGTTATATAGTATTTATTCAGTAGGTAATAGTACGTAAGTTGTTGTGAAGTATCCTTCAAATTTATTTTGAATATGTAATAAAGGTGAAGAAAGGCAGATTTAATATACTTTACTAGTTTACTTCATCATGCTAATATGTGAAGGGAGAGAGTGTGGTACTGTCCGAGAATTGTTTAATTATTGCACCTTAATCTTTTATTGTGATTGAGTGGAAGGACAGAAATAATATTCTTTACTTCATTATTCTATTACGTGAAAAGGAAAGAGTGTGATACTGCCCGATTATTTATTTATTTTTTGATGCATATAAACTTTTCATCGAGTGCAAGTGGTGAGATATAGTATAAATTAATATGCAAATATGTTTGAACTCTAGTACATTAACGGTTGAACCAACTTTAGTACTTCCTAGTTTAGCTACCCCTTTCTCCAAAGGCTAATGTAATCATAAATATATTCATCAGGGTCATACAGGTTTGTTATCAAATTGTTATCAAGACTGTCACTGTTAAGGTAAGCTATAGCCACCTTTGCAAAAGCTGAGTATTTATCAGTAGTTCGGTACGGAAAGAAACTAGTTTTCATAATTGACTTCTTTCATCTTTGTAACATAAAGTCATAAACTGTTTATGACAGCCTTTGCAAGACGGAGTCTATACTGATTTGTCTTTCGTATTTGATTACATGATTTTGTAGTTTTTATGCAACCGAGTTCTTATTTCATGGTAAAACTTTGCTTCTTATAGTGTTATGAGTACAAGGTCCAAGTTGTCTGAACTAAGTTTCTTTAAAGCTCTTCTTTACAAAGTTGGCCAGAAACTTAAATAAGAAATGAATTACTCTCAAGTTTCGTGTTTGGATTAAATGAATTACTCTCAAGTTTCTTGTTTGGATTAATTTGAGTTGTGCATGTCTGATTTGTTGATTTGTTGATAGGACAAGGAGATTTTGGAAACCTAATGTACAAGAAAAGAGGTTGTTTAGTTACATATTAGATCGTCATGTTCGTGTGAAAGTAACAACTCATGCCCTTCGGTGCATAGATAAGGCAGGTGGGATTGATGAATACCTGCTTAAGACGCCATACAATAAGATGGACACTGAAATGGGCCTCTTGTGGAAGGCCAAAATAGAGAAAATGTACGAAGAACTTGGAGAGAAGGAGGTTGTCTTTTTCTCACCCGAGGATGAAGCCAAGTTTGCAGAGAAGTTCAAAGAATTGGATTCAGCTAAGAAGACACACAGGAGAGATGCCAGAAGACATATATATGGTTGGTCTGGTAATTCAGAGCAAATTGAGGAAGGAGGACCTGGGGAAAGAGGTCCTGATGATGAAGGGACCGACGATTACTTGGTTGCCAACTCTTGAATGCATTTTTGTTCCATTTTTCATCTTACCAATGGATATTGCTCTCTCTCAGTGTTTATTGGAATTAAGCTAGTTAAAATTGCAAGTGATGGGTTTACAGTTCAAATAACTAGCAATTTGGTAAGGTGTTTTGGTCTTGGGATTTTGTTTTACTAGTAAAGAAATAATAACAATGTATTTATGTTTGTCTACCAATCTTAAAAAGGTGATTATTGTTTCTAAAACTGTTTAAACTGTTTTGAAAGTGTGAACTTCCAATTATTGTTAATTTAACTATACAATTGCTTTTTTGGTTTTCGGATTATTGTCATTGTTTTAGTGGGAGATGGCATTGTATTAAACGATTGATAATTTAATTATATAAATGTTGTTGTGTTTAAAAGTCTGAATGTAATCCAAAAAAAAAAGTAAATTATATAATATATTTATATATTTTACCTAAAATCAATATTGAAAAAACAAAGTTTATTTATAGTCCAATGTTCATAACTAATGAGATATTATATTATTCAACATTAGTTTACAAAAAAAGTGTCATTTTCTCAATATTTCTCCTTGATATATATGAAAAAAATTAATATTAATTATTCAACAATCAAGTTTTAAAATATATTAAATGATTTTTCAAACCCATTCACATTTAATGAGTTTGTGCGGTCCAAGTTTCCACGGACCCAACCCAACATTGTTAAACCATTTATGGCCCATGTGTTGATAACACTACATACAATTTTAGGTTTTCTCAGCATTCTTCCATCGTTCTCACTTGTGGAGTAGCATTCACCATATTGCTTCTGTCAGGTATAAACCCTATCTTACACACTATCATAATAATATATGTTTTTTTTCCCATTCTCTCTCTCTCTCTCTCTCTCATATGTGTGTGTA
Organism: Oenanthe sinensis; assembly: GCA_028671895.1. Taxonomy (NCBI): domain Eukaryota; kingdom Viridiplantae; phylum Streptophyta; class Magnoliopsida; order Apiales; family Apiaceae; genus Oenanthe; species Oenanthe sinensis. The sequence goes on along the minus strand of CM053795.1, from coordinate 5,520,924 downwards.
TGGATTTTGTATTTTGTGCAAGTATTATGGTCTCAGGATTTGTTTAGTTTATGCTATTCTATTGTAATTACGCTAACATTAGCTCTATGCTCATCAAATTTTTATAGTGTATCTGTTTAAATTTCGATAAGATTTGTATTTATATATCTCTATGTTTAAATTATGTAGATTCAGTTATTGCCTTGGTGATGTGTGTGTGTGTGCTTTCTGTTTGATTCTGTTGAAGTGTTTGATGTATTGCATGTTTGATTAAAATGTATACATCAGATTTTGAGGAGATGATAGCTTGATTTTAGCTGGAAAACAAAGAAAATGAGCAAGAGAAGTCCACTTGTTTTCTTAGACGTATCCATCGATGGAGATCCTAATGAAAGAATGGTTTTCGAGGTATACCTATAATCTGAATGGTATAGTATGTTAAGTGAATTGTTTCTAGATCGTCTTTAATTTTGGTACATGAATTAGATTGGTGTGTAATTGTTTCATACCCTGTTTTGTTTTTTTCTTGCAGCTTTTCTATGACCTTGTCCCGAAGACTGCAGAAAATTTCCGTGCACTATGTACAGGTAGAACTATTAATTTGTTGTTTTGCTGTTTAGTTTTCTAGAAATATTCATTTCTTCAGTGACGATTTTTTTGACATTTGTACTTAATTACTCACCTCTTATTGTCTAAAGGAGAAGTGTACTAGTATTTTTTTGAGAAAAGGAATCATTTTTTGAAATTATGTATTTGTGTTCAAAGCACGTTTAATTTTACGAGATTATATGATGTGCAGAGTAGACTGCCCACCTTTTGCATTCTCTTATCATTTGGGAGGAGTTTTCTTCTTTCATTTACTCGAGTACAATAATATGTATTTGTATTCATATTCTCAGTGATTTGTTATTTTTCAGGAGAGAAGGGGATTAGTTCTAAGACAGGAAAACCCTTGCACTACAAAGGAACATTCTTCCATCGCATTATTAAAGGATCCATGGCACAGGTATGTCTTGTATCTTCCTTTTAGCAAAACTAAATGCCACCTATCCATTCTGGCTTAGCTGGCTTAGCTAACAGGTCGACCATGTCTTAGTGTCCTTTCTGTCTATTAGTCAGCTATCCTCTTTTATGTTGTAGGCTGATAATCACGACTTCTTTTCTTGTGATGTAGTTTTTAAGGTTGTATTTACAATGTTGTACATACTTGTATACTGAACAAGGTTAATCATGTTCCGTCACTGTTCTATATGCATATGTTTTCTGTTTTAGTTAATTGACAGCTGATACTTATTTTGCAGGCTGGTGATTTGCTGAGGCGTGATGGTAAGCTCTCTGATTAGTGCTTCATTTTCACCTTTTCGATATACCACACGACTTGCAAATTTGAAGTGTACTAGAGTTTTATGATATTAGTTTCCTCTGTGTAAGGCGCGAAATAGTGTATGTGTATCATACACTCTTGACTCTCTGCGTGTCTTGAATTTTAATACCTTATAGCTCTGCCAAAGCTATATGTTGTCCCATAAAAGAAATACATTAATGATAAAAGTGAAGCACAACCGTGTAAGCAAGGATGAATAGTGAAGATTAAACGTAGCATATATTTTATGCACTTGGGATGAGTTTGTACTGTTGCACTGCCTAAATATAATTAGTAAAATAGGTGAGACTATGAAAATTTTAAATCAATAAACAATTGGGTTCCTCAGTAGTGCAACTAGGAGGGATTTTTTGCGACTTATTTTTACTTTTCAAAACTGATGTCACATTATAAGAATCTTGAATATTTAACAGTATCTGTGTTTGTTTTAATGATTGATTTATGATTCTTCTTCTAAATGCAAACACCAATTATAATGTTCCTTAATATTGCTACTTTTGGCTGCTTGGCTCTTTAAGCCGCCGATAATTATGTTCTCGATGGTCTATCGAGTCTTACTTATCGTTATGTTATACAGGGAACTTTGGAGAAAGTATATATGGGGAGAAGTTTCCAGGTGAGAGTTAATGAATATGTAGATATGCTTTTATTCTAAATAAAATTTCAAGCATCTAGTGATGGTTGCTTATATCAAGATAGTTGTAGAGCAATGATCTTTCTTGATTCCATTTGTAGAGCATTCGAATAACCTTTTTAGACATGCATGTGCAATTGTGCATTCCTATATATGTTCCTTATCCCACAAATTATTTGCGTCTTAAGAGCAATTGGATTTCCTTTTTGCATTGCCTATGAAGGTGGGGATCACTGTGATCTTGTGTTGCTGCATGGAAGCATCAACCCAATGAAATTGGACAATTTGTATATCTGTCACCTAAAATGGTAGGGTGTGTGGATACTTCAATTATTTGTGCAACTTTTGATAGGTGTTGATCCAAGTAAAAATTACGTAGTTAATGAATGTTAAGTATTGTAATGATGTATTTGTCCATCTACCTCATACCTTATTTACATATTAGGTATATGGTAATGTGTACTACAAGGATTGGAAGCAAATTAATGAATATTGTATTTTCTTATACTGAGAGATGCCACTAACTGATTTGTGTAAAAGATGGATATATCTCATCTTGTATGTTGGTCGAATTAAAAATTTCTAAGCGTAGATTTTGCTTTGTATGTTGGTTGAATTAAAAAATTCTAAGCGTAGATTTTGCTTTTATATAGTTTTTCATCTTTTATCAGTTTGCGTATTATTTATGTACCTATAATTTTGGGTTAGCTGGAGTTAAAAGTACTTCACAACTTTGTTTTCTTATTTTTAACGAAGAAATTCTGAGGGTGATAGTATTATGGATTTGATTTGGATCAGTTTTAACATGTATTAAAAATTATTACTACTGTTTTGACCTGTTTTTTTTACCAACAGCGTTGTTTGTACTACACAAGCTATCCTCGTGAATTATTCTTTTTTGCTACCTATGCAGCTAATACAGTGCCTATTGGAATCAAACGGCTCTTTTGTTTGATATTTCTCTGTTCGGTTTTGTCAACCACTTGTGATCTGTACATCCCTTTTGCAGTCTCCTTATATTGGTCTTTCTGTTTGAGGATTTCGATGACGTTAATCTTTGATGGGGAAAAGAATTCGTCAGATTATTTATAGATGTTATTAGATAGTTTATGTATATATGTAGTGTGGAGGGAAAGTGTAGCTTATATACGGTAATTCCAATTGTTTTGGACCCAAGTCCATTAGGTTATGGTTTTAGGGTTTCTATTCCCAATAAAAGTGATTTAATCCCCTCATTATCGAAGACTTGATTGTTTTGTTTAAAATATTTTAGTGCTATCAAATCTGGCCTGCATCAGTCTTGTGCTTGTGTACAGCGTTGAGGATGTACAAATGCATTGAACTAATTTTATTGTTGTTTTTCGGATATCATGAACTGTCATATTATTTGGTGTACATTCAGATCATTCATGCTCTAGTTTGGTAGGGTTTTTTAATGGTTGTTAAATATTGTAGATGAAAGATCCAAATTATTACATGATGAGCCTGGTCTTCTTTCAATGGCAATTGCGGATCGTGATGCACGTGGGTCCTTGTTTAGTATCACCTTTGCAGCTAATCATGATCTAGACAGGCAAGAGATTGTTTCTTTCATGTTCAACTATGAATCTACATCTATTGATGCTATTCTAACTGTTTCCAAGCTTGAAGTACGGCTGTTAATCATTTGATTGATAATTTGGCATGACTTGTTAATTTCCTTACCTAGTACAGATGTGTGCATGTGTTCATTTTTATCAAAGAAATAAGTATGAATTACATTTTCCTTTGACAAAGCAGGAAACATATTGTGTTCGGAAAACTTGTTGAAGGGTACGATGTTCTAAAAAAGATTGAAAATTGTGGGGATAAGGAAGGAAGATTGGTTGTAACAGTAAAGATTACCAAATGTGGTGAACACCTAAATGAGAACCACTGTTCAGGTTTGTCAAAATGTGAATATGCAAGTGTCTGCTTATGAATGTGGGTGTGGTTCTACTGTTGTTGCATAACTTAATGTATATTCATTCGCAGAGAAGAGAAGTGCAAGTAAACTGAGAAATGGGAAAGAAGCTTCAGCTGAGGCTAACATCCGTGATTTACGGCGTAAGAAGAAGCAGCATAAGAAAGTCTCAAAAAATAGGAGGAAGCGGAGGAGGTACTATACATCCGATTCTGATAGCTCCTCAGATACAGAGACCGAAACATCTGAATCTGACAGCGAGTCAGACTCAGATTTATCGTCATCATCTGATAGTAGTTCATCAAGTGATGAGAAACACAAGAAGAGAAAGAGAGATAAGAGAGGCCGCAATAGACGCGGAAAAAAGAGAGAGAGAAGACGAGACAAAAGACGCAAACGGCGCGATAAGAGATTGAAGCATAAATCAAAAAGGTTGTATTGAAGCATGAGTTTTGGTTGTTTATGCACTTGAAGACTTCTTTTTCAATATCACATATACATATTGTTAATATTTATTCACAGTTGTCATCATCATTAAGCTATTTCTGTATTTCATTTATCAGGGCTTTGGGTGGCTCTAGTGGAAGTGAAAGTAGCACAGACGATGATTCTGACACTATTTCTAAAAAGGACCAGAAGCATAAAAGTCCTGCTCAAGTAACAGGTATTTAGTTTTTTCAAATGATATCCGAGAGATTATTAGTACTTGGTTGTCAGATATTTCTATTTCTTCTCTGTGTGTATATGGGAGAGAAGGCTGAATTTTTCTGAACTCTGATTCTTATTTCTATTTCTATCCGTAGGGTAAATCATAAATTTCCCTGTTTCTCTTATTAATTTTGAAATTATTTGAACAGCTCTTATTTTTGTTGTTTAAGAATAAATGAGGGACCTGCATCTGATTGCGATTTACTGGAGGCTGTTAAGCAATGAAAAATGTTCCTTATTTCGGACACCTGTTATACATCAGAGTCTGTACTAAACAACTAATTTCATTTGATGAATTGGGTGGCACCTTTAGGTTTAATTGCTTTTATGTGAGTGCCAGGTTGGCTGTAGCCACTTGTGAATATGTGATGCCTCGTTATTCTTGATTGTTTCAACATGTTCAAGATTTAAACGTTCTAGTAAATTGTAGAAATATAAATAATCATGTTACCTCTTTTCCTCATCTTCTTAGTGGATCAGGAATTCATTTTTAAGTTTATAATAAATATAAATATTAGCATTTTTTCCCTAGCATCATGTATTATGTCTTTTGATTTTGTTGGTTATATAACGATAGCTTGTATCCTAAAATCAGATGTCTCCTTAATCTTGGTGATTTCTTTTGTTAATTTATGCATAGGCGAAGTTAGTTCTCCTTTGCTTGAAGAGAGGGAAGACATGCCACTTTATTATAAAAAGGTTGATTCACCAGATATGCTTGAGCGCGATGAAGACAAATACCCAAGGGAAAACGGACAGCGACAGAGCAACAAGATTGAAATGGAAACTAAATCTGAAAAAAGTACCGAGAGACATCCCGATTTAGTAGATGATCATCCTGGCAAATATAGGTCTTCTTTTGATATATTTTCACTTAAGTTTTTGTGCTTTGAGTTCTCTTTCAAATGTTGTAACTTATTGTACATTGATGGGCAGTATTAGAAGCATCAGTCCTACAAGAATATTGAGCAGTACTAGTTTCAGTCCAAAAACAAGCTTGAGAAAGAGTCCGAGCATGACCCCTAATAGGAGCATGAGCCGAAGTCGAAGTGTTAGTGTAAGCCTTCCGCGTGTCACTCGTGGAAGCAGGAGTTTCAGTAGGAGTCCTATTAAAAGTGGAAGTAGTCCAACTGGAAGTGTTAGCAGGAGCCCAGCAAGTCCCCAAAAGGGAAAAAGCAGCCCAATCTCAGTACGTGCCAGACCTCGGCAAAGCAGTTCCAGCAGTCCCGCGTCATCTCCACCTCGAGGAAGCCGTAGTCGTAGCCCACCGAAATCCTCATCTAGGATATCATCTAGAAAACTAGAAAGCACAAGCCCGATCAGATCTCGAAAAAGTACAAGCATCAGCCCTGTTAGATCATCTCGAAGAAGCATCAGCCGGAGCTCGGGCAGGACCCCTTCTAGGAGAAGTGCAAGTCGAAGTCGAAGTCCAATTAGAGGGAATACAAAAAATAGTCGCCGTAGTTATTCCAGGAGTCCCTTTGGTTATGGGCGTAGGGAAAGGTCGCCATATGCTGATCGTGCAAGGAGCATAACTAGAAGTCCCTCGCCAGATGGTTTATCTAAGCAGCGGATCAGACGGGGACGAGGTTTCAGTCAACAATACTCTAATGCTCGCAGGTACCATTCTTCAGATCGTTCGCCTGTAAGGTCATATCGTTATGGCAGAAGTGAGCGAGACAGGTAATAAGCTATATATTGTCGCTACAGGTGCCACATCTAATGAGTTTTTCTTAACTAGTTTTGAATTACACATCGTAGATATCCAAGCCACAGGAGATCCCCCAGGCGTTACAGAACTCCGCCAAGAGAAAGAAGTCCTATAAGGTTTGCTTGCTTTTTTACTCTTCTCGATAGCTGTAAATGCAATAATTGATAGCCTATTAAATATTTATATACAACTATGTTTAATAATACTGAAGTGAATAGTTTTTGGATCTACTGTATTTGTAAATTTTTTTAAATATGATTTATGGTTAATATGTTTTGTTTTTTCCTAAACAGTTTGGTATCATGTACATGAATTTTTGTGGACTCATTTGTACTTATTTTGTTTGTTTGGTAAATCGAAATTTGACTGAGGGGAGGGGTAAACAAAAGAACAAGAGGATGAAGTGCACCCTAACATCTGTCCATCCAGGGCATGTTGATTATATAATTATATCAAAACTTTGTGTGCACACTCATTATATATTTAATCAATCTGTTTGGTACAGATATTTTCAAATATTTCCAAGTCCTTGATATGCTTTAATGCTCCAGATACAGAAGTCGAAGAAGCAGGACTCGAAGTCGTTCACGAAGCCCAATCCGCTACCGTAATCGACGTCGTAGTCGATCTCCTGCGGAGACAGCTAGGTACCGTGCATCACCTCGTGCCGAAAGGCGGATTTCACGTCGTAGTAGGAGCCGGTCCCTATCTCACTATTCACGGTCAGAATCACCTAAACGGGCCAGCAAAGAGAAATCTGCATCTTCTGAAAGCCCTCCAGCAAAGAACGGTCTAGTCTCTTATGGAGATGGCTCTCCCAACTCCAGCGAAAGATAAGATGATTGAGTCATTGTTGAACAGTCTGAGTGCAAGTAAAATGGTGAACATGTGGGCTGTGCTGTCTTTATAATATAATGAGTGTTATGTTAGCTGAATTTGAGTTCATGGAGTATTCCAGATATAAATCATTCGCGACTGCTCACCATCTTAGTTTAAATTGTTACTTGTGCTTTTGGTGCATTCCTAGGATTTGGATAATTTTCGTTAATGGATTAGTAATATAATTGATATACTTTTTATATTTTAATTAGCTAGTCTATTTTGATTATTACAAATGTCTATACATTGGTAGTCACCAATTTATATCTCTAGATGACTTTTGATTTATTAGTTCTTTATGAGATATAGCCAACGTTAGTTGTCCTGAAATATTTGGTTTACATGGTGAACTAAATAGTGGTAGATCATGTATAATTTTGGGGAAATGTCTCTCAAGTTGTTATATTCCCTCTGTCCTTATTTAAATGTCCATTTTGAAAGAACTACACATATTTAGCAAAGGTTAGTTGAATAAATTTTTCATATGCATATTCCTAATTATTGTCTTGAAAAATGACAATCCAATTTAGTTTTTAATGAGTCAAATCTTTGAAATAATAAATATAGGGATAGTTTTGAAAGATTATCACTATATTTGTTTTGAAAATAGTAATGGACATGTATTTAGGGATAAAATTTATTTTAAAATTCTTATGCTTGTGAGCTAGCTTTGAAAGTCGAGTTATATTTATACGTATTGCTTTTTAAATTATAAATTTTGGATGTTTTTCTGCAAGATTGCAATCAAATGTAGATACGCAAGTCTAACCAGTACAATGGAACTCATAAAATCATAACTAGGTGCTATACACAAGTGCATATTCTTTTTTACACAAGAACTTCACCGAAAAATTTTGTAATGACAACCACAATTGGAAAGACGTATGCATCAGTAAACATAGACTTCCATTGATACCAAGATAGGTCAGAAACTTGAGGAAAAACGAGTTTTAATGTCAATATATGATCGAAGGATGTCATACAGTTGAGCTAAGTTGGGCCAAATATCTAGTTGCTGAAGCTCCTTCTATTAACTTTATTGAGAACCAGCTAAACCTACAGAAGACTGATAGCTAGGTTTTGGCTTGTTAGAGCTGAATCAGGTGAGCTTCCCAAAAGAGCAAGTTAATTGTTTAGGTTTATCAAGCGAAGTTAAACATAATATAATTATCTAATTTGTTTGGTGTGTGTTTTTCTTAAAAGGATTTGAAAAAGAAACTTCTTGTAGCTAGGTATATAGTAATACTACTGATTATATTCCATAGTAGGATCTTGTGTGGATTTTATGATATTTCCTAACCGGGATTTGTCCCTTTTAACCCTATAAAGTGTGTCATGATTAAAAGCATGCATATCACAGTGCTTGACATTGTTTTATTTGGTTAGAACAAGAGATAAAGAGAAGTAACTAACTTGGATGTTCTTTACATCCTGATTCAATAGCTCTTTTCGACGACCTGTTTGAAGTTTTGATCCTATTTTCTGAATGTACTTAACCCCGATTTTATACGGGTGGGACTTATGGATGGTCACCATGATGATCATTGACTCATTGTCAACTTCAGCCACGTTCGCCCTCTTTGAAGTGATATCATCAGACAATGTAGAAGCAGCCACTTCTGCAGGTGGTTCCTCACTCACTCCCTTTGCAGACACTGTATTTTCATTTGAATTACCTGCAACTGCATCAAATTCAGCCAAGGAAGTAAAAGGACGAGTTCTCCCGTCACTATTTACATCAGGATGAACTCTAAATTGCATTTCAGATTTGAAAGATTCAACCAAGGACTCCTGTCTTCTTCATAGTTGTATCCATCATCTCTGTTTTAATCATGTGGAATTGCTCTGTATCACAATCAGCTAGTGCAGCATGCTGGTATGTGCCAGAAAAAGCTGCACCTTACTTTTTAGTTGAGTTCTTAGAAAGATTCTGGCACTCTCCAACTGCATTACAGTTTCCATCAATTTCACTTCTCTTTTTTTTTTCCCAGTTGCTGCTGGGAAGTTGAGCTTCTCAAAGCCAGTATGATAAAAAATGTCAACAACAAAATGAGAATTCCTGATATAGTTTTCATAATTGATTTCTTTTGTCTGTGTAACATCACTGTTTATGACAGCCTTTGCAAGACGGAGCCCTGTAGTAATTTGTCTTTAGCATCTGATTACATGATTTTTTAGCTGTTATGCAACTGAGTTCTTATTACATGGTAAAGCTTTGCTTCTTATAGTGTTAACTATTATGAATACAAGGTTTATGTTTCTGAACTAGGTTTCTTTAAAGGTCAATCTTTTTACAAAGTCGACCAGAAACTTAAATAAGAAATGCGTTATTCTCAAGTTTCTTGTTTGAATTAATTTAAGTTGTGTATGTCTGATTTGTTGATGATAGGACGAGGAGATTTTGGAAACCCAATGTACAAGAAAAGAGGTTGTTTAGTTAGTTACATGTTAGATCGTCATGTTCGTGTGAAAGTAACAACTCACGCCCTTCGTTGCATAGATAAGGCAAATGGGATTGATGAATACCTGTTTAAGACACCATACAATAAGATGAGCACTGAAATGGGTCTCTTGTGGAAGGCCTAAATAGAGAAAGAAGAACTGGGAGAGAAGGATATTTTCTTTTTCTCATCCGATCCGAGGATGAGTCCAAGTTTGAAGAAAAGTTCAAAGAATTAGATGTAGATAAGAAGGCACCTAGAAGAGATGCCAGAAGACAGATGTATGATTGGTCCGGTAATTCAAAGCAAATTGAGGAAGGAAGACATGAGGAAGGAGGTCTTGATGACGAAGGGACCGAGGATTATTTGGTTGCCAACTCTTGAATGCATTTTTTTTTCTTTTTTCATCTTACCATGCAATGGATATTTTTTTTCCTTTTTCATCTTACCATGAAATGGATATTACGGATTTACGGTTTCTCAGTGTGTGTTCCATGTGTTATTGGAATTAAACTAGTTAAAATTTGTAGTTATGGATTAATTTACGGGGTCCAATTCAAATAACTAGCAATTTGGTAACTATATTTTAGTCTTGGGATTTCATTTGACTAGAAAAATAACAATAAAATGTTGTTGATGTATTTATGCTACTCTACCAATCTTAAAAAGGCTCATTGATTCTAAAAACTGCATCAAGTGTGAGTAAACTTCCAATTATACATTTCTTCTATCCACAGGAGAAAGTTTGTAGTGTATATTTAAATATTCGAAGAGAATAAAAGTTGGGAGTACTTACTCCCGAATTTTAAAAAAAACTGAGGAAAGTAAGTGAAAAGGGAGTAAAGTAATTTCATTCCAAAATTGGAATGAAAGTTTTGAAGCGAAAGTATGGCTAATTTATATTTATTTTTATTTGCTTTCTTCCTTTTTAAAAACTCGGGAGCACAGGAATGAAAGCGAAACTATTTTCCATACCTTATTTTCCTCCCTTTTTAAAATTCAGGAGTAATGTGTAAGTTATTATTAAGGGCATGTTTGATATTGACAGGTACAACATATTTTTATTGAAAAACTGTTAAAAAACTATTAAAAAGGTATTTGATAAATTTCAAAAACTGTTGTCTGGAAAATGGCTTTTGACATAAAAGCTCTTAGAAAAAACATGTATCCCATATTTTTAAAAAAAACTGATTTTCAGTTGCAGGCAATAGTTATAATCGCTTTCACCCTGTATACTATAATTAATTTTATGATGGGAGTAATAATCTATGTACTAATTTTATACTACATTAGTACTTAATTGTTAAATATTTAATATTATATTTATTTTATAAGAAGAAATGATAACCATCTCTCACTAGTCGCGAGTTATGAACTTTAGGTGATATTTATAAATATATTATATCATTTATTTCACAACAGTTTATATAAAAATTACATATAAATTTAATTGTTTGGATTATATTCCAACTTTTAAAAATGTAACATTTAAAAATTTAATTAATGTAAAATTCTGAATCACATTGCCTTCTCTCACTAAAACAATAACAATAAATAACTACTGATCCGGAAATAATTGTATAAATAAATCAACGATAAATGACACCATTTCAGTTAGGCTCTCCGTTCAGAAATGCGGTTAAAAATTGTTGTAGTATGAGAAAAAACACATGTGAAAAAAGTATTGTTAAGAGAATCAGATAACTATTTGATAATTTTTTTTAATTCGCACATATTTTAAAATATAATATATAAAAATTATTTTTTTCGGGAAATAGCTATAAATTTAATTATATTTGTATTAAAAACATCCCCATCCCAAACCCTAAACCCCATCCCCATCCCCATCCCCATCCCCATTCCCATAGAAAAATTGTCAATTCAATTAAAGAAACAAAAAAATAAAGTCGGGTTAGCAGCCCAATTGGAGTCTACTATGGTCTAGGGCTATACAAATAGAGTAGCGATTTGGATGTAATTAGAATGAAGCCCAATGCCAGGCTAAAAAGTAAATAAACATCCCGGCTCGAGTTGACATCTATACATACAAAATACAATACATACATACAACTTTAGGTTTTCCATCACTAGTCCATCGTCCTCACTTGTGGACTAGCAATTCACCCTGTATCCCCATCATCGCTTCTCACAGGTATAAACCCTAGCTCACACACACACACACATATATGTATGTGTTTTTTCATAGTTTTCCGCTATTAAATTCTGCTACATCTAGCCTCACTTTCAATAATAATAATAATATATGTTTTTTTCTCATGCTCTCTCTCTCTCTCGCGCTCTCGCTCTCTCATATGCGTGTGTAATTGTGTATATAGATTTTGTATTTTGTGCAAGTATTACGTTCCTAGGATGTGTTTACTTTATGCTATTCTAATCATAATTACGCTAACATTATCTCCATGCTCATCAAAATTTGATAGTGTATCTGTTTAAAATTAGATAAGATTGGTATTTATATATCTCAATGTTTAAATTTTGTAGATTCAGGTATTACATATGCTATTTGAGTACACCCCAATATTAGCTAATAAATTAACTAGTATAAATAATTCTGTTGAAGTAAATTAACTTGTATGTTTGCGTGTTTTCTGTTTGATTTACTTACCTGTTGAAGTGTTTGATGTAACGTATGTTTGATTAAATTGTCTGCATCAGATTTTTAAGGTGATGATAGCTTCATTTTAGCCTGAAAACAAAAAAAATGAGCAAGAGAAGTCCGCTTGTCTTCTTAGACGTATCCATCGATGGAGATCCTAATGAAAGAATGGTTTTCGAGGTATATCTATAATCTGAATGGTATACTAGGATGTTAAGTGGATTATTTCTAGATCGTCTTTCATTTGGAACATCAATTAGTTTGGTGTGTAATTGTTTCATATCCTTTTATGTTTTTTTCTTGCAGCTTTTCTATGACCTTGTCCCGAAGACTGCAGAAAATTTCCGTGCATTATGTACAGGTAGAATTATTAAATTATTTTATTGCAGTTTAGTTTTCTAGAAAAATTCATTTCTTCAGTGGCGAATTTTTTGACATTTGTACTTGATTACGCACCTCTTCTTGTCTAAAGGATAAGTTTACTAGGCTTTTTCTGAGAGAAGGAATTATTTCTTGACACTATGTATGTGTGTTCAAAGCACATTTAATTTTACGAGATTATATGTGCAGGAGACTGCCCACCTCTTGCATTCTCTTATCACCTGGGAGGAGTTTTCTTCTTTCGTTTACTCGAGTACAATAATATGTATTTGCATTCATATTCTCAATGATTTATATTATTTTTTCAGGAGAGAAGGGGATTAGTTCTAAGACAGGAAAACCCTTGCACTATAAAGGAACATTCTTCCATCGCATTATTAAAGGATCCATGGCACAGGTATGTCTTGTATCTTCCTTTTAGCAACACTAAATGCCACCTATCCATTCTGGCTTAGCTAACAGGCCGGCCATGTCTTAGTGTCCTTTCTGTCTATTAGTCAGCTATCCTCTTTTATGCTGTAGGATACAGGGCTGATGATCATGACTGCTTTTCTTGTGATGTAGTTTTTAAGGTTGTATTTACAATGTTGTACATACTTGTAGACTGAACAAGTTTAATCATGTTCTGTCACTGTTCTATATGCATATGTTTTCTGTTTCTGTTTTAGTTAATTGATAGCTGATACTTCTTTTGATACTTCTTTTGCAGGCCGGTGATTTGCTGAGGCGTGATGGTAAGCTCTCTGACTAGTGCTTCATTTTCACCTTTTCTATATACTCCAAGACTTGCAAATTTGAAGTGTACTAGAGTTTTATGTATTAGTTTCCTCGTTTGGAATGTGTGAAGTAGTGTATCATACTCACTTGACCCTCTGCGAGTCTTGAATTGTGGTATGCTTGTAACCCTTAATTGTTCTGCATTAAGTGTCTTGTTGATCCAAGAAAGCAATAAAGTAATATACTTATTAGATGTGAGTGTACAACCAGTACAGGGTTGCATGCTCCTTAGTCCTTACTCCTTGCCCCTTAACATGCTTGGCGTATCATATTTTCGAAGATGATTCATAGGCATGCACACATTGTGCATCAAAATGGGTAACACACTAACATCTTGCAACAGGAGACACAGTGTGCCACTGACTTGCTAGTTTTAAGACCTTATAGCTCTGCCAAAGATATATATTGTCACATAAGAGAAATACCTTAATGATGAAAGTGAAGCACAACGTGTAAGCAAGGATGAATAGTGAAGATTAAACATGGCATATATTTTATGCACTTGGGATGAGTTTGTACTGTTGCACTGCCTAAATATAATTAGTTAAATAGGTGAGACTGACAATTTTTAATCAATAAACAATTGGGTTCCTCAGTAGTACAACTAGGAGGGATTTGTTGTGACTTATTTTAACTTTTCAAAAGTGATGTCACATTATAAGAATCTTGAATATTTAACTGTATCTGTTTTTGTTTTCATGATTGATTTATGATTCTTCTTCTAAATGCAAAGACCAATTATGATGTTCCTTTATAATGCTACTTGCTGCTGCTTGACTCTTTAAGTCGCTGATAATTATGTTCTTGACAGTCTATCGAGTCTTACTTATCGTTGTGTTATACAGGGGACTTTGGAGAAAGTATATACGGGGAGAAGTTTCCAGGTGAGAGTTAATGAATATGTAGATATGCTTTTTTATTCTAATTAAAATTTCAAGCACCTGGTGATGGTGCCCTATAACAAGATAGTTGTAGAGCAATGCTATTTGTTGATTCCATTTGTTGAGCATTCAAATAACCTTTTTAGACATGCATGTGCAATTGTGCATTCCTATTTTTATTCATTATCCCACAAATTATTTGTGTCTTGAGAGCAATTGGATTTCCTTTTTGCGTTGCCTATGAAGGTGGGGTTATGATCTTGTGTTGCTGCATGGAAGCATCGGCCCAATGAAATTGGACAATTTATATATGTCACTTAAAATGGTAGGGTGTATGGATACTTCGCTTATTTGTGCAACTTTTGATAGGTATTGATCCATGTAAAAAATTTGTAGTTAATGAATGTCAAGTAATTGTAATGATATTTGTCCATCTACCTCATAACTTATTTACGTATTAGGTACATGGTAATGTGTACTACAAGGATTGGAAGCAGTTGAATGAATATTGTATTTTCTTATACTGAGAAATGCCACTAACTTATTTGCGTAAAAGATGGATATATCTCATCTTGTATGTTGGTTGAATTAAAAAGTTCTACACGTAGATTTTTCTTTTATATAGGTTTTCATCTTTTATCAGTTTGCGTAATATATATGTACCTATAAGATTGGGTTAGCTGGAGTTGGAAGTACTTTACAACTTTGTTTCCTTATTTTTAAAGAAGAAATTCTGAGTGTGATAGTATTATGGATTTGATTTGAGTCAATTGTAAAATGCATTACACCATTAAAATTATTACTATTGTTGCGACCTGTTTTTTTACCAACAGCGTTGTTTGTACTACACAGGCTATCCTCATGAATTATTCATTTTATGCTACCTATGGAGCTAATACAGTGCCTCTTGGAATCAAACGGCTCTTTTGTTTGATATTTCTCTGTTCGGTTTTGTCAACCATTTATATTCTGTACATCTCTTGTGCGGTCTCTCTCTATTGGTCTTTCTGTTTGAGGATTTTGATGACGTTAAACTTTGATGGGGAAAAGAATTCAATTCATCATATAGGAGAATTATTTATAGATGTTATTAGTTAGTTTATGCATATATTTAGTGTGGAGAGAAAGTGTTGCTTATTTATAGTAATTCCAATTGTTTTGGGCCTCAGTCCATTAGGTTATGGTTTTAGGGTTTCTATCGAAGACTTGATTGTTTTGTTTCAAATATTTTAGTCCTATCAAATCTGTCCAGCATCAGTCTTGTGCTTGTGTACTGGGTTGAGGATGTACAAATGCATTCAAACAATTTTATTGTTGTTTTTCGGTTATCTTGAACTGTCATATTATTTGGTGTACATTCAGATCATTCATGCTCTATTTTTGTGGGTTTTTTAATGGTTGTTAAATATTGTAGATGAAAGATCCAAATTATTACATGATGAGCCTGGTCTTCTTTCAATGGCAATTGCGGATCGTGATGCACGTGGGTCCTTGTTTAGTATCACCTTTGCAGCTAATCATGATCTAGACAGGCAAGAGAGTGTTTCTTTAATGTTCAATTATGAAACTTTATTGATGCTATTCTAACTGTTTTCAAGCTTGATGTATGGCTGTTAATCACTTGATTGATAATTTGGCACGACTTGTTAATTTCTTTACCTAGTACATATGTGTGCATGTGTTCATTACTATCCAAGAAATTAGTATGAATTACATTTTCCTTTGACAAAGCAGGAAACATATCGTGTTTGGAAAACTTGTTGAAGGGCACGATGTTCTAAAAAAGATTGAAAATTGTGGGGATAAAGAAGGAAGATCGGTTGTAACCGTAAAGATTACCAAATGTGGTGAACACCGAAATGAGAACCAATGTTCAGGTTTGTCAAAATCTGATATGCAAGTGTCTGTGTATGAATGTAGGTCTGCTGTTGTTGCTTAAGTTAATATATATTCATTTACAGAGAAGAGAAATGTAAGTAAACTGAGGAATGGGAAAGAAGCTTCAGCTCAGGCTAACAGCCGTGATTTACGGCATAAGAAGAAGCACCATAAGAAAACCTCAAAAAATAGGAGGAAGCGGAGGAGGTACTACACATCTGATTCTGATAGCTCCTCAGATACAGAGACCGAAACATCTGAATCTGACAGCGAGTCAGACTCAGATTTATCGTCATCATCTGATAGTAGTTCATCAAGTGATGAGAAACACAAGAAGAGAAAGAGAGATAAGAGAGACCGCAATAGACGCGGAAAAAAGAGAGAGAGAAGACGAGACAAAAGACGCAAACGGCGCGATAAGAGATCGAAGCATAAATCAAAAAGGTTGTATTGAAGCATGAATTTTGGTTGTATATGCACTTGAAGACTTCTTTTTCAATATTACATATACGAATTGTTAATATCTGTTCACAATTGTCATCATCATTATGCTATTTCGTGTATTTCATTTATGCAGGGCTTTGGTTGGCTCTAGTGGAAGTGAAAGTAGCACAGATGATGATTCTGGCACTATTTCTAAAAAGGACCGGAAGCATAAAAGTCCTGCTCAAGTAACAGGTATCAAATAGTGTTTCCAAATGATATCCGAGAAATTAATATTACTTGGTTGTCAGAGATTTCTATTTCTTCTCTCTGTGTATATGGGAGAGAAGGGTGGATTAAACATAATAAAAATTTACTGAACTCTGTTTTCTATTGCTATTCGTAGGGTAAATAATAAATTTCCCCGTTTCTCTTATTAATTGTGAAACTATTTAAACAGCTCTTATTTTTGTTGTTTAAGAATAAATGAGGGACCTGCATCTGATTGTGATTTACTGAAGGCTTTTAAGCAATGAAAACTGTTCCTTATTTCGGATACCTGTTATACGTTAGAGTCTGTAGTAAACCAACTAATTTCATTTGATGCCTCATTATTCATGAATGTCTCAACATGTTCAAGATTTAGATGTTCTCGTAAGTTGTAGAAACATTTTCCATATTACATAATCATGTTACCTCTTTTCCTCCTCTTCTCACTATCGTAGTGGATCAAGAATTCATTTTTAAGTATATGTTAAATATAGATATTAGCATTTTTTCCCTAGCATCATGTATTAGGTCTGCCAATTTTGTTGGTTATAGTATCTTTATTTAGTATAATTATATCTTGTATCCTAATATCAGATGTCTCTTTAATGTTGGTGTTTTTTGTTAATTTATGCATATTTGAAGTTAATTCGCCTTTGCATGGAGAGAGGGAAGACATGTCACTTTATCATAAAAAGGTTGATTCACTAGATATGCTCGAGCGCGATGAAGACGAATACCCAAGGGAAAACGGACAGCGACAGAGCAACAAGATTGAAATGGAAACTAAATCTGAAAAAAGTACCGAGAGACATCCCGATTTAGTAGATGATCATCCTGGCAAATATAGGTCTACTTTTGATATATTTTCACTTGCGTTTTTGTGCTTTGAGTTCTCTTTCATATCTAGTAATACATTGATGTGCAGGATTAGAAGCATCAGTCCTACAAGAATATTGAGCAGAACTAGTTCCAGTCCAAAAACAAGCTTGAGAAAGACTCCGAGTGTGAGCCCTAGGAGAAGCATGACCCCTAATAGGAGCATGAGCCAAAGTCGAAGTGTTAGTGTAAGCCTTCCGCGTGTCACTCGTGGAAGCAGGAGTTTCAGCAGAAGTCCTATTAAAAGTGGAAGTAGTCCAACTAGAAGTGTTAGCAAGAGCCCAGCAAGTCCCCAAAAGGGAAAAAGCATCAGCCCAATCTCAGTACGTGCCAGACCTCGGCGAAGCAGTTCCAGGAGTCCCACATCATCTCCGCCTCAGGGAAGCCGTAGTCGTAGCCCACCGAAATCCTCATCAAGGAAATCATCTAGAAAACTAGAAAGCATAAGTCCAATCAGATCTCGAAAAAGTACAAGCAGAAGCCCTGTTAGATCATCTCGAAGAAGCATCAGCCGGAGCTCAGGCAGGACCCCTTCTAGGAGTAGTGCAAGTCGAAGTCCAATTAGAGGGAATACAAGAAATAGTCGCCGTAGTTATTCCAGGAGTCCCTTTGGTTATGGTCGTAGGGAAAGGTCACCATATGCAGATCGTGCAAGGAGCATAACTAGAAGTCCCTTGCCAGATGGTTTATCTAAGCAGCGGGTCAGACGGGGACGAGGTTTCAGTCAACAATACTCTAATGCTCGCAGGTACCATTCTTCGGATCGTTCGCCTGTAAGGTCATATCGTTATGGCAGAAGTGAGCGAGACAGGTAATAAGCTATATATGGTTGCTACAGGATGCCACATTGAATGAGTTTTTTTTTAACTAGTTTTGTATTACACATCGTAGATATCCAAGTCACAGGAGATCCCCCAGGCGTCACAGAACTCCGCCAAGAGAAAGAAGTCCTATAAGGTTTGCTTGCTTTTTTACTCTTCTCGATAGGTGTAAATGCAATAATTGATAGCATATTAAATATTTATATACAATTATGTTTAGTAATACTGAAGTGGATAGTTTTTGGATCTACTTTATTTTACATTAGATTTATGGTTAATATATTTTGTTTTTTCCTATACAGTTTGGTGTCATGTACATGAATTTTTGTGTACACATTTGTACTTATTTTGTTTGTTTGGTAAATTGAAATTTTACCGAGAGGAGAGGGGGAGTAAATAAAAGAAAAGAACGAGATGATGAAGTGCACCCTAACATCTGTCCATCCAGGGCATGTTGATTATATAATTATATCAAGTCTTTGTGTGCACACTCATTATATATTTAATCAATCTGTTTGGTCTAAAAATTGAATTTCTTGACAACCAAATATTTCCAAGTCCTTGATATGTTTTAATTAATTGTGACATCTCTGTGCTCCATTGTACTTGCTCCAGATACAGAAGTCGAAGAAGCAGGACTCGTAGTCGGAGTCGTTCACGAAGCCCAATCCGCTACCATAATCGACGTCGTAGTCGATCTCCTGTGGAGACAGCTAGGTACCGTGCATCACCTCGTGCCGAAAGGCGGATTTCACGTCGTAGTAGGAGCCGGTCCCTATCTCACTATTCACGGTCAGAATCACCTAAACGGGCCAGCAAAGAGAAATCTGCATCTTCTGAAAGCCCTCCAGCAAAGAACGGTCTAGTCTCTTATGGAGATGGCTCTCCCAACTCCAGCGAAAGATAAGATGATTGAGTCATTGTTGAACAGTCTGAGTGCAAGTAAAATGGTGAACATGTGGGCTGTGCTGTCTTTATAATATAATGAGTGTTATGTCAGCTGAATTTGAGTTCATGGAGTATTCCAGATATAAATCATTCACGACTGCTCACAATCTTAGTTTAAATTGTGACTTGTGCTTTTGGTGCAATCCCAGGATTTGGATAATTTTCATTAATAGATTAGTAATATTATTGATATACTTTTTATATTTTAATTAGCTAGTCTATTTATTTTGATTATTACAAATGTCTATACTTTGGTAGTCACAAATTTAAATCTATGGATGACTTAATTTCTTAGTCTATATTTTTCTTAATGAGATATAACCAACGTTAGTTGTCCTGACATGTTAGGTTTACATGGTGAACTGATTGCTGGTAGATGATCATGTATAGTTTTAGGAAAATGTATTTTTTATACCAAACTATATTAATTTGTCTGTTTGTCTGTCAAGAACTTTGTGGGATATTTGTTGTTATTGATATATAAAAAAGTAGTAGTACTTTTTTGACCTAAATTTTTTTTAGTACTTTTGGTACATAATATAGGATATGTTTAATTAAAACTTTTATTAGAAAATACATAAACTATAATTGTATTTTGAATATTAAAATGAGTCGAAATCAGGTTGGGTTATTAGTGTATCAAATTTGAGGTTTTTTTTGTTAATATTTGGTACAATCTGTTTGAGTTTTCGAGTCGAATTTGAACTCCTGTTGAATAAGGAAGAAGGTTTCTGTCGAGATTGTTCTCGCAAGAAAGATTCGGACAATGCGTTCAGTATGCAGAAAAAAATGAGTACACACAAAACAATTGCATCGAGTTGGGTGGCAGAATAGTTGTTTCGAAGCTTACTTGTATTATAGATTGCTCCTTGAAATCGTCATTCGTCAAGGGGCATTTTGCTTGCTTCTGTCCTCCGATAATATCAGAGTCCGTAGACAATAGTTTAAGGAAAATTATACTTGCTCCATGTCCTTTTAGTTGTCCACTTCGTTTTTAGTACAGTCAAATTAACTCATTTTTTATTATAATTTAAATATAATATATAATTGAAAAAAATAAAATTTTATATTGTTAAAAAGTATATATAATCTACTTTAAAATGTAATTTTTAGTTTTGTAAAATTATAAACAAATAATTGTTAATTTTTAGTCAAAAATTAATCAACTTGACCCGAAAAAAAATCAAAACGGACAACTATTTATGCAGGGAGGGAGTAATATTTTAGAAAATGAAGAGGGCTTTCCAACGAAATAAACATTGGAACCATCTATAATGCTGTCTTTTTTACTTTGTATTCAAGAAATTATTGTTAATTATATCATGGCTTGTATAGAACACATGAACCATATCTATGTTAAATACTCTTCTCCGTTTACCCATCTAGTACTAGTTTCGCAATGACAACCACCAGGCTACGTGACTCCATCTTTGAGTGTTTGACAGAAGCTAAATCCAACTCTGATGAAGTCAAACAAAGAGCTCTTAAAAACCTTGTGTCCATAACCAAAGTTAGTCCGCAAAACAGAAATTTACTTGCACAAACAGATGAAGCCCTTCCGACCCTTCTCAGCTTACTCGAATCCTCTTCTCCAGTCCTCCAAACTCTCACACTCTCCATTCTATTTAATCTTTCCTTAAATCCTAATCTGAAACACTCTTTAACTGATACCGAAACCATTCATTGCCTCAACTCTTTCATTACTTCTCCAGTTTCCCCGGAGTCTAGCAAAATAGCTGCTTCTCTAATATGTAGCTTGGCAATGTTGGACAAAAACAAAGCCAAGTTTGGAGTAGCTAATACCATTCAGTGTTTAGTCAAGGCGATAGAAAGATCTCACAGAAAGAGCCTTGCTGCTCATCACCTACTTAGTTCTCTAGCAGAGCTCGTGCAGTTCCATGGAAACTGCAGTGTTGCTGTCCGAGCTGGGGCTGTTCCAGTCTTAATCAAACTAGTAGAGAGTGCTGATTGTGAAGATTTAGCAGGAACGTCTCTTGCTATCTTATCTCTTCTAGCTAGGTTTAATGAAGGATTGAGTGCATTGAGGAAAACGGATGAGATTGTGAACATTATGCTTGAGGTGTTAAAAGGGAGGTGCATGTTGAGTAAGGAAGGCGCAGCAGAAGTTCTTATTCGATTGTTTGAGGAAAGTGAAGGGTGTGTGAGAGATGCTTTGCGACTTGAATTTTCATCTGTATTAGCTGATTTATCGGTGAGAGGATCAGCAAGAGCTAGGGAAAGAGCTGGCTTGCTACTGAAGAAGATGATGGAGGCTGACTTGGATACCTACATGGAAGAAAGCCCAATGTATTATCATTGGTAGTTTCTTCATCTTCATTTTTGGTTTAAAATTTAAATTTGTGTTCCTGTTGTAAGCATGGTACCATGTTTACATTTGTTACTCACCTTATAATATTTCAACTCATATTTCTTCAACTCTGTCGTGTTTTTCATGGTTTATGAGGGGCTTCTACACAAATTACAAATAGCTTGTTTCTTTTAACTGAAATCATCACCAAGCTCAGAAAATTTAACATTAATGTTATTATATATTATAAGTTACGATATGTTACTAAATAGTTTATGAGAATAAGATATGTTATCAAATAGTTTATGAGAATAAGAAACCTGGGATACATGTTAGATAACTTTTCTGAGATATTGAATAAAATGACTTCATATTATAAAAGACTTTCTTTATTTTTTAGTTTATTTGATAAAATAAACTAAAAAATAGAGAGCAAGTGTAATTGTTTAGGTTTATCAAGCCAAGTTAAACATAATATATTTCTCTACTTTTTTTGGTGTGTGTTTTCCTTAAAGGATTTGAAAAAGAAACTTGTTGTAGTTATATTCCATAGTAGGATCTTGTGTGGATTTTATGATCTTTCCTAACCGGGATTTGTCCCTCTTAACCCTATAAAGTGTGTCATGATTAAAAGCATGCATATGACATTATTTTATTTGGTAAAGAACAAGAGATAAAGAGAGGTAACTAACTTGGATGTTCTTTACATCCTGTCTCAATAGCTCTTTTGGACGACCTGGTTAAAGTTTTGATCCTATTTTCTGAATGTACTTGAAACCGATTTTCTACGGGTGGGACATATGGATGGTCACCATGATGATCATTGTCAACTTCAGCCATGGTGGCCCTCTTTGAAGTGATATTATCAGACAATGTAGAAGCAGCCACTCCTGCAGGTAATTCCTCACTCGCTCCCTTTGCGGACACAGTGTATTTTCATTTGCATTACCTGCAACTGCATCAAATTCGGCCAAAGAATTAGAAGGACGAGTTCTCCCATCATTACTTCCATCAGGATGAACTCTAAATTGCATTTCAGAGTTTGAAAGATTCAACCAAGGACTCCTGTCTTCTTCATAGTTGTATCCATCATCTCTGTTAATCATGTAGAATTTCTCTGTATCAAAATTAGCTGATGCAACATCCTGGTATGTACCAGAAAAAGCTGCACCTTGCTTTTTAGTTGAGTGATTAGAAAGATTCTGGCACTCTCCAACTGCATTACAGTTTCCATCAATTTCACTTTTTTTTACTTTTTTTCCCAGTTGCTACTGGGAAGTTGAGCTTCTCAAAGCCAGTATGATAAAAAATGTCAACAACAAATTGAGAATTCCTAATATAGTGGAATGTCAGAACATATCCCCCGTGATCTTCATAAAACTCATTCCATCCCTCTCTAAAACCCAATCCACCATCTGTATTGTCTAATGTTACTTCCCACCGCTGACCATTAGTGTCCTGAAGTATATGATTTTGTCCAGCAACCAGAACTGGAATAGCTTGAGAAATTTTTGGAGGCAAACACTGCAAAGATACGGAAGTTAAAAATATTATTTCGTTGATGAGGACTTCTGCATCAGCGACTAACCAAAAGCCATCACAAGGAAATACACACATAAGACATTAGTGACTTGGATGCACAGGACCAAGTTCACCCTTCAAAACACAACTGGCCTTTGGAATAGTTTACATCTATCAAGTAAAATACCTCCTAGTCTAAGTCTAAACGGAACTATAAGCTTCTAAGGGTTCATGGCATCGTAACTTCTGTAAATGCCCTTTCAGGTATGTTTATAATCTTTCTTCTTCTTACAACAGTTTATTGCTGTGCAAGATATAGTAATAATTACATAATCCAATATATATTGACATCCCTTCGAAACCATTCAATTATCCGCAAATATTTCTTTCCTTTTGGATGTATAATCATGTAAACATTCTTTCATTACTCATCATTATTCTGCTACAGATAGTTTTAGCACAAATAACAAAGGAAGATATAGGCATTAAAATTTGCAACAAAAATTATCTATATTCATTTCATCATTTGAACAAATACCAATTCTTTCGAAAAATCGTAATGTTTATCACCGCCCATATCTCTCTATAGTCTATACCCTTTCACATACACATGAATAAATATATTAATGATCACATACTAATATGGTCATATTATAAGCAAAATAAATACGAAGATGTGAGTTTGATGATGTTATACATAGAGTAATACTGAAAAAGTAAAAAATTATATGTACCTGGCCGGAGTTGGAACTAAAAGAATACGACGTACACCTAGCTAGATTTTCTCTCCTGTGTGTTTTGTTTGTACAAACAGCGCACTCCATGGTATCTTATGTTCGGACATATCGATCCCCTGTTATCTCCAATCAGATAAACTTTTTTTCAAATATAATCAACTTTTTATTAAATATATTATTATTTTTTCAATCCCACTCATTCTTATTTTTTTCTCTCATATATATATACTAAATTGGTAATGGGTTTTACACGGAAAAAAAGAAGAGAGAATCGACAATTCCATATAGATGGACAAATTTCTACTCCAAGCGAATAAGGGAAAAAATCAAATTAACGAAGACATTTATGTATTATAAATCTTATTAGAATTGCAAATAAGTCGATACACTTAAAAATAGTTTGATATTTAATTCGAAAAAAGTTTTATTGACGTTCGATTTGGTTTGTAAATTAAATGAACATATTTTAAAGATATTTCATAAATTAGTCGAATTTGAGTACGATATAATTTGATTCGTTCACGAAAAAATTCCATGTTTGTGATCAGATTCGTTAATACAACCTGTGAACATGATTTGTGAACAGGCTCATCAACATACTTCGTTCGTTAACAAGTTTAAAATAAACTTGTGAGCATGTTTCATGAAAAATAGATAGTGAAGGATTATGTATATATTTCATATTCTGTAAACATTATATTTATGAATAATTTATCTATTCGAGTTTGCCTTGACTTTTAGAGCAGCTCGATTAATAGCGTCCAAAATTACTTTTGCCCAGCGAACAGCTTCGCATATGGATAAGACATCAACATACTAGAAGAAAGAGCTTTTACAAAATCTACTTTCAGATGAAGGCAAAAGCACTCGATCAATTATATAGAAGCATGTGAGCTCCTTGGAGTGCTCCTTTTTAGTATTAGTGTTCTTCCGATTCTTTTTTATTATTGCATTCTTCCAACTTCTACGTGTGTGCAACTTTAAGGGCCTTTTCACAGATGCAGTCTGCATAAATGTAGCAAAGATTGGGGCTAACTCTGAGTCGGACTAGTTTTTTGGTAATTTATACAACAAATAATTTCTCAAATGATCTATTATCAAGCTTTGAGAACAAATATACACCAAATAATTTTTGCAAGCAATTAAAAAATTCATCTTGATTATACCATCCACAGGATTTTTCTATAAAATGTAAATTATTGTTCAGGAATTCAAATGCTACTGCATGGTCCAAAAAAAATTTAAACATAGAACACAGGGCAAGAGTATAACTATATATCCGAAAAGTGATGAACGATTCCAGGGTACATATCATTATAACTATGCTGAGTCTGAAATTGGAGCTTGAAAGGTAATCTATCTCACTTTCTATTAACATCAACCCTGAAGATGCTCTTCGGTACATTCTCAAGTGTAAAGGCACATTCATCTCCTATTCGCAGACTATTTGACATGAAAAAGTTCTCCCAGCCGCTTGTCAAAGCTTTAATACCAAGTTTGTTATGGTAGAGAACAGGCCAGACTAATTTATTCGGACCTTCAAGGTTTATTACCTTCTTTAAGATGCCCGCCCATAATGTGGCTGATTTCGGCAACTCCTGCTCAAGTTTTATGGAAAGAGTATTATGAAAAAAGAGAACAAAAAATAGGCCCCTTCATGCACTTGAGAAATGCATACGTTAACTACACATAGCACCCGAAAGCCCAACTAGCATAAATTTTATAGTAACTAGACAAATGTATATAATTTTTACCCCCATCAAACCTATAAATCTCTGGCAAGCCAACGGAATAATTCAATTTTTTTTAACAAGGGAACGTGAAAGTAGTGGATTACAGGGAACCCTCAAGTATGAACATAAAAAGAAATTCAGACCATTCATCATGGATGAAAGTATGAAACTATGGCATGAGTGACATTTAAGTTGATGTAAGCCAAGGGAAAACACAAAGCTCTTAGATACAAAAATAAATGTGTGTTGAATTACATTCAACATGTCCTACATGACTTTGCACAGCTTTTCGACATATTTTATATTGCTGTAGTCACGTGTTCAATATTACAAATCATAAATAAACTTGTTACAAATGAATTTCATTTATTTTAGTCACTAGTCAGGTAGAGTCAGGCTTTACCAATTCATATTAGTTTTGTCTTTTTGTTCTACGAGAAGTATTTCATTATTGCCATTTATAGTTATATATTGTGATTTAGAACTACTCCAAGGTAGGTTCATTGATGTTTTTCACTTTAAGCACAACTCCAAGGTAGATTCACCGTAAAAAGTGATACAATGATAACCTAAGAATTTACCATTTTCCAGGTTGTCTAATGACAAAAACAAATTAAAAGCTGAAATATGATGCAAAGCAAGGAAGGTTGCACATTTGAAAGGATTATGTGAAAGTGCTTTACATCCTTCACATCAAAATGCCAAACCTCTTGATTCTATATTAGCATATTACTTAACAGAAAGAAAGTTTTTTTTTTGGTTTTTTGCTAACAAAAGAAATTAGTTAATTAGCTTGTTTTAAACCTTGAAACAACTATCATGTGCCATGAGCACCAGACCAAGGATAAAAAACTATTTTAAGTAGGCAAAGAACCATTCACTTCTAGGTACTGACAAACAACAGTAAAAAATGAAGTAAATAACATACCAAGAGCTCATGGCTTCCAACAATGGCCGTGAAAGAAAAAGCAGATGCATTCACAGGTTCAGTTTTCATTACTTTGCGGGATTCATTATTTCTTTCGTTCCCGCTGAAAATCTGATCTGACCTATTATTAAAGTTTGGATGTTTTTCTGCAAGATTGCGAACAAATGTTGATATGCAAACCTAACAAGTATAATGGAACTCATAAAAACATATAGGCGATTTACCTAACTCCATTAGCTCTGTTTTAGGTAAGTTCACAATCTCACCTTAACATTACATTACTACACGAGTACATTTCTTTTAAAACAAGAACTTTACTGGAAAAATTGCAGTCACTACAACTCTACAAGCACTACTGGCAAGATGTGTGCATCAGGAAACACAGACTTTCATTGATACTAAAATAGGTCAGCAGCTTGCAAAAACACATGGTTTGAATGTCAATATTATCGAAGATGTAATGCAGTTAAGCACTTAAGCTAAGTGGAGCCAAACATCATTTGCTCAAGCTCCTTCTATAACTTGATTGAGAACTAGCTAAAGCTACTGAAGAGTAATAAATTTTGGCTTGTTAGAGCTGATATCTAGCAAGCTTCCTAGAAGATCAAGTTTAATTGGGTTACGGTTTATTAAGTGAAGTTGAATATTATATGATTCTCTTCTTTCTCTTGGTGTGGTTTTTTTCTTATAGGATTTAAAATGAAACTTGTTGTGGGTATAGTAGTAATACTATTTAGTATATTCCATAATAGGATTCTGTGTGTGAATTTTATTATCTTTCCTAGCCGAGCATTGTCCCTTCTAGTGTATAATGTATAAGAGCATGCATATTACTGTGCTCGACATTTTTTAATATGGAGAGAAAATAAGAGAGATAAAGGGAAGTAACTAACTTGAACGTTTACTGCTTCTTGCAGTCTCCTCAATAACTCTCTTTGTTGACACTGTTGAACTTTTGGTCCTATATTTTGAATTCACCCGATCCCTTCCATGATTATCATTGTCAACTTCTGCCACATTCTCCCTCTCTGAAGTGATATTGTTATTGTTAGACAATGTAGAAGCAGCCACTTCTGCAGGCGGTTCCCCACTCACTACCTTTGCCGATACTGGTTTCTCATTTATAATACCTGCACCTGCATCAGATTCTGCCGAGGTATTAGGACGAGTTCTCTTATCACTACTCCCATCAGGATCAACTCTAAATTTCATTTCAGAGTTTGAAAGATTCAACAAAGGATTCCTGTCTTCCTCGTATTTGGATCCATCATCTCTGTTAATCATGTAAAATTGCTCTGTATCAAAATTCGCTGATGCAACATGCTGGTTTTCATCATTTCCATTTTCTAAATTCAAAAGGTTATTCTTGGACATCAGTTGGCTTTCTGTTCTAGCTTCAGAGTCTGACGTGCCAGAAAAAGCTGCACCTTGCTTTTTGGTTGAATGATTAGGAAGATTATGGCATTCTCCAACTGCATTAAAGTTTCCATCAATTTCATTTCTCTTTCTTTTTTTCCCATTTCCTATGGGAAACTTAAGCTTCTCAAAGCCAGTTTTATCAAAAATTTCAACAACAAAGTGTGAATTCATGATATAGTGAAATGCTAGAACATATCCCTCACTCAAGCCATGATCTTCATAGAACTTATTCCATCCCTCTCTAAAAGCCAAGTGACCATCTTTAATGCCTAATTTGACTTCCCACCGCTGACCATTAGTGTCCTGAAGAATATAATTTTCTCCAGCAACCAGAACTGGAATAGCTTGATAAATTTTTTTAGGCAAAAACTGCAAAGATATGAAAATTAACAAGTATTATTTGTTGATGAGGACTTCTGAACCAGTGACAACCCAAAAGCCAACATCACAAGGAAGAAAACACATGAGTCACCCTTGAAAGGAGAGAGGCAGAGGCAGAAAAGGTCTGTTAAAAATTTGACGGCACTGCTATTGAGAATTTACTTTCCTCTGAATGCATATAAATGCAAATTCACAAGGGGTAGGTTCCTTTTCACAACTGTTCTATATAAAACTTCACGGAATAGTACCAGACGACAAAGTACTAGAGCTAAAGTTCCAGATGAACTATAACTGCTTCAATCTTTGTTATGCATATCACTATTATAATTTCTGGTTTATTTTGTGGTAACACAATCAACTTAAAAGCCGAAAATCACCAAGTTTTATCAAGAGAGGAACCTCTTAATCTAGAGGAAACTACAAGCTACTAAAGCTTCATAGCATCATAGCTTTTGGGCAAGTGTGTACATACCCCATGCCCTTTCATGTCAATTTATAATCTTACTTGTTCTTATGCCAGTTTATAGCCATATAAGATATAATATATTAATATATCTAATAAAATATATATTAGCCAGGTACTATAATAATTAACATAATCCAATATATATTTTGACATCCTTTCAAAAATCGAAACCATTCAATTACCCAAGTATATCTTTACTTTTGGATGTATAATCAAGTAAAATATTTTTTCATTATTCTGCTACATACAGTTCGAGCAAGTAACAAAGGAATATAAGGGATTATGCATTAAAATTTGCAACAAAAATGTTTATATTATTTTCAGCATTTTCATTATTCATGAAAACAAGGACAAAAGAAGGAATGTGCTTTAATTATCAAGTGTGATAGAGAAGAGGAAAACACAGAATTTAATGAATGAACCTAATAGATAAAGTTGAGCAATTTAAAAAATACCAGATCTTTCGAAATATCGTAACCTCCAAAAAGGATTTTGTTAAAAGTGGTAACCAGAGGTGATGGGTCTGTTTTCTTTCCATGAATCAATGAACACTTGTGTTTGCACTCGTCACATGCTTCTCTATCACCCATATCTCTGTTTTTGCACAACCGAAATATGTAGCTGCAATACCCTTTTACATATTAATAATCACACACTAATATGGGCATATCATAAGGGGAATAAATACGATGATGTAAAGAGAATGAAATACGAGCTCAAAAATCAAATATTATAGACAAAAGAAAAGGATAGCTCTAGGATGATTTAGCTATCTTCCAAACATGCAATGAGAAAATGAGTGACTTGATCATCAATCACATTAAGACAAAGTACTCGAAACTCTATCTCGCGTAAATAATAATCCCTTTGCAAAAAAGAAAAGGTTTTCACACTTAAACTAGTATACATTCTACAAGAGGAGTAAACAACTAGATCAAGAATCCCTAGCATTAATTGTAACCTAGCCCTCCTCTCAATAACAACAAAAGTTGAACGGTTAAATTAAAACACTAAATCAAGAAACTTGTCCATGTATGTAGATATGCAAAGTGGGCCTGCCGGGATAGTAAGAGGGCCCCAGACCGAGTAGCATAGAAAACCCTAATTTCCAACATGAAAAAAGGATATGAAAAATCATAAAGACAACACAGTTTAGCATTTTAACCTGCATATATAAACAATCTAACAAGTAGAAAAGCCTCACCTAGATATATATATATATATATATATATATATATAAACACTAAACGATTATAATTACAGTAGATGATAAATATATATACACATATGTTATTAAGTACTATTATGCATGCATGTGAGTCTGATGACGATGTTACATACGCAACGAAAATACCTTGTCAAACCTATAATTTTCTGTGTGCCTAACTCTAATCAGCGCAGTCCTTCCACCTCCTCCAAAAAGTAACGTCTGCAGACTCTGCACTCGATAACGGTGCACAGTCTTATGCTTTTCTATTTTTTTACAATATCCCTATATTTATTCCCAAACTGATTGCGTATTAATTTTATTGGTCTAATTCTTTTATTTTATTCCATTTTTCTTGTAAAATATCGTTTGGTATTGCTGTTCCACACCCCTACAACAGCTTTTTACTCAAAAACTATAGAAAAGTGTTTGGTAAATTATAAAAACTGATGCGTGGAAAAATATTTTTAGTTTAAAAAATGTTGTTAGCAAAAACATGGCTCCCATGTTTTTGAAAAAAACTGTTTTCAGTTTTTGCAGAAAGTAGCTATCAGTTTCATTATCAAACCTTCCCAAAAACATTATTTTTATATATTATCTCTCAAAATATGTATAAATCAAAAAAATTACCAAACAGTCATCTGATTTTCCTAACAACACTTTTTTCACCAGCACTTTTTCTCACAGCACAGCAGTTTTCAGAAAACTCCAAAACGGAGAAATAGTTATTCAATTTGATAATTTAATTCTTTTAATAATAAATAAATTTTTAGTTAGTTTTTATATTTATTAGAAATCAAACCTTAAGGAGATGAATATAAAAATGATAAACTAAACCACATATCAATACCGAGAGATAGTCAAAGTCATTTATTTGTAAGAATATAAATCTATTTATTTAAAAAAAATCACATATCAATATCCATATTAAATTATTTACATTAATTATATGTAGGATAAATTGTAATATAATTTATATATTAATATTTATATAATTATATATAATCAAATTAAGATTTTATTAAATTAGCAAGTACAAAATCTACCTTCACTTATTAAAGTACTGGTAGAGAAGCGTGTGAAAGCAGCATCTAAATATTTTTTCTAATTTTTAAATAAATTTTATTATATATATAAAAGAAAGAAGAATTATTAATTAAATTTTAATTTTGAGAATAAATTTTTTGAAATTACTTTAAAAAAATTATCTGAGATAATATAGTAGAATGACCTAATTTTATGCTTTTACGTATGTATGCATTTAGAACTATAAAATTATTCACTTTTTTATATATATCATATCATATATAAATATTCTATCATGTTTATATTAACTTTTAGTCTATCACCTCAGATAAATTAACCTATGTGTCATGTCGTTTAATTTAAAATTGAATCTAAAATAAAATAATAAACCATATATTCTCGAAAGATGCATAGCCATTCTTGCAATGTGATAAATATAAAAGTTTGAAAATAATAAGGATTTCTTATAAACAAATCAACAAAAAAACCAAAATAGCAAGATTAACTCAACTCTTATACAATTTTTTTTCTTTGGTGAAACATTGACTAATATAAAATTAGTCCTTTCATAAATGTCATAATTTCTTTATTCTGAAAACTCAATTCAATATAAGTGTAATTTATACAAAATAAAATAAAATTAATTTATAGGAAAAACTAATTACTTTGTTATATAATACTTAAATTTATGTGTTATGTAACAAACTTCATAAAATAAATAAATAAATATTGAACCCACACTAACGTTTTGATTTTGTTATTACACACGTTAACAACATACTAAGCACAGTGGTCAAGAATTTTAAAAATTATTATGCTCAGGATATTAAATTACATAAAAATAAATGTGTCATGGTCCTGACAATCGCATGGTCAGGGACCAGTTAACAAACCATCAGTGTTGTTGCCGTGGGATGAAACCAGGAATGGGCCGAATTTTAAAAAAAAAATCCCCCTTTCCGCCCTTATTAACCACGAAAAGATTGCATATATGACTCCGCGCTTAAAAACCGCGGAAAGACACTCTCGCCCTTAAACCCAAGTTAATGTTTTTTGTGTAGTTTCTTGATTTCCAAAGGAGGCAAAAAAGAGAGTGAAGAAATCTTGGATTGTGATAAGTGTTTTTTTATTAATTTTGTGTATATTATGGCGGATAAAATGTTTGCTAAGTTTGTTTCTAGAAAAAATCTAAAAAGATTGTATTAATGTTGATGATGAACTAGATGTAAATGTTCATGATTTGGGTAGTAAATTCATATTTAATGAAGGTTTAGATGTTGAATATGTAACTAATGGTGAAGAAATACATGTGGTTGAAAAATATGATGAAGATGAAATTTTAAATGAGAAAAACGAGGCTTTTGATCATGGAGGAAAATAGTGAAAATGATGATATTATAGTTCCTTACTTACATTAAAAATTAGATAGTCTACAAGCAGCGGAAAATTCTTTTAGGGCTTACTAAAGAACGGTTTTGAATTAAAATTCAATTGACATAAAAGCGTGCTAAAATTGATGAAATATATGCTCACACGTATGTTTGTAATTTAACGGGTCAAAACAAATGAAAAAAAGTGTTGTTGTGAATGAGAAAAAAACAAGTCATTGAGAGATAACCGAACTTGAATTAGAACATAATCACGAAATTATTACCCCTTCGAAAATGAATATGATTCAACGAGAGAGACATGTTAGTGTGACCCAACAAAATCTAATGAATACTCTACATATGTCGGGTGTTCCTCCTAAACAAACGATGAACATTTTTAGTAATTTAAAAGGTGGACCGCAAAATATTGACTTTGATGACCAACATGTTAGGAATGTGTTACGCGACTTTAGGAAAAACAAATTAGATGTTTGTGATGTTCGAAAGGGTTAGATTTGTTGTATCATTTGAATGAAGAAAGTGGTGGTAAGTTTTTTTATAAAAACGTTACTTGATGAAGGAAAACGTTTGAAGAGATAAAGTACGTTCAAGTTTTGAATGGATTCTAAGTACATGGCTAAAAACATTCATCCCCTCGCTCATTGATGTTGTCCTTTGACCCGCCGAAAAAATGTTTCGAGTATATGCCTTGATCCATTTATGCTTCAATTGGTACAACCCTTGTAGTCATGCATTATCTTCCAACTTATACTTGAGCGCCAAAACTTTCCAATTTTCCTAAAAAACATCCTCGGTCATTAAGTTATAAATGCAATTGTTGAAATCCACCTTGAAACTCTCCGGATGCTTAGAATAGTAACTTGCAAGTTTTCCGAAAATTTGTTGATAATGTGCCATGAGCACAACAAATGGGTGGTTTAAGGTAGTTGTGAAGTTATTGCACCAGCCATGGCTTGATCTTGATCAGTAATTATAACAAAGGGATGTTTGTCTTCAACGGCCTCAAGCCATGTACGTAGAATCCATTCAAAACTTGAACGAACTTCATCCCTCATGAGTGCAAAACCAAAAATTACCGATTGATAGTGATGATTGACCCCAGTGAAATGAACAAATGACATGACATATCTATTGGTTCAGTATGTTGTATCAAATGCTACCACATCACCAAAAATTTTATAATGCGGATCTACCCATACAAGACTTTTCAAACATTTTCCTTCATCAAGTAACGTTTTTATAAAAAAACTTACCACGACTTTCTTCTTACAAACGATACAAAAAATCTAACCCCGCTTGAGCATCACAAACATCTAATTTGTTTTTCATAAAGTCGCGTAACATGATCCTAACATGTTGGCCATCAAAGCCAACATTTTGCGTCCACCTTTTAAATTACTGGTTTGTTTAACACCTTAACATATGTAGTATAATAACTCAAACCCACAACTGAACGTATACCAAGCCCAACAACCCACCATAGGTCAGCCCAAAAGAGCTAGCAATTTGGTATGCATTATTTGTTGAATTGTCCTTATAAAGGGCCCAAACACACACTTTTTATTCGATGTTGGATGTTACAAACACCCCACCTTATTGGGTCGACGTCCTCGTTGATTCCACTAACAAACTTACAGAACCCGGGCAGTGCCTTAGCACTTCCGGCCGTGTATGCCTTTGATATCATTTATAACAACCTAAGCCCACAATTGAACGCATACCGGACCCAACAACCCACCACATGTCAGCCCAAAAGAGCTAGCAATTTAGTATACATTAGTTGTTGACTTGTCCTTATAAAGGACACAAACACACACTTTCTATTCAATGTGAGATATTACATGTAGAGTCTTCGTTAGATTTTGTAGGGTCACACTAACATGTCTCTCTCGTTGAATCAAATTCATTTTTGAAGGGGTAATAACTTCATGATTATGTTCTAATTCAAATACGGTTATGTCTCAATGACTTGTTTTTTCTCATTCACAACATGCATTCTAACTCTACAACCACTTTTAGGAAGGATATTACAAAGTTGTTTATCCTTTTTAGTACCTAAACATACCTCATCAACAACACTTTTTTCCATTTGTTTTGACCCGCTAAATTACAAACATAAGTGCGAGCATATATTTCATCAATTTTAGCACGCTTTTGTATCAATTGAATTTTAATTACAAAATCGTTCTTTAGTGCATAAACCCTAAAAAATATTTCTAATGCCTTATAGACTATCTAGTTTTTTATACAAGTAAGGAACCATAATATCATCATTTCACTATTTTCTTCCATATTATCATATGATCAAAAGCCTCATTTTTCTAATGCAAAATTTCATCTTCACCATATTGTTCAACCATATGATTTCTTCACCATCATCATCAACAATAGTTACATATTCAACATCTAAACCTTCATTAAACATGAATTTACTATCCAAACTATCAACATTTACATCTACTTCATCATCAACATTAATACAATCAATTTTTTTTTAGAAAACAAACTCAACAAACATTTTATCCGCCATAATACACACAAAATTAATAAGAAACACTTACCACAATCCAAGATTTCTTCAAACTCTCAACCACTCTTTTTTTTGCCTCCTTTAGAAATCAAGAAATTACAACAACAAAATGAAAGTGATCAACTAGGGTTTAAGCGCGGAAAAGGTAAATGTCATTTTATAGTTTAACATATGTCGTTTCATGCAATCAGCCTTTTCTCAGTTAAAAAAACACGGAAAGACCGTCTTTCCGCGGTTATTAAAAAACACAGAAAGACTATCTTTCTGTGGTTAATAAGCGCAGAAAGGGGGAATTTTTTTTTAAATCTAAGCCGTTCTTCGTTCCATCCAACGGCAACAACACTGATTGTTTGTTAACTAGTCCTGTCAGAGTGTCAGGGACCTGACCAGGACCCAAAATAAATTTACATACAGACACAATGAAGAGTAGAGACATATAGTAAATAAATAAAAGTTTTGATTGTTACCTCTCCAATATCAAGACCCGCCCGCATCATCATATAAAAAATTGACAATAATGGAGTTACAGAACAATCGAGCATAATTGATATTATATAATATGAGAAAATATACCAGATTTTTTTTAGGTTTCAAGCGTATGCATTGTTGTAACTTCCGATGTACATACAGTCATACACACTAGCAAGCTATGTTTTTTTCAAGTCCTTTTCATTTGCTAATTGTTTGTCTGAAGCATGGTTATCACGTCGTCCGACTAGTCACGACTAGTCGTCGACTAGTCGGTAAGTCGACAAACCAGAAAAAGTCGAGCAGCGACTTGTTTTATTAGTCGACCCATGGATAAAACCCGGATCCAACCCTGAACCCGGCCCGAAATCCCGATCCAGAAGCAGGAGAAGCAATAGAGAAGCAGGAGAAGAAGAAGGAGGAGGAGAAGTAGAAGAAGAAGGAGGAGGATGAGGAGGAGGGGCAGAAGAAGAAGAAGGAGGAGCAGCAGCAGCAGCAGAAGGAGCAGGGCGGCAGGCGGCGGCAGGCGGCGGCAGACAGCAGAAGAAGAAGAAGAAGAAGCAGAAGAAGAAGAAAGAAGATCTGGAAGAAGAAGAAGAAGAAGTCTGTGTGTATATGTGTATGTGTATCAGTGTATGTGTGTGTATAGTTGCAGGTGTTTGTGAGTTGTGAGATACAAATCAACCCATATTTTTTTCATGGGCTGGGCTCAAGTTGTTTGTTACATAAGGATTCGGTACCAGTCCAATAACTAAACCCAACTGAATACTTGTGAATTGTGATTTTATATATTTATCTACTTGCAAAATTTTTATGAACGATGACTTTTTTTTGAAAATAACGATGACATATGTTTTATAAATTTTTTTCATTCAATGTAAAATTAAATTAAATTTATTTATGCATTTCTAGTATTTTTCAAGTACATTTTGTAATCCGTTATTGTTTTTTGATTATTAGCATACAAAATGTTTATATTCACAAAATTTAATGTAATGAATATTGCTCTATTTTTAAGTTTGGAATCGAGTATAGTATGTAATATCAGAAGTATTTATATTTTTTATATTTAGAGATTCAAAATATGGAAAAAAGGCTTATTGATTAACATGAATATTTGAAAAAAAGGATATACAATATATTTAAAAAATGTTTAAATTATTTAAAAAGGCTTATTGATGAATGTTTATAGGAAATAATCAATGGAGATTGAAAATTAATATATGTTTATCGATATTATATTTTATAAATATATAAATATATATATGCACTACTTTTTACGACTAGTCACGACTAGCCAATTCCACGGTACCCGAGCGCCGAGGCTCGACTTGCCGACTTAATAACCTTGGTCTGAAGTTTAATTTAGGAAGGAATTAATAATCAGAAATTCAGCTCTCTCCAATCTCCCATTTATGTTTGCCCAGTGAGTGTATCATTATTGCACACCGCAAGATCCCAACAATGAGCTCTACACTGCAAAAAACATTTATTTATTCAAAGACTTGCTGTATTTTTCACAAGCATAAATTATCAGCAAAATATTACAAATAGAATATGTTTGATCATCTTTTAAAGTTCAATTACAAATACTTTTAGAAATGGTAATGCAACCTGAACCAGAACAGTTATCTTGTAATTACTAGTATGTTTTCAGCTTAGCAACGTACAGAAAGCAAGGCCGCCTGCAACTTCTTACTCCCCCGCTAAAATATTTTCCTATATGGGAGAGGGTCATCTTCGATAAAACAATGAATGGCTAGATCTATTTTACTTTTTGTAGAAAAAACCTTGCATCATTTGAATAAATATCTCATGAAAGAAGTATCCTCTAACAAGTCCTAAGCATTCGGACGATATAAGGGAAAAGGGTGATAATTCGAATCCATTATATTTTTATAGTTACATGTCTCAAACTCCTTCTGTTAAAAGTAAACGATAATTAGCTCAGATGGTTAAAAAAAATTGAAACATCTCAGTGACCACAGAAAATTAGAAATTGAGTTCTACTTTCCTTTTTAGACTGCAAACTAACATTTTGCAGTCCTATTTATCCGTACTGATGTTTTTGGTCTATCCGAGCCCATAAGTTTGTGTCCTGAATCTATTATCAACCTAGTTAGCATTTCACCTAGGAAGAGGACCCCTCTTTTAGAATGCTACTTCTATCCCTGTTCATCGATATCAATTTTAATGAAACCAAACTTTCTGCAGAAAAAGACTTTTTACAACAAGTATAAGAATACTGACACATATATACGACTTGGTGATTGTTTCTGTGTGATGAAAATAATGGCCATTTTCAGTAGTATGTAACACAGCAATGAAAAACAAACCAACTATTTTTCCAATGTAAAATGTCAATACAAATTTTGCTACATAAAGAAGTTAAAAGGTCCTTACCTTGGTTTTGTATCTTTTAATCGTTATTCTTCTAGACTTGATTACATTTGCCTTGAAGTCCTTCATCTTGCATGATTCCACCTTCAGGTTTTCTTTGTTATCTGCCAAAAGTATAAATAGCAATCTGAACAATCAATTAGCACTGAACAATACATATCATAATTGAATGTAGTCGTATTTATGAGATCTATTGAGTACAGCTATCTCGAAGTCTTAGAATGTCCTGATCAATGAGTAGACTTCCCAGCAGGTTAGACACATTATAACACATTATAATATTAACATCTACATGCAATAAAATAGAGAGTGGAAGAAAAGAAAAGAACCCAAGACTTGATTTTGCAGAGTACTATCTACTCGACTCAGAGTACACCTGCAAAAGAAGTCATAAAAGCACCATACTTGCACATATTGTCTGAAACAAATATTCTTAGTCTGCTAATCCGTTTCCCAAGTACAATGCTTTCAACGGTGGGAGATGTCAATGGTAAGTTTTCAACCGCCTGGATTGCAAAATGTAATGGACCCACAGAAGCCATGTGTGGTTATATATTAGGCGTAAGAATAAAGGTTCATTGAAGGACAAGGGGCACTATGGAAAATTAACAGCAAAATGGTTGAATAAGGGGCTAAAAGATGAGGGGAGAAAGGGTAGAGGCATGCATATTGTGCGAGATTAAGACTCTTGAAAGCTTAGAATCAAGTCTATCTTCAAGTTTTTTACGCATAGCAGACCCTATTGTATCTGAGTCATTGATAAATATCCTTAAGTTCTAGTGAAACTTATTAACTTATTCTCTTAGCTGCATTAATAAGTCAACTTCTACAGATTTGTGTGGTAGTCTATCGCACAAAACCATCAACTCATAAGAGAGAAACCGGTTGGATTATTTCTGCTCATGCCGGTAAAGCCCAATTGCTGCCTTTGTGGTTGGTGGTGGGCCCTCGAGAAGATAAAGACTTGGTGCAGCCACACAAAAAAAAAAAAGAGAGAAAATTACAGAAAACTTGTGTTGAAGAAGATATTGCTCACGCTTAGCAAAAGAAAAAAAGAAGAAGAGATATTGTCCACTTTTAATCAAGAAAAAATAGAAGATCCATTAATATTTCATTTGAGCTAAGTTTTTTTCATCCCCCACAATAGTTTATCTACAATATGAGCATAAGAGCATTGAGATCTGTGTTCTCTGTTTCTGGACGAGTTTGTTTAACCAACTTATTTCAAGTTTGTTTGACTACACAACCAAAAAACGCCTATTTATAAGGATATTGTACTAATCAGTAATCGGCACATGTTTTTCCTAATTTATTTTGAGGTCACCTATACATCAGTCTGCCCTGTTTATGTGATCATGCCATTTCAGTTTTCTTTTTTAGTTCATTAAAATGATGTAAACAAGATTGCCCCACACACATGCACACATATAGACTACAATAATTATGACAATTGGTGCCATGGAAAGTAGACACACCCGGAAGCCAATTATGAGGGTTGACACCAAAGTGAAAATTAACAAGGAATCAAAGATCAGAAAGCACTCAAAACTTCTTTCTTCTAGTTTGTATCTTCCTGTTCATATACTCTTCCAAAGCAGCACCTGCCTCAACTATCTTTGTGTGAGGCTTTATATCCACCTTCAAAACTTCTTTCAACATAACCTCCACTCCCAAAACTTCATCCTCTGCGTCGCAAATACGAGATACTATCTCTGCCCAAGTATCTACGTGAGGAGCTTCTCCAAACCTCAGCATTTCAACTAACAGCTCGCAAGCTTCCTTGATCTTACCAACATTACACAGGCCCTTTATTAAAACATGAAAAACTGAAAAATGTGGAGAAAAACCTTTACATATCATTTCCTTGGTATACTTACTGGCTTCATCGTACAAACCCTGGTTACATAACCCACCAACTAAAGTCCGATAAGAAACCAAATTGGGTAAACAACCATTTCTATACATATCCTCAAGAACTTTAATTGCATCAACTGCCTTTTTCTCCCGACAAAACCCAAATATAACTGTATTATAATGAACAATATCCGGATTACATCCTTTCACCTTCATTCTACAAAGAAGCTTATACGCCTCTTTGAGTTTCTTCTTCCTACACAAACTATTCAATAAAGTGGTATA
Source organism: Oenanthe sinensis (assembly GCA_028671895.1). Taxonomy (NCBI): domain Eukaryota; kingdom Viridiplantae; phylum Streptophyta; class Magnoliopsida; order Apiales; family Apiaceae; genus Oenanthe; species Oenanthe sinensis. The sequence continues at coordinate 5,480,720 of CM053795.1, read as the reverse complement.
ACTCAACGCATCGGGAACAAACCCTTTATTCAACATATCCTCTAACAAATCAACCGCCTTGCTTACCTGACTCCTCCTACACAACCCTTGCATTAATATTCTATACGACTCAATATCGGGAACCAAATCCCTCTTAAACATTTCATTAAACAACTTATAAGCAATACTCAAATCACCATTCAAACAAAAAGCAGACATCAATATATTATACGATTCGACATTAGCCAACACACCATACCTATGAGCTGACCTAAACAAGTCCAATGCAGGCCTGAGAAAACCACGGCGAGCAACAAGAACTCTCAAAATAGCATTAAGATGTTTAGGCAATGGCTTGGTGTTAAATTCAAGAATTGTGTAGAACAACTTAAGGGCCTTTTCAGGGTGATTAGTTTCGCCATAAACACGAATAAGACGGGAGAAAAGAGAAGGGGAAATGGGGTAGTTTCGAGATTTGAGTTGAATGAGTAGAGAATTGATATGAGAGAAATGATGGGATTGAGCTAGTTTGAGAATCAGAGAGTGAAAAGTGGAGTAAGAAGGGTGAAAATTGGGTTGAATTGAAGCTAAATCGAAGATTTCTTTGGCAAGAAGAGGATCGGATTGAGAGGAAATGAGCTTTTGGACTCGATTTTGAGATAGAATGGTAGTGGGTTTTGATGAATGAAGACGAGTTGTTATGGTAAAGATTGAATTTTTATAGGGTTTAAGGGGACCTAAATTCTTCATTGTTATCTCTCGTGCTGCTTGAGAATTTACAACAGAAACAACCACCCAGGGTTATGATTTGCAGTACGAGATGCCAAAATTATTTCCGAATATGTAAGCTTTGATTATGACCGGTATTTGTACGAATCAAGAGAATTTTATGTCCGCAACCCAGACTCGCATTAGTTATAAAAATTTTAAATTTAACCCTTTACATCCCAAAATTAAAAAAACAATAATTAAGGTAATTACATTTTATGAGTTATAATAATTAATTAGAGTAAATTACAAATATGTTATAACTTATATATAATTAAAATAAAAGAGTCATTGTCGTCGTCATGATCGTAGGTTAAAAATTAGGGGAAAATTTTCAAACATATATAAAAAAATTTATAAATTAAAATTAATTTATTCATATAAAAAAAAGAAAATAATCAATAAAAAATGTTTAATAATAATATTATAATATTTTTATATATATGCACATATTTAAAAAAAATCAAATAAACAATTAAAAGAAAGAATCGTAATGGAAAATAATCCAATGAGCTCAAAAAAATATAAACAATGAAGAAAAAATCGTAATGGAAGAAAATATTATAGAAACATTATTTTTATATAATAAAAAATGGGTAATTAAAAAACATTTTATTTTATTCCTATTTTTATAAATTTATAATATATATTAAAATAATTATATAAGTAATTAATAAAAGGATGAAAATAAAATAATATTTTCATATTTAATATTAAGTATAATATGCATGTTTTTGTATATATACAGATATACGAATTAGGATAATCAATGCGCAAAATTTATGTTGATATGTGATGGTTGTATAAAAATAGTTGTTATATATATAAATGTTAATTATTATATTTATCTCTATATTTTTAACGTTTAATATTAGTTTTTAATGGAACGATAAAAAAATGATGTAAAATGTACTCCCTCCGTCCCAACCAATTCTTTACACTTTCCTTTTTGGGACGTCCCACCCAATTCTTTACATTACTAAAAATAGTAACTTTTAACAATAAATATATTATTACATCCACTACTTCACTCCACTTTTTCAACACTTTACACTATTACACCCACTATTTCATTTATTTTAACAATAAAATCACTATTACACCCACTATCCTTGGTCTCCGTGCCCGGACCAAATGTAAACATTTGGCCGGGACGGAGGGAGTAATATTTTTAGAAGTTGTGGATGCAAAGTGTTTTATTTGAAAGTTTTATAACCAAAGTGAGTTTGAAGCAAAATTTTGTGATTTAAACTGAATTTTTTCTTAATCTAAAGAGTTTCTTTTCGTTAAGCGCATCGAGCCAGGAGTGGACATCATCATTTGCAGACAAATAAAAAATTTGTTTCATCATTAGCTAAAGTGAAATAGTATGACTGGCTTTCCGGGAAAAAAAGACGATCTTGACTTGAACTGACTCCGTCCCTACGTGCTACCTCTGCTTCTCTCATGACTTGTGCTGGTGCTGTCTCCCCCGCTAATAAAACTAATGATTCTATAAAATCTATATAGAAAGGCTCTGTAGGATCATGGTCGTGGATATGGTCCGGGACGAGGGGCAACTATGTATGGTACTTCTCGACCGTGTCTCCGAGGGACAATTGAACGAGCGACTCATAAATGCTGGCGGGTCGGACAAGCCAATAACTCGAACGCGTTCCGTTTTTTTTTAACAAAAATCACGTTCCGGGAAACAAAGTACGCTTTGGTGAGCCAGAAGCAGCCAAGTATAAGATGACTAATGGCGGATGGAGGTTGATAATAGAACATGTTCGGTGCCTCGTCCTTCTCTCCTTCATAAAAAAAGGTGTAAAATGTAATATTTCTAGAAGTTTAGAATGTAGAGTGTTATTTTAAAGTTTTATAACCAAAATGAGTTTGGTGCAAAGTTTTAGGATGCAAACTGCAATTTACTCATTTTATTTTTACGATTATTATCATGCGAAGAAAATATATTTTAGAGAATTCCCTCGGACGCGGAATCCAAACTCGGTTAATTTCGAATTTTGGCCGAGTTCAGTTTAGACTCATAGATTTTGAAATTTGAATTTGATCTTAAATTTTAATTGGTTAAAATATTCAATTTGAACTCAAATTATCTATAAATAACTTGAATCCGATTCAAAATAATTATAATTTATAAATAAATATATAAAATAAATAATAAATTAATAAATGTTAATTATAAAAATTATTTTAAATAATATCTAAATAAAATATATAATATTTAAATAATAAATTAATATATAAATTATATAATAAAATATATTAATATTTATATTATAAATATATAATTTCGGGTGAATTTCGACTAATCCACACCCTTCTAATTTGAATTCATATTTTTTAGCTGAATTTGTGCCATATCTGAAGTAGGGTCTCATGTTGTTATCCCTAATTAAATTTAAGGGTTGTTCAATTTTTTATTTTTAATTTGCACGGAAAAAAATGTTTGTTATAGTTTTCAAAAGTGTTTCTAGAGAAAACATGTTCTTATAATTTTCAAAATAATAATAATTGATTTTAGCTTTTGTGAAAGTTAATTACAAATTTTATTATAATTTTTTCCCAATTTTTTATATCTTAAAATATGTAAAAATAAAAAATATTATGTTATTTATATTTTTTAACAACTTTTTTTTTTCATAATACAACATATACATTAAAAACGGAGTTTAAATTAATTAGAGTTTTGGAAATTTAATAATCTAGTGATTTTGTTTTATTTAAAATATCGAACACTCATCATAACTTTAAAAAAATGGCATGGAAATAATTAAATCATATCTTAATTTGCAGTCAAATATTTAATAATTAATATATTCTCGTACAAGAAAGAAAGCATGTAATTGATTGTTAAATTATAATTTTTTTCTTAAATTGAAAAAGTAAAAATTAGATAATAAAGGATATTTTAATAATTTTAAACTTTTTTTACTTTACATCCATCACTTACCTTCCTCTTTATTCGATTTTTGGTGAAATTTTTTTTGAAAAGAAAGAATATATATAAAATTTTCGTGAAGTGTAAATAGTATTAATTACTTTTCTTTTCATCTACTTTTTTCCTTTTTTAAAATTTGAAAGTAAGGTATAAAATTCATTAAAAATAAAATATGGGTATGATTATATTTAGGTAATTAATAACCTTTTTTAGTTTATATTTTATAAAAACAAGAGTACTTCCTAGTTTCAAAATAAAAGTACAGTAAGAATATATTTCGTAAGTTAATATTTAATCAAATATTATGTATTCAATAAAATTAAAATTAATGATAGTAATAATTTATTGCAAATTAGAGAACATCACCCTGAATTATTAGGGCACTAATACTAATAATCCGATCCGTAGATATATATTATACATACATAGCTTTTACCCTTTACTGTTCTCTTATTTTAATTCATCCCCAACATAAACACACACACAGATATACCACACGAGCGAACAATTTTCCCGATTCTTTGTAAGTTTTCTTGCTGATATATATGTATATCTATATACATATATACTCAATCTGTATCTATCTACTTGCTCCCCTTTAAAATTTAGTAACTGAGCAATTCAATTAATTGATTAATCAACTAGTTGTGTTATATGTATGTATATATTTTTTGTGGCAATTTGTAATTGAGTGATTTTTTTCTGTTGTTGTTGATGTGCAAGATTTATTAGTGTGAATAGTTTAATGAGTGGGTATAAAAGGGCTATATTTGATTCTTAAATTGCTAGCAATTACCGTGCATGATGACTGTTTGGGTTTTGATTTCGGGGATTAGTACTGCATCATCTTGTTACACTTTCCGTGATTTTAACACTTTTATGAGAAATTTACATTGATTATGCGGTTTCATGATTAATGCTCTATGGCTTTGAAATATTGCTCCATGCGGCATACTATGGTTAATGTTACATGTAGTGCCGTTTAAAGATAGTGACTTCGTTTGTACTAGTGTGTGTTTTACAGTAGTTAGTTAATTATTTGCAAGCACTTTAGACCCCTAAATTTAACACAAGAAGTTCTTATTGGTATTAATTATTGGAAAACAAATAATAGCCTTTCACTAGATATTTATTTAGGAAAGAAAATCAGATGACTCAAATTTAATACGAACTTGATCATTTATTTTATTTTATACACGACTTGATCATGCTCAATTGATACTGTGGTAATTATCAATATTTCATAATTAATTATTAACAAGCTGAGAACCCTACATTCTCTCTTTCCAAAGTCAGTTTATTATAATATATCCATTTTTAATGTTTATTGTGCAGGAAAATTACCTATTTTAGAGGCTCAGTAACACAGAACGTCTCATTTTTTAACTATAGAAACTCCTTTCTCTCTCTATATAACTGCTATATATTACTATTGTAACACCCTACTATTATCAATAATAAGGCTACACAATTTAACAAAGTCTAAATAATATCAAGCTGCCATAAACGAATAATACTGCTAAAGTTTAAGTACTAAATCTCAATAACAATAATACTGATAAAGTCTGAAATCATCTAAAGCAATTCTCAAATGTCTTATTAAATCTCCTAAGCAACTAGAAACTGGGTAACGCTCATTACTCTCCCGGCTTTACCCCTCATTACCTGCGGAAAGAAAATAATACGAGTGAGCCAAATGCCCAGTACAAATATATTTTAATATAATGCGGAATTTTTAGAAAATATAATGGATTGTGTCTTACCAACACAAGAAGACAATAAAACGATACAAATGGAAACAATATAAGGATCACGAGATATCTCAAATCTTATACGATGTTTAATAAAATGGTACCACAATAAATAACTCGGATCCAAAACAATAATAATAAGGCTGAAAGGCAAATAAGGTGAGAACAATAAGGGTCTCTTACACAAAACTGTACTCTTGAAACTCCACTCACCAAGTACAGGACAATGGTTTCTTCCTCGGATATCCATAAGAAGAAATAATAGAATATATAAAACATCCCAACAATACAATATCGATCATGATCTATTCACGTCTCATACTCCAGAAACGCGCCCGTATACCTATAACACCGATACGAGTTAGTGCCTAGTTCACCTTTACTCCGAACTCCATGTGAACATTGTCCGTGATTAACCCACACGGATCGGTCTAAGATCCAAATACATAGGTTACAAAAGTTGCCGACTTTTTAATCAAATTAAAACAATATCGCAATAAAAATGTGAGAAAAAATAAATGTAAAGAATCAAGACAACAATAATTCCAAAAATAAGGAGTTCGAAACGAAATAAGGGATGCGTACTAAGAAGTACACATAGAGACAAAAAGGGTCACAATTTTATAAAAATGTCTCTACAATAAATATGATGAATTTCTAATTTTTAAATGGAGGAAAAGAATGAAGGAATTCATATTAATAATTACAATTGAAAAGTGAGAAAAGGAGATAGAATTCGTACCTTAAATAATATGAATTCTATTGACCAAATGTGAACAGTGGTGCAGCTTAATCTATAAATAAAATAACTTTATGAATATATGCAGAGTCTAAATTCCATAATATATAACAATACAGTTTATGACTAACTGCATACTTAGCAAGAGCTAGTAATATATGTCTGGACTATAGGACTGTAACCTTCGGGCAACATATGAAAACATTATAAGTAAATATAGTATATAAAAAAAGTGTATTATATAATTAATAAAACAATTTTAAGTAAGATCATGTAACGTGTACAAATTATATAATATCTATATAAAATTCAGGAGTATGCAGGAACTTGACCAAAATTTATAAACATATTACCTACACATGCCTGACCAGTAACGTACATGATTTACTAAATTAAAATATATATACTATATGTAATTCCAATCAATCAATTACTAATTAATAAGGATAATTAAATTCCATAAATCTTAACTAATTTTTATGAAATTGATAACTCATGCGGGAAATATTAAATAAACTAGTATAGTAATTAAAGTCATAATTTGAACTACAAAGATGTATAATTATGAAAAATCTATGGTAATCTATACATATAGAAATTAATAATATGATATTACCTCCATTAATATTTTATTTAACTAATTAATATACCAATACACAACGGGCCATCAAATGCATGCATACACATAATCATAAAAATATTCGTTTCAAAACATAAGTGAGTAAATCACATTTTATTAATAAATTACTTAATCTGTGCAAAATTATTTATAACCAATTAATATTTATAAAAATATACTACACACAAGCGTTTAATAATAATTAAATCTTATTATTAAAATTATCATTTTTATATACTACACACAGTACATAAAATTTATAAGATCTCAAATAAATCTATCTCACTTGAGTATTACATAATTATATATAATAATCAAATTACTACTGTCAAACCCATATATAAAGACATTAACATAAAACTCATACTAATCATAAAATAATTCTCAACATAAATTATAATATAATTATTAAACAAAATATATTATTTGAATCAAAACAATATATGTATATTGTAGTAGCGTAATCAATACCTCGAGTAGCTAGACTACGCTTCAAATATGATGTGCCTTTCTATCCACCACTTCCTCCAATCTCTTTTCTATACGTAAATTTGGATAACAAAAGTATGAGACAATGCATGTATAATATAATATGATTTAATACACTAACATAATTAACACTCCATACATTACCTCTGCGAGTTAGGCACCTAAGACTACGTGTCAAAATCTCTACTATCAAACTCTTACTATTGTTGCTCTTAGTACCCGTGTCTTCCTTTGTGCCAGCTATAACTTAAAACTCACAGTTGCGCTTCTTCTTCTCTCCATATATATGAGTTATAAAATAAAAGTGTGGGTACTAATGCTTACGCTGTAATCCAATTTATTCACTGTTAACTCAACTGTTTCCTAAACTTAAGCAAATACAATCTCATCTCGTCCCTTATCACATATTTTCTAGAATATGATTAGGACTCTATAACCATATCTTTCAATTAAAAAAAATAATTAAAATAAAATATATAATTAATAAACCACTAATATTTTGACTTAATAAATAATCTGGGGATATTATAACTATAATTCTCCTCTTGCCTGGCCGCTAATCTATTCATATCACATGAGATTCAGATAAACAATTAAAAATCTGCAAGGGTCTCTCTCCAACATTTGAACTAGACACACACACACACATCGTGTTTTGTCGAAACTTGCATGTTTATTGGTTTCATATTTTGTGTATACGTTTGCATCTTATATAAATTATTTGAAATTGAATTTAGGAAGAAAAATTAATTGTATGAATTGCAAGTAATGCCATTGTTTGACTTTAAATATGTATTAAGGTTTTTATTAGTCCTTACTTTGTTGTAGCTCTTCTATATAAACACAATATGTAATAGAATTTGCATACCTTAAAAACATGCATATATAGTCAGTTGTGAAGGGGTTCTGTTTTCTGGGTTATGATTGTTGTATTTTTCATGAAAGAATTCATATTATATGGGTATTAGTCTGCAATGTAGACATGAGTAAAGCATTGATGTATGTGGTTCTAATAAAATTTAGAAGATACTTTATGAATGAATGTATTGGTTCCTTTCTTTAATTTATTAGATTGAGTTTTAAGTATGTTTTTGGATGTTAGATTAGATACCATTTAATTTTTAGTCTATATTGTCATGAGACATGATCACTTATCATCATTCTCTTGAAGTAGTATATATTGGTTACAGTGAAAGATTTGCCAAAAGATGTATGGTCTTATATGAGATTAAGACCCCCCATCATTGATGGCCTTGTTCAATGCTTTGTTTGCTCCAACAAATCAACTTCTGTTTTATATTTGTGATTATTTGTATTTAATGCATATTTTTTTTTTTTGTTTCATGTTCTAGGACTTTGCAAAGTGACATAAGAAAGAGACCTTAATGGCGATGGCAGAAGTAGATGATGTTGCAAACCTCGAGTTCAACTGGGGTAAAAAGAGAGGAGTTGGGGGGAAAAAGAAAGAGGTCCAGTTCTACGAGTCTTTTACCTATGACGGTGTTGATTACAATCTTTATGACAGTGTATATATGGTCAAAGAAGGTGAGCCTGAACCTTACATTGGTAAATTAATAAAGATATGGGAGAGTGGGGACAAGACAAAGAAAGTGAAGGCTCAATGGTTTTTCCAGCCATCTGAAATTTTAGGATGGCTGGGAGATGTACGTGTACTAGAAAATGAAATTTTTTTAGCTACTGGTGAAGGTGTTGGTCTTGCAAATGTTAATCCCCTGGTATGTGATCATATACTTTAGACTCTTTTTTTTGGCTTATATTCCTATGTTGTTGGCATTTCGTTGATGTATGTTATCCCTAGCATTGTAGCCTAATTGGTACCCCTCTCCTCTTCTTGTCCTGCATCATCGAGCCTTATTGGAGGCATGTGTGCGTGAGTATTTAAATATCTTCAATTGGCCAGACTAAATAAAATAAAAAAATGATATTGCTAAGGTGTCTTAATAAAACTTTTAACTTATATGCTGTCAAATTCATTTTGCACTTAGTAAGGAAATTCTTTGTTAATAAAATCTATCTATTTCAGACATGAAACTAGATCTAGCCTCCAGGTCTCCAACATTTAGTAGTATCTATTTCTAATGGACTGTCAGACGAAATTGATAGCAATATATATGTTACAGCAGACCAAACAACCTCAAAATCTTGGGAGTTATTTTTCTGAAAAATGCGCTTGCAAGAATTAGACCTTAGTTTTTAACTGTCATAATCAAGCTGAAGTATATTCTGTTGCAAGTTTATATTTTTTGGAAAATGATTACGCAGTATGATGCTAATATATATGTTACAGCCATCAGATGACCTAACAATCTTAAAATTTAAGTGTTAGTTCTCTAAAATTATTGCATGAGGAATAGAGCCTTAGTTTTTACAGCATAATCACACTAAAATATAATCTGTTGGAAGCTTTATCAGTTATGTATGTCTTTTTTAGAGAACATGAGTATTGTTCTTTTCTGAAAAGTTTCACCAAAAAAACTCTATACCAATACAATAGAATACCAAGAAAACAAGAATGCTAAAGGAACTACAGCCTTTAAATGAACACATAAGAATAAACAGAAACTAAAAGACAATTATTTGATTGGTAACAGACTATAAGCCATGTGACATCATATAGACCCTGACGCGCACAAAAAATATACACTTTGTAGCAATTGAAATAATTGACGAGAATAGGAGAACTACAGCCTTTAAATGAACACATAAGAATAAACAAAAACTAAAAGACAATTATTTGATCGGTAACAGACTATAAGCCATGTGACATCATAGACCCTGACGCACACAAAAAAGATACACTTTGTAGCAATTGAAATAATTGACGAGAATAGGAAGCACTAAGCAGTGACAACTAGAGAAAGAGAGTAATTTAGCATTATAGATCCTTCTTTCAAGAGTTTCAAGTAGCTAAGTGAGTAACATGTGCTCGTATAATGTTAAATGTTCTAAAATTTCCCTTATGATTAGTATGACCTAGAAGGTGATTCACCGATTCTATTGTGTCTAAACCTGTTTTTGGTTTAAAATATAAGAATATATTAATTTATTTATTGTAAGTTGTTGATTTTTTGTTTGAGAATAAATTAATATCATATCGATATTGTAATAATATATGTTAATTGATAAATAAATTATAAATTATAGTAAATTCATAAAAACACATTGTTTAAGCATATATTTAAAAGGTTATACTAAATATTGAATTAAAATTGTAATATTTTTAATTTATCTTCCATTATCCGACCAACAATTTTTAGAAAAATACCATGACTATTAAATTTGCTGTTACTTCTCATTTATTCTTCTTTCTCATATTTAGATTTTAGATACAATGGTGGAAAACAAATTCACCATTGAAGAACATAATGAAAGCAAATAACTTGCGTTGGTTTTTGTATGAAAGGATACTAACTCTTGAAACAATTTTTACTGAGCTAGAAATTCAGGAGGATGAAACTATGGAAAGATAACTTAATTTAAAATGTCTCGTTTTGGGATCCACGGGAAGATAGATTTTTTGAGGTAGATCGGTGGAGGATACCAAACAAATATTGCAAGTGTTAATATGTAATATAATTTTCACAAGTATGTATCGTGTCGAAGAAAATAAGTAGAGCTGTAATTGAGTCAATCGAGTCAAGGTGCTCGCGAGTAGCTTGAGCTCCAATTCGTTTAACAGGGCTCAGCTTGGGCTCGTGATGTAGAAGTATTGTCAAAGAAATTATAGTCTTCATTGCAGATTGATATAAAATACATATCTAGTCAGTTACTCAGTTATTGATAGTTATTAGGACATGTTCCTTGCCATTAATCAGCCCCTAGTGGTTAATCGCAGTTATTATTAATTATGTAAAATAATACAACTATAGGAGGTTGTCTGGTGTGTTATTCAGTACAGGAATGTTTAAATATATGTAAACACTTATTGTACTGCATATTATCATGCTATTATCAATAAAAATACAGGCTCTTTGTCAATGTTTATGTTTATTCTAAACTACTAAGTAAGAATTGTGCAACGTTGATGGACAATTCAACACTTCCGCTAAGCCAGCTCAACAAGTTCGAGCTCCTTTAGTTAAACGAGTCGAATCGAGTATGTGCGGAACCTGACTAAAGCATGGCTCGAACTTTAAAACCCGGCTCGACTCGAGCTTGAACTTGAGCTCCTTTAATTACAAATATACAAAATTTTATTTGTATTATTAATAAATTTAAAATTAATTATGTTTTTTTATTTTTTAACTGATGAGCTTGCAAGTATACCCGGCTCAGCTCATTTAAACTTGGCTCGATTAACTCAGGAGTAAACTCGACTCGTTTATTGAACTAAACGAGTAAAATTCGGTCTATTGTTTGTGCTCGTCTAACTTTTACGAGTGGTTCGACTCGTTTTAAAATATCCGAACAACTGAATTCAAACTCGTTTATTAACTAATTGACTTGACTCGACTTGAATTACAACCGTACAAATAAGGCTCGATTATGTCTCTTAGACATTTTGTTTTTCACCTGCATCCGCGTTTGTTGAAGAATTAATTAAAAGTATTTAGTACAAGTCATTTGCTGGAATGTTCAAGTGCTAGACTTTATGAAACTATAAGGTTTAATCAAGGAGCATGAGTGCGGGTGCGCGGTACGAGGATACGGGAATTCGGCAAATTAAAAAATATGAGGATTCAGGCAAGGGAACACGGCAAATATAAAATATTATATATATATATATATAATTCAAAAGACGCATTTCAATTAAACAAAATATAATTAAGTTCATCATCCTCAAGTCTTGACAATTAAAATTTAAAAGACATAAAATAACTATAATAATTCAAGATAACTAAATTAATTTAATCATCTTGATTAATCATCATGGCTAGCTATCTCAAGCTCTTTGGCTAAGAAAAAGAAAAAAAAAGTTGCTGAAAATTACAAAAAATGCCATTCCCGAACCCCCATCTCCCCCATCTGCATATCCCTGCGTATCCCTGTCTCTGATTTCGGGGATACTCCAAATGGTGTATCCCGTACGTATCCCCGCGAACCCCCCCGTATCCCTGCAACGGGTTACACAGTTTTCATCAGATTGGAGTATCCCTGCTTTCTAGGGTTTAATTATTGATTGGTTTTAATATATGTTCTCATATATTTTAGGTTTTAGGGTTTGTAGTGTCAAAACTCCAGATTATAAGCAACCTTAATGGTCTAGCGTTTGACATTTTAAAGTTTCAATAACTGATAAGAAAACACATTTGTGTAGTATATACTGTGTATTGCATCTTTGGTGCATAATCTTGGGTTTTTTGGTAACTACCATTAATTGTTGAGTTCTGCGTTTGAGGATTTTGTCTATATGATTATCAGGAGGCTATTGCTGGAAAATGTAATGTTGTTTGCACATCGAAGGACAGCCGGAATCGTCAACCATCGGAGGAAGAACTTAAAATGGCTGACTACATATTTTACCGTACATTTGATGTCGGGATATGCACTATTTTGGATAAAATGGATGATAAAGTTGGCGGGACTGAAGGTTTGTACATATGTTGAATTCTATATTTTTAGTTTGGCATTGAGTGATTTATGGTGCTGTAATTATAGGGACTCTTTAAATTTTCTGCTGCTTTTAACGTGGTACAGTTAGATTTGTCTTCAACAAAATGGAGAGTGAAGCTGCTTGCGCTGTTTCTGAATGTGTACCTGATAGAAAGGATGAAAAGAAGTATGCTGTAGCTAGTAATGGTACAGCTAATGGTACACAACAGAATTCTAAAGAAGCTGCTCCCGACGAGATTAAATCTCTTATAACGAATGGGGATAATAATCAATCCGTGGCTAATGATATGAAAGATGTTACAACGAAGGGTGAATACTCAACTGATGTAAAACCTGCTTCTGGGACAGCTGTCGAAATCAATACCTTGTCTACAACTATTGGACAACTAGCAAGTCCCTTGGGCGAAGAAGTTACTGGTTCCAAAGCTGGTGCTGTGAAAGATGAGTCCGAAATGGCTACTGACACTAAGTTTAAAGCTGAAAAGAGACCTCAACCTGCTAACTTTTTCAGCGACTCAGAGGAAAAGCCTGCCAAGAAGACAAAAAAGGATGATGTTATTAAATTATCTGTTGACAAGAGTAGGAATAATGCGCTGATTGGTAGAGGTAGTGATGTAAAAGCTATGGCGACAGCTGCTGAAGCTCCTGCAGAAAACACCAAATCCGGGAATGATATTCCTATTGGACAAGGAAAAGACAAACCTTCTAAGCAAGGAAAGGTGGATTGTCCCAGTAAGGAGAAGAATATTAACAACACTGAGAAGGTATTTTTAAATTCTAATTTGCATTGTGCAAAAAAAAGAGATGTGGTTGTCCTTGAAACTTCCCATGTGCAGAGAACGGAATCTAAAGTTATTATGGATTCTTTTGACTGTAGGGTCCCTCCAATAAGGAGAAGCTTGGTAACAAGACGAAGGACCTTTCAGGTGGTAAGTTGTCTAAAAGGCCTCCTTCAGATTTTGGATGCAAGGAACGAGTATCTGATGGCAAGAGCTTTCTTGTGACCAGAAGACCAGATGTTGTAAGTTGTGTTGACACAAAAATAATTTTTGTGCAAGTTTCTTTCTCATCTTTATTTTCACATTTCACAAAAGCAAACTTTAAGTAAATTAAAGATGGGAAAAATAATAAATGATTTTCTTATCATATAATTTTGATAATGATGATTAGATCTCCTCATGACGAAATTACTACTTAGAAAATCTAGGGGTGTAAATATCTGACATGATCAGAAATCAAACATGAATAAATGCGACTTGGGTCGAACATTTTGCGATTCGGGTAGGGTTAATCCAAAATTATACCAAAAAAGTCGAGTCAATTTCGGGTCAACCTGAAAAGTCCAAATGTACCCCTGAACAATTAACATATGACTAGTATGCACTCTTTGCAATTTTTATATACACTAGTGAGCGAAGACTGTTGAAACTTATTAGTGTGTTTTATACTGGGCTGGTCTAATAATATAGTCCCGGCCCAAGTTAGAATATTGATAATTCTCAAGTCCCTAAGTAATGGCCGGGCTATTAAAAAACCACCCCCTCTCCAAATCTGTTTTAAATGAGAAAAAAGGCAGGAATTGCAAAGAAACATTAGTGGCTATAGTGCAAATTCTGGGTGACTGGCAGTGGGGGTGCTCTAACTCTGATGAACATGAGGAGACCAGCACTCTGGTAACCGATACTGTGTACGTGTATTGTTGATTTGTTGGTTATTGTTTCCCTTTCTTATCTTCTACCTTGATATCAAACTTTTGTTTCTCGTCTCCAACTCTTCTTCTCGAATATATCTCCATCTGATTTGTTGGTTATTGTTTCCCTTTCTTATCTTCTACCTTGATATCAAACTTTTGTTTCTCGTCTCCAACTCTTCTTCTCGAATATATCTCCATCAGTCCATCTGATCTAGTCACTATCTCCTTCTCACAAGTTCAAGCTGGGGTACTGGTAATTCCCCCTCTCGATTGCCGAGATATGTATATATGTCTTTCTATTTATATTTGTTGGGTTTTGGTACTTTTTTTAATTTCCAAATGTCAAAAGATACATCTTCGATGACCTCTTGCACAAGGATGAATTATGATGAATTATGTTGTGCTCTGTTGATTGTTTTACATTTCTTGTGCAAGGATATTGCATTTTCAATCCTGCCACCCGTTCCTTCTGTTTTTTTGGTCCAGTATCTTTAGGGTGTACATACTTCTAACTTGTTATTTTTTGCATGCTTTGCAGGACAACAGCAAATGGTTTAAGCAGGCTGTAAGTATATCTCATTTTCTAATGAACTTTGTCTATGCACTTCAATTTTGTTTTATCTCGAGTCATGTTTGTGTGCTTTTTTCATCTTACCAATTACCAATCAGGTTTTCATTTTCCTTCATCATTCAAATTACATCTGGATAGACATTTTCTTTGTTCCTATCCCAAATTGTGTTTTGCTTGTTAGTTTTCGGAGAGCAGTAATTTGTCCTTTTATATGGAGTATCAATCTTTTTCTTTAGTCCCCTCAGTGTGGATTGCATGAGTTTGGTGCAATAGAGAGTCGCCAATTGGGCATAACCTTGGTAAATTAGCGATCTACATCTTAGATTGTGTGGGTCATATGAGCATAGTTTAAGAGGAGATCATCATTCAGTTTTCAGTTGTGCTATAGCCTATAGAACATAGTAACTTGTTTACAGAGATAACCATCATAGTTGCTAAATGCGTGCTTAACCGTAAAGCCCAGGAAGGGATAAATTTTCGCTTAAAAAGCATGTTTTAAATTATGACGCTCATGTGTTTTTAACAAATCTTTTCCTGGTATAATATTTTTCATGAATATCTGCGCTTTCGGGGAAAAAAATAATCAAATCTTTTGGTTTTTTTACTTAATATTGGTTGTCACCAACTCTAAGTTATACTGTTAAGTTTCTTACATAAATACAAACACATATTGTGTGCTTATATGTTTTTAAACCATAACATATAAGAAATAATTTGTACATAAATATGTAATAAATATAATTGCAAGTATAATTATGACATGATAAAAAATGATTAGTTATATACAATAATCTATTCCTATTAAATTGCATGCTATATAGCTGTAATTACAAATAGCTACCGGCTAGAATGAGAAGAATGAAAGATGATGAAGGGAGGGAAGAGCAGAGAAAAAAGTATAAATAAAATAGAATGAATAGAGAGAGGGGAAGAGAAATAAAGAAATCGCTAGAGAGCTGTGCTGTTTATTTTATAAATTGCTCTAAGAATTTACATTAACTTATGAACTAAACTAGATTTGTTACTTCAATCAATATAAATGGTCAGGTCAAACAGATCTGGGCAGGAGGAAAAACAATCTGGTTAGAGAACCAGAACACTGTTCTTTTCTAGCGCCAAGACGCCATGTTGCCGCCTTGGCGACACCATGATGACACAATTGTAACCATGACCGAGATTGTAGGGTTTGGTTTATCCATGATGACACAATAATAACCATGACTGAGATTGTAGGGTTTATTGGCCAGTGTGTTGTTGCATCGTTGGCCTTTTTGAGTGTTATCAAGGTTTGAAGAACTAATTACTGGATACTGCAGTGTTGTGCTTTTGGTGGTATTAAAGTGTTGGTTCCTTATTTTAGTGGTAATTGCCGTAGATATTAAGGTTTTACACAAAGTGATAAAAGAGATCATCTTTGCAGAGAGTGTTGGAGATTGGTAAGAAAATGTTCCAAATAATATAAATTTTTAATAATTATCTCTTCATTTGAAAAGAATAAATATTCCGATTTCTGTAAAATTTTAACATTGTCGAAGAGACTTGCCGCCTTTAATATATATTTTTTAATGTTCCTTAAACTAATCATACACTGGAAATTCAGGAACATATATTTCCATAAGTATAAAAACACTGAAAAAGTAGAGACTCGGCAAAGTATCCTCCCATAACCAAACAAACACTAGAAAATAAAGAAAATATGTTCTTGAGAATTCTGCAAAGCAAACGGAACCTTGAGGTAAAAAGGATATTTTTTATTCTCTTAATCCATTACTGGTCAAGTGTTTCTGCTCAACTCTGCTTTAAAATTTAGCTTGTAATCAACACTAGTTTATATAATTGAATTGGTTGAAGCTCGGGAATAACGACGTTTTGAATGGTTGCTGAAACACACATAGGGCATGATTACCCTTGAACTTGCGGACCCACTTGTACATTATATATTATAGAGAGTTCAGGCCAATAACCAGTGGTAATTCAGATGGATGTAGAGTTAAGAAGCACGAGAAAAGGGAAGAAAGGTAAATCGGAAGGGTGGCGAACAACAATTTTGACCCCCCCCGGGTAACATATTAGATATCGCTTACTCAGAAAAAGGGGCTCTTAAAGTCTTTTTTCTTGTAACTTCTCTGATCTTAGAACTTAATGGATCTTTAGTGTTCTTAATAGCTATAAGTATATCGTTGGAGAAACAAAGACAAAGAGGATGCTAAAGGATATGAAAGATTTCAATTTGATTTTAATATTAAAACAACCTCTCTAATATAACTATGAGGAGAGGTAAGGTCTGTACGTCTTACACCCCAAACCCAAGAGTGGGGTACTGGGTATGTATAGTTTGATGTCTGGTTTGCGGTGGTCTTTGGTGTGGTTTTTTAGAATCTATTTAGGATTACAACTATTTTGTGTGATTTTTAGATTCTATTGTGGACTAAAACTATTTGTTGGTGGTGGTACTGGGCACATTGAATAGTTATTTTAGGTTTAAGTGGTATACTACAGCTATGGCATCTGCAATAGATGTAAGAGAGGGTACTTATATGTAGCGGGATGATTTAATTAATTGTGATATTACAAGTCTAATATTTTTATATGAAGGCATCTTGTTTTTTATTATAGTCAAATGATGATTGAGGCAGTTGATTGGCTCACAAAGTTTGGAATACTATCATTTTACATAAGGAGATTGCTTATTTTGGTTTCGGTGTTTGCATATCAATATGGCTTTAAGCATAGTGGGGGGATAGTAGTACATGAATCAGTAAGAATGGTTTTTGGAAATAAAACATTTATTAGTACTGCTAATGATTCCTTGCAACATCACACATTAAAGTACAACAAGATTGCTACAAATTTCATTAGAAAGTATGAGTTTTACCAGCTTTCCACTCTTTTGTTATCCTGAAGATCAGCTTGCAGGTCCCAGTAACAAAGGGTCTTAAAAGAAATTTGAAGTGAATTTACTCATTAGCATAATATGATTAGCACAATTTTTCTCACCCGAGGCTAAGCTTTTTCCTCTATTCCCATTTCATATGCAATAAAGCCCAATGGCTCTTGTTCTTTTATTTCCCTACAAAGTTTATATGTCAATTATGTTCCTCAATTATGTGCTACATTTTCGTTGTTTTAAAATTTATATTGCTTTGTCATTGACCAATCTTTAGTCTGGTTGATGATAAAACGTTTTGTTATCCAGCCATTCGAGGAAAGAGTCAAAATTCAACAAAAGGAAGGCACAATTTTAATGCTTCATAATTTGGACCCTGAATATGATTCTGGAGACGTAGAGGTAATACTAATATATGATGGAGTTTTATTAGTTCTTTGTTTGTAGTAAATTACATTATCTCTTAAGTATATTAGTCCTATGAGAATACATGTTATACTTGAAATGGCATGCACATTTACACATCGATAAACTGTCCACGTTGAATAAATGCAAGAACAATGAAGTATCAGGCTTGCTATATTTATGTGCTTTTGTCAATTTGTTTATTTATAGTGTTTAGTCCCCCACTCCCCATCTGTATATTTCCATTGGGATTCCTAATAAGATCGCAAGAGAACCTATTAAGGGATCGTTTGGTTCATCATATTTAGGTATTAGGTATGGGTTTGGAATGAAGTTAACCATACCAATTGCTTTTTAGAGAACTTTAAATTTTAGAACCCGTAAAGGTAATGGAGTTTAGAATCCTAGTGGGGAGGTGGGTATGGTTGATAGGCATCAAACTAAATTACACTCTCTAATCTCTAATTTTTTAATTGATATGGAAGGTGCGACTTTTTAATTGATATGTAAGATGTGATCTTCAACACTGGGAGAAGATAAAAAATTCTCTTCGTGTAACTTTTAGCAAACTATAACATAGCAAATTCATCTCCTATCTATATGCATGACGAAAGAGAATTTATTTATTGCAGAATATATTTTCAAAGTTTTGTTTAAGATATTTCTAGTTTCTTAATTCTTTCCTTAAAATAAATAGTTCATGTTGTTTCTCTAGTCGAGGATGGCTTAGCCACCAAATGCCTTGAAAAAGAATGTGTGAAGTCCGACTCACTTGGGGAGGTCTATTTTTAACAAAGTTGCGGATAATCCCATTTTTTGGCTCAGTTTTGAAGTAAACATAGGTGAATAAAGTGACAAGAAGTCAAAGCTACATTGGAATTATGGAGACAACCCCTTCAAACCAAAGGTTTTTAGGTTAAGTTGGTCTAATAGAGTCTATCAAATGCACATTCAGATTCAGCAAGGGTAGGACTTGCTTGAGGCGTGACACTTGAAAAGCAAGTGATCCTGATGGAGAAGAGATATATAGTTACTTCAATTGTAGAAGAATGCAAGCTTGTTTGTTCAAGTGGAGAAGTTAGTTTGTTAAAATGGAGTGGGAATGGGATTCTATGCGATCAAAACATTCCGGAAAGTTTGAGAGGGAACTTGCACATAACTGCTATTGGGCCTATACTATTATATGGATGGAGTATATCAACGAGTTTAATAAAGATGCTCATGCTTGGGATCTAGTGATCGAAAAAGTCAATGAAATATGATTAACATGACCTACTTTAAAAGATATGTAATCATGTTTCATGTGAAAATGGCTATACCTTTTGTCGCTCTGGTGATGATGACTCCCTTAGCAGAGTAGCTGCGGTGTGCACCACGGTAGGAATTTTGTTATACGTTGTTGGGCTGAAATTAGCATTTTAATTGTAGCATTATTGCTAGCCTTGGGAACCATCTTAGTTGGAGTGAAAAGTTAGGCATAAATGGTTTTTTTTCCAAATTTTAATCTCCAAACCTCTGCCATGAGTGTCATCACTCAGTATATACAAGATTGTTCACATATGTTAAGTTAGATAGTTGTTTCGTTATGTTTTCTATGCGAGTAATTTGCACAATCAGAATACTTAAGTTTTAAGATGAATATTTTGCTTCAATCTTGTCGTTCTTTTTGTCGTAAAATTGCTTTCCTATTGAGTCTCCACTACTTCACAGCAAAGAAATATATACCATATTTAATTGAAATTTCCCGTGTTCCCAATTTAGGATGTTGAATATCCATTTCCTTGTCACTCTTATCTGATTTTTCTTTAAGATATGCTGTTTACTTCTTATGTATTCAAATATATTAAATTTCCTTTATTTACCAAATGTGATTTCATTCAGGACATTATTTGGCATGCTTTGAATGAGCAGTGTTCGGCAAAAATGGTGCAACACACCAAAATATCTACCCCCCATTCTGGTATGAAATGCTCGTCTAGATTGAGTTTTGCTTTATGAATGCACTACAGCTAAATTATCATTTTCTTGAAAATGACCTAGGTCAAGCTGTAGTTTTATTCAAAAGCAGGGAAGGGATTGAAAGAGTCATGACAAAGTTGAATGAAAGCTGCTTGATGCTACCAAATGGGAGGTATGAACGGATATAATCAAATTTACCTTCCTGCCTTGCTGAAATGTCAAAGGATTTGAATTCAATCTACTTGAGTTATTGAGTTTTGTTGCTTAACCTTGGATAAAAATGAATTATATATATAATAGGTTATTATTTATTTAATATTAAGACCGAGGGGAGGGCATACAGACCAAATTACCCCCTCTAAACTAATGCTGTTGGTAATATTTGATGGAAGTCTTTTCATTGCCTCGGAATAAAAAAAACTGAGGGCTCCAAACCGTCAATTCTACAACTCAGCCACCAAACTATGAAAATATATCATTAGAGGCCCATCACTCGAGGGGTTTTCATGTTAATCTCCAAGACTTGAGGAATACGAATAGGTTATTAAGGTATAAATTCCTATTATACCTAAAACAATATCAGGCTATAAACAGAAAACTTATACAATTCAAAAGGACATTAATTCTTTTTCCTAATATAATATCCATCAACAATATCTCTCTACATTTCCTGATTTCCTAAAAGTAGTACATAGGTTTTTTTGATCAAGAAGGGAGCTTCTTAGTCGGGTTGCCATTCGGCCTACTCGAGTCACTTATACATTTTAATGGCATACTAGATATGAGAAACTTCCCTTACAGTAAGTATATTTAAAATTTTGTAATCCTATGCTCGTGCCCTGCCTCAATGCGTGGCACCTAGGCTCCAGAAGGATCCCGTGTCTTTGTGTTTGTGTGCGCTTCATATCTATTTGCTTATGAATTCAGTTTAAATCTTGAGAGGAAACATGCAGCTTGTGCTTGCATAGACATTTGAAATTTTGGCTCTGTTTGTTTGTCTGTTTGTCAGAAAATAATTTAATTTTGGAAAATACTTTCCGAAAAATATTTGTCCAGAAAATATTTTCCATAGTTTGACACTCATAAAAAATTATGTAAAAAATTGTGAGAAATTGGGCTCTTATTTGACTAAAAGTTGATTCTTCGCTTTCCTTTAGAATGAAAGTCGCTATGAAGCCCCATATATCTTATGATCCGCTCGGGTGAAATAGCCGGGCTTTTCGTCTTTTGTAAAGGGGAAGTCATTTCTAAGAAATTCATAACATTTTTTAAAGATATTTTCCTCCTTTGGAAAATATTTTATTTTTCCTTGAGACCAAACACAAGAAAATATTTTCCAGAATTTCTAATTTTCCTTTTATTGATTACGCTGAAAATCAAGAAAATATTTTCCAAGAAAATATTTTTAGAAAATATTTTTAGGAAGACATACTGAGCCTTTGTTCCACGTGGTGAGTGTATCGTGGTTTCTAAAAAAGGTACATTTTAATACAATTGTAGTCCTAAAACTCCAAACATCAAATACCTTTAAAGTGTGTTCCCGAGTTTTACAAGGAGAAAGAGAGATAGGAAATTACTTGATTGGATAAAAGAGAAAAGGAGCCAAATGTAATCTCTTTATTTCTTTTTTTGTTCCCGAGTTCCTTAGAAGGTATAGCAAATCTATTACAAAGATAACAAAGGGTGTTTGTGGAAATATCAAAATACTATAAGCTTGCTTTTTCTTGTTTATGGAGTCCTTTCCTCTTTCTTTAAACACTCGGGAATACAGTTGAATAAATTTCTTGGTAATATTCTTTTCCCTTATTTTCTCCTCCAAATATAAGTTAGTTTGGGTACACCCTTGTAATTTTTCCAGTTTATGTTTTTGCATTACTAAATTTGGTACACTGTTTTGATTTACAGAAAATAATAATGTCTATACATATTCTCTTAACAGGCCACTTGTTTGTAGCACACCGTCTACCTTTCCAGGAAAGCAGTCCACATTTTATGGTCACCTTGTTATTGACAACAAAACTCAAGCACTGAGGGAGAAGGTACTACGCGCAGATACATGCATCCACTGATATATTATGGCTATCTTGCCTTTATATATGTGTGTGTGTGTGACTGCAGTTCTTTGGTTTTCTGTATTATCCAGAAAGATGCCGTTTCCACTTCACATTGTTCACAACCAAATACAATTGAATATGATATGGCAATGGAATGGTGCTTGCTGCAGGCAAGATCTGATAGTTGGTGGAAAGGGTTGTACAAGGTATAAAACAAATCTGCATTTCATATAGGCTTAAATACAATTTAAACCCCGTGTTTTCAAGAATATACAACTAAAACCCCCTTTTAATATATTTAGTACATTTAACTCTACGTTTTTAACTGTATACAATTGAAACTTTTTTTTTTAAATAATTAGTAAATTTAACCCTATATTTTTAATTATTTACAATTAAAACCCTTTTTAAAATATTTAGTAAAATTAACTTTGACTTGTTAATTTCGGAATAAAATAAACTTTACGACCAAATTTTGAATAAATAAACTAACACATATATGAAATATAGTTAAGGTATATATTGGTCAAATGCACTATTGTCAATTTTTTTTGTATAGATATTATCTGCAATTATTAGGGTTTTTTCTTATAAAATAGATATTTAGATGTTATTTTCTATATTAATGTGTATCCATATATATATATAAATATTATTTATGTCCAATAAAATTTTAATATGTATTTATATTATTCTCTCTTTGCCATCACACTTCCCGCTCAATATATTCATGGATGTTCATCACCTAATTTAAATTTATTTCCAAAAATACCCTTCTATAATTGTTCAAAATTAAAAAGTCAGGGTTAAATTTAGTAAATGTTTTAAAAGGAGATTTAAATTATATATAGTAAAAAACGTGGGGTTAAATTTACTAAATGTTTTTTAAAAAAGTTTTTAGTTGTATATAGTTAAAAACGTATGGTTAAATTTACTAAATATATTAAAAGAGGGTTTTAATTATATATTCTCAATAACACAGGGTTTAAATTGTATTTTAGCCTTTCATATATAACTGAAACTAGACTATTCCTATATATATATATATAGACTGCAATCCTCAAACTGTTCATTTTGGATTCTTTTTAGCAACAAGGCCAGGAGTTACGAAGACTGAAAGCCGCTTTTAAATCAAAATGAGCATCAACTACGTTTATACCCTTCTCGTGGTGAGTAAATTTACAACTGTTTTTCCCTTAGAATATTGTGGTAGGATATGTGTATATACACTCACCTTTTTACTTTTAGGTAAGTAAACGTATCATACCCTAATTTGAAAAAGCTTAATTGCAGGAACTATATGTCTGTTTCTTTCTTTTTGTGGGGGTGATGACCGTCACCTAAGAAGGTAAGGATACACCCATTGCCCTTTTTCACAATCTTTTGACTATGAGATGAGTATACATGTTAATTAATATGAGTTAAAGCCTATTAAATGCAAAAGGTTAACTCCTTGCTGTTTATTTATTCGGTTTTACTTTTCTTTTTTTTTTGTTCTAGATTCCTGATTCTGCATGAGGATGGTGTTCAATTTTCAGAAGCAAGATATACTATATGACAGCCTTAGCTTTACTAATATAGGGAAGGCCGGCAAATTTTTGTCTGTGCATATGTAGCATTTTAATTTTGCTGGTTTCTTGGTGTTATATTTGAGGCAGATATTTATCTGAGTTTGTTTCACCTTGTGTTCAATTTAAGTCAATTTAAGGCATGGACTTCTTTAAAAAGATAATGATGATAGATTATGATGTTGCATATAATAGCAAAGGCATTCTCTTGGTTTTAATCTTATACTAATAACTAGCATAGCAAATATTGATAAATAATAAAATTGTTGTAAACGAGGCGTACATCTAATCGTGTTGTAAAAGAAGTATACATCTGAAAGTTGGTGCTTCCTTTTGCATGCAATAGAGTAATCAAAGTTTTTGATGCTATTTTTTTAAAAAAAATATTCATTATACAGTATTATATAATTAATTTGACGGTTAAAACTTAAAACTAGACAATTTGACCTTTAAAAATTAAAGCAAGACTACAATTATGGAATGGATTAAAAAACATTTAACTTCCATAAATTATAAGAATTTTAATCTGGTGCTTACTTTTGCATGCAATAGAGTAATCAAAGTTTTTGATGCTTTTTAAAAAATATATATATTCATTATACAGTATTATATACTTAATTTGATGGTTAAAACTTAAAACTAGTCAATTTGACCTTTAAAAATAAAAGTAAGACTACAATTATGGAATGGATTAAAAAACATTTAACTTCTATAAATTATAAGAATTTTAATTTTTTATTTTATCGAAGAAGTGCAAGTTCAAAGCATGTACTTCATCTGTTTG
Organism: Oenanthe sinensis; assembly: GCA_028671895.1. Classification (NCBI taxonomy): domain Eukaryota; kingdom Viridiplantae; phylum Streptophyta; class Magnoliopsida; order Apiales; family Apiaceae; genus Oenanthe; species Oenanthe sinensis. The sequence continues at coordinate 5,455,939 of CM053795.1, read as the reverse complement.
GTTTTATTTGACGTTTGATTTTTTGGCATATATTTTTAAGAGTTTTGATTACATAGTGAAATTTATTATTTTTAATTTTTTTTTGAATAAAAATATTAAACTAAAACTTTTATTCATAAAAAGAAAATTTAAAATGGATAATTCATCCAGTGTAATGATAAGCATAACAGCTTCAAATTATACGATGTGGAAAAGTAGAATAAAGGATCTGCTTTATTGTAAGGATCTGTTTGATCCAGTGGAGCTGAAAGGAGTTAAGCCTGTAGAGAAATCTGATGATGCTGACTGAAAGAAGATGAACATGAAAACCATCAGTCTTATCATTCGATGGATTGATAATTCAAAATACCATCGTGTTGCTGAAGAAGAAGATGCTTATAAACTCTGGACGACATTAGAGTCTACGTTCCAGCAGAAAAGTTCACAAAAAATAACTTTTCTGGTTCGCAAAATGGTGAACATGAGATTCAAATATGAGAACAATATGTCAGAGCATATGAGCGAGTTTCAAGGTTGTTAAATCAACTTGCAAATATGAGTATGGAGCTTGATGAGAAGCTCCGAGCAATATTTCTTCTAAACACTTTGCCATCCAATTGGGATACGTATGTTGTACCAAGTAAAAAACTATCGTTGCAGTCCCCTAAGAAAAATGTCATTAGTGAAGATATGAGAAGAAAGGGGCATGGAGCCAATAATGATTCTCAGACTCTTGATACTGAAAATAGGGGCAGAAATAATCACAAAGATTCGAACATGGGGCGTAGTAAAGCCGGAATTTCAGGAATTCTAGTGGCAAGTCAAAAGCCAATGTTGAAAGCTACTGTTGTAAGAAGAAGGGTCATTACAAAAAGGATTGTAGGACCTGACTTAGAGAGCAGAACAATGGTCATCAAGGGAAACATGCTGAGAAGAACACAACAGTTGCTATGAAAGAAGATGTTGTGATCCTTTCATTTGGGGAAGAAGAATGCTTACATGGAGATTTGAAGGAAGAGATCTACATGCACCAGCCAGAAGGGTTTGAAGTGAAAGGTAAGGGGCACATGGTTTGTAAAATCAAGAAGAGTTTGTACGGGCTTAAACAAGCGCCAAGACAGTGGTATAAGAAGTTTGATTCATTCATGCGGAATCACAAGTTTAAGAGAATTGCTTCAAATCACTGTGTTTATGTGAAAAGGTTTCCTAACGGTAACTTCATTATCCTGATGCTTTATGTTGACGATATGTTAGTAGTCGGTCAAGATGCTAACATGATCAGTAAGTTAAAAGAGGATTTGTCCGAGTCCTTTTATATGAAAGATTTGGGTCCAATTAGACAAATCCCGGGGATGAAAATTGTTCGTGATAGAACAACTCGGAAGTTGTGGTTGTCACAACAAGGTTATATTGAACGAGTACTGCAAAGGTTCAATATGAATGATGCTAAACCTGTTAACATACCGTTGGCGGGACATTTTAAGTTGAACAAGAAAATTTGTCCGTCAACAGACAAAGAGAAGAAGAATATGGAAGAAGTTCCCAACTCGTCAGCAGTAGGAAGTCTTATGTATGCATTGGTTTGTAAAAGGCCAAATATTGCTCATGTTGTTGAAGTTGTGAGTAGATATCTGTCAAATCCTGGAAGAAAGCACTGGGAAGCAATCAAGTGGATTCTCAGATATCTAAAGGGTACTTCTGGGTTATGCTTGAAGTATAGACATGGTGAACCAGTCTTGGAAGGTTTTACAGATGCTGACATGGCAAGATATGATAATGAGATGAAGTCCATGTCATGGATGCTTTTCACTCTTGCGGGTGGAGCTGTATCATGGCAGTCCAAGTTGCAAAAGTGTGTTGCGTTGTCAACAACCGAGTCAGAGTATATTGCTGCTTGTGAAGCAGGCAAGGAACAAGTTTGGTTAAAGCGGTTTCTCCAAGAATTGGGTTTGAAAGAGGACAAGTTTGAGTTATACTGTGATAGTCAAAGTGCAATTGACTTGAACAAGAATGCTACTTGTCACAGTCGTACTAAGCATATTAATATACGTTACCACTGGCTACGGGAACAGGTTGAATATGGGGTGATACAGATAGAGAAGATACACACGGATAAGAATTTGTCTGATATGATGACAAAGGTAGTTCCGCTAGAGAAGTTGGAGCTGTGCAAACGGGGTGCAGGCATGGAGTGCAAGTAAAGAATTGTGAGTTTGGGAAGAGGGAGATTATTAGATGTGGCCCCCACACAATACTTCTCAAATACACCACTCACTTTCATCCCACTTTCCTCTTATATTACTACTCATACTTTATCCAATAATTACCCCAATATGCCACTAGCTTCTTCTATAAATACCCACCCATTCCTTCATTTACAAATGCACCAAACACTTTTCTTTCCCTCCTTTCTTAATTTATAGCTGCTAGATAGTCCGTCTAGTAGGGAACTTACCTTGTGGTAGTTTCAAGCAGGTCAAGATAGGGGCTCTCGTGCTACTCTATTCTTTCATTTCGGGCGGGTTAGTTTTAGTGTTTAGTCGGGCTGTAGTCGTCGGGTTTTGTCCCGCTACATCATTAGGAGTTCGTCCAGCTGACAAGGGAGTTCGTCCAGATTATCCGGTTAAGTATCGAAGGAATTGGGAATCATTGTATGTATTACTATTCAAGATGTGCCTGAAGTATTATTTTGTAAACTTGAGAGAAAATATCGTAATCATTATTATCATTATAGTGGAAACATTCGGAGTTGATCCCGTAGTTTTTACCTATTTGCTTTAAGGAGGGATTTCACGTATAAATTTTGGTGTTCATCTGTCTTGATTATTATTAATATGTTCTTATTATTGTCTGTTAACTTCAATTTATGCAAAGACGACGAGTAACGGGAATTCTTAACATGATTGTGTTGCGAGTACTCTTCCTGTTTGTAATTAATAGTAAACATACATTGATACATACCAATACATCAACATTAAAGCTATCCAGATCGTATATGACAACAATTTAACTTTAGTCCCACCATGATATAGTGATGCAATTTTGATTCCTGCAGAAATTATCAGCATTACTGCTTCTGCGACTTGCATTTCAGAGTCTTGGAGTGGTCTATGGTGATTTGGGAACTTCACCATTATATGTATTCTATAATACCTTCCCACATGGAATTAGTGATTCAGAGGATGTTATTGGAGCCTTGTCGTTAATTATATATTCCCTCACGTTTATCCCACTCCTCAAGTATGTTTTCATAGTGTGCAGGGCAAACGATAATGGTCAAGGTTAGCAAATATCAGTCTATGCTTCTGTTATACAATAAATTTTGTATGTGTATGAATTTGTATCTCGGGCTATTGTGTTCACATCCTGCAAATCGAAGTCATGGGATCTGGATGTTAGTCAATAGTACTCTACAGCCTTTTAAACCACTCCAGAACTAAAATTAGGTATTTAACACATTAAATAATCAGGATGATGGAGTAGTACCTAGATTTTCTATAACATTGGAAAACAATATTAGAATTAGATACTAATGCATCTATAGCTACACGTAGAAATATATTTTTGTTACATATTTTAGAAGCACGAAATTGCATGAGTGTATTCTTTGATGTTCGCAATAATTACCAAACTTAGCTTCTTTATTTGCATGTTGAACCTTTGCTCTTTACTCGCTGCTATGTCGACATGCAAAAGTAAACACAATACCTAATCAACACCGGACTGATGAGAAGTTGACAACTTATAGTCGCAAGTCGCAACACTTTTCATGAAAACTCACTTGCCGCAAAAACCAAAAGATGGTTGGAGGCACATGCATTTAGAAAGAATATGCTTCTTGTATTTGTCCTTGTTGGCACTTGCATGGTTATCGGCAACGGAATTCTCACTCCAGCTATATCTGGTAAGTTTTCTATTCATGATTCTATTCTTTAGCAGATTATTAGGCTTCTTCATGTTTTGAAGCGCTTTCGCCTTTCAGTATCTGCGTAATGTATTTGTATGCATGAATAAGGACATGCAAGTCAGTATGATTTTTTTTGAACTCTTGGGAATTACAAGAACATTAAGAAATTTTAACCATTGATTTTCTTGGGCTTGTATACTTAATCTTGAACCCTCGCCAGGCTCAACGCGATGCAACCTGAATCACAACCCTTCTTAAGTCCCTATAAATACGTCCAACTGATGCAAATTATTGACTTGAAGATCATTTTAAGAAAAATCCTTAATGATAAATAATTTATTTAGTTTTGATCATATTTTCATTTTATAAAAAATTCTGTTATGTTCTCAGTTCACGAAAACACATTTATCTAGAATATAATTTATTAATAATTGTCAAAGAGGGTAGAACCTATAAACAGAGCCAAACGATAAAGCTTCATTGCAGTTGATACTTCATATATTAGGTCCCTTGTTAACAGTATAATAGTATATAAACTCTACTTTATCTTCTGTGAAACAACTGAACTTATTAATTTTACACTTGTACATTGCTTCTAATATTGTACCAATATCGATTCCCTATTAAAGTACACGTCAGGGGATTTAGTCTTGAGTAGCATGGTTCTGACAGTTTAGCTTTTGCAGTATATAATCTTCTTATATGATTCAGTAAACACCCTCTATCGGTAAATCTGTTTAACCTAAATCCTGGAATTCATGCATCACTAATTACTAATTTCGCTAATCTTCATCAACTCATGTTGGAAGCTCTTTATGCGATGTCTATTGATCTCTGTCGCTTCATGTTTTCATTTCTGATTTCCCATTAGTGTTTAGTGTGTACTTGAGACCCTAAAATCTTATGTATATGAATCATACTGCTAATATTATTACTAATTTACTTGTGGTTATCAAGCAGGCTTCCTCTGCTTCAGCCTTGGATTCTTGACTCATAGTTTCTGTTATATCTGATACTTATGTTGTTGCTTCTATTCTGTTGGCTGCCTATAGCTTTCAAGCCAGCATCTTGGGCCACGGCTTCTACTTAATAGTTAACTTAGTTTATAATTTTTGTAACATATTTTAAACAAACAACTTTTAAAAAGTTTAAATGTATTGTTTAAAGAAATAATAAATAAACTTATGACAACGTAGTGTTAAAAACTGATTTCTCATAAATTTACCAATGATTTCTAAAAATTCCACTTGTTTGTTCTTTGAAGTTCTATTATGACGGTATTTTAGCCCTGCCTTGGTTCAATTCCTGGATATGCCAGTTGGTGTGTATATATATGTATACTAAATATTTTTCCTGCAGTTCTTTCAGCTTCTGGAGGGATCAAGGTGAACCACCCCAAGTTGAGTAATGGTACCAACTAAATTATACATCTTACCAAATTGATTGTCCTTGTTTTCATGCATTAGTGTTCTAAAAATTGGGAAAAAACGCAGAGTACTCAAATTCGGTGCAAAATCGAATTATGCTAAAAACAAGTCAAAAATGGATTTATATTTAAAAAAAACCCAAAATCAAAAGGAGGAGTTTTAACTTTAAGCTATTGATTCTATCATTAAAGGTTTTCTGATAGATTTTGGACAAAAAAATCTTACTATATTACGGAGTACGAAGTTTAGACATTAAATCGACATTGTAATTAGTGTATTGTGTTTGTTATATGATAGAAGATTATTGTACTTATAGATAAACTATATATTATAGATAACATTATAGTAGGTACGATTTTTACACTGGTTAATCATTCTGGAGAGTACTCCGATGAATCCAAGTAAACTGTTATGTGAGATCCTGATTTGAACCAATTTTCAACTTAAACAACAATATTACGAGGCATATGCTATCTGTGAGCAGCCTTGTTTTTATTGTAGATGTAGTCGTAATTGTGGCCATTGTCCTACTGATTGGCTTGTTTAGCATGCAACACTATGGAATAGATAAAGTTGGGTGGATGTTTGCGCCAATTGTGCTGGCTTGGTTTCTTCTGATTGGAGGTATCTGCATATTCAACAATTGCAAATACAACAGAAATGTTCTGAAAGCTTTCTCACCTGTTTACATACATCGGTACTTTAAAAGGGGAGGAAAAACTGCTTGGAATTCCCTTGGTGGGATCATGCTTAGCATCACAGGTTTCCATTGTATTTCATTTCCCATCCAGTGTTCACTTTCTTGAAGTACATTTAATAATGTGAAGCATAGTGTTTCCGTATCTTAAAAATATACATACGTTGTATCAAAGTCGAAGGCGGGCACATACATTCTAACTGTTGCTCTCTATATTACAGGGACAGAAGCGCTTTTTGCTGACATCGCTTTCTTTCCACTGACAGCAATACAGTTTGCTTTTACAAGAATTGTGTTTCCTTGCCTTCTGTTAGCCTATTTTGGACAAGCAGCCTACCTCATGAACAACAAGGAACATGTCAGTGATATCGTTCTATTCCAAGTTCAGTCTTGCGTTCATTTTCTGTTTCACCATTCTCATCCCAGAAACATATGAAATATTCAAACAGAATACATGTGTGTGTGATCTTCTTCGATGTTGTGACCATGATTCGAATGTTACAGATCCGAGGTTCATTGATATAATATTCAATTATGAATGGATATACGTAAGACACATATGCTCTAAAATATATTGCCGATACTGATTAATCCTTGGTGATATTTGAAAATTTCAACTTGAAGTACGTACTTTATGCCACACAGACCCAAGATGGAAGTCAAAAGCTATGATGTCTAATAGAGATAAATTCTTTATTGTGCAGACGTTATGTACTGGCCTATGTTTATAGTTGCAACTTTAGCTGCTGTTGTTGCAAGTCAGGCGACAATCTCAGCTACGTTCTCTATAATTAAGCAGGCCCTTGCACTTGGATGTTTCCCCAGAGTTAAGGTTATACATACATCAAAGAACTTCCAGGGGCAGATATACATTTTGGATATTAACTGGATCCTTCTGATTCTTTGCATTGCTGTTACAGCTGGATTTAAAGTTCAAAATCAAATTGGCAACGCCTATGGTATGTCATGAATAGATCATTTTACACCAAAAAAAAAGAAGAAAGAGAGTATGATTGCTCACTAAGCTTCTTAAAAATCTTGTCTTTTGACAGGAATAGCAGTTGTATTTTTCATGCTGGTGACAATATTTCTCATGACTCTAATCATGTTATTAGTATGGCGTTGCCACTGGATTCTTGTCTTTATTTTTTCCATTTTATCTCTGTTGTTCAAATTAATGTACTTCACAGCTGTACTTCAAAAGGTGGATGAGGGGGGTTGGGTTTCACTCGTGATTGCAGCAGCCTTCCATCTAGTGATGTCTGTTTGGCATTATGGTATAGTGAAACGTTATGAGTCAGAGATGTATAGTAAAGTTTCTATAAGATGGATAATTGGTCTTGGTCCGAGTTTAGGTCTGGTCCGCGTTCCTGGTATTGGATTTGTATACACTGATTTAGCAAGTGGGGTACCTCACATTTTTTCACATTTCATCACAAACTTGCCAGCAATCCACTCTGTCGTCGTTTTTGTCTGTGTGAAATACCTTCCTGTTTACACAGTCCCAGAAGATGAGAGATACCTCATAGAACAGATTGGACCCAATAGTTTTCACATGTTCCGTTGTGTTGCAAGGTATGGATATAAAGACCTCCACAAAAAGGATGATGGATTTGAAGATAAACTCTTTGATAAACTTTGTTTGTTTGTTCGGCTAGAGTCTCTCATGGAAGGATGTTCGGACTCTGATGAGTATAGCCTATATGATGACCAAGAAACTCCACAATCTAGAGATTTCATCTCAGAAGATTATGCCAACTCAAGTCCTTCTAACAACAATCAAACATTTTCATTGGTGGACTCTAAAGTTCCTATCACAAACATGTTATCAGGGCATACGAGCAGTCAAACAGAGGCTGATGAAATGGAGTTTCTTACTAGATGCAGAGATGCAGGACTGGTGCACATACTTGGGAATACAATGGTGAGAGCTCGGAGGGATTCTGGTATCCCCAAGAAAATAGCTATTGATTATATATATGCATTCCTGAGAAAGATTTGTAGGGATAACAGTGTAATGCTTAATCTTCCCCAGGAGAGTCTACTGAATGTTGGGCAGATTTTTTATGTATAACTTGTTCAAAATTAGATTTACTGAGAATTAAATGTTTTTAGAGTCTGATTTATCATAATGCTCTCTGGTATAAATATATGATTAAACATTCTAAAATCAAACACAATAACTATAAGGAAAATATGAGTATTTTGTTTTACCTCCCAATGCTATAATGACAGATTTACTTGACTGAGAAGCTCAGCATAGTAATTCTCTGAGACATTTTCTAGCTTGTCATTGCATAAGGACGCCTAGTGAGCAAGGACAGTGTAATTTCTGAGCACAGACCAGTTCGGATATTAAGTGTCAAACCATATATTATATATACTGATCTAATTTCAAGGTCCAATCGAATTAGATTTTGATGAAATTCAAATTTAAATTCGAAAATTTTATTACAGAGAAAATTATATGCAATTACAATTATTTCATTACTATTTTATACATCTTCTAATTTTATATAAAAAATTGAATTTTCTAAATTTGATATATTTATTATTTAATAAAAGATAGTTTATATATACTTTATAAAGAGGTAGGAAAACATTAAAAAAAATATTAAATTTCTCAAAACTATTCCCCAAAAATTAAACTCTCAAAATATTAAAATCAAAGGCAGGGTTCGTAAGGAGTAAAACACAACAAAAGTGTCAAGTAACATTAGAGCTGTTTGTCCTATATTTTCTCGAAACGGAAGGGGGAAAATAAAACTAGTTTCTCAACATATGTATGCATCTCCTAATATAGGGAAGCATGATATATACGTACAAAAACATAAATGAAGCAAAACGCCATTGCAATAAACAAATGCAGTGGGGTAGCTGAAACAGAACAAAAAAGAAGATGAAGATGAAGAAGAAAAAGAAGGTATCTTTCAGGGGTAAAATTTGTGGAGTAGATGAAAGCCAGAGTGAAATAGAGGTGGTCTCCACCATTTCTGGGGATGAACGTGCTTCTTTTTACAGCATGTCTAATGGGATTCTCCCTGCTCTTGGTGCTGAATCTACTCGAAAAATGAAGCTTAATCATCTTATTATTTCACCCTTTAATCCCATATACAGGTCCCTTTCTTACCCCTGATTTTATTTCTTTGTTTACTGTTGTTTTATGATTGTTATGCATGTGTGTATCTATTTGTTGGTTGGTTTCTGTTTGTTATATTTTTTAGGGGTTGGCGTTGCATGGTATTATGATCTGATATGAATTGTATGCATGTGTGTATATAAACTCCACTTCTTTCTGTATTTCAATAATTTGGTGTTTTCAGTGAGTTTTGGGTTAGGTGGGTTGAGACATATATGATAACTAAAATATCACAATTTCGTTAGGTCTGTTAGGTGGGTTGAGACATATATGATAACTAAAATATCACAATTTCGTTAGGTCTAGACAAATAAACCACACAATAGGTGAAGATGACCCTTTTACCCTATTCAACACAAATTTCATGGATATGTGTGTCAGCGAAAAGGGCAATATAGGCTGCCCATTACGCGGGGTGTTGCACATTATGCTGATGCTACTTAGACTTAGCTGAAAGTGTCTTAGTGTCGAGTGTCCGACACAGGTACTCGAGGCAAACTGAAGAGTCTGGGTAATGGAGTTGATGCGTATCATGCCATACGCATGTCCCTAAAAATATCATTGTTAGTGTTTCTATCTTTTAACTATGTGCAATACGTTTTTTATCACATGCAGGGGTCCATGTGGAATCTAGGGGAGGGGGCATATTTTGAAAATGTGGTATCTTGGGCTTTCTTTTAAGCTGTGGTTAAAAAGGCAAACACCCGTGGGAGGATTTGCAATCATGCATAATGTGTATTCATATTATGCATTATTTAACTCTTTATTTCTTTGACTTCACCCAAATTAAATTAAACTTAATATTTAATAAACAGGAAATCAGAAATTGCAAAATTTTGACTTGAATACCATACTTTTGGGTTTTTCTTTTCTGAATTTCACTGCCCATGTTTTATCTTTTTTTTAAAAAACTGAATGATTACCGGCCATTGTTTATTCTTGAGTGAGCTCAATATATGCAAACAAATAACTGCAGATGATTAACACACTTTGCTTTAACTGAATTTTGCAGAAATTGGGACAAATTTCTTATACTTCTTGTTTTTTACACAGCATGGGTGTCTCCATTTGAATTTGGAGGATTTCTAACATCGCCAAACCATATCCTGTCTATAATGGATAATGTTGTGAATGCCTTTTTTTTCATTGATATTGTCTTAACTTTCTTTGTCGCTTACATTGATAAAGCTAATTATGTTCTGGTTGACGACCCAAGGATGATTGCATGGAGGTATATGAGCACTTGGTTCATCTTTGATCTTATATCAGCAATCCCTTCTGAATTTGCTCGAACTGCTTTGCCTGATCCTTTTGCACAATATGGTTACTTTAATATTCTTCGCTTGTGGCGTCTTCGACGAGTCAGTGCCATGTTTAGCAGGTATAAATTTTCAAATTTACATTATATTATAACTTAATTCCTATCTTCTTTCCTAATAGAAAGGAGCCTCATAATGCATTAAACCAGTTTATGATTTACTTGAAAGAGGTTGATTTTCTATCAAGAGTGTGTTTGGTGAGAAGTGTTCAATCTATACTCTATAGCATGGCTAACTAATTATATTGATAGAGAATATTCCTTTGAATATGTGTCTGTTCTAAGAATCATAATCTTAAAACTATATTATTCATGGAAATGTCCCCCTGCTGTTTCATTGTTGCAGATTGGAGAAGGATAGAAGCTTGAGTTACTTCTGGATTAGAAGTTTAAAGATGATATTTGTAAGTGTCTGCTAGAAAATATGTCAGTTCCTTATTTAATTAGACATTTACAGATGATACGTACAAATGTCTTCCACTGCTGTGTAATCTTTACTTAATTATGCTTTGATGTCTTGTAGGTGACCCTTTTTTCTATTCATGCTGCTGCTTGTATTATGTACCTTATTGCCATTCATCATAAACCGAAATCAAACACATGGCTGGGGATTCTCTATGGTGATAAGATTAGTGACCAAAGTACAATGCTCTACTATGTTACAGCAATGTACTGGTCTATTACTACCCTTTCGACAACAGGCTATGGTGATCTGCACGCTACCAATGCATCGGAGATGGTGTTTACGACCATCTACATGGTATTCAACCTAGGATTGTCATCATATATTATTGGAAACATGACAAACTTGGTAGTTCATGGGACCAGCCGAACCAGGAAATTTGTGAGTGATTTTCCCTTAATATTTAATGATTTATTGTTTACAGGCACACAGCAATACAGCATGGTGAAAATATTTTGCATATCCTTGTTGAATACAACTAGATTTTAATATTAAACTTGAAATCTGTCTCAACCACCCGTCTGTAGGTAATTAAGCCTAAAATAAAGATACCAAAATATATTCAGTAGCCTCAATAATGCATTTTGCAAAAAAATAAAAAATAATGCAGATACTCCAAAACCAAGCACAAATAATCATTCATTAGATATGTACTGACAAAAACAGATAAAAGATAGAAACAATTTAATATAGCCTAAGACATTTCTTATTAATTGAACATCATACTATGAAAAGGGCATAATAGGATCATAGATGCAAAAAGAAGAAGGATTATAGGAGCAAAACGGGAAGACTGCAGCTTAAAATAGAAAAAAATAGCCTGCTGGTGGCGCATGCATGGCCCTTAGGTGTGCGCTTTGGCTAGGCATTGCTTGTTGACAATGTGGTGTTAATGCCGAGAGTTTTCTAAGGAAGGCCGGTTGGTGATGGGCAAATCTGTTTGTGTGGTGGTGGTGTCGAGTAATAAGCTAGATGTAATGTAGAGTAGGTGGGTGGGTGTGTCAATACCAAGTGTATATTATCTAGGTTGGGTGAACTACCACATAATTGTATATTGAATTATTCTAATTCAGAATACATGGAAAATTCCTTAAATAGTCACTCTAAGAAGTGTAAATATTCTAGAGCGCTTTACCTAAAGGTTTGATATACTGACATTCAGTAAAGTTTGAAGTTCTTGCAAAGGTTGATATATGCCTTAAATGGGCTGAAAGCCATTTATTTAACCCGTTATATTCTAGTTGGGTTGGTATCTTCCTTGGTTTGGTTTTCTAATTGGCATCTTAAGAAAAGAATGTGTATAATTAACAAACAGTGATTGGTTGCAACTGAAAGTAATACTTTGTTGTTCCTTAAATCAAATCTCTGCCAAAGCTTGCAATACACATGAAGAAGCTGCCACTAGCAAGTTCTCAAACTGATAAGACATGAAGTGCATAGTGCTTTAAAAGTTTTTTTTGTCTGCATCTTATCAACTAATAAATGCTCCGGCATGAGGTGTTAGAACTGTGGAGTAAATTGTGTTTGTACGTGAGAGTAAATTATAATTATATGTGGTGAATCTCGAATATAATTCATTGTTGCATGAGTTGTTGTCTTTAGGAAATTGGTCTTCCAGCCCCGTGTTAAGGACTAGTCTTTGATTTCATCTGTCACTTGTGAATTTTCATAAAACCATAGAGAGATACTATTCAAGCTGCATCGAGCTTTGCACAGAGGAACAAAATCCCTCTTCGCCTGCAAGATCAAATGATTGCGCACCTGTGTCTGAAGCATAGAACTGACTCCGAAGGGCTGCAGCAGCAAGAAATTCTTGAAGTGCTTCCGAAAGCCATTCGATCAAGTATTTCACACTTCCTTTTCTATAATCTCGTTGATAAAGTCTACATTTTCAATGGAGTATCAAACGATTTGCTCTTTCAACTGGTAAGTAAATAAGCTTCCTCTTATTTGCTAGCTATGTAGAACATAGCGTTTCAACTTGTAGAAATGCGATTGGTAACATTCTCTATTGTCAATTATGCTACGGAATCAAATTTAATTTTACATTTTTACTTGTGTGCTTTCTGATGGTACACAATCTTGCTAGTTTACCTGTCAGTTAGTTGATGCTGAATGTTTCATGTTTTGAGTTTTTACCCGAACTCCTAAACTTGTCCGTTTTTACTTGTGTCATACATGAGGGTCTAACGTCTGAGTTCTTGTAACTGATTGCTTCACACCCTAGCAGTCCAATTGCTCAGAAATTTATTGTTAGGATGGAGACCACTGCGAGACTTCTTTATATATTATCCTTTTTCTTTGTGCAATAGATACTCGATTATATAATATGCAACAGATCTATTGGTAATAGAAACTTTTTAGGAATGAAGTAGTTACATGGTGAGTTCGCTGCACCCATGTCCAATTTTTATCCATATCCAAGAATCTTGATTAATATTAGAACTGAGAAGGATAACACAGGTGTTGAATGTGAGACATGTTTTAGGTTTTAATATTTTCTACACAAAGTGTTAAAATTGGACGTATAGGTTGTAGTGTTCTTTCTTCTAAGTCTTTCACTCTCTTTCTGTTTTTATTTACATATTGCTTGTAGCTATGTTTAATTCTTCATCACAACTGCATGCTTTAGTTATGTCATGATTATCTGACCATATAGGTAGCAGAAATGAAAGCCGAGTATTTTCCACCCAGGGAAGATGTGATACTGCAAAACGAAGCACCGACGGACATGTACATTCTGGTGACTGGATCAGTGGTGAGGAACATAATTCCTTCGTTTACATGAATTCACATTTATCATTATATCAAGATTGATGTGCTTACTCCTGAACTCTGAAAGTGTATAAAAATATGTGAATTTAAGGATTTGCTGTCACTTAATGACAACTAGAATAAAGTTCATAAATTATCGTTTTATAAAATAAACAAGACAAGAAAATATACTTCAGACTTTGAGAAACTTTGTTATCTATAAATTACCCTTTTTGTTCCATGTAAAATTTGACTTTTACAGTCATTAAAGGTCACTTCATACTATATACAAGATTTTTTCAACCATCAACTTATTTGTAACATACAGAAGTAGATGCCATCTGTTCATTATGTTCTTATATGTGTCGTTTTCACTGCCATTATCACTTAAAATTTGACAAGTCAGTCTAACAGTAAATTCTTGGTTACAGGATCTTATCACACAAAGAAATGGAGCAGAAACGGTAATATTGTACATCACCTTTCTTTGGGATATCATTATAGATTCCTTTATTGTATGTTATGCTCTTTATACACACAATAGAAACATGAAACGTAGAAAAATAGCTCGTAATACTAGTTGTGCGCCATATTAGGAGAACGCATTAAGGAATTCCACTGTAGAAAAATAGAGATCGAAAAAACAACGATATAATTCCAAAATGTCGCCAATTTCTGATTTACTGGATCCATATTTTTCTATGAGATATTTGTGAGGCAAACTTAAGAATCAAATGATTGGGGGTTACCCAACTCTTTATATAACACAGAGGAATAAACAAGATCATGAACAAAAGAGGTACATAATTACAATAAGCAAGCTGCACTCCATTATAAATTTATATATTCTTTTCTTACACTCCCTCTCAAGCTTGGAGCAGCAAAGGAACTACGGCATCCACTGCCCAGCTTGCACGGAATGCTCCTAAGTCCTAATATTATACCCTGTTGCTGACTCAGTAAAAATATCAGCAAACATAGATCTACATTCTATACAATGTGCGAGTGGGGCTGGCTAAAGCAGCTGCAAGGAGCTACACTGGTATTGCACGAGCAAACCAAACATATATGTTGGTTTTTTTTATGTAAGAGCAGGGAAAGAAAAGAGATATGCAGAAAATTCTAGATTATATTTTTCAATGCATGAACTTGCCTTTTATAGGCTAAATACAATGGATAACCTATTCCTAGAAAATAGTGATATAATTATCTTTGATATATCACTACTAACTTATTCAAAACTAATCTTATCTTACTATTAAGTGATAACAAATTGGATAATTCAAAAATAATTATAATAATCAAAACAACTTTGAATTATTATTCTAACATTCCCTCTTAATTCAAAGTTCTAAAATTTCTTTGACCATGATGTACTTCCCACCATCACCATTTTTGTTGAAGCACTTCTCTTCACACAAATGAGGAGCACTTCTCTCCACCATTTTCTTCAAGGTGCACTTCTCACCAATTTCATATCTTGATGCACTTCTCACCAATTTACACATTGGAGCACGTCTCTCCAATATCAAAACAATTCTTTTAGCTTATCCCAAGCCTCTTTTCCTGTTTCACAAGTCATAATTCTCGTGAAGATTGATTCCGACACAGCTGCATGAATTATTGAATTATTGATAAAGCCCGTGGAGCCTTGCTTAATTCTTCTTCATGAGTCCTGATTTGATTCAGTGTAGGATTGTTTCCAAGAGGTTGTATCTCCCCCGCATTTTCAACCCACTTCCATAAACCCAAACCTCTCAAATGAGCTTTCATCTTAACAACCCATATTTGATAGTTTTCACCATTAAAAATTGGAGGAGAAAGATTTGATGTGTTGTTTGAGGTCATGGTTGTGTTTTCTCTCAAATTCTCACAGGCCCTTTAAGATCTTTAAAGCTCTTGATACCATTTATTGGTTTTTTTTATGTAAGAGCAAGGAAAGAAAAGAGATATGCAGAAAATTCTAGATTATATTTTTCAATGCATGAACTTGCCTTTTATAGGCTAAATACAATGGATAACCTATTCCTAGAAAATAGTGATATAATTATCTTTGATATATCACTACTAACTTATTCAAAACTAATCTTATCTTACTATCAAGTGATAACAAATTGGATAATTCAAAAACAATTATAATAATCAAAACAACTTTGAATTATTATTCTAACAATATAGAAGCTGACTATCTAATTCGGAGAGGAAGGGGGGAATCTAGGTGGGACATTTATCAGAAAATTGTGGATATCAACTATCACCCTCTGTCTAAAAACTGAACTAACACATTATCTTGTGGGGATCAACTATCAGAAGGAAAGCTTGCTAGTCTGTGTCTGATTAACCATCTGTATATGTCCCTCCTTGTGTATACCTTACTAGCCATACGAGAGATCATAGACATTTTCTGTGTTTATGTACAAAGCCTTGGGCCATTTTTGTTATGAGGGATAATAATCCCCGGACTAGTTCTATATAATAATAGTCCTTTAAATATAGTGTGAATAAGATAATAGTTCGGGGATTATTATCCTTAAAAAAAACATGGCCTTAGTGTCCTTGGTATCTGGATTCGTGAGGTTCTCAGTCGATCTCGACCTAGCTCTACTACATCCTCTGAAGATTTAGTTTATTTATGCCACAAGTGACAAACCCTTGGAGTACCTGCCACTTGATTGTTAATAATTATCTCATGTCATTTCCACTTGCCATCTCTACTGCCATGGAGCTTTTTTTGGATCTAATATCAACCAAAGTGACCATACCTGAATACGTTCTACTCATTCAATAAGTACGCCCAGCCTAGAGATGTGCATGTCATAAATTGTCCAAGGAGCTGCAGTGTTACACATTTTTATGAGACCTAATTCCTTCCCTCCAAGAAATTTCCGGCCTACATATGTCTTGTAGGTTTACTTTTATTTGTTGCATTATATTTGATGTCTGGCCTCTTTAAATTTCTACCTTCTCGTAATCATTCGGTTTGAATTAAAGCCTAGCTGGCTAGCCCTACTATGAGTTCAATATCCATTTGGTAGTCATATCTAAATGAAATACTTTCTATAAACTTAAATATGTTCTGAGCACTTTCTTATTGCAGATTGTTAGAGAACTGAAGGCTGGTGATGTCTTCGGCGAGACAGGTGTTCTTTGTTATCGGCCACAACTGTTTACTGCACGTACAACACGACTGAGTCAGCTGTTAAGATTGAGCCGTACTGTATTTTTGAATCTTATTCAGGCTAATGTTGGAGATGGAACGATAATAATGAACAATTGTCTTCAGGTATGTAATTTGAATTAGACACTCACCTGAACTTATTTTTTCATATGAAACTTTAATGATTGTACTTCTTTAAAATGTATGTATTCTCCAACTGTAAATCAATAGATTATATGTCCTTGTGTAGCCACAAGGGGCATCTAATTAGGTCTCCTTTAGAATCCCAAACGATGAAAACTTATAAAAGATGACTTCTAGCTTATTTGACAAGAACTAATATTTATACCTTAACATCCACCCTAAAGCATATATAGTTAACTGTGCCCAACTTGTTACAAAACAAGTGATTCTAGGTGGTCCCATGGCTTAGTAAAAACATCAGTAAGTTGTTCTCCTCTCTTTACATGACTAGTAGAAATAAGAAAATTTTCCATCTTCTCTCTAATAAAATTACAATTTATTTCGATGTGTTTTGTTCGTCTGTGAGAGAGTGTAACTTGATTATAACAAAGTATGATAAAGGCTGCTTTTTCGAAACCAAATTCCAGACAAGTTATATAGCCATATCAACTCTCAAATGATGTATTAGTCATAGCCCCTTAATTTGGATTTTAAAATAGATCTAAATACCATATGATGTTTCTTACTTTTCTAAGAAACTGGATCTTTACCAACAGTAGTACCATATCCTGTAATTGGCATCTTATCTGATGGAGGAGATCTTACTATTAAGCAGCAGAAAATTACAGGATGACGGCTCTTGAGAGACACATACATGATATATGTAAGGATTTTCTGCTGACATCTGCCAACATGACTAACAGCGAGAATCTGAGTGCCACATAGTTCTACATATATTTCATTATAAATGACAGCTCTTGAGAGACACATAACATGTTAGCAGTTGTATCCGTCAATACAGTAGTGTAGTGCTGGTCAGATTTTACAGAGCGGGCACTCAAATTTTGGTATAAAAGAAGCAAAAAAGCTTATTGCGACTGGTTGTTTACACAGTTTATATTTCTGCAGATATTCTGGCAGCGGTATTGAGGAATTTATTCCTCATGCAACCTAAAA
Organism: Oenanthe sinensis; assembly: GCA_028671895.1. Classification (NCBI taxonomy): domain Eukaryota; kingdom Viridiplantae; phylum Streptophyta; class Magnoliopsida; order Apiales; family Apiaceae; genus Oenanthe; species Oenanthe sinensis. The sequence goes on along the minus strand of CM053795.1, from coordinate 5,437,958 downwards.
TCTGTAGAAAATTGATGAAAGGGGCAGGTGGTGCTGCAATCATAGGTGTCAAGGGTTTTTTTTACTGTAATTACTACAGGCTGACGGGAAAGAGGTGATCAGGCATAATTTTTAAGGATGTTTTTAAGTGAATATTAAACTATATTGACTAATTCTTAAGTAGCATTAGTCCAAAGAAAGAGTTACTGGTTATAGAACTCAAATAAAATAATAATATAGAATATTAAGAGAGTAGAAAAGAGTTGAGGGTTGGTATATTTTTATTGGGTCGAAGGAGGAGGTTATTATTTGGGGATTGGTATGAAACAACATTACTTTATACAGAATGAAGTTCTTGACTAATTTAAGCACAATTTAATTTGTTTAGTTATCATTTATCATCTCTTAATTGGAGACTACAAAGTTAATTGTAAATTTTTTCTCCTTGATCTTTGCATGTACCAAATGAAGCATTTAAGCGAGCGAAACGATCCAGTGATGAACTCTATTTTAGTAGAAGTTCAGCACATGCTGACTGAAGGAAAATCTGACTTGCCTCTTAGTTTGTGTTTTGCTGCAATGAGAGAAGATGATATGTTGCTGCATAAGCTACTAAGGCAAGGGAAGGACTCAAATGAAGTGAACAGCACCGGGCGTACACCTCTAGTGTGTAATTTTCTATATTTTAAAATGCACTCACGCAAAATACACAAATAAGGTAGATGTCTGTCTGCTTCAGAGGCTTAAGGGGATTTCTATTTTGTATGCCACAGCATATTGCAGCATCCAAAGGATCCATGGAATGTGTGGTAGTACTCCTAGATTATGGTGCAAATCCTAACAGCACAGGTATGTTCTTACATGCCCAGCGAATATCTTCACTTGAGGTGGCTTCAATTTATATTGTGAGATTTTTTTTTGTAGATAAATTAAATTCACATTGACATTGACATGCACTATAAGTATATTATCCTCAAGTTATCCTTGTTGCAAATATAGTGTGTATAATATAATACTTATGCAGATTCTGAAGGAAATGTTCCACTTTGGGAATCAATATTGGGCGGACATGAAGCTGTGACAAAAATACTTGTGGATAACGGGGCGACCATATCTTCTGGCGATGTTGGCCAGTTTGCAAGCTTCGCTGTTAAACAAAATAACTTGGTCTTGCTGAAACAAATAATTCAGTACGGTGGAGATGTTACATTGTTGAACAGCACAGGGACTACAGCGCTTCACACTGCTATTTCTGATGAAAACACTGAAGTTGTTAAGTTCCTGCTGGAGCAAGGAGCAGATATCGACAAGGCAGATCAGCATGGATGGACTCCAAGGGCTATGGCTGAATACCAGGGACATGAAGAGATTAAAGGTCTTTTTCAATCTAAAGGCAAGGGCGGACACAAATCTGTTGACACACTTTCTGGAATGGAGGATGGGCCTAATTTAATGAAGTATCCAAGCGAGCCTACACTTCCTCCTTCAAACGAGGATGGCGCTGCCTCATCAATAATAGGTGACCGTTGGAGGCGAAGGAACAACAAATTTGATAATTCCCTGTTTGGGATCATCTCAGCTGCACAGAATCTCAGCAAAGGTTAAGAGTGCTTCTACTTTCTTTTATTATTATTATTATTATTATTATTATTATTATTATTATTATAAATCATTTTTTAATCACAGTGCCCCTCTTCAATAAAAGAAAATAAAATACGCCCCTATAAAAAAGTTTGCTTAGGTTAATTTTTTTGGGCCAATTTGACCTCATTTTGACTTTAATTAACCATTATAATTGTGTATGGTTCAGACCATTGGATCTCTTAGCAGATTATATATTTAATTCCTTACAAAAAATAGTTTTCCCATCATATGTGATAAAATATGTTTGTGTTTTGTTTGCTAGTAATTCAAAAATGTGTTTTAGATGTAAAACATTTTTTAATGCGTCATGCGAGTGTTAAAAAGTTCAACTTTTTCGGATGTGCCGTTTTGGCATAGCTTGTAGTTGTGCGATTTTGATCACTTCCCTAAAATTAAACTCATTGGATGCCAACTTATTCATAGGTATTGCTAGAAAGTTGTAGGAAATTTTAAAGAGATCAACTGTTACCCGTATTTTGTGTAGGACAGAGGACAGCACGAAGTTCTAAAAAAATTAATTAAAATACTTATATAAATATAATTTCACTTTCAAAATGCAGCTGGAAAACAGCAAATACTTTCTCCAGTAGAAATTGATAGGCTGCAAGTTTTGAGCAATAATATTGCAAGGGTCACAATTCACTGCCCAGAAAAGTACCAAACTTCTGCAGTGCTAGTTTTTCTACCGGAGTCCCTTGAAGAGCTACTTGAAGTTGGTTCCCAAAAATTTGGGTTCTCTCCTTCAAAAGTTCTAACGAAAGACGGAGCTCTCATCGATGACATTAAGCTTATAAGAGATGGAGATCATCTTATGCTTTCTGGTGATTAGTCTGAAAACATATATTGCTAATTGATCGTGCTGGTTCCGATGTCCACTGGGGGAAACTGCTTTCAACAATTACCAGTTATATCTGTAATCGCCAAAAGATTCAGCGACAAGGTTAGTCATGCAATTCTTGGTGAAAAGGTTTGCAAACAAAAAACGATCACATGCATGTCCTAATTCCCATTGTCCCCTAGTCTTTTCAGAGCTGGTCCTGGTTGTTTATGGTGCCAAGATATCCAGTTTCTATCAGCTTCAAAAGTTTCAAAGTAATGTGCTGTATAAAGTTGATATGAAAGGTTAAATGCATAAAAGATTTGGCAGCATGTTGTATATCTGTATTCACCATCCGTATATAATTGTTAATATATGCAATTAATAATACTGAAATGATTTTAGAAATGTTTGCTCTTGTAAATGGAGATACGTGTAGAGCAAAAAAAAAAGTCAAAGTATTTTATATCCATACCAAAGAAAGAACATTTAAATTATTATATTTGTTCTGTCAAAAAAAATATTATTATATTTGTAAAGGAAAATCAAAAACCGAAATTTTTTTAATCATTTATTTGTTTGCTTATATCCAATCTAAGTCAGGATAATGCCTTGATAAAATAATAAATAATAAATTATTATTTTAAATAATGTTACTAATTTAGAAATAATAATATATAAAAAAGGGAAAATATTTCTAAAGTTAACTATAAGAAATTTTCTAAAAACATTTTATTGAAATCATGCATTTTTCAATGTAAATCTATTCTCATTAGTAAAGTCAAATAAAACAATTTGATTAATAATTTTTATGAAATATATTTAAATACTACTTATATAATGAACGTATTTAATACTAATTAAAATATTTTATTTATTTAATTAATTGGAGTAAATTTATATTGAAAATACATAATTTTAATAAAATGACTTTAACAAATTTTTTATAGTTAATTTTAGAAACATCTTACTTTTATTTAAATTATAAAAATTAAAACAAGTTACTGAAATAACGTACATTCTATAATTTTTAAAATCCAATCCATAGATTATTTTTGTAGTTTTCTTTTATTTAATAAACAAATAATAAAATATTTATAAATAATTTTTAATTTATATAGATTACCCGACTGATGAAATAAATGGGATGCGAGGACATATTACGGGTAGAGCTGGCCACACGGCGTGCCGGGCCGGTTTGATCAGCTCCTGGCTCGTAGACGGCACGTGAAAATTCTCGAGTCGGGCCGGTTCGTAAAATGGCTGAATCGTGTGCGGCTCGCGGGTTAGGCGAGTTTGACGGGTTTATTATTTTATTATTTTATTATTTTAAATTTTATTTTTTAAATACTTATTTCATACAAATAAATATGTATTTCATACAAATATTTTTGGAATATTTTTTATTTTAATAAAAAAATACTTATTTCATACGAATATTTTTGAAATAAAAGAGGACGGTACCTCTATAAATTTTATTAATTAAAAAATATTTTACAAATTATTTGAGAGGACTCCTCTGTAAAAGTTTATTTTATTTCAAAACTAAAAATTCAAGGTTAAATTTACTAAATGTTTTTAAAAAATGTTTTTATTGTAAATAGTTAAAAACATAGGGTTAAATTTACTAATTATTTTAAAAAGGTTTTAATTGTATATAGTTCAAAAATGTAGGGTTAAATTTACTAAATATATTAAAATAGAGTTTCAATTGTATATTGTTGAAATCGCAGGATTATAATTATATTTAAGCCTTTTTAAAATAACTTAAACGAATATTTTAAAAAATCATTTTTTTAAAATTCGAATATTTCAAACGAATATTTAAAAAAATCAAAAAAATTAATTTTTTCAAATAATTCAAATATTTGAAATAATTTAAAAAACATAACAAACCAATATTTGAAATAATTTAAAAACCAATATTTGTCAAAATGGCAAATGAATATAGAAAAGTAGTGTGCAATTTGCAAACACATGTCCACGAGCTATGCGAGTCAATGAGCTATGCGAGTCCACGAGCCAGGCGAGTCCACGAGCGGGCCGTGCCGGTTCTGCTCGTCACGGTTCGCGCGATTTTGACGAGCCGGTCCGTGCCGGGTCCGGTTCACTCCAAACCAACTCGGGCACGGCTCGTATTTTAAGCGGTTCGTGCCGGGTTTTGAACCGGCCCGATTCACATGCGGCTGTAACGAGCTTATAGGCGAGCCGGGGTGAGTCGGGGCGAGCCGACCCGCCCGTTTGGCCACTTCTAATTACGGATCATGTTACTTTTGTCTTAGTTCGAAAGACTCAAACAACAGCTGTTTGTTGACCCATACAAGTATGACTCTGCTTATGCACGTCATACAGCGTTATATAAAATTTTTAAGTCAAAATAAGCTAATTTTGACTGATAATTATTAATTATTATTAGATATAAAAATTTTAAAAAATATATAATTAAAAATTTTAGTTAATTTACTATTAAATAAAATTTGTAAAGTTATTAATAAATAATATATAATTTGTAATCAAGCTTAAATAAATTTGACTTTTAAAATTTATATACCGTCAATATATTCGGGACGTAGAGAGTATTTCAGTATCCCATGGAATAAATTGAAAACTTTTGTTCTATGTATAGATAAGTATATAAGTAAAAGTAATATTATTAAATGTACTAATAAATCATGCTTTTTTTAAAGCATGCGGTAAACTTAAGTTATTGCATTTAGATCAGTTTATTTTAGCTTATTTCGGATTCAGAAATTAAAATATGATTCAATTTTTGAAAAATAACCAAAATTTAACCACAACGCTATGAGTTATCTGTTCAGCCTGACAAGAACGTCAAGAATTTAAATAGGGGAGTTTGTAACACTTTAGTTCCACATCAAATAAATCGAGAGAATTTGTTCAATACATTAAGTGCACTAGTATAATAAATCATAATTATTTTGGGTCTGTGATGTGTTTGTGAATTGTTATTACATTTGAACCAATTTATTTTGATTTATTTCATATTCGAAAGTTGAGATTTGACCCAATTTTCAAAGTAGTTTCACGGTTTGATCCAGGTTGTCATATCATATATGGTGCTTGGCTAATATCTTGTGACGAAATTTTATTAATATTTTAAAAAATTGATAATAAATTTCCAACTTGTTTATATTTTAGACTCATTGCATCCAGATTCAGCGGCATTGAAACTGGCATAGTTGAAATTTCACATCCTATTCAAATCGGTCATGTCACAACCGAATTTAAAAAAAAAAGTAAATTGACGGTGAATTTTATTTGAAATTTATAATTTAGTTAAATGGAATGTTCGAATAATTATAATAATTTATATTTATATTTTATTTAAAATTTAAGATATTTAGTAGCACAATTTTAAAGAATTTTTATATTGTGAAAAATTAATAAACAAACATACATTGCTTAGGTCCGTTTGAAATTAATGTTATTGACAGTAACAATAGATTTTTATTAAAAACTAAATAAATAATTATTTAATAATAATTAAAAATAATTTTCTGAAAAAATGTTTGTGGTTAAAAACTGTTTTAAAAAAAATAAATTCCGGTATTAATGGTTTCAAACCTGTGTAAAATAATTATATATTTTCTTATATTATATATCAAAATATGTCATAATTTTTTATTTTTTTATATTATCAAGAAATCATTTAATTTTTTTGACAGTACTTCTTTTATTAACATTTTGCGATAAAAAACAGTTTCAAAAAACAATCTCAAAAAAGTGACCCGGTTGAGTTGTACACCAGAAATAGGCGCTGCACTCTGTAGTGTGTACTAGTAATTATATGCATCGCATAATGTCTAAATCTATTCAGCTGAGCTGCTGGTTCCTTCTCTTCTCTCTTGTGCATCTCTTACAACTCTCTCTTGGTGATGTTGGCACCGCAAGCCACTACAGTCCACCCTATACCCGTAAGTGCTACACACACACACACTGACACGGCTTATATTCAAATATGACCTGCCTGGTAATTTGGTTTTATAAACTTACAAGGCCGGTCGATCACTAGCTAAATTAAATGATACAGTATATATATTGTTTTTTGAATTGATGATGTGAAGCGACGGCATGTTACGGGAACGATGCGTCAGTGTTCCCGACAAGCAACCTGTTCGGTGCAGCTGGGGAGGGAATATGGGACAATGGTGCAGCTTGTGGGAGGCAGTATCTAGTGAGGTGCATAAGTGCACTTGTGCCAAGGACTTGCATACCGGGACAAATGATTCAAGTTAAGATAGTAGACAGGGCACAGACATCTGTCTCTAAGCCTTTAATACCAGGGACAACTATGGTTCTTTCTACTACTGCTTTTGATTCTATTGCTAATCCATCTGCCTCTTCGATCAATATTGAATTCCAACAGTAAGTAGTTCATGGTTCGGGTTATATTTATAATTACAAATCTTAGTTTCTTACTTTTTTTTTAATTGATTTACATGGGCAGGGTCTGATAAAACCATATATGTTTGATGAGGAGGAAGATGGGGCTTTTCAATGTTTTAAAGTAAATCAAGTTGTGAAGATCGGTACAAGATGTCAACATTCACACCAACCAGAAACCAATTATCTTCTCTTTTCTTTCCTTTCTTTTTCCTCTCCAACTCAAGCTTCTTTTTTTTACCACCAATAGGCGAGCAGTTGATGTAAGATCAGTTGCTAGATACAATTGTTCGGTAAAGTTGCATTTATTTACTATAGACTATACTACTATAGTATTTAACAATGCTAAGTTTGTATGTAATGATTTGTTTTCGTCTGCCCACCGTAACCACTACTTTTGTACTTGTGTAATCTCGTGATTCTTTTCATTTTAATTTTACATGTGTATTAATATTTTTTTTAAAAAAAATACTTAGCACATAAATTTTTTAAAATTTTCATTTTCATATATTGAATCTTAAATTTTTATATTAAAAATATTGTAGACAAATATATTCTTCTCTATATGCATGAAAATTTCAATTATGATAAAAATTATGAGAGAGAGAAAATATTGATTAAAAAAATAAAATAACATATTTATAATAAAAAAATATGTTAACTGTACCGATACATCATAATCTTGAATAATTGTTGGCCAACCTTAGAATATTAGTACATGAGAATTCTCAACTAACGGGGAATATATATCATAATATATTAATATCAAGGAAACCGGCTTGATGATAATCATTGAAGTTCAAACTTTTTACTTGACAGAAAAAAAGGTCAAACTTATTGCGCAAGATTTTCTCTCTTCAGTTCTGTTATTGCTGCATAATAATTTTTATTTTCAAATATAATATTATTAAAAGCAAAATGAATAGATGAAGACGTTTGATTGATTGTTTGCGGTCGTACTCCAGTTTTTATCCATTGTATCTCAAAATAGTAAAAGATTTTTAAAGTTTTTGTGAGTCAGATTAATTAAATTTTAATTAAAAATTATATTAGATGATTAAAATAAATTAAAATTTATATTATTTAAAATACATTTAATCTATTTTAAAATATTTTTAACTTTTTAAAATTGTAAAAAATAAAATTTATCTTGATTAAAATTTAATTAATTTAATTTTATAAAAGTCAAACATGATTATTGTTTTAAAATAAAGAGAGTAATTCCTACTAATTCCTAACAAACTATTGTTAGTGTCCCGTGACTCCCATTCTACATACATTTTTTACTAAAATACATATTTTAGGATTTTTCATCTGTAAATAAACGCCAATAAGAAGATCAGATCACGCAGATGAAAAAATTGGATTCCGATTATATACGTTCCTCACTACTCACCCTGGCTATTGTTACGGGTTTTATTCATTTCAAAATAATAAATACCTGGTGTTTGGCTGAAAGTTTTTGATTTAAAAAATACCTATATCTCTTATGAGTTTTTGATATCATAGAATATCTCCAACCCATTACATTATTTTAATATGAAAATCATATCAAAATAATGTAAAAACTGCACTATTTTTAAAATTCACTCAAACCCATTACACTAAATTTCACACTAAAAATAATCTTTCTTATATTATAAAAGTTATTTTATTAATAAAGTACAAAAACAATAAAGTTGTTAAAGATATAAAAGAAATAGATTTGTTTTAGTTAAAATAATATAAACGTAATATTGGTATTAATAAAAACTCTAAAAATTATACCAAATTTTGGTGTTGCACCAATTTTGTTGTAATTTTTGGTGTCATACCATTTTGGTGCAACTTTTAGAGTTTGGTTTGAGATAATTTTTACACTAAAATGGTGTAAATGAACATTTTTGAAATTTGGTTTGAGATGATCTTAGGGGATGTGGGTATGAGCGGGGTATGAGGAATCAAATCAAAATTTTATTATTTTTATATTTATTTATAAAATTATATGTTAATTTTTAAGATAAAAAATTATAATAATATTGTTTAATATTTAATAAATAATAGTGATTTATTTTTATATTAACTACGTATATTTTTTTATTTATTATAAAAATATTAAATTAACAAATTCATTTCACTATTCAACCAAAGATATCATGAATGATACTCCGTACACATGCCAACTTATACCCCGTTTGACATTACTGTTATAGACAGCTACAACAGTTTTTTTGCTGAAAAGCTGTTACAAAGGTGTTTGATAAATTTTAAAAACTGCCGTATGAAAAAATGTTTTTAGTCTAAAAGTTATTGTTAGTAAAAGTATGTCCCCTCATACTTTTGGAAAAAACTGATTTCAGTTTTTAAAGGAAGTAGCTATTAGTTTCATCATCAAACTTTCCCACAAATATTATTTTTATATATTATATATCAAAATATGCATAAATCAAAAAAATTACCAAACAGTTATCTGATTTTCTTGGCAACACTTTTTTCACCAGCATTTTTTCTCACAGCACAATAGTTTTCAACAACACTCTCAAACGGAGCTTTAATCTGATTCCTAAATGTTTAATTAATTGTTTTTGTGTTATTTTAATTGGGCTGTGGTGGAGCTTGGTTTCCGATTAAAAATTCTGACAAAGGTGGACTGTGTTTTGGCGGTGTAGTAATTGGGCCTACTCGTCTTTTTGTATTGTGATGAACGGGCTAGATTTTAATTTGAACTGGATCTTCCTGGGGCCGTAGAATTCATGCTTTGCCAGAGGCCGCAAGATTGTTCGGTACGAGCTCGGTCCAAGTTCGAGCTGCGTAGTACTCTCCTAAATTAATACGTAAATTGAACATATAGTTATATAAAAAAAATTAAAATTTTTATTCATAAAATAAATTTTAAAAATAATTAACAGATTTATGTGTTCAATATATTTTAAAATAATATAAAAATTAAATTAAACAATTAATTTAAAACGAAGAGAGTAATATATATAAATTTTTAGTTTGTTTAAATATAAATGGTGTGCACTAGCTTAATAATTATGTAATTATAATAATGTTTTAATGTATGATGTTACATTGCTTTCAAATAAAGATCTCCACGACCTCAATTCTTAAATAAAAAAATTATACATAAATATTTATTTTATATATTTTTTCATATATTATTTTACAAAATTGTAAAAATACCGCCGGGAAGAGTGTATAGCTTTTATTTAATCACTTATTAAATTCTAATAATAATATATCTAATTACTATTACCCATTTCATTTATGAGGAGAGAGGGAGGGAGGGAGAGAGATAGAGAGAGAGAGGCCTTACCGTTGAAAGCTAGGCTGACAAAATTTTCGTATTCCCTTGGTTTGTTTTATTATTTCTGTTTCTCCTTCCTCTGCAGCTACCTTCTTCTTTCTCTCTCCTCTTCCCCTCCCCCTTTTCCTATACGTACAGAACCATGTATGTATATTCATTAAGGGAGGGTGTACAATCTTGAATTGTCTTTGATTCTATATAATCTTCTTCTTGTTTTTGATCCAGACAGAGACAGAGAGAGAATGTTGTGTAGAATGATGCCTCGAAAAAGCAAAACAGGGAAAGTACCTGTGTATTTGAATGTATATGATCTTACCTCTATGAATGGTTATGCTTACTGGCTTGGTTTAGGTGTTTATCACTCTGGTGTTCAAGGTTTCATCTTTTTCTCCCTCCCCCCTCCCTTTCTTTTTCAGTCTCTTTATATGTGTGTGTGTGTGTGTGTGTGTTTTTCTCCTTTACATGGAACTTGTATATATGTGTATGTTTAATTCAGCTTTAGATTTGATTTCTTGTGGGAATTGCTGATTTGTATATTGGATCTGATTCTTGGTGCTGTTATATATTATTATTATTATTATTATTGTTTATTCTTCTTGTTAAATATCCCTTTTTTTTAACTGGGGTGAAACTGGGGTGAGGAGCTTTGAAACTTAGCATGATTGTTCAATATTTTTTAAGATTTTGCATAATTTTTTGTTTCTTGTTGTAAAAGTTGGAGTCTTTACGGAAATAGCCTCTCTGATTCTCTACTTATTGAAGTAGGAACAAGGTACATCTCAGCTTCTTTGAATGGGACATATTGGGCATGCTTGGTTTGGTTTGAATTACATTGTTTGGGTAGATTTAAGGGGAGTATTGGTTACCCTCTTTTTAAACCAAATGTGAAGAGTTGGACTTGATCTCCTACCTCCTCTAATTTTTAAGTTTTGTTCTTTTGTTTGATTGTGCTCGGATTTATTTTTATGCCCTACTAAGGATATTTTAATTGAGTTATTTGGCTTTTCAAACTCTATGAATTAATAAAATTATTTCAGTGGATAGCTAAAGTCAGTTGCAGGGACTGATATATAGGCCTCTGTGTGTATGAAATTATATATGTATGTATGTATGTATATGAAAATATAAATATATTATATTATGTACATAAATCCATTCCCCAATATCCATACAAATCTATAATTTTAGGGGAGGTGGGGGTACCTTAAAAGAACACAAAAAAATTATCACTAAATTGTATATATTAGTAATTTAGAAATATATATATATATATATATATGTGTGTTGAGTTTTTGTCTTTTCTTACATTGGCTTTGTTTTGGTTATATGGTAGTTCATGGACAAGAGTATGCATTTGGTGCTCATGAACATTCAACAACTGGTATATTCGAAGTCGAACCAAAAAAATGCCCTGGTTTCACATTTAGAAAATCAATTTTGATTGGAAGAACAGATATGGGTCAAAAGGAAGTACGCTCATTTATGGAAAAATTAGCAGAAGAATACTCTGGAAACAGCTATAATCTTATCACAAAAAATTGTAATCACTTCTGTAATGATGCATGCCTGAAGTTGATTGGAAAGCCTATTCCTAGCTGGGTTAATCGACTTGCAAGGCTTGGTAAGAACATTATCTTTATATTTCTACATAATAAATTATCTCACACCTTTGGAAGGTTCATTCACACATGTTGCTTCAGTAGTTTGAAATCCTTTTACCATGTGCTAGAGGCCTTTTTAGTATTTTTTAAGTTCTTAAAGCTGTGTTATAGTAATCTGGAGCCTTTCTTTGTCACAATTTAAGATGGTATATATCGCGTGAAACATGTAAATTGTCTTAAAAAGCAAAACATAGCTTTTGCAACAGCTTTGGCGGTCTTTTTGGTTATTGTTAATTTTTGAATTTTATCATTTTTATGTTCTTGTAATTATTTAATACCGCTGGCATTGTTTCATCTATCGTTTATTTTTATTTATTATTTAAAATTTAAATTGAACTCGGGGAAACAAGTCTAAAGACACTACATGTGATAGATTCTTTTTCTTCTTCTTTCCTTCGCACTTCTGATATGTTGGTGCGGTGGGCAAGCTGGTTAGGGATTATTAAATTACGAAATCTTGGTGCTTTTTATTCTTTTTCATTCTTATTTAACAACTAATATGATAGAATATAGGCAAAGGTTGACTGTAGCTCCATTTAGTAATATATACTTAATTATGGACACCCATGCCTTACCTTTTGATTGGGTGGTCCTGGTAGACTTGGACCACTAAACCTGGCTGGTGAATGAATTAATTAGTGTCTACATCTTAAGGTAAGATTAAACTTAATGATTATCTGACACATAGCGGATCTTGTTGGCTGAATTTACCAAGTTTCGAATGATCTTCCTTCTTGGCATCAAGTGGATTATTAATATCTTCCATGATGAATCTGATTATTATTTTTATCGTCTATTTAGATATGTCTTAATCTTATCAATTCTTGTTTTACCATATGCACAAAAGATGATATCACGCATGGGCAAATTATGATTTAGCATCTTGCAACTTTGTTGGTAGACAAAAGAGTATTGATGAAACATTTTTTTTATAATATCATATAGGAATGACTAACATTTTGTTATGCAATGTCAAGATAGTCAGATAAAGACTGTTACAAAGAATTGTTTGTCGTAAATAAAATATGAAAGATTATCACGTGCATTTACTTTTGAACATTATTCTGATTCTTATTGCAATCACTTGTCTCTTGGTACTTTTTTGAAGGTTTATTCTGTAATTGTGTTCTACCTGTGGGTTTGAATGATACCAAAGTCCGGCATGTAAGAGCAGAAGAGGTGGCTTGTGACAAGAAGAAACTAAGAAGTCATTCTAGTAGATATCCAACTTCTTCTAGTTCACCCCAATCTTTATCATCTCTACCGTCAGGAGGTTACTCAACCAGAGGTGGTAGACAGAGAAGTCGTCTTGCTAGTTCATCATTAAACGTTTCTAATGTGCCCTCAACAATGAAAGCTTAATTATCAAAAAATGTAGACTATATAGAATCCAGGGAGAAATCGTGAAGGTTAGGCCAAGAATTTTAAATTGTCATACTAGACTTTAATGTCTCAAGTGGAAGTAGAAATTGCAGGGAAAAGAGTGGTTGTAATGCTTTAATTTCCCTCTGTAAAGTATTTGGTTTTGGTATCAAAATTTTCAGTCCAGTTAACAATTTTTTGGCCAGCATTTTTGCCAAATCTATGTACTCGCAGAGTCACAGTAGGGTACTTCATAAACCTTAGAAATATCTACCCTGAAATATCAGACATTTGGTTCGACTAGATATTTAGCTTCTAATCGTACCAAATCGTGACTAGATTTTTAGCTTCTAATCTACCAAATCGAACCGCATACATCCTTACAATACTGTTGGGTAAGTTGGTTTGTTTATGATTATGGTAGGTAGTGTTGCATTGTTCTCTTTTATGATTGAAGTAAGGTAGTTATATTTCATTTTTGTACATAATGATGGTAGTAGTTTAGTCTTGTGTTTGGCCCACTGCATTAACGTTTATTCATGTCGGCTAATTGACCATGTGATGAGTCTTACTTTACATGGCAACATGGCATGCGAGCAAACAAGCACTGAGTATTCCATGTGAAAGTGTACCTTAGGTTATATTTGCAAACTGAATAATAGAGATAATAATCTTGATATGTACAAAATGTCACTTTATAGTTCATATTAATCCAATTAGCTGTTGACATGTGATTATTCACTTGTCAAAAATCATATAACCAAAATAAGTTTGTTTAAAGTTAAAGCCAGTTGTTTAAACAAGTGGCATATCTATCTACCTAGCTTATCACGTCTGACTTTTAAACCAAGCTTCAGCGTAATTATATAGCTTATCATGTCTGACTTTAAACGAAGCTTCAGCTTAATTAGTAGTGACACGTCTGGATATTGTATTATTAAACTTTTTCCGATATTTTAACACAACAATCTCATATTAATTATTAAATAATATATTATTTGAAACCTTTGGTCCGAAACTGCTAAAAAGGGAACAAAATAAAATCATATATTATATCTCAAGTTTTTAACTGTAACATCCCACATCGAATAGATAAAATGTATTTGAACCCTTTATAAGGACAAGTCAATAACTAATGTATAATTGATAGCCTCAATTATGGGTTTGGGTTATTATATTAACATTCTCCCCGTTCAAGATTTTTTTTCAGAGCAAAATTCATCAAGAAAAAATATTGTAGGTATCGGTAAATCGAACTCGAAATTATCATAATTATCAGTTCACCTTAAATCTCAAAATATTAAGAACTGAAATTTATATATATATATATATATAATTGCACGGGTAACGAGCGGGTGATCATAGAATTCATTTTAAGTTGATTTCTTTCTATTTGCGTAGCCTATTTCGAAATTGGTGCCGCCTTCACATTTCTTCACTGAGTATTTCACTTTTTTGTTTGAGTTTTGTTACTTCATATTTACATTTTTTTCCCTTTGACAAAAGAATTATTCTTTTAATATTATTTTAATTTACATTTTCTATTTTTTTAATTTCCTATTTTTCTGACATTTAATATTAATTTAAGTCATTTATTATAATTAATAAGTATATATTTAATTTATTTATTTTTTACAAAATTTTAACAAATTTGTTTTAATATTATAAATTTTTATTTCATTCATAGTAATAATAATAATACAACATAATTTTGATATTACATAAAATTTTCAATAATTATTTCTTTTACATGAATTTAAGACATAATTTGTCCAATACACACTACAATTCATTGATATATAATATTGAAATAAATCACTATTTTATTGAGATAAAATTTTGATTTAATTATTACATTCCATATAATATAAGAGGGTTGTCGGCTTTTACGAAATATTATTTAATTATATTATATATTTTTAATTTGTAATATTAGAAATTACATTTTTATTGTAATTTTTATCTTTGTATTTTTATTTATCTTCGTGTATATATATGTCTCTGTGTGTGTATGTGTGTATATTGATAGTATTTTTTCTAACTAATAATTCATATAATTATTTTTCAAAATTTGAATTATTATTTTTGAACTAAATTATTATATTAATTATTAAATAAATAATAATAGTAATACAACATAACTTTAATATTACATAGAATTTTTTATAATTGTTTCTTTTAAATTAATTTAAGACATCATTTTCTCAATAGACATTATAATTCATGAATATATAATATTATAATGCATTATATTGAAATTATTATTTTATTTAAGTATTTTTTTGCTGCATTACTAAATACTATATAACGTAAGAGGGTGTCCGCTTTTATGAAAATTATTTAATTATATTATATATATTTAATTGTAATACTAAAAATTATATTTTTATTATAAATTTTACTTTCATATTTTTATTTATAAATTAATACTATATATATTATTATAGTGTTTTTTCTAATAATAATTCACAAACAAATATAAGAAGTGTTTATTGATTGAAGTTTTTGTATATGCACAAAAAGGTAGCGTACTTTATTTTAAAAATATATTTAAGATAAATTTTATAAAATTTTCTAGGCTCTTCCCTAGTTATACACCAATAACAATCGTTTTATGAATAATTATGTAATGAGCAATTATATTAGTTTAAATTAAAATGATTATGCTGTCTGATTTGACAAAAAGAAAAAAAAAAGAATATGCTGTCTGATTAGGCCCATGCCCACAAGTCCATGTTGGACAATAGACTTCATGGGTTAATTCAATGTCCGTGATTTACATTTGGGTCTCCATTGTCCTGCGCAATCAAGCAACTCATTGGCCTGATCCACTTGATGACCAGCTAGATCTCGTGAAGCTTAATTTTAAAAATTAATTAAATTAAATTAAACCAAGAGACCAAAATATTACAATGACTTGGGTATGTATTTAAATTTAACTAGTCCTAAAATATTAGATAATCCTCAACTAAAACTGTGTTGACTTTTTAATTCAGCTAACGAACCAAATAAGCATGTAGAGTAATTGTTTTGGTTAAACCAACCCATTCTTAATTTGAAGTCGAACCAAAATTTCAAAAATAAACCTAATTTTTTCCTCGCACTTCGCCAATAAGTTGGGAGGACCAGGCCAACACCTGCATTCTTCTGCGAAGTAAATCATAAGCAATTAGACAATTAGTTAAGCACCATTTTGACTTTTCTCTGCCGTGTTTCCAAACTGTGAGAATACGGAATCGAGAATATTTGGGATTAAAATTAAAATTCTATTAATTTTAATAAAAATATTATTTTTTGGAATATAATTAAAAAGTAAAATTACCAATTCTTAAAAATCAACCGAAACTTTCTTAAAGCCTAACCAATTTACTACTAACATTACGCATCAGCTTGCAATGCTAATCATTGCGGAAAAATAATTAAATGTTAAGACTAAGGAAACATGCATGTATGATGTATCTATACTCTATAGTCATGCAATCTTCTCTTCTAGAGTTGCTAGGATCTTGACACCCAATTTTTATTCTCTCTTTCCTACTTTTGGTATAATAATCTGAAACTAGAGGGTAATGTTGGGCTTGAGTTAAATTTGGATTATGATTCAATAAAATTTAAAATTTGACATGCTCGATCATTTTAAAACTCCAAATATACCTCTAGTGTCATAACAAATATAACATCTATCTCTATTAAATTCTGATATCATATTAAAAATCTGTTTGCGTAGGTTTCATGTGTTGAACTTAAAGTGATTCTGATGATCC
The DNA here is from genome assembly GCA_028671895.1 of Oenanthe sinensis. NCBI lineage: Eukaryota > Viridiplantae > Streptophyta > Magnoliopsida > Apiales > Apiaceae > Oenanthe > Oenanthe sinensis. The sequence continues at coordinate 5,421,038 of CM053795.1, read as the reverse complement.
TGAGGTTAAAAATGTGTGTGATAAATCAAAAAGTGATTTGAAATTTAAAAAACAATTTGAAGCAAAAAGTTGGCAAGTGGCACCTTTTTTAGCAACTTATTTCATTTTTATAATTTTATGCAATAAAAATTTAATATTATCATTTAACATAAAAAATTTATTTTTATTTTTTAATAATTCATAAAGTATACAAAACAATAAAATATCTAAACAGATATTAACTTAAAATTTTAAATTTAAATAACTTTAAGTCATAAATAATTTTTTAAAATTTATCCAAATGAATTTTAAATTACCAGTTCTGCTAAAATCTTAACTTGGTAATAGAAAGCTTATATTTTAATATAATAAAATTTATTTTTATTTAATAGAATTAATTATGTTCGGGAGGATAATAAATTGTATTTATTGTCGAATTCAATAAAAACAATTTACTTTCAAAACAAAATATAATGTTAAATTTGCTTTACTCTTGATAATTATTGAATACGCCCGTGGTACTTAAATTATAAACTCTTTGCAGACAAAAACTATTGCATTGGAATATCAAATTTCTTAATTGTAAAATTGAACAAAGTTGAAAATTGACTTCTTATTTTTCATTTTCTAAAAACTTTTTTGACGCATATTGAAAAAATCGAGCTACATTCAATGGTGACTCGGGGAATTTCAAATGAATCGGCAGGGTCGGGTCAGTTGTTAAGTTTCCTGGAAGGAATCTGAGTAATAATACCCAGTCTAACGGGCCAAGACTCGAGAGCCGGGAGGAGGTTAAAATGGTAGTGGGTCAAATTATATGGAATATTTTGCGTGGAACTAACTTTTGGCATTATAGTTCACTCCATGCGTACCTAATTAATTGTTGTTTTTCGACTTTTTGCATGTATTTCAATACGCATAAAAAATATAGTTACATAAATTATTTTTAGAATTTTCTTATGTTAATAAATATTTAAATATTAAATTTTTATTTAAAAAATAATTTATCAAACTATATTTTTTATATGCGTTAAATGACAACTAAGGGAGAGAGGGAGTACGAGTTAGAGCATTCCCAAGGGATTTTTCATCTCAGCCTCAAAAATTTACGGAAAATAGTAATTCCCTATAATTATTCTTAAATTTTATTTATTTTTTTAAAATCTCTTCTATCTCATTTTCATCTTTATCTCTATTTTCTTTTTTATTATTTATTTCTCTCACTTCTCTTACAATTTTAACTACTATATATTCCCTCCATCTCAAATTATATGTCATGTTTGACTTTTTTAGGGTCAAATTTATCAACTTTTAATTGAAAACTATATATAGTATATAGTTGAAAAAAATTATAAAAAATATGTGATCAAAAAGTATATCTAATCTATTTTAAAATGTACTTTTCGGGTTTTTAAAATTATAAAAAAATAATTTTTAATTCTCAGTTAAAGTTGAGTCAAATTAATCATAAAAAATCAAATAAGACAGATAATTTGGGATATAATAAATATTATTTTATTATTTTTCACTCCTTTTTTATATACTCATTCCTCTATCGAATCAAAATGTTTTTCCCATCTGATTGCACTAAAATGCCACTCTTCGTATGTATCTAAATTTTTATGACAAACTATTTTGAGCTTTAGAAATATAAAATTTCAGAAAAATAAATGTTACACCATATGGAAATTTCAGAAATTCCATAATTTCATTTCAAGACAGATTACGATTACGGAGCACATTCTAAAATATATAATAGAAGAAATATAAAAAATACGTGAATTTCTGACAAACGATTGTCGGAACCATTTATCAGTTATAAATTTCCATGAATATATTTAACACAGATTTTTTTTGTGAATCCAGGAATTCACATTCTATATTCACGCTTCTTGCGAATGTTTTAGGATTTTTTACTATCGATTAAAAATTATAGTAAATAGATGATTAGAAACAGTAGCATAATTTTAAGCACTTTTGTAAGAACGTAAAGTAATTATTTTTACAATGAAACTTGTTTATAACACAATCAATGTCACGATATATACAATTATACATATATGTGGAGTGAGGTGGGTCATGGGTGGCGTGAGGCATGAGTTGTAAAAGATGATGATTATGGTATGGTAACAAGGAGAGTGGTATGAGTTGGTCTGATTATGATTGGGAATAAGAAAAGGTGTTGGTTTCCTGACCGACCAAACTATGTGAAACTTGTAATTTGCACTGGTAGCCTAGGAGTATTATTATTTTCTTTATATACTTTTCTACTTTGACTTTTTCTAAAGAGACTCGCTCATTTTCTGATTCAAACTTGTTTCATCTACTCATGTTCTTTTTCAACGGCTATATATTCAGCTGCTTGCCTTACTTTTGCTAGCTGATATTTATTTTTGAATAAATATCGGAGTGAGTAAGAATTGAATTCAAAAATTGGGACGATTGAATATAATTTTCATAGTTTATATCAAGATTTTAATGAATATACATTTATTTGAATAATTCCTGGTTAATTGATACATAGTTAGAAACAAACGTTTTTCACAAGGATAGCTACTGTACTAATCTCTTTGTTTAAATCGGAGCGAGCAAACAGCAAATGGAACAAAATATGTATATACTAACAAAAGTTAAATTAATAAACAATAAAAAACTTCTAATCAATATTGATTTGTAATTGTAATTTAATAAATAAAGCAAAAAATTAACGACAGTAAATTCATAAAAACAATATTTACCAAAGAATCATGTATGTATCGTATCCACCTTAATTCTTCCAAGCATAAAGTAAGAGAGAGAATCCAGAAGGAACCTTGAGTTCATTCTCTTCAAAACTTTCCCATTCCATTACAGAATTAGAAGAAGGAGCTGAAGACAATGAAGAAGATGAGCAACTACTTTTCCAACTCGTCAACACACCTTTCTTCAATTTCTTGGCTTCATATCTAATCCCGCATGATTGTTGTTGTGACCATACTACACTCAAATCATCATCATCATCACCATCATGTCCATGAAATCCAAGTTGCTCAAATTTAAACATAAACAATGCATGCCCGTCTTTCTCATTTTGATCAAACAACCAGTTATGAACATCCCATGAGATTTGTACTTGTATTCCATCCACTTCAATTCTCTCGTTTCCTCGAAATTTCCATCTCAGATGTTTTATTCGCAACACACGTTTGTTGTCTATGCTAACAACTAAGCTAGTTTTGTCTCCGATTAATCTGCAATCTACGAGGATGTGTCGTGTTTTGTCTCCGAATGTTGCTTTTGTTGCGTACACTTTGTTTGCGCCAAACACATGTTCTCTCTTGAGTATCATTTTCGAATATGGATGCTCATTTAACTTTAACTTTGTTTTGGAGTAGGCTTGTTTCGCAGAGTCTCCGATCAGAAGGATCATTTGATCGTTTAAAACAACAGCTATATAGAATCCGGACTGGGGTTCGGGCCTCTTGTTAAACTTGGCATTCGAAAAATCCCAGAAAATGCGACTGTTTTTAACATCAGGGTTGTTGAAAACGGTTAGTTTTTTGGATCCGTGTTTTCCCCAGAAAAGGAAAGGTTTGAGGTGTAGGTTAAAGGAAGGAAAGGTTTGATCCGAAACGACGTCGTGGGAGGTGTAGTGAATGTGGAGGGAGTGACTTAGAAGATTCTTGGACCATGTAAGGGCGAAAAGGCCTATTTGAGTTTGGTAAAGAGTAGTGGTGAGTTTAGGACTTGTGGTGTTTTCCGCCGGTGGTCTCGCCGCCGAGGAATGGACGGTGATGGCCGTACTTGTGGTGTCGGTGGGGTGGAGTTGTGGTGCCATGTTTTGTTTAGGGTGGGTGAGAGAGAGGCGTGGGTTTGGTATGATATTGTAGAGGGAGAAGGCTAAACAGATAAGGGGTTTTATGGAGAGATATAGATTCAATGGGTGTATATACAGCTCCGTGTGATGAAATAACAGCTGGGAGAATTAACAAAAGGAATCAACGTTTTTGATAAGTGTGGGTAAATAAATACAAGTGTACGTAATTTGAAATTGACCCAATCAGAGATTTTGACCTCCTTATCTCATCTTGCTTTTTTTTTTTTGAGTAAGTATTAATTTAATAATAAAAAGTCATATGAGATCTATAAAAATAATCACGCCGAACAAATATAAAATAAAAATAATAGTTGATTAATCCATATTTTAAGATGCAATTACATCATTTATTGAAAATGATATATTTACATATACCCGATTCACTATATCCAATTGGAACTAATCCAATTTGAGTTATCGACTATAATTGTAATATCCTAAAATCTTTTATCACTAAATCAAAAACCATGAAACACCAAAATTCTCACCGAGGAGAGACTATAAACCAAACTGAAATTGCAAATTAAATGTAAAGTTACAAAATAAAAGCAAACCTTAGATTTAAAAAATGAAATCACAAAAACAAGAAAAATCGGACTCCTCGAAACCGAAAAATCACCCGTTTAATTGGAGAAGACAGAAAATCTGGATGCTCCAATTGTTTTTTATCTAAGAATTTTTATTGAAAAATAAAAAAATCAAGAGATTGGGGTTTTACATGGGAGAAAATCGGTGAGAGCCCATACAGAGAGAATATAACGAAATAGTCATCTCGGTCTCTTTGAAATCAAATATTCTATGAAAAAAATATTGTAATAAATTTAATGTAAACTTATTAAAGATAAATTATGACGTTGACGTCTTTTTAATTTGAATTGATTTAATTAGATTGATTAAATTTTGATTGATAAATAAAAATTATTAGTTTATAGTTATAGAAAATTCAAATTTACATTTTAAAATAAATTACATATGCTTTCTAATAATATAATTTTTATAAATTTTTTCCAATGGTATAATATATGTAACTTTCGGTAAAAGTTGAGTCAATTTAATTACAAAAAATCAAACATGACAGATAATTCGGGACGGAAGGAATATAATTTAATAATCAAAATTTTAAATAAGAAATGATATATGTATACCTTACATCTACAACTGCACACTTTTTATTGATATTTCGATCATATAAATAAAATAAAAATTATAGTAATAAATAAAGATAATTGAGTTTCGAAATTAATAAAAAAATTAGTTTATATCCCCTACGATGCACGGATCGAATTGTTTTAATATTGTATTTATATTATTTGAATATATTTTATTTTTGTAATAATAATTTAAATTTTATTAAATGTTATATGAATATATTTTTTCATATACTTTGTTTGTATTTTAATAGGATATTGTTTTTGTATTATAGTTAGAAATGTGTTTTATTTAGGAGATTAATGTGAGATATATTTTAGTTAGGAGATTCGTGTTTAAAAATTAGATTCAATAATAACTATCTGACCCAAATACCGATTACAGACGACCGACTACCAAATTTTTAATATTTCAACTTTAATAATTTAGTATAGTTGTGCATTTATAAATAATAATAGTTCTTTTTGTTTATTTTCTTATTATCGATTGTCAAACTTGCTTTATGGCAAGTTCGTGCTATATCTTGTTATATATCTATCTTATTGAACAAAAACTAAAATTCTCCAATCCAATGATGTGCTAAACATTGTGCAATACTATAATTTATTATATATATACAGAATAAAAATAGATGGAGTTATAATTGACATCTCATCAAAAAGTAAAAAAAAGGAGAAAAATGAATAAATGAGAACAAGATTTAGAACATTGGAGACATGGTGCTATTTTAGCATTAACAATTAATTTTTAATGTTAAATTATAACAATAGCTCCCTCTATTTTAGCATATTGGACATGCTCTTGTACGGACAAAACTGCATTGAAAAACGCTGGGCGGAAAATTATATCAAACGTTACGGCACAAAACATTAAGGTTTATTGCTTTTTAAAATAATTTTATTGCATTCTAATTTAAACCCTATACACAATTTATAGAAGAGTTCAACTTTTTGGGCTAAAAACTCGATCTATTTGATATACAGCGAGGTGATACAACTATACAAGGCAGACTTAATTTACCCCGTAAATGAACAAAGAATATAATTACATTTTACGATATAAATTATATTGCAATATATACCGTCAATTTTAAGATTATATAAACAACATTTCAAATAAAAAAAAAGATTATATAAACAAACAAAAAAAATATAGCCATTCATGCTTAGCTCATGAGGTCCTGATAAGTTAATCCTTTGCCCCATAATTTAGTTTTATTTGACTTTCTAAAAATTAAATTGATCAATTTTAATTAATATATTAAATTTATTAATATACATACATACATACATACGTGTGTGTATATATATATATATATATTAAAAAATATCGTCAAAAACTTTGATGAATCTATTTATGTACAATTTATAAATTAGTAAATTTGTAAATGTATAATATTTAATAGTCATCAAAGTTGGATCAATTTACCTTTTAAAAGTCAAAAGTAAAAATTATGGGACACAAGAAATACCCTTTTTTTCACAAGGTACTGACCGGATAAACCAAACAGGACCCATTTTTACTGCACCACAACTTTAATTACATTCTACATTTCTAATGGACTTGGCTCAACGAAAGACAACGACAACAAATTCAAGATCTGTGCACACAAATAATGCTATCAACTATATAAAAATTTTAATATATAATTATAACCTATTGTAGCATATGTTTTTATTCTCTAATTGATACTCGCTTCCTTGGGTATATCAGATGATTTTATCTAGTTGGAAAAACTGACGAATAGAAGAAGGGTCTGTCAAGTACAAGTTGCTCACTCTCAACTTCTTGGATTCAGATCAGGTTACAGCATTTTATCTGGTAAATTCCAAAAGGTGAAATGCACCTTCCATTACAACTACTAAAATACAATTTTGCAACAAAAAAAAACTACTAAAAGAGTCCACAGAACCAAGCAGGAGTAAAACCAGGCGCAAACCAAAATTTGCTACATGCCTGTTAAACAGGTGCATTTCACATTTCATGACGGATGACAGGTGCAGCAAGTAAAGTAATTATACATCATCGATGGAAGCACATATCAAGATCCAGTTGTATTGCTTCTTAGCGTACGAAAGAAATCAGTAGATACTCAGCATAAAACAGCTGCACGAGAATTGAAAGTTGGACAGAGCTGTTAAAGAAAATGTAGATAAACTGGACTATATTCAAGTTTTGGTAACACAGTTTCATAATATTCTGAAGTATCAGAGTTATGTTCCAAATATTAGCCAGCTTGATTTGGCGGGCTTACAGTTGCATCACTGTGTCACAGCTTCTTGTTTGTTTAGCACCTAGCAGAATTAGTTACTTTATTAAAAAAATATTCACTGATCTCATGCAGGGCACTGAGATTATTGATTTACCGCGTGCTGTCATATTTTCCAATTTTGGAAAAGTATCTGCAAGACGTTTCATTGATGGTGTATACAAACACGTTCTTACTTTTTGAGTATTCTAGACGTAGTTTTCACCGGATTTGATTGTGTTTGAGCAAACATGGTTGGTTTAATTTCTTTAGTATTTTTATCTTCATGTATGGGAGTTGGGGTGGAGCTATCAATGGTGGTTTGGGACGACTCTTCATTACTATGTTTATAGAAGCTGTTTTTGTGTGAGGTAATTGTCCAAGGACTTGAAAGATGATTAATTTCATTTCACATCTCTTGTTTCTTTCTGCCAGCTAAAGAGAGAATTACAGGAGAGAAGGGAGCCTCATGATTACGGGAGAGATTCTACTTGTGTGATCTCCTAGCAGTTTGTAATCTATAGTGAAAAATTCTCTTCTTGTGGAGTACATCGAGTGCAGAGTGGACACGTAAATTTTGTATGCTTTGCATCCTCGTGATAATTTCTTTGCTGTTAAATTTCATAACAGTCTCAAATTCTTCTGAATCTCTCCCCTCTTTACCTGTTTTCTTGGCAAACTATTAAATGTATAAAAGCAAGTCGTTAAAAGTTTCAGAGATTCATTTTAGAGGCTAGTAGCCTGTTAATTTGATATTTTGAATAGAAGCATATTACTATTTACATGTATATTCAAGACTTAAACAACACATGAACATACATCATATATTGTCTTCTGTAACCTTTTAACACTTCTAAAGGACTACCTTTTATCAGTATCCTTATGATGAAATAAGCAACTTTTTTTTGGACAGGAAAATAAGCAACTTTGCGCACCTTCCATATGGACATGTAAAATGAAATCACTGATCCATTATCTTCGAGATTAACAGAATTTGCTTGTAGCCAAAGAATTGAAGCAAGTGTACAGTGACCTATCACCTGCAAAAGAAAATATTAATTGAAAAGGAAAATTTACTTTGAAGAAATTCAAAAAATACTGTAATATATAGTAGATTAATATCTTTTACAATATAACATACAGTTACAAGCTTGCTTAACAGGAATGACGATGAGGCTCCAATCACCAAAGCAGTTGCATATGCATATGCAATAAAGCAAAATGCCAATACAAAGCCAAAAGACCTTCACAAATAAATGTTGCTAAAAATTAGTGTAACATATATGATTGTAATAGTTACTAACTGCTGTATTAGCGATTTCTATTTATCTTCAGATTATCTAGTGCCATCTATCTCTGCATTGTCATTTTTTGTTATTCCCTCGTTTTCAAAACTGCAGCTGAGACTCATATCATGCAAAGTTCTTACATTACAAGTGTAGATAACCGTTTGATTGTTGTTGTATAAAAATGAATTAAAGTTGTTGAATGTCTAAGATGCTTAAGCTAAACGTCCTGAATAATGGTAAATATTTTTATATTCATATGTTTCCTCCAATTTATTCAATCCAATGTGTAGATTTTCTCCCGATTCATTCACTTCCAGTCACTAGTCAGGGCAATAATTTTCTCGTACTTCCCTGAGTTCATTTCAAAACAAACAAACCTTAGGACTGAGTTATTCTTTTGACCCCATTAGTGTTATCGAACACCCCCATATTCTTCTTTCTTGATTTTTGAATGTATCCTTTGCATCTTGAATTGATTGCCCACATTTTCAATATATTATATATGCCATCTAAAAGTCTTAATTTTTGGTCATCAATATAAGATTAACTAAATGTACAAGCGTTCAAAAATTACCAACTCCCTTTTGGCCAAGGCTGACACTGAATGACTGAATGCCAAAGTCTCTATCTCCATCTACATCAGGTATGTCCTGCATTTAGTAGGATTAACTTAAGATAGTGAACACATACCTGCATTTAGTAAGATTAACTTAAAATAGTAAACCAAAATAGCTGTTGAAGTGCTTTGATAAAAACAAATATATATATATATATCTAATTACACATTAAACAGCAGATAAAATAACATGCACTAGAACATTACCACCACCAAGACATGACTATGTATCAACAGTAATAGCGACAGCAAGACTCCTAATTTCCTTTGTATCTAATCTTAGCTACTTTATTAAGCTCGCTCTCTGCATAATAATCTACTATATATCACTATCAGCATTTACATATCCTTTGTCACTTCATACAACACCAAACTTTGCATTTGGATTAGTTTCTTATATAAAATTGCAATTTAAACTCGATATTTTCTGATATTTACATCTACTAGCATAAGTGCATAACCAACTCCAGTAAGCTGGACTCAGTTTAGAAGTCAGGCTATCGGAAGTCAAGAAATGAAGAAATGAAGGTTAGGTGTATTGTTTCACAATGAAAAGGTGTACAGGCAACACAAAGTTGGCCAGTATTATCCTTAAAGATTTAAGGGCAAACTTGAGGTTTGCCACGAAGTTGGTCAGTATTATCCTTAAAGATTTAAGGGAAAGATTGAGGGCTGCCGGTATCACACAGTTAAGATTGTGCAAGTTATGCTTATGCAATTGGCTAACATGACCAAAGATACACTCAGCGGTGTTAGTGAAAAAAAGTCTGGGGGTAAATTTAAGCAAGGAGAGTGAGTTTTGTCTCCGACAAAATCTTCAGAGAGATATTGCTGCAAAAAATGCCAAATTTTAACTCAAATGCAGCTATCATGTTGACATGGATTTTGTTTCCAAGTAAAGCTATAATGTTGTCATGGAATACTAACTAATATAATTGTGTAGTAACATAAGTATATAGGTACTAAACATTTAGATGTGAATATAGTGATGTAAGTACAGTTTGTTTATAATTAGGTTAATCTTTAAAACGGGGATGCTTTTGTTGCGAAATATATTCTCAGTCATGCTTGAAATAAAAACAAAGTCGTTAGCATTTTCATAGTGAAGAATTAAGTAATAAATACTAATGCTTTTTCTAGATAAAACACTCATTTCTTTTAAAAGTTTTTTTAATAAACTCACACCGTAAGACAAAAAGAGTTATCCGTCAATGATACCTTGAATAGAGCAATAACAGTGGTGAACAAGCTTATACAGACGGTCGCGAAACACAAGGACCTTGGGAACACCATTGGTCTGCGAAGCACGTATTTCTGCAGATGTATCTCCTTCCAGTTAATCAGAATGTATATACATGTAGTAGCAGTTACTTATAACATGCTTGCATCATAAATATTTACCTGAATATGGTAGAAGAAGGCAAGGTTAACTGTGAGTGCCCTAACAATGAGGATAGAAACTGCAGCAAGGAAAGCATTTCTTTTCCATCTGAGTAGAGGTAGCTGCATAGAATATATCAGGTACAAAAATATTTAAAGAGTCATTAGACTTGCAAGGCATATTTACTCTTCTAAATTCCTCCACGAAAATTAACACTCGAGCCCAAATTAATCTACTTTTAAAACACATAGTGGGAGATTATGAGATGAGAAGAGGCAGAGATGTCCACGATGTGATGTAGCCGGTCCCATTTTGATAAACATGGGGGCTTTGGAGTTATTGATCTAAAGAAAAGGGAGGTAGGAAGGAAAAAAAAAGGTAAGGGTGGGACTGAGTTTTAAAAAATTTAAGGCAAATATAATGAAAAATTAAAGATTTATTGCAAAATCACCATTGTAATGATATTCTCTTGAAAAACGGGTGTGAATCATGAAGCACCTAATCCAGTCAAAAAGGTGTTGCGATGTTTTCTGTTTTGCAATGTCATATGCTACCAATATGATTTTTTAAAAAAAACATTAGACTGTCAATCCTTGAACGAGCAAGGTATAGGACTAGCTAGCACTCCCATGACAGCAAACCACCCTAACCTCCAAGCTAGTGATGCATATGCTCAATTATAGAACACCGGATGTCATGTAGCTTTATCTTTGCTTTGCACAATCACAAAGAAAGAAAAAAATTTCATGTCCTGATATTATTCTCTTCTTATGCAGTTATGCCTAAAAATATTACCTCCAATAATGTATAATTTCTGGACGTTAAATATACTATGAGTCCAGCAACTGCAGACATCAGAAACATACCTCAACTGAATATGCGCTCCCAAATAGAAAGCATATAAGTAGGGCAAAAAACACTGGTGGAGACTGAAACATGATTCCCATAGCAAAACTCTGCAAAACCATGTCAAAGACTGCATCATGTACACACACACATCTATTGAAACTTGAGAAGCAAATATTACTTAAGCACACATCACAGTACAAAAACACTCTCTAACCCTTTTTGACAATTGCTTCAGGCAGTTAAATAACTAGGTTATTGTTACTGAGTGAAGCTACCTTGAAAAATTCTGAGTATACTATACTATGTAATAAAATCACTATAGAAATTCTTTTAATTCTTTTACACATGCATCATGCATGCCTGATCTCAAATTATAACATAGAATCAAACTTGTAGACAATGGAGAAAGTACTAACCATGAGCCCAAATGCTGACACAATTGCTTTTCCTAATCCCATAGAAAATTCTCCAGAAGCCAGTGGAAGATTGGGCTTATTTACCTAAGGAACACGTGCAGGGAAGCAAGTATACATACATTGAAGAATACGAAACACATATGTTTCTCAAAAAAATCCACCCAAAAAAGAGATAAAAAATATAACTACTACAAGTAAAATAGAACCGAGCGTGACAAAACCAGGAAAAGAAAAACTTCATTATAGTACCTTGTCTATCTCAACATCGAACAATTGATTTAATCCGACCACATAAATGTTCATAAAAATTGACAGGATCAGTGCCTACAATTTCAACACAAGCCGCGATGAAAAGATAATTTGAATTTTTAGCCTCACAAAGTATCCAATATCTAACTTTGTAAAACTTCAACTCACAAAAGAAAATTATCTAATACCTTCAGGTATCCAACAAAAAATGCTGGTGACAAATCTCCAAGTGAGGTCACAGGCAGCAAAGAAACTGAAGTTATGCCAATAATCTGTTTGCAAGAATATATAAATCATTCAAATTACTCCGGAAAGGCATTGCATTAATGCCTATATCAGTTTAGATGATATAACTGTCACTACAGTTCCAATGACAATGTGTGGACGAGAAAACCGGTAAAATGCATTAATATTTCTCCATAAATCACCCTGTAGTAACGTCAATTGATCATCGTCAGGTTCTATTATGTACCCATGTTCTAATGTGCCGCAACACGTCTGTCCAGGTAGTTTTTTTCGTCTGGTTGGTTTACTACAACTGCTGCTAACACTAAGTGTTGCAGCTAATATGTTCACGCAAGAACGCACAGAAAGTTTATTTCCAGTACTTCCGATTGAAAACTTTATGTGCCTTTGTGGCTGTTGAAGCAAAATGATAGGACCTGTTGGAATAAGAAAAGAAACAAATTAGACTTGTGCACATGGTCACAAATCAAATCATAAGATAGTACACCAAAATCTAGTCCAGTTAATTTTGCAGTAAATATATGTGGGATACAAGGTCTTTGCAATTACATATATACTACTACAAGCATATAACCCGTGCATGGGCATTATATAATAATATAAATGTGTGCAATATCACATGTACACCATCAATCGAACTAGGACCTTAATTCAGACATGTTCACATATGGTATTATCATATGAAACGCGAACTATGTGTATCTTAATTTTTGGCAAGGGGCGCAGTTGGATATGTAAATTAAAAATTTGAATTGTTACTACCAAAATTAATAATAAATACATAGTACAGTAGTTAGTACCGTAACATAAATGAAGTACATTGTTTAGGTCTCTCTCCTAACTAAAAACTGATATTTACCAATGATTTAACTGCATCATCTAAAGTAATCATCACCTTAGTTTCTTACTAGTGTATTTTTACAAAAAATGATTATGGCCTCATAAGTCATAAGTACCAATTTACTAAAATTCTTTATTATTGTTAGAACTAGACATTGAGTTACTTTAATCATGTAAAAGACACTCCCCAAGTTTTGCGACTCATGAAACACACACTTTTAAAAATAATTTCTCCTACAAGCTAGTCCTCAAGAGATGGTTGCTCTAAAGCACAACTAATTCATGCACTAAATTGGCTACATTTATACATCAATTAAACTTGTTCATGTTTAAGCCCTCTAATACAGTATATCTTAATTAAAGGCTATAGTCATGGCTCAAATTTCTTCCATTTGCATACGAACTGCGATCAGCAGCAAGCCAGTACAAGCAGGAAAAACCTGCCAACTCTCTGTTCTTGACCGTATAATGGAAAAAAAATACGTTCGAATCTTGTTATATTATAAAAATCCGGTGAAGAAAGATGGTGGCGAAATTATGAGAAAGCTAACAGAGTCACTAGCTGAGTTGCTTTCTAGTTTTCCCAGAATCACCGGACGACTAATAAAGACGCCAGAAGGGCATTGGATGATCAAGTGCAATGATGCTGGAGTTAGACTTGTGGCAGCTAAGGCAGAAGGGAATGTAGAGGAGTGGTTAAAGTATGTTAATAGAGATAAAGAACTTCAGCTTGTTCATTGGGAAGAAATGTTCCACAAACCATAATTTTGGTCTACCTTTTACATTCAGGCAAGAGAATATATATATATATATATATATATATATGATTGATCGATATTCGTTAAATGATTACCGAAAATCTTTTGGTTATATTACAAATCTTTTGTACCGATCACCTAAAAATATCAGGTTGCACGAATCTAAATATCTAATTTGTCAAGGAACAAAACGTAGTCTGCTCTTTAATAATATTGAACTAGCGGTATATGATTATGAACCTACTCTCGTAATCTGTAAATTTGATTTGTTGCAGCTTACTGAATTTAAAGAAGGTGGAATAGCTATTGGCTTGAGTTGCAGCCACCGCTTAGCTGATCCGATTTGCGCGTCCATGTTTCTTAAAGCTTGGGCAGAGACTACTTTAGGTCGAACAATGACATCTCCGCCATTCTTCCACCCCTTGCCCCCACGACGACCAGCCAATACCAACCGCTACAAAAATCTAATTCCATTATTATCAGCACCTGATCCTCAATGTGTTACTACTGTCACCTTAGAATTCTCGCATCAAATGGTCACAGCTTGCGTGGCCATGCACGAAGGGATAACTCCAACACCATTCGAGGCTATGGCTGCTCTTTTTTGGGTAGCTATAAGCAAGGTTAAAGGATCAAAATCCGGGTTAATAAACATGTCAATATGTTTAGACATGAGGAAAGTGTTAGGATTAGACAAAGGCTTTTTTGGAAACTGCACAATATATAACAAAGTTGATTTCGCAAGTCCTAATTCGGACCATAATGAATTAATGGTATTAGAAGCAGGTTTAGCTATAAAAAATGTTGCAAAAAATATGGATAATGAGGGTATAATGGACTTGGTGGAATGGTTGGAATGTAACAATGATCAGTCTCCTCCGTTGATAAGTGGTCATGATCTTATCTGTGTTAACTTAGAGAATGTGGAAGCTCATACATTTATTTTCGATGATGAACTAGATAAACCGATTAGAGCTTCCTATTATATCAAGCCGGTGGTCGGAGAAGGGCAATTAATAATTCTTCCATCCCCTGAATGTGGTGAGGGTTGTCTTAGCAGGGTAGTTATGGTCACCCTTCCGGGAGATGAAGCTGTCAAGTTATGCCAAGAAGCTCTTCTCATGAAATTTTCTCCAACTATTTGTATGGGTTCTACCTAGTTTCTCCAACTAAAAATGTATATATTCTAGCTTCGGAAATAAGAATACAGATATATGTTAATAAGATTGAGATATTAAATTAAACAAATAAAAATAATTTAATATATATATATAAATTAGAAGGGGCCGGATAGATTGAGGCACATGGAGCAACTTCATTCTCCCTATATTTCCAATTTATTATTAAAATATGATGTTCTTCATTTTCTCCCTCATCAATAATTTTTTTTTTTTGATATTTTTTAATTATAAATATCACAACCATTAGCACGTCTAAAAATTGTTTACATGATTTGTACATACTAGTTCGATAGTACGATTATAACATTTAAATATGTGGATGATAAATTTTTTAATAAATAGAGTATATAATATTTGATCATTTTAAAGTAATGGTGGTAAAATTTAACATGATCAGAATTCGATATTGAATTTTTGATCTAATTATTAATCGTTTGATTTTTTTATACATATTTCAAAAGAATTGAACACACAATTTTTTTAAACAAAAATTTTAACATTTTTTAAACAATAATTTTTTAACACAGAATTTTTTTAAAACAATCATTTACGAGCATAACTGAAAATTAACGAAGACATAACAATATGAATCAAATAAAAAAAATCATCTAAAATACGATATTAAAAAACATATCGAATAAATTAATAATAATTGCAAACTCATACAATTACTTTTCAATGAACTATTATTACATATATTCTGCAGATTTATGATGCCGGACATTAAAAAAAATAATCAATTCTCACCAGAAAGAGAGAAAAAAAACTAAAATATAAATATATTAGTAGATACAATCCAATAATTAGATACGGACATTCCTATTAAAAAATTATTAAAAAGAGAATTATTAAATAAACAACAAACTACGAATAAAAAAGAATTTACCATCAATCAAATGACGGACAATAACCCATAAATTGATGAAACAAAATCAAAAATTTAACGGTAAAGAAAAAAGGAGACAATTATTTGAATATATAGTTAAAATTTTATTTTTTAAATAAAAATAGATATTTAATATTTTAATTAAAAAATAATATTATTATTAAAACACCTTAATTTATGCCTAAAAAATCAAATCAGCTATAAAAAGATATCACCTAAAAAAAGATCCGAAAGATCCGCAAGAATAATATGCACTGTCGATTTTTTTAGTTCCTCGATGCACATCCCCATTGTCTGATGGAGGCACCCTCTTGCCTATTGGACATGTGCTAATGTGGACAAAGACAACGAGCATATTTGGTAAAGAGCTTTATACCGTGTTATAAGTAAGAAACCGATTTAAGTCAAAAATAAATTAAAAATTGATTTAAAATCCGAAATAAGTATTAAATGTTTTTTTAGTGATTTTTTTCTATTTTAATAAAACTTATCCATAAATAATAAATTACTTATAAATTATTTTTATTATTATTATTATTATTTTAAAAATTCATAAATCACTCGTAAACTACTTTCGTATTCTCTCAATACTTTGTGAAGGCCTTTGATGTACATACATTAAAGTAATAAAAAATGTCCTAGTACTCGTAAAGACTTTTTTTCTTTATAAATTCAACCCAACACAATCATTACGAGGGTGAAGGAGATAAATAACATATTTTTGTACAAAATTAATGAAAATAACAATTTTGGAAAAAGATGGTTAAAAATAACAGATTGAATACGCTTTTGTGACATGCGTATTCAGAATATATATAATACACATTTGTATATGCATTTTGTCAGTTGAGTATCATATATATTTTTTTTGTTGAGATACACATTTATAAGTTGAATATTTTATATAAATGACATACTCAATTAATAAATGGGTATTTTATCGGATAAAAATTGTCATTACATCAAAAAATTGTTATTTTTATTAATTTTATTTAAAAACTTGTTTGTTATGACATCTGCAACTCCTATGTATCGAAGAGTCTTGATATTCTTTTGCACCACCCACCAACTCCTATGTATCGAAGGGTCTTGAAATTCTTCTGCACCACCCCACCAAAGAAACAACAAAATATATCTCTATATTATATACTATCATATCTGTGTCTATACTAACTTTATTGTTACAACTATATTCTATTTCTTGTAATCCATCTGTATTTATATATTCCCATCAATCTTTTGCTTTTGTATTTTTATTCGTATATAATAGATATACAGTAGATTTTTAAAATTCCCTTTTTGGTTATTCTTGTATATCTCGTTTAAAACAGGAGGATCCAAATGAGTACAAGGGGTGTTTTGTTTTAGGATCTGATTTTTATTTCTAGGCTTTGTGTTGAGCAAATATGTCTCATACTAACTGGGAAGCTGATAAAATGTGAGTTCTTTCTTTTAATTTGCATCTTTTTTTCATTCTTGTGTTCTTTTCTTGAAGTTTTTTTTAAAGATTTGTGTATGGATTTGCAGTTTTAAAGGTTTGGTTTTGTGGGGTTGACAAGTTATTACATATATGTGTATAGATAGAGATATTTGTTTATCTGCTTTGGCTGTTAGAGGTTTTGAAATTCTTGATTTCTTGTTTTGGGTTTTGGTCTTTTGATTTTGTAGGGTTAATTTAATTATATCTGTTCTATCTTTGCTTTTAGTAACTTAGTTATTGGAGTTTTGATTAGAGCTTGGTTTGGAAGAATTTGTTGGGACTGGGGAGTCATAAATTTCTTTGTGTTACTTTTAAACCATTAATTTCGATAAAGATTTAATCTTTTTGGTTTTTAAGTGGCAAGAAATGTTTTATGATTAACAGGCTAGATGTTTACATCCATGATTATTTAGTAAAGAGGGATTTAAAGGCTTCTGCGCAGGCCTTTCAAGCCGAAGGGAAAGTATCATCCGACCCTGTTGGTAAGATTTATACAACTGTTCGTAAGGGAAAAACAGGATTTGACCCTTTTAAAGATGCAAACATTTTTGGATTTTTTTCCTTCCCTAAAATTTTTGGTTGGTTAATTTCAGCTATCGATGCACCTGGTGGGTTTCTCTTCGAATGGTGGTCAGTCTTTTGGGATATATTTATTGCTAGAACTAATGAGAAACATTCGGAAGTTGCTGCCTCTTACATTGAGGTCGGTCAGAATCTAACTTTTCTTATTTATCTGTCTGCCCTTGTTTTCTTCATGTTACATTTTGTTGAATTGAAGTAATTTGGAGCTTAGCACTGAGCACTTTCTTTTTCATTCTGTTTTGTCCAAAAATATTAACAAATAAGCTTACCTTTAGTTTCCGATCCTGTAATTCTTTCAAGATATATGCAGTTTCATGGATTTCAGAAATTTTGACATATTCTTTTTACTAGAACTACTCTTATCAACTGATTGTAATATTAATGCCATCCTCTATTTTTTATATTAGTTCTCTGCATGTTGACTCTAAAAATGTGAGTTCATCCATTTGCGATGGAATGGGTAAGCGAGTTTTGACCTCTTACCTCTCTTAATGCCTCAATTCATCAGAGCAATGACACCACCACTATAACTAGGTTAGCTTCATGAGGCTGGTTAAATCTAGGGTAACTAGATTGGTCCCATATTTTGTACATGTATGAACCAAAGTCTTCCCTAGTAGTTTACTGACAGTCTGACACAATGGATCTGGTTGATATGGATTTGGGGTTGGGTAGGTGGTTTCTAAAATATATTGCCCGGTCTTGCCTCCATGGCACTATCTTTTGTCTAATTTATTGTGCTCGTCATATTTTCTGATGAACATTCTGGATAAACAAATTCTGTGTGTGTCCAAGTTTTCAGTTATATTCTTTGCTGGTTGGGTGTTTGTGGAAACAATATCCTCAATATTTAATATTTGAGTTGGAGGAGATGGGGATTGTTTCATGCAGTATCTGTATTGTCACAAAATAAAGGAGACAAGTAGTAAGTACTGCATCGTCATCATAGTTAGAATAGAATACAATTGTACTATTGACGCCCCTTTCACTGCAGTAAGTTCTACATCCTAGATTTATTTACAATAGTTTTATCATTAGCGATGTTGGGGAACTTGCACAATCCTTCTGCAGAATATCGTTATAAAAAAGTTAATCCAAAAATTCATAACATAGAGTATTCCTAGTAAAATGTTGTCAGTCTATGTTTTCTTATTAAAAAAATTGTAAACACCAATTTTTTTGTTGACATTGCTGTCTGATATGCAGCAAATGAAACAGTATGTGGGTTTGATATACCACATTGGTGTTAAATGTTTTGAATGTAGACTCAGGTGATTAAAGCAAGAGAGCAGCAACAACAGCAGCAACCTCAACAATCTCAACACCCTCAACATCAGCAATTACAGATGCAGCAAATGTTGTTGCAGAGGCATGTTCAGCAGGCTCAACAGCAACAGCAACAGCAGCAGCAGCAACAACATCAACAACAGCAACAGCAGCAACAACAACAACAGCAGCAGCAACAACAACAACAGCAACAAGCGCAGCAGCAGCGTAGAGATGGATCCCATATGTTGAATGGCACAAGTAATGGGATTGTTGGAAATGATCCGCTCATGAGGCAAAATACGGGAACTGCTAATGTCTTGGCTGCAAAGATGTACGAGGAAAGATTGAAAGTACCACTTCAGAGGGACTCTTTAGATGACGCAGCTATGAAGGTATAAACTCAACGTTTCACTCTAAATATTATAACTATTTTACAGTAATGTGTCCTCTTCGGTCATTTTGGTTTTTTAACTATAAAATTCGTACAGCAAAGGTTTGGTGAAAATGTTGGCCAGCTTATGGATTCCAATCATGCATCAATACTGAAGTCAGCAGCTTCGGTTGGTCAGCCTTCTGGGTACTTTCTTTATGAGTTTTCAGTTTCATATTTCAATATGTTGTCGAGGGAGATTCAACAAACTGATATCTTTCTAGACTTATGAAAAGAGTAATTTGTTTTATTCTCTGGTTAATAGAAAAGGGTATAAATTGACAGCCAAATCATAGAGAAAAATGGAAATTATATACTAAAGTAAACGCTTTTTAGAACTGGTTTTCTTTGTTGTTTTGATTGTTCCAACCATTTTAGGCAACACAACATGAGCTCATTCAGTTTCCGTTAGTTTTTTTTTGAGTTATATATATTTGCAAATGCTTCCTGTTTGAGTTTCCTGCTTGCAAATGCAACAGCTTTGCTTGGTGAAATAGCCTATTTTGAAATTATAGAATTGCATTTAGTTCCTTTATTATCAGGAATAACTTCTGTATTCTCAGGCAAATGCTGCACGGTACAGCTAGTGGCATGTCCCCACAAGTTCAGGCTCGAAACCAACAACTTCCAGGATCGACAGCAGTTAGTCCTGCATTTTCAATTTCCTACTTCTCTTTCAGTTATACCCTTTGTGTGTGTGTGTGTGTGTGTTTGGGGGGGGGGGGTAGAATATTATTCTAGAACATATGTAATGTAAATTTTCTGGATTATAGGACATAAAGACTGAAATGAATCCAATTTTGAATCCAAGAACAGCAGGTCCAGAAGGATCACTGATGGGAATTCCTGGTAAATTGGCTTTGACCAATCTCCATATCATTGTTATCATCTATCTTCCCTACGAGTTTGACAAGTGACAACTTAGGCGGTTTTTAGATAATTTTGGAAAATATCTCTGGAAATAAAACTCCGGTCAGGGTCTATTTATGTTTTCAATATGTGTGACATCAAAGCTTGAAACATTTTCAATGCAGGATCAAATCACGGTGGCAGTAATTTAACTCTAAAAGGATGGCCTCTCACTGTAAGTGCCTTATAAATGACTGTTTAACTTAAACTTCATACACTTTTAATGTGTTTTAAATTGGAAGTTTGAAAAGGTTTCTGCCTACAAGCTTTAAGTAGAAAATCCATGTATCTTTTAGCATGGAATTTTTCTGTCTTATATTTTTCTTTCCCTAGTGGCTGTCCCAAAATTGTGTCGAGTGTTAACAGTTAGTTATTTAAGTACACTAGATAAGAGAAGAACAGAATAGACGGATAACTAGGGTTGATACAAACATGATTGTAATCAGTTATAGATGGGCAAAGTTATTTGGCAAAACAAAAAAGTTGGTGCAGAGTTTGCTTTTTCATGGACATGTTATATGGGATGAGAGAGTATGCTAATACCATTTTTTACAAGCATATGATATGTTTGCAACTACAAATGACTCAAAACCAAGTTTGCTTTGACAAATTAAATAAGAGCATGAAATACATCAAAATTTTAATATGGTTATATTTGGTGCTATGGTTACCAGATACAAACATGATTGTAATCAGTAATAGATGGGAAAAATTATTAGCAAAACAATAAAGATGGTGCAAATTTTGGGTTTTCATGGACATGATATATGGGATGATAGAGTAGGCTAATACTTTTTTTTACAAGCATATGATATGTTTGCAACTACAAATGACTAGAATGAAGTTTGCTTTGACGAATTAAATAAGAGCATGAAATACATCAAATTTTAATATGGTTAAATTTGTCGCTATGTTTTTAAGTTGTATTCGATTTTAATTTACTTGGATTAACAGTTTGAGTATTCAATTAACTATCCTATCTTTTGCATTTTTATATTTACGGTTTTACTAAATAGCTTACAAAACTACTGATCTGTGGTTGAATATATATTTGCTCTTCATAGGAATTCAGGTAGTTGCAGTTCATATCTGTGGTAGTCATATAAAGCTCTCACTTACTCTTGCTTTACTATGTTTTTGGATTTAGGTGTGCATGTGTATTTTACTTGATATTTATTCTGTGCCTCGTCTATAGGGTCTTGATCAGCTTCGATCTGGGCTTATCCAGCAGCAGAAGTCATTTATGCAGGGTTCTCAGCCATTTCATCAACTTCAGATGTTAACACCACAGCATCAGCAACAGCTAATGCTAGCACAACAAAATTTGACTTCACCATCTTCCAATGATGTAGAGAGCCGAAGGCTGAGAATGCTTTTGAACAGTCGAAGCATGAGTTTGGGGAAGGATGGTCTGTCATATTCGGTTGGTGATGTAGTTCCAAATGTTGGATCACCTTTGCAGCACCCTGCTTTACCCCGTGGGGATCCAGATATGTTACTGAAGGTTTGTTCCACATCTTTTACCTACATATCTGCTCGTTTTCCTAGTTCTGTTGTTTCTTGGATCATGTTTTGCCATATAAATTTTTTCCGTTTCTGAGAGTTTTATGTGTGTAGCTGAAAATGGCACAGCAGTTGCAGCAGCAGCAGCAGCAGCAGCAGCAGCAGCAGAACACTAATCTGCAGCATGCTCTTTCGGGTCAGCAGACTCAGAGTGCAACTCATAGTCTTCAGCAAGATAAAACTGTGGGTCCTGGTAGTATAACTGGAGATGGCAGTTTGTCAAATTCCTTTCGGGGGAATGATCAGGTTTGATTTCTTTGCTAGGATGAAATTAATAAATGTATCCATGGTCAAGTGAAAGGGTGATTCCATTGCAAACTTTGATAGTTTAGGAAATTACTGATTCACCAGGATAAACAATCTAGTGATTTACAGTGAGCAACTAATTTTGGTTATAAATTTATAATGTTTCTGGATCCTTACTTGGTTGTTAACTTTATTACTTCACATTTTACCTGTATAGTTTCTAACGCACATGGCTTTCAAAAATTAGAATGGAAGAAAGAGAAAGCAGCCAGTATCATCATCAGGACCTGCTAATAGCACAGGAACTGCAAATACTACTGGACCCTCTCCAGGTTCAGCACCCTCAACTCCTTCAACACATACTCCAGGAGATGTGATTTCGATGCCTCCTTTGCCACATAATGGCAGCTCATCAAAGCCTTTGATGATGTTTGGAACTGATGGTCCTGGCTCTCTTGCATCACCATCAACTCAGTTGGTAGGTAGAGTTTTTTAAGTCCTGCAATGTGTAATGATTATAATTTTCTCCTGAATTCTCATGACATTTATATGTTGGCAGTGGGATGATAAAGATTTAGTGCCGGCTGATATGGATCGTTTTGTGGAAGATGGGTCTCTTGATGATAATGTAGAGTCTTTTCTATCTCACAATGATATAGATCCAATAGATGCAGTTGGTCGCTGTATGGATGTGAGCAAAGGTTAGAGTCTGTGTTCGTGAAGAATTGGATTAATTAATATTCCAAATTTCTTCATTTATAGTTTTCACAACTTCAGATATGGTATTCAGATTTTGTTGAATATTTTTCTTACTTCAAATGTAATTTATATAGATATTTCTATTACAAGTGTTACTGATGTGTAAGTCTGCTTCTGCATCATTTATAATTATGCTATCTGCGACCAAGTAATTTAAGTTGCTTCTTTGTGGAAATGAAACTGTATATCACCTTTTACAACTATTTTTCCATAAGAGAGGATATTAACCAAATCAATACAAACCAATGGTAGCTTGAGTATGCCCCATTCGGAAGCAGGGTCTGGGGAGGTTTAGATGTATACCTGAGCCCTGCTCGGAGTATAGAGAGATTGTTTTTGTGAAGACTCCCACTTTTGAGAACAAAAGGTATCTTGCAAAGTTTTGGAAGATCGAAATTCTTGGAAATTTATTGAAGCTGCAAAAAGGCATTGAAAGTAAAAAAGATAGTACGAGTAGAGGATAAAAATTTTGTTGGGCATTGAAGGCATGCAGTAGAAATGTTAAATAATGTATAAAGACAATACCTACCCCCCAAATTTTTTAGCCTAAAACCGCTGCTATCATTTTTGGCAACTGCATAGTCGTATCCCAGCCAACCCTAATAGCCCCACCCCTTGTGGAACTCCTACAAGAACTCAGTTGCTGTAATGTAGCATCTCTCGGAAATCAGAGGTCATGTCCTCAAAGAGAGGTGCCTCTTTCTTGGCAGGTATATGCTCCCGCGTCCTCTGTGGCTTGTGTCTCCTATATAACTGAAAGACCTTGACGATGACTAAGTTGCACCCATGGTCTTTTGGGACGGACATAATCAACAACTTGCCTATCTTTTAAATTGTCATTTGGTGAAAATGGGATATAATGATTTGCTTTGTCACTTAATTTTAGGGTTCACCTTTTCGGAAGTTAGCTCTGTTCGTGCTAGTACCAGCAAAGTAGTTTGTTGTCACTTCTCATCAGATGGTAAGCTGCTCGCCAGTGGTGGTCATGATAAAAAGGTAAGTATTATGCAATGCTACATTAAAATTTAAGCTTTTAAGGGAATGATTTCCATCTTTGGAGCCTTTTGTTGCGTGCTATTCGGAACTTGGATCTTTGGACAAATATCATGTTGACTTAAAACTATTTTTAATCATATGATACAGGCTGTATTGTGGCATGCAGATTCTCTAAAGCCAAAATCAACACTTGAAGAGCATACTGCATTAATAACTGATGTTCGTTTCAGTCCCAGCATGCCACGTCTTGCAACATCTTCTTTCGACAAGACTGTCAGGGTTTGGGATGCTGACAATGTAAGTTTACTTTTACTAAAATCACTGCATTTATAATTAAAATACACTCTACCTTTTTAGGTCATACCGGTATGGAAAAGTATATGTTATAAATTGAAATCGGTTCACATATTAATGCTTTTTGGAAAGAAAATGGAAATGAATTTTTCTTTCTTAAAAAAATTAGCTAGCATGAAAAACAGGTGAAGAAAAAAGAGGGAGATCTCAGGCGGCACAGATTATTGAGTTTCTGGATGTTTCTTTTTGCTGTATGAATCATTATAGAATGGCATACCCACATACAACTCATAAAATCAATGCTTCTTTTGTGAAACTGTTTGGTACTCATATTTATATATTCTATCAGCATGCATATATACATAATTTTTTGCATATATGAAGCAGCCCTGCCACTATAATCCCGCCTGTGTAATTGTATAATTGAGGCTTTGTAGCAATGGCCGAAACTCGATAGTCATATTAACTTCCTTGCAATTCTTTATGATATTATCAAGTATTGTTCGATGTAAATGGTTTGCAATGTAATGTTCATTAATTGTGTCACAAAATACTTGGTTTTACATCATAATTTCCGGTGGGAGGACCACGGTAGTTTAATTAAGTTATTTATCTTTCTTTTGCCGTTAGTCCATCACATCCCGGCCAGATATGAGTTCTAATCTAATCATGACATATACAGCCTGGCTACTCTCTTCGCACCTTCACTGGCCATTCTGCACCTGTCATGTCATTGGACTTTCATCCAAATAAGGAGGACTTTATTTGCTCCTGTGACAGTGATGGTGAAATAAGATATTGGAGCATAAATATTGGTAGCTGTGCTCAAGTATTCAAGGTACCGGATTTGATCATGCCAAAAATCTCATTCTTGTTTACCTTCTATAAAATGTATCTCTCCTATATATGTATTTTTCTGGAAAGATGGGAGACAGAAGATTGGTTTGTCTAGTGAAGTAATTTGTGCTACTTTTTCCCTCATAAACAGGGTGGCACTGCACAGATGAGATTTCAACCCCGTCAAGGAAGATTACTTGCTGCAGCTGCTGAGAACGTGGTATCCATACTGGATGTGGAGACTCAAGCATGTCGACACTCGTTACAGGTTGGCTATTACTTGTAGATTTATTGCACATATAATTGTTGATTTTGTTGGAGGGTAGTTGTGTACTTGTGTTCTGTCTATAATTGAGGCATTGCAAAAAGGATCTGATCACACTCGATAGGATGTTGTCAGAAAGACAATGAACTTCAGTAAGTTGTGTGAAGCACGAGCTACTTATTAAGTAACAATAATACAAAAAACGGATCGTGAGAGGGCTCCATCTCGTGCCGCCTTTCCTAATTTACACACTCACACGCTATATCTGTTTTATTAAGCATTGTCTATGTATATAAATAATATGATAAAAATAATGCTTTATGTGCTGATAAAAATGATTTCTGGTTTCAAGCTTGTATTAATTATACTTTCCTCATGGCGTATCGTATAATGTTCGATTCAGGGACATACTAGACCTATTCATTCAGTTTGCTGGGATCCTTCTGGTGAGTTTCTGGCATCTGTCAGTGAGGACTCTGTTAGAGTGTGGACACTGGGATCAGGGAGTGAAGGGGAGTGTGTTCACGAGCTAAGTTGTAATGGCAACAAATTCCACTCTTGTGCTTTCCATCCTACATTTTCTTCGCTGCTGGTCGTTGGCTGTTATCAGGCAAGTTATTAACTGTCCTTTTTCTTACCCTGTGGTAGTGTCTCTGCAAGCAGCTAATAGCTTGTTTGGCTTGCCTTTTTAAAAAGTACAGCTTTAGTTGTTTACTTATTTTATTTTTGCAGGTAGACATGATCATTTTACTTGAAAGTTATTCACTAGTATCTGTTTGGATAGTTTAATTTACAAGTCAGGTGTTTAATAGGGTGTAATTTATAAATTATGTGAAATTAAAAACTTTCAAAAAGCACTCCGAGTTGCATGTTTTGATTTTTGTCCATGTCAAATTACTATCTGAAATAAGATACTATGGACAAGCATCTCACATCCAATTTTTCTAAATTTTAACCTTTAAGTATCTTTTAGGTCCTAAATTCTTCATTGCCAAACAGACCAAATAAGTAAATTGAGCTTAAACCAACTTCTAAGCACAGGCAAACAAGAATGCAAAGCTTTGTTTGTAGTAAATGTACAAGATGTAAAAGAACTTGTGTAACATAGATCTGAAATCTTAAGCCCTTTTGAACCATTGCTGATTTACTTACAGTCAATGGAGCTTTGGAATATGTCTGAGAACAAGACAATGACGCTTTCAGCCCACGACGGGCTAATTGCTGGTCTTGCCATGTCAACAGTGAACGGTTTGGTTGCTTCGGCCAGCCACGACAAGTATGTGAAGCTGTGGAAGTAATGTCTCAGGTTTTGTTTGATATATATCATGGAAATAATCTCGGTAAGCAATTGGAGTCACATATCTTCTTCAGTAGCAGTTGGGATCTTAACTAACCACTGCTTGACATTTAATCATGATTTTACATCTGTGTAACTTTTGTGGTGTGTAACCTGTATCTACACTCATGGTGGTTTATCAGACATTTCTGACGCATGTGCAAACCAATCTGGAAAACAGACTCGGAATCTATGAGATAAATTTGCCTGATGTGCCGTGTATTAATCGTTCTAAATTAACAGCTCTCTCCGTCTCTACCTCTAGATCTATGTATGTATACTATATACATCGATAGCAGTGTACAATCTTGGATTGCCATTCAACATGAAATACTACAATGGATACGGATATGATGACTATAGATGTTTTCTCCTGCCCCTACAAAGTGAAAATCAGTTTTACCAATGATGAATGGATGATAATGCACCTGAGCTACAGAAGAGCCAAAGTTTATGGAAAAGACAAAAAAAGTTAGCAAGGGGATTCTATTGATATACTAATCCTATTTCTGAATAATTAGTGCCTTGAGAGTTTTTTTTATCTATTTTTTTAAATAATTTAAATTTATTGTTGATGTAGCAACAATAAAAGATCAAGTCCGCAACGTGTACCACTCAGAATCGAGGCGGGGCAGACACTTGTCCCCATGGATCTGATGCGATTTTTTAAATTAATTTTTATTATTTTATAATGTCGGGAAGAAAAATGAAATAGGTATATACTCAGTATTATAAAAAACGGAAATCGGACCTAGTCGGTAAAAGTACTGAATATGGATTAATCGGATAAATTGAATATTAATTAGAATGATTAATTTGATAATTGAGAATTTAATTAGTTTGGTGAGTTATCCATCGATTAATCACCGATTTTTATAACAATGTATATAGCAAATAAAAAAATGAAATAAGTAAAAAATTGATGCATAGTATTTGTAAAATGAAACTTAAGGATTTTTTTTAGCCAAGTCATTTTTTGTGATTATGTTCATCTATTACTTTTCTTATTTAAAGAATACTAGATGGCTAGATCAATTTCATTTCCCTTGTATATTCCCATCGAAAAATAATTACATATAATGAGTTGTCCCAATATAATATTTTTATACAAAATAAAATTCAAATAAAAATAACCAAAGTTCAATGAGGTCGCCGGTATAATTTCTATTAATTTATGCTTTATATATAGAAAAAGATGCAACCAGAAATAATTGTGTGGTAAGCACGGTGTGTGCAATGGCAACCTTAAATTTTAGTTTGATGACTCTCCGACAACCACCGGAGTTAACCGGAATTATAAACCGGCAAAAACCCATTACACTTCAACCCCAGAAAAGGCAGTTAACACTCCCCTTGGCCACAAATTCACCACAACCGGTTGAACAAAATCCCATCATTGAGCTCGAGTTCATAGGGGTACGTAGCTACCTACATATATGATATATATAACTTATAACTACTCATATCTTTTAGTTTAATCAACTTTCTTGATGTGATCAAAAAAAAAAAATCAACTTTCTTGATCATGTAGTATGTATTTAATATGTGTATAATAATGTTATATGAATGAATAGCCAAAAGCAGGAGGAGATGGTAAATATCCAGTAGATAATGTGACAGAATTGAGTGGAGAGAAAGTTCTGAGGAGCATTATGGAAGATAACAAGCTTGAGCTTTATGCTGCTTATGTATGTCTTCCTACATCTTTCACTGCTTAACTATAACTGCATTTTTGCAGAGTAACTTTCTATTTACATAAGCATGACATTGACATGCATGTGTTAAGCATTACTCGTAATACCTTGAGGTTTTAGCAGATTTGGTAACCTGGTTATCAGAGTTGTTTTGATCCAACGGTCTCATTTTCGACTGTGAAATAGGAGGTTTTAGTAGATGAGTCATGGGAGTAGTGCTTTAATTGAAAGTGTATTTCTGTGAAAGCACTTAATCGAGAAATTAGCCCTTTATTTCACCTGGAAAAAGGAGTTAAAAATATATCTATTGAAGAAGCTAAGGCCTCATAATGTGTTGAAGTTCTCTCTCTTATATTGAAAAAATTTGTTGTCAACATTTTGTATAGAATTCTCAACTGGATTTGTGGGTCTTTAGTCAAAGTTTCTTTGGGGCACATTATGCTGATCAGTTAGGGGATAATGTCTAGCAGAATCTTTGTGAATGCTTTTCAGGGTATTAGTTTATTGAATTGGGCAGGGGTCATTCATTCTTTTCATTTCTTATAAGCTGAATTCAATTTCTTGTTATTGGCTCTTTAAAGGGAAAGCTGATGAATTGTGGTGGGGGTGGAAGTTGCGGAACATGCATTGTAGAGGTAACATCTGAAAGTCATCTTTTCATACTAGTGATACAATCATACAAGTAATAAGTGTGTAGACTGCATAGTTATGCAGAAGATATTAAACACTAGAAATATATGTTTGGTTTTACTTCTGTGTGATTAATAAACATAATGTTATTGTTTAAAAAGTTACAGTACAGGGTGGCCGTGTAGAGACTAAGACCTAATTTGTTACAGATTGGGATATGAATTAGTTAAATTTTGTGCATTGGGTCTTGACACACAATTGAATTACAATTATGAAACCATATATTATTATATTTGCCAACATATCAAAAATTGATAGTGATAAGCAACAGTTGAAGCCAAGAGAAAGTATTCAGTCATGCAATTCCAAGCTTCTTAATGACTATGCCTGCAACTAAGACACGTAATTTGAGCATCAAAACGACTAAACTCTAATAGACACTACATGGATATTAAAAAACTGCACCATCAAACACATTCCTCTTCAATTTGCAAAAGAAAACTTGTGGTTATATCCTACCTTAATCTCCTAGCCTTAAATATATACATAACTTCAGGGATTCTCTTTGCAGTGATACCATATGCAACTAACATTGGAGACTCTTAATTCTCCAGTACCAACTATAGATAGCTAGTTTTATTGCTTGACAATGTAGGACTCTCAAGCCTCATAGACAGACATAAGAGCTTTTTCTCAAACCTCTTACAAAGTTCAGCCATTTAGTTGTGTATTTCGAGTTAATGAATTATAACCTTGATATAAACTAACTCCCTTTTAGCATGCAGTTTTACCATTAGAAAGTTTTATTATGGAACAGTGGTTGACTGATTGTTTTATATCGTTCAACTAAGCAAAACATCAAACTAATAATATGTTGTCATGACAATAAATGTTAATCTCTGTCTTGATTTGTTTGTTTGATTTAGTCAAGGAGTAGAAATGGGAATGAAGTAATATACAAAATTCAAAAGGCTCTTCACTTGACCTTTAATACCAGTGCATACTTTCTCCCTCTCTCCTTGAAAAAGAGTAGCATTTTCTTCTTAATTTACACAAAATTAGTACATGGTGAAGAAATATGCATAAAATGTTCACCTCTCTGTAGATAGTAATTTTGTACTCATTCTTCTCCCTGTGTAGGTTATTGAGGGAAAGGATCTTTTGAGTGAAAGAACAAATGCAGAACTGAAGTATCTGAAGAAGGCATGTCACATTTCATCATCCTCTCTCATGCATTCCTAAATTAATATCATTTTCGTTTTAATTTTTGCACTTGTTTTTTATGTTACTACATGAATGTGTAATACATGCATTAGGGAATTAGGATCTAATGATATTCGGTTTAAGGATATTGTCGGAGAAGAATAGCACAGTAGACGAAATGGTAGGGAATTTAGTGATGCTAAATGTTTAGCAATCTATTCTTAAATTCAGATAAGTTTTATATAGATGAACTATTGCCTAAAAAAAGTTCCCTACAGTAAATTACAATAGTTATTTGTAACAATTATAATAAACCATAGGATGGTAATGGTAGATTATAAGCTACTTCTAGGGTCTACTTCATTCATAATTACGTTATCATATATGTTTTTAAAATAAATAATGTTTGAAGGTTGTAGTATGTTTTCTCTCCTTCCTTTTAATTTGGGCAACCAAATTACTAACATACTTCACTATACTATTTCAAGTGATCTACATTCAAGATAGATGTTCTCATGTTCCTATATCTTTTAAAACTAGGATTGTGACATAACCGACAAACTCAAATTATCTTGTTTACTTTGTGCTTACAACTTTCAGCACATAGTTTGAAGCTTATCTCGAAAGAATTGACAGCTAAGAAGTTACTTATTATTCTTGTTTTCTGATGATTAGAAACCAGAGTCGTGGAGATTGGCTTGTCAAACTATTGTTGGAAATAAAGAAAATTCTGGAAAGGTGCGTTATGATAGAATATGTTCTCTTCTGTTCAAATCATGCTTATGAACTTTTTGAATATAAGGCTTATATTTACTTTTGTACACTAGTTAACAAATCTTACTTTGCAAAAAAAAAAAAGTTAACAAATATGAGTTGAAGATATTTTATGAAATCCTTGAGTGCTCATATAAACACAATTAAAATGGCCACTAGAACATTTAGCAACAAAAAAAACGGCCACTGGAACATTTTAGCACACAGAAGTAGTGCACATATTTATGGATGATTCTTTGATGGTGTTTTTCTTCTCTTTATCTCCATTATGGTGCTGAAAAGCAGTTTACGACAACTTTTGAAGTGAGTATCCTAAAAATGATAAATTTTGAATAATATTTTCACATGTAAAACACAGAGCTGAATTCGTCTAATAAGAAGCATCAGATTTGTACATTTGTAGCATTTCATACCAATTTAATGTTCTTATTACTGCTGGTAACAGGTAGTGATTCAAAGGTTGCCTCAATGGAAGAAGTGAATCGAAATGTCGGTATCCGTCATGGTACCTGCTTTTGTTCGAGGAGGTTACCGATTATATTACAAATTTAATTGTAGATAAAGAGATAATGTCTGAATCATTATGTTAGGCATGATAATTACTTTGTATACATCAAGGGAGGTGAGGCTCTAGTCTTGTGAACTTTGAAGGGTTAGTTTGGCAATGTAGTGGCTAACTAATACAACTTGTGATTGAAAGTGATGAACAATATTGGAAATTGGTTGGTTAAATTTGGGTTTGTATTACTTTTTTGTTTGGTTAATTACTTAAATATGAGTTTGTATTAATTGTTTTAAACCAAGTTGGAGGCTAATGTTATCTTTGATTATAAAATTGATATCTGATTTTTCAGCCAAGTTCTTGGTATTATTTTTCTCAAATTTTACAAAAATGGATTTTTTTTTAGGAAAGCTATATCTTGTGATCAAACAGTATTTTGATTGGAAAATTCCTTTGAATGCTTGGGAAAACAATGTATCTTCTATTAAAAATTTAACTAATTAATTTTAGTGCTCCGTTACATTATTGTTAATGATTCAAGTAAGCAACCTATTTAAAGTTAACATAAAATTTATTCTTGTGAACGACACTGTTAATTATATCCTTTTACAATATATATTTCATATTTTTCAAATTCAATCGGTTTATTTTTGCTAATTTATAAATAATACCTAATTTTATCAAGTCAGGTCATACTTTGCTGAACTGACCATAACACACGGAATAACAAGCACATACCATTTTCCAACACAACAAGGAGATTCAGTGACAGGTTCGCATACAGTATTAAATAACACATTAAACATATAGTAATCTAGTATCTTTCAAATCATGATTGGAAATAACAGCATGTTATTATGTTCAAAACTTCCTGTATTTGATTTTGATACTGTTTTTTAGGGCTGCAAACGAACAGAGTCGAGCCGAGTTTTGCCCGAACCGAGTCGAGTTTGACTTTTTTTTTAAACGAACCGAACCGAGCCGAGTTTGACTTTTTTTTAAAACGAACCGAGTCGAGCCGAGTTTCCTAATAAACGAGTCGAACACGAGTTGTTCGCGAACAAATCGCGAAAAATAAAAAATTAATTTGGTTGAAAATTCTAGTATATCATTACTATATTGACTAGTACTCGTAACTAGTGTTTTGTCACGAATTGTTGTTTCTATTTTTCTAAAAATATTTCTCGACAATCCAACCATATGAATGTCAAGATATGTATAATATAATGATATCCCCAAATTTTAAAAAAATAAAAAATTAATTTGGTTGGAGATCTTAGTATATCACTATTATATTGACTAGTACTCGTAACTAGTGCATTGTCACGAATTATTGTTTCTATTCTTTTAAAATATTTCTCGACAATCCAACCGTACGGATGTCAAGATATATCTAATATAATGATATTTCCAAATTTTAAAAAAATTGATTTGGTTAGAGATCTTAGTATATCACTACTATATTGACTAGAATTCGTAACTAGTGTTTTGTCACGAATTGTTCTTTCCATTTTTTTAAAAATATTTCTCGACGATTCAACCGTACAGATGTCAAGATATATTTAATTTAATGATATTCCCAAATTTAATGTATTATATTTATTAATATATATATATATATATATTATGTATAATAATACAAATGTAACATATTTAATTATGGTCAATTTATTAACAAATGTAAAATTCTTGATGTTGAATTCGAAAATTCATATTTGTGTTGTGACTATATATATATATATATATATAACATACATAATTTTATAACATATGAAATTTAATATATATAACATATTAAATACATATGATTTAATATTTAATTAAATTATATATATTAAATTATATGACATATAATTTTGTGTTGTGACTATATATAACATATTAAATACATATGATTTAATATTTAATTAAATTATATATATTAAATTATATATATTAAATTATATGAAATTTTGTGTTGTGACTATATATATTAAATTTAATTTTATAACATATAATTTTATTTGAATCATATGTATTTAATACTTAATATATTAAATATGATTCAAATAATCAAATGTAAATACATTATAATATATGTGTGTGTGTATATATTTATACATATCATAATAAAAACATAATATAAAATTTGAATTTGTGTTAATTATTATATTTAGAGATTTTAAAAATAAAATATTCAAGAAGTAAGACACATCAGTACATCACAGATTCAAAATTTGGGAATTGGGAGGCAAATGCCAGAATCTGATTCTTAGCATCTGTAAAACAAATAAAAACCACATGTATAGTATACACTTATTCTTTTTTTAACAATATATATATAATATGAATAACTTCATATAAACATTAATATATTAAATATGATATAAATATTTAAATTATTCATAATATTTTTTTATTTATAATATATATAAATTTTATCCGAGCCGAACTCGAGCTGAACTCGAGCCGATCCCGAGCTAAACGAGCCGAGCTCGAGCCGAACAGGCATAAAGCTCGGCTCGGGTTCATTTACTAACCGAGCGGATTTTTATGTTCAAGATCAGGTTCTTTTAATAAACGAACAGAGTCGAGCTCACTTAAACGAGCTGAGCTCGAGTTTTGTTCACGAACAGCTCTGTTCATTTGCAGCCCTACTGTTTTTCACATCACCAAGGCGCTATGGCAAGTTGTTCTTATAGTCATTTATAACATTCTTGCATCTACAATTATATATATATTTGGCAGGTCCAAAATGCATTTAAAAAGTACAAGCAGAGCTCCAACCAACCTGTACATACATAAAAAAGAACTGCATGCACTTATAATCTACTTTGAACGCAAATTCACAATTTGCTATCCACGGAAATAGGAGGACAGCAGAAGATATACTGTATTGTTGTATGCATGATGAACTAGCTTGAAAGAGGCTGAGCACCACCGGATGAGGAACCTCCAACTTCACCCTTCAGTTTGTAGCTTGAAGACCCAGATTCTGCTACATCACCAATGTCCAAAGTGTCTGGAAGATTTTCAGAATAATCTACTGTATATAGCTGTGTGAAGTAAACCAATTAGTAATATCCAGATCAATTCTTACTTACCTTTTTTAAGGTTATATACCAGATCACTCAATGGTATTATGGTAAATATACATTAAAACTTGCATCTCATTTACCATGTGCACTAGAGGGGGGTAGCACATACACATTATATTTGCATATTATACAATTGGGAACCTAAAATTGATGCCATTGTGATTGGTAGAAAAGCACATTTCTGCAGTTCTGCTTCTATATTATATTTGCATAGCAAAAGATTTACAATTATCATGACAAAAAAGACGGAAAATATATTCTGTTTTCAACATATAATGCATTCAGATAATGATAATGCAAATAACTGATAAAACATACAACCAGGTGAATATACATAAAACTTGCTAATAATTTTTAAAAAATGACAGATTATTTAACAAGGGGAGGAATATTCAAAACTACATAGGCTTGGAAAGGTATTTTTCTGCTGCCGTCACAGAAGTTGAATGTTCAAGAACAGAGAGGGGTACCATAAACTGCTCTAAAGAAGAGCATGCAAAGTATAATCATTTCTGCAGCTACCATAGGTCTGACACTCTGACTCGGTCAAATCACATTCAAAAGTGAAAAAAAATGGTGCAGTGTGTATGTGTGTGGGAGTGAACCATGAAGCACTACAGCTTCAGCAGACACCAAAAGAGTTCCAGGAATAACTTGTAAGGAAAGAGAGAAGGTAGGTTATGAAGAAAAATCTGGGAAGATAATTTGTCCCAGTTCTACAATGAAATTAGGTGACAGCCTTTGCAGATTTTTTAGTTTAGTTAGCAGCTTTATGCCAATATCGAGTAGCAACTGTCTGGATCAGGTAGGGATTCTCAGGATCAAGAATTTAGGAGAAGACGTTAGAAAGATCAGAGCAAATCCATCGAACTCTTTCTTTTTTGCTAGTAGTGTTTGTTGAATTCTACTCACTTGTCCATTTCATCGGACCATGTCAAACATAAAAAATTCCAGGTTCTTTCCCCCACCGTATTATTCCCTAATTTATATCAAATGCTTCATGTTTTCATTAATCAAGACACATAACATATAAACACAAACTACAAAGGTGGTTAGCACCAGATATCAGAAAAATATTGCTAACAAAATATATAATACAGGGATCATAAAGAAGAGTAAATTTTTTTAGTCGGGGGTAAACAATTCATATAGAGTTTAAATAAATAGAATCACAAATTACCTCAAGTTGATTCAGCATGTCAACTGTGGCATCCAGATCACCTTTGTTTATTAGATAGACATCAGACAGAGAATCATCAGATACACCAGGAAACGTCATCTGGAGGTATGTCAAATCCATATCACTTTCATCGTCCAACTTCTGCTTCTCTGTCATATCATCAGGGTAGAGTGAGGATGAGCCATAAGTTCCATAAACACTTTGTCCCTTCAACTTAAAATCCTCAGAGACAGTACCATAGACATTGTAGCTTTGAGGAGCCTTTTGGTATTGGGTATATGTTGTCGCACTCGCAGGTTGTGGCCCCTCATCTCCACTCTTGGAAGCATTTATTGTCATCTCAAAATCCTTGTTTCCATCAGAGATCCCTCTTCTGGAGAGGGGAACGTATGATGCTGCATATGGATTCAAAGAAGATGTTCCTCCCTTCATTGCCTCAGGTTATTAACAGATCACTGGAAATGGATTACAAATTTACAATTAATAAGTATGGCTTAGAAGTTGTAATATGTTTAAAAAATCAGGAAAGTTTCCATATCAAGAGCCCAGTCCCGAATATTAACTTGGAATTGATCTGAATCTGCTAAGATATTCTAACTGGG
This sequence comes from Oenanthe sinensis, assembly GCA_028671895.1. Classification (NCBI taxonomy): domain Eukaryota; kingdom Viridiplantae; phylum Streptophyta; class Magnoliopsida; order Apiales; family Apiaceae; genus Oenanthe; species Oenanthe sinensis. The sequence goes on along the minus strand of CM053795.1, from coordinate 5,384,467 downwards.
ACATCAAAAAATATATAGATATATAGATTAATAAGTGTCCAATACAATTGGAATACTGAAAACAACTACAATGGACAAGCACATTATTGATTGGTATCTTCATAGTTAAATTTAATTGAAGCAATACTGCATTTGGATGTGCCTCAAATTTTTACTCGACAAAGACAACATAATTTGCTCTCTCAGTCTCTATGGTCCAAATTTAGTAAGCAGACATTTCTAAAAATTTAACACAGTAGAACCCTAAAATAAGTTTTATAGTTGTGAGGAAGGTCATTTAATCCATTCACATCCTACCAAGATTGATTTAGAATTTCTAACCTAGTTGGTCCAAATAACCGTAGTCAAACAAACAAGAAATGTTCGGTTAAAAACACGATTCGTCGCGAATTAAATAAAATAAATACATAAACATACAACAAATTGATACACATATTTTAACGCACTCCAATTGGGACATTCATATATAACACAACTAGAAAATTTTGAACAGTCTAGATTACATTCCGAAGTGCCTCAACTATAGCTCAATAGGCCCCAAATTGCTCTTAAATTAGTGACAGGATTTCATTTAAATGTGAAAAACTAAAATTTACATTACTGTTGGCTATATATAAGATTTACTACATGTAATAAACATTTCCCAAAACAATAAATCATACTAGCTACACACAGCCATAGTTTCAGTAAGCCACATAGAAATCTGGTACACAATCAAACTGCTAGCATAAAATTTCAATTCAAGAATTTACTCCAGTCGTCCGAAGATAGATCATTACAGGATCGGTAACCTGTGTTATCCAAAACAGACTGGCTAAACCAATTAAGGCATCCAAATGAAAAAAACACGAGTACAAATAAATACAATACAATATGATCAACAAAACAAATTCATGCACCAGAAAATCCAGTACAACTAATTACGAATATCCAAATCGAATGAATTAAATCAAAACCACATCCTAACAATCGCATATCAAATTAAGCCAGCCGCCATAAAATTTCATTCATCAAACATTAGAAACCCTAGGGTAAATATTTCATCAAAATATCTACAAAATTATCCAAATCAACACAGTATAAACAAAAATAACATCCAAATCAAACAAATTAAATTACACCTCATTTTATTAAGATGATACACACATGCATAATCATACATAATTGATCGAATCAAAACAATATACAATGAGATCAAAACAATATAAATTATTATATATAATAATATACGAAAAATCGTAAATGAAATGAGATCGAAACTGACAAGAATAGAGAGAGATTGATGAGCTCCGGAACCCTAGATTTGACGATTGCCCAAGGAAGAAGCTCCTCTCCTCTTCCCTTTTCTCCCGCTAACTAATTATATTATATTATATTATATATTTGTGTGTGTATTTATACTTTTAATTTTAATTATTATATGCACTATTGACCGTGGAGGAAATTTACCCCGCGTTCTGTTTGCAAGTTTGTTTTCCACGTCAGCAACTTATGAGAGCTCGGTGCAGGCGCTCACAGATGTCCACAAATAATATGACAAGTAATGGAAGGTTGTTATAATGACATGACCGACATGATTATGGTTTTAAACCAATTTGAATTGTTTGTTTAAGTTGGTTGTTGTTGAATTTGAATTCGTAATGTTATTAAATTTGAATTCGGATAAGAAAAATATGTTTGATAATATTATTAAACACGGTTCAATTTAATAAGAAATTGTTCGAGTTTGATAATAAAAAATTTAATAATAAAAATTTTGGTTTGTTAATAAGTATAATATTATTCAATTCGTTAAAAAATTATTCGAATCGAGTTTAATAACAATAAGTTCGGTTTGTTAATAAGTATAGGTATTAAAAATTGAATTATTCAGTAAATATTCGAAATCTATTCCGTCCAAACTCGGTTTAATATATTATCGAACTCTCAAATAAAAAAATATGTTCGATAATTATTTGATTTTATAAAAATTTATTTGAGTTTTGATTAAAAAAACTGTTAGAGCTCAATCAGGACGGAGCCACCTTTGGGCCAGGTGTGCTCCGGCCCACCCTGAAATTTAATGCAGTAGACTACTAGTATAGATGTCTGAAATTTATTGTAATAATGTACGTGTTATGAACTACAATATTACAATAAAATAAATATCTTGGTTTATTATTTTAGTGTTACTTTATCAAATTAGGTAAATTAAGTTTGAATTATCCTCATCTATTATGTTTAGTTTTGACTTCTGACTTCATTTTATGGGTTTTTATTATATTTATCTATTTAATAAATACAATTACACAATTCATGACTTATATCACACATATAGCCATATAGGTACTACTATTTGGCAAATTCTTCTTCAATTTTATTCATAATTTTCATTGAAGTTAAGACATAAACAAAATTAGAAATTATATTAATTTGTTTGTAAGAACAATTTTTATTTTCACTAAATTATTATATTGTAGTGGAATCAAATTTTAGTTTATTTTTTTGATAAAAAAATAGTTTATTTTAGCTCACCCTCACTTTAAATTCTAGCTCCGCCACTGAGCTCAACTAGTTGGATTTGTTTATGGCCTTAAATATAATAAATGTTTTACATTTTACTATCAATATTGGACGAATAAACTCGTAGATTAATATTAATATAAATAGATTGTTCATTTATATTATTAACCTCTCGATTATTTTTAAAATTTCAGCTATTCTTAAGATTTTGATGATAAAATTGGTTGTTGAAGCAGAGTCTATTTTACAATTCCGCGCCAACCAAATTAGAATCTAAATTTCAGCCAGTAATTTAGGAATGTAGCATGGTTCAAGTAAAGGAAGTTGAACAATACGTGATCTTTGTCCTTTGCTTTTTAACCTTATAATAATTGCCAACCTTAATCTATAATTATATCAGATCATCTTCCATGCATGATGCTTGTGGGATAGGATCGGAGAGGGGTTAAACTATGGCTAGTTCCTCCTCGGAAGAGGATCTGAAATCCTTAAAAACGACGACAAAATCGTCGTCACAACAACAACCACCTAATCAACCGGATCAGCAACTATCATCAGGATATCCTTTTCCCCCACAATATCAAAACTACCAGCAGCCTCCACCTTATCAAGGCAGCTATCCTGGTGGCAACAATTATCAATATGCTGCACAACCACCGCCACCACCTGGATACTATAACACCAACCCCCATAGCTTTGTAGTAATAGGACCTCCTCAAAGAAGCCAGGCCTACAAATTGGCTCGTGTATTTCTTGTAATGATGATAGTACTTTTTTTAGGAATGTCAGTCATGAGTTTCTTAACTTGGCTTATCTATGGCTCAGATATCCCTGTATTTCATGCTGAATCATTAGAAATGACAATTTTTGACATGAATAAAATGGCCCTCAACACGACCTGGAGCGCGAATGTGAGTGTTAAAAATCCAAGCCATAAGTACGAAGTTTCATATGATTATGTGGAAGCTACATTGATTTATGATGACCATCTTCTGGACACAAATTATGTTAATCCATTTATATTGGGGAAGAAAGAAAGGAAAAGTTTCAGCTCCAGTTTTCAAACTCCGAACGCGAATCAGAAAAACATTGTAGGAGCTACATGGGAAAAGGATGTAGAGGAAGAACGACGAGAAAGAGGGTCTATTTCTTTTGATATGAGAATTGTTGTGAATGTTGTATTTAGGAGTGATGATCATCACCGGACTCTACGCCGAACCCTAAAAGTTTTGTGTGGAGATTTAAAGGTTGTGTTTCCATCTCCTGTTGATACACTTGGGAAATTTAACGATGGATACAAAGAATGTTTGATATTGAGTACCTGAAATTTAATGTGATATTGAGTACCTGAAATTTAACGATCGATACCAGTACTGCTCGTTCTTTTTTTTATTTCTCGTTTTCATGCATGAAGAGCTTGAATTTTGACCATATATATACACACGCAGGTCGCAGGTAAATGCGATCATTTCCCAAGTTAATTTATAATTGCATACATACTTTTCAGTTTGATGCACGACAACACATTTAGTTATTGAAAATAACTTGAATACCCTATGATGCAATCGTTATTTATTTCTCAAAGTTGACTAAGCATTTATCATGGATTATATGCGCTATGATTCCGCAATTTGTTCGTGGATAGTAAAAAAAAGGGCTACAGGCGACGGGTAAATTCAAGTTTACACTGAAGGTGCCTGGCTTTAAATTTTCAGAACTTGTACATACATCAAGGTTAAGCTATCATGGGCAGTGCTCAGAAAGCAGCAAATCTTTGCTATTTCATGCAGATCTGCTCTGCCCAAGTCGGTACAACAAAACTCTTTTCCCATCCCTAAGATATAACAAGCAAAGAATATAATAAAGAAATAGCAGAGGAAAGAACCACCCCAGAAGAGCTGATGATATATGCTTTCAGAAATGTAATCATATTCACATGTATCCAAGAGACCAAGACTATACAGTATTGTTTAAGCTAATTTCTTCATCATATCAGATAAAAGGTAAAGAGGGTAAAGAATAACAGATGAAGGCAACCAGGCTCAGAGGAACACTATACAAGCATACATGCCCACTAGCAGATGTGCAGTACAACCGTCTCAATATGAAAAACCTGCAGCTTTAAAAGAAATGAAACTAGTGATAGGATTTGTTATTTATATACCCAGAATGCCTTAATAATAGAACTGGTTAGTTGAGAATTTGGCCCGGGTTAAAGCGCTGCTGCTATCAATCTGACATCTTAAACCAGTCATCTTTCAAACTCATTTTTGAACCTAAAGGCATGACAAAGATGCAAAGTGATCATTGATTGGCAAAACTCCGAAGCAACTCTCTATATATTTATATGAACTCCTCAGGTCATAATAGCAAGCCGAAGCTAGACTAATTTCATTTCATATAACCTCTCATTTCAAATTCATTGATCGCTCAGGGAATAGGAGGCTTTTACTGCATCCACAGCCATAATAGCAGACCTAGCCACCTGAGCAGCCAAATCTGCTCTTAAAAACAATTTCTGAGCTTTATACCTCTTGAACCTTGCAATACTAGACGCTTTCTTGGCTGCACCTGATGCTTCCCGCACCCCGAACTCATCGAGATCTTGCACACCTAACTGCATAATCTCATGCCTTGGATGCAGTTCCGTTTGGTGATACTTCTGACTTTGCCAGTCAGGTAGATACATATTCTGCTGCTGCACACCATTTCTCTTCCCCAGTGCTCCCTGGCTGTATGAAGGTCGTACATGTAGATTACTATGGGGCATTAATGCTCCAATCTTCTTTAACTTGTCCTTGCAAGGCTTGGGGTAATTATCTAAGTCAGATGCATCATTGTTCAATGAAACATATTCAGGACTACCAGCATCACTCCGCAAGTAAATCTTTGATGTTTGAAGCATCGAAAAATTATCTGAATTTTCAGGACTAATGTCAGGATATGTAGCCTTTTCATCTGCGACTGTAAATGAGTTGAGCCTTCTCCCTGCACGTGCAAAAGGATATAAACAAACGATAGACATGGCACCTATGATGCTCATAAATGACCAATTATAAAACAACACCACTAGATAAGAGTGTAGAATAACTTTACCAGAAGTATGAACACGATCTTGATCTCCTACGACAGCATGGCCAGAAACACGAAATTTCTTCTGTGATCTAGGCTTTGAACCCTTATTAGGCACTTCCAGACCACGTGGCTTTAGACAGAAAGCAAACATGATTGGTTTCTCCGCAGGTGGTGCTTTCCTCTTGCCTCCACAGGAAGTAATAATGTTGCATCGGGCCATTAATTGATTCCACTCTTTTACTTTCTGTTGGTACCTTTTCCATGACGGCGGCTGATAAAGCACAACAGCTTTAATGAATTTAGATAAAGAACAACCTCGCTCAATGTATGGATAGAAACAGCTACAACATTATGGGCTTAAAAACGATAAAGCCAAAGCAGGATTTTATATAAGATACACATTTTTTTAACTATAAAATCTAATAGTCACTTGACAGTAACCTAATGTGCACATTTTTTTAAACTTTACTATGTTTATGTCACTTGATCGGAGACGGGGACACTGACAGGGACGGGGTTGAAAAGGGATTGGAGGTTTGGACTCGAGAGCCTCCGAGACACAATAACTATAACTATTATAATAGAATACTTTAAAAACTTGAGATTTTGCTTAAAAATCTAGTAAAACACAAAATTACTTGTACTTGGTATCTACTTCCTAACAAAAATGAATAAACTTGGCAAAAACAATATAATATATTAAGACTAGAAAAGGAAACAAAAGCCTGTCAAAAAAAAAAGGAAACAAAAGCATGTATACACAAAGTGCCTCATTAGCAACTTGGTTATTTTACTAACAAACTACATGCCTAATATACACAAAGTGCTAAATCAATTACTATCAAAATCCTAAATAATAGAAGAATACAAATATTTATTATTTAATGAAACCATAAAATCAATACAGGGCATATTTCATTGTACATTAATCATTTTCTGGAATTCAAGATTATCCGTTTTTCCTCACATTTAATCCGATTCTCAGGGTAAGGGAATTATGTAGTACAGTACTTGTCAACAATATTTTTTAAGCAACACCTTGTACAATATTTTTTTCATGTTCAAATTAAATATTGAAATGTTGACAACAAATTTCATATAGCCACCTACTTTAAAAGCAAACTGGAAACCCCATTTAGTGCAAACTTCTACTCACCCATTATTTCTTCTCATATATTCCCTTCCATTTCTGTCCTGTGAATCACTAATCTAAGAAACAAGTGATTTCTTGGATACATACACTAACAAAATTATAAATAGAGAACTACAATGAAATTCTTACAGGAGTTTGGACAAAAATAATTATCACCACCAAATTCTCATCCAAGATTCTTCCCTATTATTTTCTGTCTTGTAACCCTATATCTCAGGGGCACTTCCAAAAGAACTATAAAACATTTTTTTGAACTTAAAAACAGTGGCGGTAAATATCGTAAAATTGTAAGAAGCTACACTCAAAAAGTTTGATCCACAACATGCAATAAGCTATCAGCTAACATGTTTCCTTAGCTTTCTTATATAAAAACGAGAATAACCACATTTTAGACAAGAGATTATGTTAACTGACATGTATTTCAATACTAAATTTGAAGACTCAATGAAAAGGTAACAAATTGGAATACCTGCAGGTGCCTTATCAATGGCATCCCAATTCTCTTCCTCTTGTCCTTCCAATGTTGATATATTGCACAGATCATTTCAGTTGGTACAACCCCAACCATGACCTTTTCTATTTCATTCAAAGTAAATTGATCACACTGTTGAGCATATGCAAACTTCTCCAGCATGTCCATAGTTTTTTCAAAAAATTCATCGGTAATCACTGTGTTACTGTCCTGGGTTTGAAAAGATTTTTTATTTCTCAAAATCCACAACTCGTCTTCACTATCCATGTCATAGAAGTTCTTCAAGGGATTCATAGCCATGTCAATATCAGTCTCAATCTGCCGAATGTACCTAGCAGAACTTTGAGTAAATAAATAATCTGTTGTATAATCGTCAAATTCCTCTACTAAACGGACACCAGGGATAGGAATGTTTTTCACTGAAGAGACGCGAATGTTCCGATTGTAACACTCCTCGTGCATTTGCTTAAATAGCATCCATTGACTCCTGTCAGGGAATTCCAGTGCCCAATCTTTTCCTCCTTTCCACATCATGGCATGTGTGTGGCGGTTTGTTGACCCAGGTCGAAAGACGTGATCTACCTTATGTGAATACTTTGTACGTCCAGAAAGCTTGACAGCAAGTATCCACTCATTACGATAAGCTAGTTCCAGAACAACCCGTCCCCCAGTTTCTCTCCAACCTCGATCCCTTTGAGTTATTAGCACATTTGCATCACATGCTAATAAGTCCAGATTTCTTAGAGAACCTTTAAAACCATCAGGCGTCCTCTCTTCACTAGCACGTCTAATTCGTCTGAAAGGATGGCAATTCGGATTAATAGGCTTGTGTTTTGAACTGAATTCAGAACCTCCAAAAGGCAAGACATAATGGACCTGAGTTCGTGCTTTCCTACATCCATTACTAGAGACACTGTTAATAACATTTGTGCTTCCACCATGCAAGACAGGATAAATTTCTCCAAGAGGAAAAGAACTCAGGTTTCTTTTGTTGCTAGTTCCCACACCTTTAGGACCAGAAGTGTCAGGGCCGAAGACAATTCCATCGCTAATGTTAGAAGTAAAATCAGAAGCCTTTTGAATACCAGGCCATTTACCATCAACATTGCTCTTAACTAGGTCAATTGCTGGGATTTCTACACTCATGCTACTTAAACTAAGATAGTTGCTGTCACCAGAAATGATTGGGGAGGCCAGATTAAAGGAAGTCGGCATTTTTGTTTTCGTAAAATTTCTCTCTGATTCCGGATTGTAACATTCTGAATTCTGGGATTCCCCAATAACATCAGTCTCTGTTTCTGTTCTTCCAGAACTCTGATTTTTGAAATTTAGAGATGATGTTATTCTATTACAGTTCAAGCTAGCAGTCGAAGAATCAGTTCCTAGCTGTGCTTTGGAACAGGGGAAACATCCAAAACACAGACCGTGTGACAAAGAAGTTCCTGGAGTACTTTTAGTAGCTACTTTCACAGAGCAATGTTCGGCAAGCTGATCATTGGTTGTTGACTTGTCAGTGTATCCTTGATGCTCCGAAGAACAAGCAGGATTGCACTCCCTAAGGTGGACGGAAGCTATACTGTTTTTCATCAGCAGATTGAGATGAAGATGATGGAATAAAGGGGGTGCAGCACTAAATGAAACAGCAAATGGTAACAGTGGATGCCTTGCATCATTATCAAGTGACTGCCTCAAATACCTATTTCCCGGTTTCGAAAAGCCAAAGGGTATTATATTCTGGAAGGATTTTGTACCCTGAAAGATAAATGGAAAAAATTAAAATCTAGAAGTAAATCACACTATAGATATTTTTATCATACTAACTTTTTTAGTTAACGACATCCACAAAGAAATTAAGCATAAATTAAAAAAATTAGTTCTTAAATATACCTGGAAGGAGGATTCACAGATATCAGAGGGTATATGCTTGCTTCGAACTTTAATCACTTTAATGTTCTCCAAAGTGCATTCGGTCAAAGGAAGTTCCTTATTTGATACACAGCATTTCTGAAATATCGAATCTAAGTACAACCAGCGGGAATGATTTAATTTGGAGAAGCTGTGGAATGAAAAAACATGTTGCTTTCTAAGATCATGTATACAGGAGAGTTTGAATCTTATTGTAGTTACCGGAAATTGCATGTCAACAGACTCCCTCAGTTGATCCGGTTCACAAAAAACAGTGAGAACAAGGGAAACGAATGCAACAGCCTGTTTCAGGCAGCCTTCAATCAGGAAAAACCTTAAACCAACTTCGTTGTCGACAAAAAGCATCTCCAAATAAACATTAGGCCATGTAGTCACAATTGAACAGGATTTCCGCAGCAACATATAATGGAGAACACAGATAGTCTCATAACCAATTATTGAAAAATCCAGGAGAGGACAGACTGGTAAGCTTAATTGAGTAACAAATTCTTTGAATGGTACCAATGCTGGGTTCAGCCTCAGAAATCCATCACTACCTATTGACCACATCACCTTGTCTGGGCCCAAGCCATGAGAACAAACATTTTTCTCGTCTAAAATTCGGTAGTTATCAGCAACACACATCAAATTTCTCTGTCCATTGCTATCAGCAAGTATGCAAGAGGACAAGAAATTGGAAACTGCTTCTAATGACGAAGTCATTTTCTTGCGGAACCGACGCCTGAAATAGACAATCGGTGACCCATTCACTTTTATACTTGTAAAATGATCCAGCATTGATTTTCTACCATTTGCTGCATCAGCTAACCTATCTGCAGATTTATTACATACTTCACTTGTTTCCTTTTCCAACAAACATATATTAGTATTCCTATGTGCGTTTGTGATATTTTTAGAAGATTGTGACAATTCAGTGGGAGATGAATGCGATGTTTTCTGTTTTTTCAGACCACAAGAAGATCTGGCTCGACTAGAAGAACAAGCCAGCCAGGAAATTATAGGTCCCGAGTCCATATGAATTTCGGAGTTGGTTTCTACTTCATTCATTTCTAATTCTTTTCCGATCTTGTCTATTAGTTTATCATTGGTACCAGAGTGTAGTGGCTTTTCCATATCTTTAAGTTCGCTATGCAAAAGTAAGAGCATGAACCGCTCATTTTTAAGACTAATCCATTCTTTATCCCTGTCATCATAATTTACATGATGAAGCTTTCTCTCTTCATCATAATCATTGACAAGCCCATGATACCACCTCTCATCCAAAGGCCAAAACACCTTGATCCTCTTCTTCAAAAACCATCGAGCATCCTTCTCCCTATATACAATTTCATAAAAATGGCGTCGCTTTCGAGGATATCCCTTCTCTCTGTTGTCATAACATGGTCTCAGTATCCTGCTATCATTATCAGCAAAAGGGCAATTGGAACCCCCTTGCAAGTTCCCTGTGTGACTGCCATTTTCTCCACCAGAATGACTCAATAAAGATTTGCTTCTGGGAGAAGGACCAGTGCACCAAGGATCAAAACGAGATGAAAGCATCCGAGCTGCGTTTTGTTCGCGGTTTTCCTCATCACCCCGGAAATCTTCATTTATACATCTACTCTGATCAACTGCAGGCTTAGCCTTTTCTTCATCCTCTAAACTACCTGATTCCAAACCCTTCCTTTTCTTCCCATAGCTCCTCCCTTTTCTAGAAGATGCATCACCTCTATTCACTTTATCACACTTATTGCCATTCTGAGATAAGATTTTTGTATCAGTCGTGCCATTCTTAAAATCAAAATTCGAATAATCAATCTGATCAACCGAGCTAGACGGTCCCGATAATGGCTTTTTTACATGATTCTTGGTCCCACCAGATCCTCGTTGCCTTCTAGGAATCCAAACATCATTACCATCACCATCCAAACTAGAAGTACCCCCATCACCGAAACAATTCCTACTCCTCTTCACCTTCGGCTCAAAACCATTCAAACCAACATCTTCTCCACTCTTCCTCTTCTTAACATCATCATCCCCAACATCACCCTTACCCTTCCCACGCCCCCGACACACTCTCTGATCATCAACACGCCTATTTCTCTTCGAAATCACATCACTTCCCTTCACTAAACTATTTTCCATTGAAACCCCGAATTTTAACCCTCAACACAAAACCCCAAAATTTTCACACCCCATCACACACAAACAACGTCACTTTCAGATCTGTAGCGATCAAATAAACAAACATACATACTCAAGAAACATCTAAATACAACTAAACATGCAAATATATGTACACATATAATCGAAATTGAGGTAATTTCCAATACAGATTCGGTCATATATTGAGTTATAAACAGTAATAATAGAAAAGAGCTTCAATTAACACAAACGTACCTGAGAAATCGACGACGTCTCGAATATAATAAAGCCCTAATTTATCTGCTTCAAGGAGAGTAAATGACAAGGTGCACTTCAATTTGAAACCCTAATTTCACTTCGCTTTCTGAATTCTGATACTCATCTCTTTTTACATTTACCTTACATAAAATATATTTCATTTATATATGTGTGTGTGTGTGTGTGTAAATGTGTAATTATACCCTGACCAAAAAAAAAGAAGTGTAATTATATATTCGATTTCTATCTTATATATTTATTTAACGGAGGATTTGTGATATTTGTCCATTTCTTCCATTTTCCTGATATATGTTTGAACTAGTATTCAATGTTGGGAAAAAGGTAATCGGTATTTAATTAGTATGAAGGTTTGTTACTTTTTAATCGATTAATTGAGAAATAATTAATTGAAATATATTATAATAATAATAATAATAATAATTAGTTTAATTAAAAGTTAAAAATTGAATCGATAAGGTATGTTGGAGTAGATAATCGGCAACAGCAGGTGAAAAGCTTACTCCTGCTAGTTGTATTAGAAAATATGAGTTTGAAATGGGAGAAAACAGTAGGGAATGAAGGTGCTGGGGAAACACACACACACACGTACACTAATTAAAGAGATGGAGATAGAACTAGTAGTATAATACTCCCTCCGTCCCGGCCAAATGTTTACATTTGGTCCGGGTACGGAGACCAAGGATAGTGGGTGTAATAGTGATTTTATTGTTAAAATAAATGAAGTAGTGGGTGTAATAGTGTAAAGTGTTGAAAAAATGGAGTGAAGTAGTGGATGTAATAATATATTTATTGTTAAAAGTTACTATTTTTAGTAATGTAAAGAATTGGATGGGACGTCCCAAAAAGGAAAGGGTAAAGAATTGGTTGGGACGGAGGGAGTATATAATTTGGTGATCATCAATGGAGATGAGTCAGTCACAAGAGAACAACACGTATAACACATGCATGCTAGCTCTCTGGCTCGTATTTAAATACAAATCATCATTCAGATTGTTTTGGATACAACAAGTTACTAAGAAATACTAATGTGTTTCTACTTGACAGATAATGGGAACCAGCCTCAAACAATGCATAGGGAGGTGCTCAAATATATGCTATCGATCCATACAGATGCAATTATGCATACTTGCTTAATTAGCTTCTGTGTGCCTGCCGCTTATTATTCTCCTTCCCGTAAAACAGTTAAATATTCATATATATAAATAATGATTAAACATGATGTGAGTACGATTGGATAAGATACTTATTTTCCTTAATTTAATTTATATTCTGACATATTTTAAGGGTTGAATTATCGATATTTAAGCCAAAAAACACCAAATATCAGTATATCTGTCACAATCCTTAAATATCAAAATATATATAAATGCATTCCATTCCAAAGTATATAGTCTCTCTCTCCCGTTTTAGTAAAATTTTCTGATTTTATAGAATAAAAATTCTTGAAAATACGTTTGAAAAAAAAATTGTATTTCACAAACCAGAATTTATTTATGAGATACTGAGATATATAAAATACAACCCAAAATACTAATAGGATAAAATTATTGTAAAAGCAGTAGTAAAACTATAAAAGATAATGGGTCAGGTTACAAAACTTTCAACCAATAATTTTGAGCCCTTCGATTAGTATATAGGCTCTGTTTGGCTTAGCTGAATTTCAGTAAATAAGTATTTATTTTTTGAAAATTGTATATTAATGTAAAAGTGTTTTTTTTTAATAAGTACTTATTTTTAAGAAACAAGTTTAGGCCCCGTTTGTCTGGACTTATAAGCAGCTTATAAGCTGAAAAAGTTGGTATATATGTACTTTTTCTGAAAATAAGTAACTTATTTTCAAATTTGAAAATAAGATTTAATCTTAAATTTCTAAAATAAATATTAATTTTTAAAAAAAAATATGAAAATACTTTTTTAAAAAAAGTAACTTATTAAGTCAAACACCCCCTTAATGTCTTTAGTGTATTTTCAGAAATAAGTACTTATTTATTAAAATTAGTATATAAATATGTACCTTTTTTCAGAAATAAACATTTATTTCTTAAAAATAAATTACCCCCAATAATCAAACATTGATCCCAATGGCGTATGTGTATTATATAACTGACTAGCAGCTTACTCTTATAAAATAAAAATTGGAATTACAGCCAAAGCAAGGAAACTGATTCACAAAATGCCTACTTAAGGAGAATCAAGATTTTATCACGATTGGAAATCTTAAATTCGGTGAACACTATTGAACATTTTAAATGGTAAATGTTTATTTTTTGTTTTATGCATTCGATTCTTATTCTTTTCAAAATTTATTAAAATAAATATTTAACTATAAATTTATTTATTCAAAAAAAATAAAAATTTGGCCTGTTTGGCCAATATTTCTGCGAGATACTGATAGTGATCAAGTGCAATTCACTATAATGCTACTACTTATTTAACTTATAATTTATAATTTTAATTATTATATAAATAAAATTAATATTGAACTGATGCTATCTCTATGTGCCCAATGATATTTAATTTATTTACATTATTTTTTAATTTTTGAACATCCGAAAAAACACATCCAATCCAATGAATTTGGATATTTGATTTTTGAATTTAAATTTATTTTTTAAACTCGAAAGTAATTGAATTTTAATTTGAATTTTACAAAACCCGATCAGTTACCATCTCTGCTTATAGTAGGAAAAAAAAAACCCAAAGTCACTAACTAAAAGTTTAAACATACAACCTCTAAATGTTCCAAGGGTTTCAGACTTTCAGGTCCAGAATAGGATGGAGGTGACTCGTGCACGTGTATGCGTGTGTATCTATTATCTGGAATATCATTACATATCCAGAAATTTGTACCTTGCTAAGTGCTTATAATGGGTACATTTCATATTACCTTTGGGTGCATACAAATAAAGACATTTCTGCTTGAGTAGCAGATTACCTTTGCGTGTGTACATTACCTTGGGTACACAGATTTAAAAAAAAAACAGTAGGACAACGTGGACAAGTTTGAGTAGCAGCTCTGCTTTCAAATTACTCTTGCAACTGACTTCATTGGAAACTGGCAGCTGCGTACATAATCAGTAGTTTTTTTTCCCTTCTCAGACATTTCGAAAATAGAAGATCATACTGTATGCCATTCAATCATCTAAACATATAACGGCAGGGCCTTTTTTCTCACTACTTCCAGATGCAGCATTACCAGAATCAACTATATGCCAAGCCTCTTCCATCTCCACATCACCTCCAGTGCCATTAATTGAAGCAGGTTTTCTCTCAAGTGAACAAAAGTCAGTAGTCTGGATGTCACATGCAGAACTGGTCTTTTCCTCTACTGATTCAGTTATACCCTGAACTTCTGCAGGAACCTTGGCCTTTGTTTCTATCTCAGCTCTATGATTATGCTTGTTTGCATCAGTCGATGAGGAACTCTGTCCTGCAACAGATGATAGTTTATCTGTTTTCAACGTCACTGATTCTGCACCAGAAAAACTCTGCTGCCCAGAATGCAGCTTTTGGCAGATGCCTTGGTAGATTGATTCCAATGGAAGAAGGTTTTGTCTCAACTTGGGATCAACCGGCTTACTAGTCAAATGTGCTTCAACACAATCGTGGATGTTATGATCCAGTACATTGCACATCTGTGAATAATGTTTAAAAGAGATATAATTAGAATAATAAATCTTAGACGTTTTCAACCCAGAACCAATTTAAAATACTAAAACTTGAATAGGGGCATCAAGTTCCTGAGCCTAAGCTTTATGTTGAATTATCCAAGTCCGTGAAAGTTCCCAATTGGCACTTTCAGCAACTTTTGGCATCAACAACGTATCATGTAAATGTTTCTCCAAAACAAATGCATGAGACACACAAAAAAGCAAGAAGAATTTATCTTATAAAAGAACAATAAGTAGTGACAAATTCAAAGCTTAATAAATGTGCAAAGTTACCAACTGAAAACATGAATTTAGCAAACAAGTTCCATTCCACATGACCACAGTGATTAGAATGCTAGATAAGGGCTCAGGAAGTTACCTTGTTATAAAGTTGAGCCATATCCACACAATCTGTTTTATCATCACAAGCAGCTTCTGATATTTCTTCTGGAGCTGTGCAAGTACGATCTAGGTAAAAACTCTTCATATATTTAGGTAGTAACTGTTATTGTGATTAAATCAAATTTTATCACTAGTACCATGTCAAACAAAAAAAAAAGTTGCATTTATTCATCTTAATTTTCCTTTTGCTGGAGAAGGAATATCTGCTACACATACGAACTAAAAGTACCCTATGAACTAAATTTATGAGTGATAATTTAATAATTTCCAGTAGACTTTTAGTAGGTTGTCAAATAAGGATGATTATTTAGCAGGAAGAAATTTAATAGAAAACACAAAAAGCAAATAATTTAAAATTTTCGAAGAAACTACAAAAACTATCATATATCAAGGCAAAAGCATGTTAATTCGCAAAAAAAAGAAGAAGGAAAAGCATGGTACTACTACATATTTTGACATGCTACTGTACAGCATAGAGCAATATGGGATAATGATACATGATAAATTTCAATACATAAATTGATGTGACAACCCGGGTCAAATCCCCGGTCATAATCGATGTGCAGGTCTAATCCCGAATTCAAATCAATATAAGACTTGTACATGGGTCCAAATGTAACAACTTGGGCAATCAACAAACCCACACTGGTCCAAATGCAACAACTTGAGTAATCAACAAGCCCGCGCAGGCTTCCAAAAGATCATGATATGTTGGTGTGTGTAAGAAATGTCAATAAATAAGCATGACGTGTCAATTAATAACTTTCAACAATTCAAGAGGTTTAATTGTATTTCGCTTGATTAAGAGATGTAGATATGAGCAGCTATGTTGTGTGAAAGACTGAAGATAGCTTTTCCCTTCTTTTTAAGGGTATTTTTGTCTTTTAATAATTCTGTGCGTTCAGTGCGTAATTAAACTTATTATCTTATAAGAAAACAATCATGAAAATTTCAGGACAATAACATATAGAAGAGTGCAGAGACCACAAATAGATGAGTTTGGACTCCCGCCATAAAAAAGAGAGCCTCAGAAAAGGGAGGAGGAAAAACATGTTCCCTTACATATTATGTCTAGATGAGGCAAACATTCAGAAAACTCAGAATTATTATCCTTGACATTTGGATCTGCTATGTCAGCAACCATGGACTCAGTCCCCATGTTTTCGGCAGGAATCTCATTGGCTTCTTGATCAGCCTGTGATGTTCAATTATAAGGCCAACACAAAATGAAAATACTTTATGCACACAGAAATTTTATGGGATATTTATGTGCACCGGAGTGCAATAATAAGAAAGAAATCATATATAAGCCAACAAAATTTCTTAACAGCCAGTTTTGATAATAAATCCGGTTAAACGGGACTTTTAACACCCAAGAAGCTAGAGACGACAGACTTTGTTGTCTTAAATGTTATGAAGAGAAAAAATTAACCAAAGTACCAAACCTTTGCTGATACATCTGCAGGGAAACATTTTACTGGATAGAAAAATGATGAATGCCTGATAGGACAAATATTTTTCTTTTATTCTTTTTTTTCTGCGTAAAAATTATATTGCCATATTCAACTTTCTGTATACCTACGATGCCATGCTACTGAAAATATATTCTATTTTTTGATAAGAAGATAAGCATCCTGCAACTGACTCCAGTCACCTATACAGTATGAGTTTTAAGTTCAGACTGAGTCCAGAGACAAGAACATATGAGAAACTTACAAAAACTTCTTTTTGATATTCTGCATTGAGTGCTCTCTCCAAAAGCAGCACCCGTTTCTTGATAAACTCAACCTGTCTTCGCTGCATCTCTCTAAAATTAGATAAAAGAGAAGAAGTGTCCTGATAGACTTGTGCTCGGTTGGTGCCATCAGCAGCTCCCTTCATAGCATCAGTTACTGAAACATTCCCACCAACTGATGTCTTTGAATTAAAAGCCATTGTTTCGGGGGGAGAGGTATTTATGCCTTGTGCTTGAGAACCTTCAGCACCAGCACCTTGGTCTTGAGTACCCCCTGCTTCAGAAACATGTGCTTGAGCTCCTGGAACAGGAAGATTTATGTAGGGCATATTCAGCTCATAACAGATCAGCTCCTGAACTCTCAATTCCTTGTCATCGACAATAGCTTGCCATCTTCCATAACCATGCCTGCATTCCACATATTAAAAAAAAACCTAAGAATTGTGGATGACTGCATAATTAGACTTGCAACTTATTGCTACTAAGGATACAAGTAAAAGTACATGAAACAGTAATAAGAGGAATTTACAAAAGGCCGGGAGACAATAAGCATAATAAGGGCAATATATATAAAAACACGAGACAGAGACTTAAATCCTACAACATGCTAGCATAATATAATAAAAAACAAACAGGACTATAATACAGTAATAATAACTATTACGGTATATCTACGCTCTAAAGTATTCCTTGAACTACAAATCAACTTATATCTAAATAATAAAACAAAAATATTTACCACCAATTTATTTAATTTCTGCTCCATGTAAAATAACATACGACAAGATACACACCTAGATTCCTAATATTTTGTCTCAACTATAAATTGTATTTATATTTTATATAATTATAAATTATATAGGGCCAGCGGCTGGAGTGAGAAGAAAAAAAAACAAATGAGTCAATGGTTAAAAAGACTTTGCACGCACGATTGAATGTGTGTTTTTTTTCAGCAGAAAAATATAGTTAAAGTAATTCTAATATATAAATTTCAACAATTTTATCAGTAGTACAAATATATAGATATATTAGCATGTGGCATAGTCACAAAACATAATTATAATATCCAATAAGTATCAATCAACCAAGTTCAACAACTCTAATGCGTCAAAGTTATTTACTTCAACACCTTTTACTTCCGAGTAGAGAAATAGGGATGTGGAGACTGGAATTCTAATAGAGTTGGTACCAAGACGACATAGGAGTGGAGACTCTCGATGGAAGAGATAGTCGGAATAAAACAGATAATTTTTCCCTCACCATATTTAATATGTGTGTGTGTGTCTATATAATCATATACTGACATACATACTTTAGTACTGCACGGAGAAGTAAAAGGTCATGCTCTTCCTTCCAAAATCTTCCACATCTCAGTCCTGAGAACCGATGTATGATGTCATCACTGAAAAGAGGCGCACCGTGCACTTCTGATGAACTCTTTATCTGTAAACAGAAATAAGATACAAAAAGGACCAGAAGCATTGCTTAGAACTATTCAGTATAGATTAAGATTAAGGAGTAAAATGTATAACAGAGGTTATAGATATAAGACACTATTGTCGCAGATATAGAAGGAAAATTTTACTGCACTAAAACTAGCAAACTAGCAGTAAAATTTTATATTATAATTAATTTTTTACCTCCAAGATGCGATAAAGCTAGCAATTTCAACATAAAAAGATAGGTGACAGATGCTATTAAGATTTAAGAACTGCAAAAACCCATAACATACATGTTCAAGACCTAACATCAGGAATCAGTTTTTGCCTTGAATTCTTCTCATGAAGGCATAGATGATAGAACAATGCAAAGTGCATAACTCTTATGTCTGGCACAACTATGAATGGAGCTCAAAAAGCTATCGCCGCTATGGATTTCTTATTCAACAAGCTAGCAAGCCATCAATATTGAAGCACTCAACAGAATTGAAGACTATAATATCTCATGAAACTAGCAAGCAACATTGCAAACAGCAAAGTATTAACTGTAAATAGAAAAAAAATTATCATAACTTATTAAAACACATTAAAATAAGGTTAGACGTGTCTTTTACATATTTTACAATTATATCATATTCTATATAGTAAGAGTGAAAGGGTTTATTTGGTCGTCCTTGGTATAAAATGTATAAGACTCTAACCTTATCAACTACTAACTATAATATCTAAGACTATGTAGTTCTTAGGTAATTATAAAATGACAAATAAAAAGGACATCTAATTAAAAGATTGTCACCGCGTAATATAAAGATTTAGAATTCTAAAAGTGACTACCAATCATAATATAATATCATGTATATTTTTACCAATTGAAAAATCTTAGCCATCAAATAAATCCATAAAAAAAACATTACAAAACTTAGCCATCAAATAAATCAGTAAAATCCTAGATATAATCAGAGGCTGGAGGAGAGCAGATTAAAATGATTTAATCAAAGATACTACAAATTACAATATTAATACAAATTAACATGATTATTAAAAATATTAAAATTTATGATTTAAAGAAATACACAACCACATGGCACAGTAGATCTTATCCAACTAAAATGACTGACGGCGGTAGACTTTACCAATAATGGTACGTGCTTGCAGGGACTGTGTTCTGGTGTGAGAAAAGATTAATCAGTGTGAATGTGCTCCAACGGCACTACAGCTGAATAGTTCAAGCTATAAGGTTGTCTTGTGAATGTATTGACTTAATCATAGGGAGAGAATACCAAAATAGTACAGTGGAGAGTATTTTCTAGGCACTTAAACACATGAAACCCACACAAGGGATAATTATGTTTCTTATTAAGCTGCTAAATACAAGATAACATAATTACTTTGAAAGGCAAGTGACCAACTTTTTAAGCATATAGAGATAGGTATGACCGGATCCACGCTATCATATGAATTAAAAAACTGCCTGGAAAAATACTTCCTTCAAATTTATGAAGAATGCTATGAGCCTATCCAAGCTGAAATGTAACTAAATGTATAATTGACTTACTTTATCTTTCATGAGGAGTAAGATTGCAATCCTTACAAGGACATCTTGTATCCTTAATCCTTCTTTTGGAACACCATCTAGTGATCAAGTAAAAAAGTTGTTGGAAATTGAGGCAAAAAAAACAAAGATAATGTACACTAGAAGGAAGATATAAAACAGTAGCATTCACCAGAAAATGTAGGAGAGTCGTTAATTTCCTCTGCAATGTGAGCTAAGAAAAGTTTCCCATAACTGCAAAATAATTACAATAATAATAATAATAATAATAATAAAATTAGCAAGAAGAGAAAAAATGCAGTGTCAAACTTCACATACTGAATTGTCAAAAAATCATGTAAAATCCAAATACATATGCTAAATTAATACTAATGTAATCCGTATGAGGTGAAAATCTCATGTACGTTTCTATCTATCAAGTGCGCGGATGAACCCTTCAATTAGGAAACATATCTTGAAGAGTTTATTCCTTTCTGGGTAGTTCATACATGCAATAATCTAATTAGCTATCTTGAGTGATCCTTATAATGTTTTAAAAGTCTACGAAAAAGTATCAGTTAAACCAAGAAGACAGCTACACACTCCCAACTGCAAAAATCTATTTTTGACTAACAAGCCAAAGATTACAATGACCCTTGACTCTTAAAGCTAGAAGAAACCACATACGCATGAATTTCTTCAAATGTCTTCTGCTTCAGCCGTGGTGTAAACTCTGCCCAGTCAAATTCCCCAACCCCAAATCTGAAAAGCAATAAGAATTCACCTATTAAAATATAAGCAAATGCATATCTACTTATCAGCCTCAATCAGATCCTGTGAACTACTAATGATGATGTAATAAGAAGTTAACTAATATGGACTATTTATGATGATGTAAGCATAAGTTAACTAATACAAGAGAAGGCATACTAAAAGCTAAGCAGAAGATTAAACTAGATATAGCAATCGAACAGACAAGACCATATGCAAGAACAAACCTCATAAGAATTTGGACAAATGTAGCCCTTTGATTTGGAGTAAAGCCAAGGACTCTGAAAGATTTTCCTTCTCCTTCCATCAGAGGACGAGGTACACTATCAACTGTTTAAGATAAAGAAATTTAGCAACATCAACCTGTTATTGAATTCTTGTATATAACTACAGAACATTAAAAAGAACATAATTTATCGCAAAAAATAAATGTATCGCCTACTCCACTTGACAATTTGTCCTTATCAAGTCTAAACCATTATTAGGCTTTCACTGCCAGTTAGTCACACCACACTCTTTGCTTTCTTTTCTTTATTCTTTTACAAACATAATCATTGTATGACTTTTACCCCGGGATTTCTTTTTCGAAGGCCTTCTACCAAGTGTAGCTTCAGCATCAACTATCTCACTATCAGTTCCATCATCAGTATGTTCGGCTTCATAGTTATCATCTTCACCGTTAGAACTTATATCTTCCAGGCCAGCAAGATCATCGTCATCAACAGAGACCATCTGAATAAGTCCAAAAGAATGAGGAACTGTTATGTATCTCAACAAATACAATATACAGTGGTAGACACATTGCTGACAAGAGTTGCCCAACCGAAACCCGATGGCTAGATATCAACATCAAGGTTAAGATATAATCTACTGAATACCAGCCAAGTGCATTCAAACATAGTCTACAGAATTAAGTTAAACAGCGATTTGACATGTTCAATAGATATCAAGGCACATGAATATTGAAGACTATGACCAGGGCGTTGAGGTCAGTGAGAGTAAACAAAAGAGCACTTATCAGATAGGGAGTTCCAGTAGACTAGACATAAAACAATGACTAATGCGGACAAACTCACTACAGTGGAGTTCGATATTTACCTGTTTGCGGCTTCTCTTCCCCTTTCCCATGGCATTAAACTCCTCAACCTTGTGCTCTTCAAATCTATCCTTCAACAGCTCCTCCCAGTAATTTCCTCTTTCAGAATTGTTTACAGTAGCTTTATTATCTGTATCAAAAACTTGAGCCTCCTCTTTCACTTTAGCTTCTGTCTCATCAATATACTCAAAATTTGCTACCTGCACAAGCAATAAAGTAATTTCTTTAACAAAACCAAAGTTAAATGATGGAGCTTTTCAGGTTACATGCATATTATAATATATTTACAAGCACTGAAATGTTTCAAGATATGGCTGGATAGCAAGTAGAGCAGAAAAAATTAATATAGGAGCACAGAAAGGAAAGACGATAAATGTGTTGTAAGTTCCATTTAGGCCAAACAATATTAATCGATAAATTGATTCACCATAAATCCATTAGCTTATATACAATGGGCCCTAAACTAGTGATATTGCAAATAAGTATGGGTTAAGGTGCATATGTTTATTACAATCTCAATAAAATATCAACAAATCTACCAGATGACATGGCAGAAACATGGAAAAAGAAAACAACTCTCACCAAATACAATTAAGGTGGAAATGTGAAATGCTGAAATAAGAGAAAATATTTAACATTAATCCAGCAATTACTTCCTTATATTCACAGGATCTAGGAGGAAATTAGCTAAACAAGGCATTCCCTTAACATATCTTAATTTTACATTAACGTTTATATTATTACTAGTAATTTCCTGATATATTATGAAAGAAATTATATAAATACCAACATATACTCAATTAGATCATTATTTTAAAGAATAAAAAATAAACAATGCATTTGGAATAGAAAATACCCTTAATCCAAGTCTATATTAATGTCTCAAACAGAAACAATCCAAGTCTCCAACAAGACCAATTCCAGGTCATAATAAAATGATTATAATCCATGACAAAAGATAAACCATCGCCAATGCGATGATATGGCCTCCTGGCCCTCGGAAAACTGGCAGGAAATCCTGGTCGCCGTGTTATTGAACCCCAAATATGTTATAATCAAGCCCTTTCAAACAATCAAACCTAATCCAGATATGTTTTGATCCGGCCTATATGAGATGTATTAAAATAATAACCCAATTAAGAGGGGTTTAAATAGCTACTAAGAAACGGATTCATGTGACCTAAACAATCGCACACCAAATTCAGTCACCGCAAAATTCTATCAATTCAACATTACAAACCCTAGGGTAAATGTTTCATCATTTTATCCACCGAAGCAAGACATTTGCAGAATTTCAAAATCATAGTAGTTTAAGTGTTTAACCAACAAATAAAATTCAAGTCAATCAAACAATATAATTAAAACCCAGAAATATAATATAAATGTGCATATACATATATTAATTGATAGAAAAAGAACCGCATCTAAGTGACACAAACACTATACATATACAAACGTATATATGATTGCATATGAAATGAGATAGAAACTAACATCGATTGATGTAGACAGATTGATGAACTCCCAAACCCTAAATTCCATGAACGGCTAAGGAAAAACCGCCTCTCTTCTCTCAAACAAGCAAATTAGTAAACACGAAGCCGGTTTTTATCATTATTTGTGTATATATAATTTTATATATACTCGTCATTTGGACGGGCTAAGATATAACTTTTTAATAATATAATTTATTTTTATAATTTATTTTAATATTTTAATAACTACCTTAGTTATGTCCGATACTAAATTTTTTAAAGGGCTGTGATTATACTAGAAATATTTATATTTAGTTTCCTATAATAGTGTTGGTTAATTTTAATGTTACACTTTATAAGTGTTGCGATTATGTTAAACATCACTATTTTCAAAATTAGTAGAGTTGTTTTTAAAACAATAATATTTTGTTTTGAAATTATAATTTTATCAATGAATAAATTTTTTAATAGAGGTAATTATAACTATATTTTTATAGCCATTAAATTATATAAAGGCACATGTGCCAGGATAATATTTTAGAATAAAATACATATTTATTTGTTTTTAAATTAAAATAATTGATCTACTTTTAACTTTTATATTAATATTAAAAATGTTCAGTTTAAGATATAAGTATAGTTAATTTTATAATGATGATCTCCTGTATTGGAGTAGTAATTTAATAAATAATTTATATTCTTATACGCAAATGTTTGATATATCTTTTATACATATATTGGTTTATTCGATACGAAAAGTTATTTTTATAGATCATATCATTTAATGATATAAAGTTAGGCTCTTGGAGACAGTTACTCAACTTGCATTATTTCATAATTTTAATAAAATTAAGTAAATATTTAAGATTTAAATTTAAATTATTATATAAATAAGTGATAACCAAATTCTGGTACTATAATACTCTACCTATCACTAAAAAAATCATGTGTCTTTTAAAAAATAATATAGATGAATTATCTTTTATGTGTTAAATGTTAAAAACAATGTTAGTGGGGCTGAATTCTATTTAGCAAAACCACCAAGGTTTTGTACACTTTTATATTAGATAAGATATTTTACCATAGTCTAATATATCTACATTGCATAAAATTATAAATCATTACCATCTTATAGTCTTATTGTATGTATGTATCTTTATGATTTTATAATTCTAATAGAAATTAGAATTTATGAGGTTATTTTTATTTACATAAGTTATGACCTATATTATAATTATAATGGTTTCAATACCTAATAGGATTTAACAAAAATTAGGGTGATAACCAACTTTTGGTATCATGTCCACCTACCACTAAAAATGATTTCGGCTTTAAACAATATGATATTAGCATATATTGGGTTGGTATATATAGGTTATATTTTACATCGTATTGGTTAATAGGACTTACCGGGAGAATTTAGTAAAATTTAATATTTAAACATAAATTATAAATAAATAGATAATAATCAAAATTTGGTACCACAGTGTGTATCATCTATCACTGTGCAAAGGGCGCCCTTAATTAACAAATGGTATACACATTTTAGATTGGGGTATTGGCGTATTGCAAGATACACATATGTTGATGTAAACCTAAAAAATAAAAGAATGCACATATGGTGCGGGTAGAATCCAGAAATATAATATGGTATACGCATATGTTGAATTAAGCCTAAAAAATATAGTAAACTTTGTGTGAGGAAAGATTCTTACAACTGACTCTACAATGAGTTGGTTGTATGATCGAACCCTCCCCCTCTGACTCTACAATAAGAATACCACTTGGTGTGATTTTTAAAGGCCACCCAACTCGGTTTAGTGACGACTTCATTAGATTCGTCTACCCAAAGGGTTGAATGACAAAGTGAGTCATGAAACTCCATCAGCGTATAAGGATATAAGCACCAAATGGACAAGAGGTGACTTCATGAGGAAACTCAACAACTCGAAACACCTAATTCTCAAAATCAAATGATAAAATAATGAAATATCCAGGTGGTATAAGTTTCCTAGTTGCAATCCAATAGAATGTACCATTTACATAAGTTCCATTTCCGAAAGCAGGTAAGGAATTGTAGGGTTTTCCATTACCCTCCATGCTTTCTCCCTCAAATCGTAAATTTCTGCAAAAGGAGCCATATCACTAAACAACTGTCCTCATCTTCCAGAAAAAAAATACTTATTACTCTGTAATTTCTATCTTTCTTATGAAAACCAAACCCCGTGACAATAGAACACCTCTCCAAGTTCAAAGACTCGTCATGTAGATCATCATGTAGAATGGCGTAGAATGGCTCATGCATGACCTTTTTCAGATTTGATCTCCACGTGTTGATCTTCGTGTTCGGTTTTTACGGGGTTTGGTTTTCATAAGAGGGATAGAGATTACAGAGTCATAAGAATTTTTTTTGTTTGGGAAGATGAGTATAGTTGTTTTAGTGATACGGCTCCTTTTGCGGAAATTTACAGTTTGAGAGAGAAAAACATGGAGGATAATGAAAAACCCTACAATTCCATTACCTGTTTTCGGAAAATGAGCTTATGTGAATGGTATATTCTATTGGATTGTAACTAGGAAACCTATACCTCCCGGAAATTTCTTCATTTTATCATTTAATTTTGAGAATGAGGTGTTTCGAGTAGTTGAGTTTACTCATGAAGTCACCTCACATCCATTTGATGCTTATACGCTAATGGAGTTTCATGACTTGCTTTGTCATTTAGTCCTTTGGGTAGATGAATCTAATGAAGTCGTCACCTATCCTGATGATCATGATGACTGGTGAAAACATATGAAGTTTGTGTTTTAATATTTTACTAAATTGAGTTGGGTGGCCTTTAAAAATAATACCAAGTGGTATTCTTATTTGTAGAGTCAGCTGTGCAAGGGAGGGTTTTGATCATACAACCACCTTAACTCAACTTAATCATACCATCACTTTTTTGCCAAGATCCTTACAACCAACTTAACTGAATTTTTTTCTAACTAATAAGGTGACAAATGGCTTTCGTATATGAGGAGAATTTAGGGAGATACACGTTTTATTTTGTGATGGCAGTGTTGAAACGGTAAAGTTAAAAGCCCCTTTCTAGAAAACATTATTGTGGTATGTTTTGACTAAAAAAGTGACAATTTGTAATTATTTTCGGTAGGTAACTTTCCTCGGTTTCAATCTGTCCGTACAGACCGGTCTGGTCAAGACTCCAGAATAAGTCAAACTAGGCACTAAAGGTGTGTCTTGACCCCTCATTGGGCCACGACTCCATAGACACCTGGCCATGCCACCTAGGCTACGCCTTGACAACCACAAAACTATCCTGTGGTGCATGGTGCAGTCTCTTTTGGTATATGATATTTCATACCGCCCAAGTTATTTGGTTGTAACCTAACTCTATTTAGACCATGAGGCATAATTGACTCAGTTAACAACCTGGAACAAGTTGGACATGCTAGTAACATAGCATTGCTTCACCCAATTATAATTAATTAAGAGATAACAAAACCTTGAAGGCCTTCAAAAATCCATCTTCTTCTTCATCCAAGGTGGCTTCTTCATCAACAACTTGATCGCGATCTAATAATCTGAAAGATTGAGTTTCCACTAAGTTTAGATGAGAAGCACACTCAGATTAACATATACATGAATGCACACACACACCTACACAAAGTAAGGGGGAAGCGGGGTAAGTCAAGGAAGGATATAAAGCAAAAATATATAATACCTATCGATTGCAGCATCATCATAATGAATTTGTCGGGATTTTCCAGCCTCATCAGTCTCATCAGCAAATAATTCCTTTGACCCGTACTTTATTATGTCATCCAGTTCTTCCTACATAAGAATTGAACCATCGAACGTTTAAAAGTCTGATCAATGGTCGAGCCTGTTAAACTACATTTGAAATGTATCCTCATCTCAATCATAACAATTACATTAATAGCATAATGCAGTTATTTTATCAATCATGTTACCTGTACAGATTTGCAGCACTTGTTTAGCAAAAAACGGGCACTTGCACATTAACTATTAATTATCACCCAGGATAATCAGAGATACGAGAACTAAGAAAAAAATATGTCAATACCTGGTTTATATTTTGTGTCTTAAGCTTGCCGACAACTAGATGCTCTAAAACCATTTTTTTCTTGGTCATCTGCATCATCCTTTCTTCAATTGTTCCTCTAGTGATGAGCCTAAAAATCATCACCTACAATATTGGAAGAGTACTTCAAAAAAATATGACCAGTACAATCAAATCAACTCTGTTCCCTAAGAAACTCGTAATATAAGTTGAAAATTCAACCTTGTTTGTCTGACCAAGTCTATGAGCTCTAGCCATTGCTTGTAAATCAGCATGAGGATTCCAATCACTGTAATATATAAAAATTCATGGAAAAAAATACACAACAGACAGGAAATTTATGAGGAGAACTACGAGATATTTAAACATGCTGACACCTAGCATGTTACAGTACAAAAGCAAATTAACACATTATACTTATAGAACCTGTATTAGCATCAAAATAAATCCTTAAATACTCTCAAACAAAACAGAGCCAGTTATCTCACTTGCGGACCAGGTTAAGGGTCTGGGGAGGGTAAAAAGCAGAGAGGCAGTTTAAGCTGAACTGCAGAGTAAATTTATACATTATTAATATAGAACCTGAACTGATGTAGGGGGGGGGGGGGGAGGGGGGGGTTGCCAAGTATATAGCTTTTACAGAACAGACCGGGAGGTAGAAATAGGTATATAGGAATGGCAGGTAGAGTGGGTTGCCAAGTATATAGCTTTTACAGTACAGACCGGGAGGTAGAAATAGGTATATAGGAATGGCAGGTAGAGTATGTGCACGGCTTTCCCAAGTCCCAAAAACAACCATCCATTGCCAAGTCTAGTCACTGAATGCTAACCAACAATGCTACTAGCACTATAAATTAATATAGTATAATGTAACAAGAGAAATAAGATATAGCCATTGTGTCATTAACTACCTGTCATATATAATGACCGTATCAGCTGTTGCCAGGTTTATCCCCAAACCCCCAGCTCTGGTCGAAAGCAGAAAACAAAATCGGGAAGAAGTTTTAGCATTGAACCTATCAATTCGAATTTGCCTCTCAGCTCCAGCAACTTTTCCATCAATCCTTTCATATTGCCATTTCTGAAAATTTCACAGTGATTATTAATCAAAAAATTAATTTATGTAGACAGAAACACTATAGTAACCATACCTTACAGTTACAATAGTCTTCAAGTAAATCCAGCATATGCTGAAACTGTGTATATATTAAAACCCTATGTCCTTGTTCTTTTAATTTCACCATCATTTTGTCCATAAGATGTAATTTCCCAGAGCATTCAAGCAGCTGTCTGTTACATAAAATTTGAAGCAGAAAAACAGATGATAAGATGTAATTTCCCAGAGCATTCAAGCAGCTGTCTGTTACATAAAATTTGAAGCAGAAAAACAGATGTACTACAAGTTAAGAACAGAGATCATAGAATTAACATGGATCATAGCTTAATAGGCCATCATTAGGTCCCTCATTCTCTCATAGCTTACAGTTTTATAAAAAAAATATTTGAGTTACAGAAAAAATACATGTGGAGACAATATGATGGACCCAAATTAAAACTTTATTGTTTATTCTAATCATGAAAGTAAGAACAATGTGATCATAGAGGACGACTTCAAAAAATTACTTGTTAAATTCAGTTGTATCCTGCGGCTCAACTCCTTCTAACATGAATGCATGACAACAAAGCTTCCGCAATTCCATTACCACATTAATCAAGGAGATCTGATTTCAAGAAACATCAGCAAATGTTGAATTTTGAACTAAAAAATAATGACAAACTGGTTTCAAATTTACATGCCAACTCACCTGGGCTCCACCCCGACGAGTCAATAACTGATAATTCCGTGTCAAAATTGCCTTGTAATATTCCTTCTGCTTGCTACTCAAATCAACACGTAGGATGAGTTCCCTTTTAGGGGGTAGCTCCTTCATAACATCTTTCTTCACTCCTGCACATAATAAACAAATTTAGAACAATGTGTAAATATCACTGTGGGGTTAAGCAGTTGGTATTTTGCTTTTCTTTTAACTTATTCTAGTATGGCAGAGACTTTGGACAAAATTGCCCAGATAACAGTAATTACAAACTAGATGTGCAAACTTAAAAGATTCGACAAAGAATAGGGCCAGTGTTATTAATGGCGAGAGGGCACTGAGGTGCAAAATTTATCTGGAGCCTAGGGTTCTAGGCGCAAAACGATTCAAAGAGAGGCGCACACCTCATTAAAGAGAGGCGCAAGAGTTAAAATAAATTAAAACATATTAAATATGTAACAAATAAAAAATCTAAACTCAACAACTACTAAAAGAAGCATATTGATGAACAAAATACAGCTCAAATGAGCAAATAAATACTTTACCTTTTTAAGTATGAAATTAATATATATTAATTACCAGTTATCATAATAATAATACTAGTATTTAGAGGCCAAGAGAGAATATAAACTAAATCGAACCATACAAGCAAACACATAAAACATACTCTTAATAATAATTATTTTCTCAGAGTATTCAAATTAATTTATAGTACATATTTCTGTCAAATGAATTACCAGCAAAACTTTTGAGGTTCACTAGAACATAAATACATAAAATGTATGCTTCGACTAGATTAAAACCACAAAGTTCCTAATAAATTTTGTTCCTGTTAATAATCTTATATATAATTATATTCAACATAACACACATAGAACAGAAGCATACTGCATAAGAGAATAGAATAATAAAGGAACATGAAAATATAGAAAATGGAGAAAGTTATTGCAATGATCAGAATTTGATGTGGGCTTCCACTTGTTCAGTTCTCTAAATATGAAATTGGTAGCCGATAAGCTGAAAAGTAAATATATTACATCACTAATTCACTATACACCTAAAGAATTATATTGTAAAGAAGCCTGATGATTAAAATCCGAACGTTAAAAATAAAATTTTGACTTGACTTTGGACTTTCTGAGCATATATCAATCCATATAAATAGTACGTATGTGGTTTGCTCAGTATGACACACACCAAGGTAGAACCACAACCAGTCAACCACGAACATGCAAGTGCAATGCTTGTGCAACTCTTCCACATTAGTCTGCAAATGTGAGTTTATGCTCTCCCCTAGAAATACCTACCAAGATCTTACTAACTGCATAAATAGACGCCCATACCACAACCCAGGTCCTGGACTTCTGGTATAGAGATAACAACCATAATATGGTGTAGAAATTACAACTCAAATAGGCACTTCTAAGCTGGAAGAATCAAAATGCATATATCTGAAACTAGAGAAATTTATAGCAAGGTCAGATTTATACTTCTTAGCAGATGTGGTGCCAGCATCTTGTGAAGCCTTGATATCTGCTCTTCCTGATTAATATCTTTAAACTGCTCTTGGAACTCCTCTAGACTTCCAAACTGCAATTACACAATTGAAAGGAGAACTTATAGTGAGCACTCTATAGTTACCTAGAACTTCTTGTCGTGCAAACGGAAATGCCACTTATGTGAAGATGCTTTTAAACTAACCTTTCCAGCATCGAGGAAATGCATAAGCATGAAAAGCTCATCCAAATTGTTCTGCAATTCATTAAAGACTACTCAGTACAAAACAAAATATAAATAGGAAGTAATAGAAGGTTTCTCCTTGTCATCACAACAATTACATAAACATAATTAGCAGTAATTCATATTATCAATTGTATAATTCACACTTCATCATTAATCACCGTACTTCAAAATAAAGAATTTGCAGGTTGTTTACATCAATTTGTTTACGTGTTGTTCTCCTTTTGAGTAGAATAACTGATGCATATCGTGTATTACTTCTATGTTAGTTGTTTCATGGATTTGACTGGCAATGAATTTGCCCGAGTCAGAATATTGGGGAGCAATCGGCCTAGAAATGCTACAATTAGTAATTAATGGAGTGGAAATATATGAAAGGTTTCATTAAATTATATATAATAAACATACTGCACACCCACAAATTATCAAGCATCTCCTTGCATTGCGTGAAAATGAAAAGACTTGCTCCTTATATAATTAAGATTAGAGATTATAAAGATTTGGATGATTCGTCTGGAAAAACTTCGAAAATTAGGAAATATCGGTGTATTATTAATGAAGGCAACCTACTTTCTTCTAATAGTAATCAGCAACCTACTATCAGTATTCAATATTCAAGTTTTCTTTGAACTATCTTTTCTCCTTGCAGCATCTGTATTGATTCATATTTTCTTTTTCAACTGGAATGAAAACACTCCAAAAATGTCAATGGGATTTTGCAAATGGCTTTTCTTTAGGGTCTTTAACAACAATATTGTAAATTCTACAGCTATTATTTTTTAGATATATCAGTTATTATTTTTTAGATATATAGGTGTCTGAACTAGGTGCAGTCAATTGCTCCCACACACAGTCAATTAATTATTCCCTTCAAGAGGTGTGCGCCACACAAACCCAAGAAATATAATTCATTACAGTCTATTAGAGTAATCAAACCTGAAGAGGAGTTCCTGTCAAAAGAGTACGATGTCTAGTAGCATATTGCTTCAACGAAAGAAACAACTTTGAGTCCTTGTTCTTAAGTCGGTGACCTTCATCAACGATCTATATGAAGATTGTCAGTATCTTATAGAGGGAACCCACAGATATAATAGAATCATACATGACAGTTCAAGCAACAGTACCATGCACTCCCACTTTATTGGTTTCAGTGACGGGCTATCTAGGTTGATCATTTCATATGATGTTAAAAGTACATCAAATTTTATCCTTCCTTGCTTACTTTCAGCTGAAGATTGACTTGGCTTCTTCTTCTTGTTCTTTATAACCTTTCTAGGGAAGTAAAACTCATATTCTCGGATAACATGGCGAGCTTGTGAAGAGCCGACATACATAACCTGCAAATTTTAAGTGATGAATTAGGATAACGAATCAGAAATTTTATTCAAACTAATTGTACAATTTTTATGTACATACAACATTCATTTGAGGAGCCCATGTGGCAAATTCACGTTCCCAGTTCCGCAGTGTAGAAAGCGGAGCCACTACTAAATGTGGAGATATATTTTCTTTAAAAAGAGAAGCTAAGAAAGCTATACTTTGTATCGTTTTTCCTTCACACAAAAGTAAAAGGGATCAGTACAAGTCCTTAATATCTTCTTTAAAAAGAGAAGCTAAGAAAGCTATACTTTGTATCGTTTTTCCTTCAAACATACATAAACAGAATCAGTACAAGTACAAAAGCATGGCACGTGAAAGCTTACCAAGGCCCATCTCATCTGCTAGTATCACATGTGTTTGCTTGTAGTAAGAGAATCGTAAAAAGTTTAATCCTTCAAGCTGATACGGATGCAGGGAACCTTCAAGCAAACCAATTTGCAGCTAAGCTTTCATATTGATCAAATTAATATATGTGTGAAAAAATGCTATATCAAATAAAGATGACTCGGATATTCCATACCACCAGTAAGGAATTCAGGACTCTTTTCATACTGTTGAAACTCTTTCTGTTTTGCTTTAAGTGCTGCGTCACGGCTGCTCTTCGGCTTTTTCAATGTTTCTTTCCCATTTCTAGACCTTATCTTATTAAATTTATCAATTTCTAGCTGGAAAGAGGAAACGTCTGACTGAAATTCCCATGAACATTCATCATAAGAAAGTTCCTTCCATTTTACTAGGTATTCCTTCTCATCATCAGCACCTCTGCAGCCATAAACAGAAATGTAGATTGCAAACATACTCGGGAAGACAATGTTGACAAGATAAATGTTTAAATTACCATCCTATATTAAGTGTAAAAAGATCACTTAAAAAAAATCTAGCATGCTTTGGCGAGCTAAGCGCACATATATCAAGCTAGCATAATATTCCATGTCCATCCTCCTGCAACCTGATTAAAAAAAATTCATACTTGCCTATTGGTAGATTGTAGTTTATCAAGATGCCACCTAGTTGTCTTCTAGTTCTTCCGGTCCCAGATAATTAGGTACTGGAAGTGACATTCACGTAAATGATAACTAGATGGGACCCTTACCACAAAGTAGGCTTCTTATTATGCATTTAAGTGTTTGAGCATTGTTAAAGGCTATACAGATATCAGATATGCATCCTAATTACAAGTCAACCAGTCAGCTATCTCATTTATCCAGCACAGCTCGAGCTTGATGATTTATAGTCTATACTTAGCAGTTGGCCTAAGGCAGTTTGAGAGAGTAAGTGCACTGACAATGAATCTAAACCACCAAGGATATAGTCCAAAGTTCGCATACAATAATCACATTAGCTGATTTTTTGTTAACGTGAAACAAAAAAAATTAATCTTCCCAGACAGAAAACCAAATTTGAATATGTAATCAGTGAGAGAAGCAGAACCAGTATTATGATTAATTGATCATCACCATTAATAACATAGTTGCTAGCCAATAATGAAAAGTGCAAAAAGGCGCAAGGGGACTTATAGAGCCTAAGCGCAATGCGGAGCACTTATACATAATACATATTAACACGATTCAAAAGTAACAAACAAGTTCAAGTGTCTATACCCAACAATAAACGTCTTGTCCTCGTAATATTCAAATACTAATAACAAGGAATCATCTACATTCTCAAACATCTTCATCTTTTTGAAATTTTACAGATTTAGAAATCAGAATTTGATGACCACAATTCAAAAATCAAGTCAGATCTAGTCAACCCTTGTATAAACTCGAGTAAAAAACTCTCAACACTTCCAACTTATTACCACTTAAGCAGCACTTCTTTAAAGTCATGGTTGTTCATATGTGAAAAACAAACCCAGTGCTTTGCTGGGTTTTGGGCTTAAGCAAGTGCTGAAGCGCGATTTTCACAATTATGTCACTTATGGACCTAGAACAGTAGAAATAGTGAGATGAGAACAGGTAGATTGATGTCGAACCAAGCCAAACCGCAAAGAAAATTCTGGAAATATACGATGACTTCCATTTCCTTCACAAAAGTTATGTCTTATGATAAGTGTCCTGCACTCCTGTAACTATGATATTACTAAGAAGAAAAACAGCTTTCCTATTCTGATCTTACACAACTAAGTAGTCAAGTACCCTCACAGGAGACTGCAGATTTTCTGAATTTGACATAAATTCAGTAGAGAAAATTAGAGTTTACAACTTAACTTGCCTTGGAACTGAATGAATATACAAATACACAACAGATTTTTTTCAATGTGATGAATCTGATTTTCATAGTAAAGGTTAAAAACTTATCCACCCCCTCTCAGGCAGTGAGATGCAACCTATTCTCAATGTGATGACTCTGAATTTCATTCTAATATTTTCATCGTTAATGTTAAAAACCAATTCACCCTCTCAGGCAGTGGGATGCGTGGATGAGCATTTGATCACAGCAGAACTTGTGCAATTCAAAATTTGTGCATAATTATTGATAGAATTATACCTGCGGGCAACAATCCGATCAACTGTAGTCCATTCTGGTCTAATAGCTACAAACTCATCGTCAGAATTAGTAGATGACATTTGACGCTGAAAGTTGTTAAGTTTGGTTCTCAAATGAGGATGCACCTTGAAAGCTTTT
This sequence comes from Oenanthe sinensis, assembly GCA_028671895.1. NCBI lineage: Eukaryota > Viridiplantae > Streptophyta > Magnoliopsida > Apiales > Apiaceae > Oenanthe > Oenanthe sinensis. Next base: position 5,349,190 of record CM053795.1, on the reverse strand, counting down.
ACAAAATCTTTCTCAGGTACCCTGACATGGTATTTCGTAAGTAACAAATTTCGACAAATATTAAAAAGTATTGATTGAAGAACCTGAAAATAACTATTATCAAGGAATAATGCATAAGAAAAGATAATAATATAGATGATGATAATAGTTCTTTATTATTATTATTATTATTATTGAAAATTAAATAAAAATAATAATAAATGACCAAAAGCAACCAGATTAAGTAGAACAGTAGAAAAACATGTTAGTGACAAAAATATATATATATATATTTATACAGACAAAATACACCTCAACCAAAAGTATAAATATTCTTAATATGAGATCAGATCTGCACGTAAACTGATAAAATTGCCGGAACTAGTGAAATATGAACATCAGATATTTCCAATTTTATAAGTTTCAATGTATCTACCATGTACAGTGAAGGTAAGATAACCCTTTCCACTTCACAAGATAGTGCTTTACAAATATTTGCTTTGACCCCAGATTGGAGGCATCACTATCAGCAGCAGCAGTAGGTCGCATTTCACAGTCCAGTATCTTTTCAATATCATTTAGGGGGCTAACCTGAAAGAATAACATCTTAGATACCACTTGAACCAAAGAAAAAATAACATTTATTGAGAAATATATTGCATCAAAGTATATGGGAAGTAGAAACATACACATTCGGGGCACCTCCAGCCCCTGGGAAGAGGAGCTTTTAGAGGTGGAAGCAAACATTTCGGGTGGTATGCATAAGTACAACTTTCGCAGGACAAAAGATCTCCATCAGCATCACAAGCTTGGCATAAACCAACTTTCTAGCGTATAATAGACAGAATGAAAGTTATTATGATAACAAATATTGTAAAGTTACAGAACACGTAAAGCAAGAACAAAATTACAAAACGATTCGACTTATGTTACACCTAAAGTAGTAGCTCAACAAAAATCATAAAGAACTACAACATCTACTTCAAACAACGATAAACATGTGTGCTTGTGTGTGTGTGTGCGCGCACTTTGCAAGCTTTAAAAAAATAGGTTCAGTAAGTTGTATTCATGCGGACCACGGGCCAATCTACAATTTTATGAATTTTTATCAATGGATACTTCCGGGGGACTAAGAATGTCTAGACATTTTCATCCTTTTCATGGTCGTGAACTTGGGCACTCTTTCTTTAACCGTAACACTTGCAAATTTACACGCTTTAAAAGCATGTGTTCAATGGTAGTCCTAGTGGTGGAGCAATCAAATAGGTTTGGGAGCTTTAAAGAAACAGGGTCATTAATATGTTGAAGTAGCTTAAATAGTATGGAGGTTAAATTATTTTGATTCGACTTATTCCTTTTGTATATTATTTTGACTAAGGAAGTTCTATCAATGTATACCCTTAACTTGAGAATCATGGTAGAATCTAAAAGAGGGATGAGGGATAGCCAGTAAATTAGAGTCGATAAGAAGGGTTAAGATAAGAATGCTTAATGAGGAATCGGTTGATTGTGATACACAAAAAATTCAATTAACCTTGATACCCTTAACAAAATGTAGTTCAGAAACTTTAGCATTCAGTCATGTTAATATAGCAAGGCTTAACCAATAAAAATTCAGATAATGGTCTTGAGATGGTCACATTCATTTTCTTAGGATTATTTGGACAAGAGATGCGCCAAAGACATTTTAATCTGTCAACCAAGGCCGGCAATGAAGTAAAAGTCTTAGTCATATTACGTAACAATGTGTAGTTCATCAGATGTGATTAGTATGTCACTAGATATAGACACCTAATGGTTTCTGCTTATTGCTTTCATTGAAATTTGGTGTTAAGATCCATGTCAATAGTGTTTTTCTCTCTGATTATAAATACTAACAAGAATATCAAGATACAGAAAATCACACATCACTAGAAAGAAATGGAATGTTACCACAAAATCTCTTAAGAAATTTATGCAGCAAAATAGACAATCTAAAACCAGCAAGAGTTCAAGAGAGAGAAAAACAATATTACAACAGCAAAAAAAAGTTTCAAGATATGATAAATACCACATCAGCTCTGACTATCTTTTCAAATGTCTTAGCATTTTTCGATGTTCCTGGCGCAACATCAGAATCATCTTCTGAGTCATTTTGATTGTAAACAGGTTTCCGATCCGATCTAACACGGAGCCTCTCAACCAAACTACTCATATTCTACAAGAAAAAAAGAGGAAAATGTTATTATTGCTATATAGCATCAACTTCAAAAGCTCTTAGAAATGAAACACACGGTGCCAATACCTTTCAATCCTCTAGTGAAGATATGACAGAATGTAGATAATTCACTAGTAAAACTTGCAAAAATTAGAGTCTAGGGGTTGAAACACCTTATCCCTTATTGATGCTATAAAGAAATGGATTGCTGTAAGGGTTTTGCAAGAAGAACAGAGTCTTAAATTCATCATAAGTTATATTACATATGACAAAATAGAAATATATATGTGTGTGTGTGTGTGTATAAATGTAAAGAATATTTTACATTCCACTTTAGATTATACACAGAGTAAAACCAATACTCTTAAGTACTCGTACAAGTTACAACATATAATGATATATTGAATGTCCATGTGTCTGAGTTATACCGCAAAATCTCAGACATTAAAGTCGTAAAAACACGTAATAATTTGTTGCTAACATAAATATTCGCACAATGTCATTCTAAAAACAGATGGCAAAAATCCAGCCAATACTGAAAAAATTGGATAGCTATAGACAGAAATATATAGCTATAAATAAAACCATAAATAAAATTAGAAGTTAAAGAACACGATCTAATACCTTATTATCCATAACCCTGAGCGGATATATGGAAAATTTTGAAACATATTCCTCTCCCGCGTATTTGAGCAATTTTCCTCCGCTCAAATAGATGAAAACCCTAAACAATTTTCCTCCACCTTTAATGAGAATTCTATATATATTTAATGCAAGGTCAATTTAAGACCTCTGACTTGTTTCAAATAACTTCATAAACCTATTTCTTCCTGTGTAAGGTAGCATTGACTCCACAGTGGTTAGCATCGCAAAAACAGCCGCTCAGCCAGTATAAGAAATCAGTAACCTCAAACCTTCACACTTTCAAAATACTTGCCAAATATCCATAATACTCTCCAAATATTATGAACTGGCATCGGAACACGCTCATCCGGGAACATCCGAACAAAATAGTGTTATGGACTCCACAACATAGGTGTAAGTGGTCAAGTAATCTTTCTTTACGTAAAAGGTCAACCAATTTTGTTTCAAAAGCTATGGGGCATTATATTATTTTTGCTAAATTGAATTTCAAATGAATGTGTTATTGCTCAAAATTAACATCACTTCAATTAATAACTAATGTTTGTTTGTATTATTTTATTTTGTTTTACTAATTATGGTAGAAACTTTATGTTGACTAAATGAAGTTTGTAACATGATTTCAGTACACAGTTTCTATGGTTTTGGTACACAGTTTTTTTACTTCATATGGGAATTGTCAGTGAAAAAAAAAATTATCAACCGAGAAGAAACCAACAAAGGATGTCAAAAAGAGGACAAACGGCAGAGTTCGCACTTACTAGGCAGAAGATGACTGAAGTAGTGAAAAATTAAAGAACACAACAACTGCTCCGTTATACTCGCTTCAATACCTGACAACACTAGTCAAAAGATCCACACGCCGCAAAATTTGGTGATCCTATCAATGGAAAAAAAACAGCTAGAGTAGAAAATCCAACGGTGTCCAATGCATCTAGCTTTTTAAACAAACAGTGCTAAGTCATTATCTCAGCTTTAACTAATTTTGTCTTGTCGTGAAACCCGCGGACAGCATAAGCTGCTGATTCCATATTTCCATCACTAGCATATTTACTAGAGTATCAAATCCAAAGGGGATTAATGCAAGTTTAACCATCAGGAATCAATCAACAACACTAGATTTTAATCTCAGCTCGACTAAGTGTTATCACAAAACTCTTAATAAAACCAGGTGCAACGCAAAGCGAAACTCCAACAATACTCACCATGTCCCACTCAAAAGTAGGGTTGAAGGAGGCCTAAACTTACGAACAGCTTACCCTAGCTCAACTCTTAGTTGTACCAAGAGGCAATTTCCACCAACACCCCTGGCATAAATCATATCATACAAACTACATATCAAATCATACAATTTCGGTAACGAACATATCATAAATCATAAATCATATCATACAATTTCGGTAACGAACATATCATAAATCATGAATACATGCACACAAATCCATATCAAAGACAAAACCTAATACAATTCAGGAACATCACTCATCACTAAAACAATACAAACATCTATTACAAACTACAACAAATATATATCATCCAGGTGTTCAAATTACGCAATAACTAACAGTATATCATAACTATATCACAAGCTCGCAAACATTTACACGAGTATTTAAACACCGTAACTAAAACCCTTATGGAAGCTTTTATATACATGTGTGTAATGTGTATTTATATAGTCTAATGAGCTTTAAATTAAAATAAAGTGCGTATATATGTAAAATTCAGATTGTAAATGTAAATAAACTTGCCTGATTTATCGATATTAGAAGCGAAATCACGCGAAAATCGGAGAAGGTTCTCAACTGCGACGGACACGGGAGAGAATTTCCCTTTTATTTTTATGAGAGCGCCACAGAAGTCGGAAATGAAAAAATACAAATACACCGGACAGATTTGAGACTTTCGTTCGCTATTTATAATACTGCTACTCTACTAGGTTTTTCTTTTCTTTTTTGGTAAACAAATTTTGATTATATTCTTTTTATTTTTCATTTTTTAATATTGTGAAAAAAAAATTATATTATTAGTATTTTTTTCATTATTTTGTATTTTATAATCTTATAATTTGAGGATATTTTTTGAAAATAGTATATTCTAATTTTAAAAAAATAGCTTAATATAATCTTAATACTAAGTTTTTATAATTAGATTTATATGACTAAATATTAATACTAATATTCGAGTTTTATAATTGTTTTTAACAATCGAACCAATACATGTTTAATATGGTTAAAAAATTTAAAAATGAAGAATTTTATGAGAAATATAATTATACTATAAGTAGAGTAAATTTTTCTCGAGATAATCTAAAATCTATTTGAATTATGTCATGTAAAATTTTTTAAATATCAAAAAACTTGAATATTAATGACAGTGTTATATGTGTGAAATAAGTTAATTTTCCATAAACAAATTTTTAGAGGAACTTGCTATGATACATTTAGAGGTTGGGTTGTTTGGTTCGCGGGAGGTTATGGAGTTGGAATGAAGAATCGGGTTAGGGTGGTATGTGATTCAATTATCATTCCTCATATCATGTGTTTAGTTGAGTGTTAAAATGAATCTATTTCATTTATAAATAAATGATTCTTCATACATATGTTTCATACCCACCTCCCCGTGTGGGTTTAAGATATGAGTTTTAAATTTTATTTTCTCAAACCAAATACTAGCTATATAGAGTTAGAATGACAAAAACTCATACATGATACCTAAATGTCATAAACCAAACGACCCCTCAATTCACACACGCGATCCTGTACGGCCAAATAAAATCGAATCAGAACCGAAAAATCAAACTAAATAGTATAATTTCGATTCGGTTCGGTTCCATTTTTTCTGGAATTTCGATCTATTTGGGTTTTTGGTCCAGACCGAATAAAGTTTAGTTCGGTTCGGTCCTTAACAAAAAAATTATACATACTGAATTATATATTATTTATTTTTATTATATATATATAATATTATTATTATTATATGTGTATATAATATATCTTCAATAAATGCAATTGTTAATTTGAATCATGCATTTTTAATATACAATTATTTTTTTCTCAATATATATCCATAGAACTAATATTAATAATTACATTATTGATTTATTATTTGTCATAAATATGAATCTACTTGATTTTATTTATGTATTTGTATTCATATTTACTTAAAAATTCACCGTATTTGATTTTCAATTTTTTTTAAAAAAATCAGGACCGAACCGAACGGACAAAAATAATTCGATTCAGTTCGATTCCAAAAATATTAACAATTCGATTATCGTTCTATTCGGTTCGACCGAACCGACCTAATACTAACCCCTGCGCCACAGTGCTATTAACGTCAACTCTTATAAAAAAAACTACCCAACATTTTTACAAAGCAATTATCACTACAAACTCTCAATAACATATTCATTATATTTATTACTATTATAATAAAAAAAACCAATACTTAAAAATTAAACAATAAATCTGATTTTAAATTTAAATCTACTATTAAAATTATTTTAGACGACGTTATTTTGATGTTTAATTGAATTATTTCTCCTCAATAATTTTCCAAAAAAAAAAAAGGTTACACAACTTTATTTTTGATTCGTTTATACTTGTATGGCATGAATAATAATATTCATATATATATATATGTAGTGATTCTATCTTGACCTTATTATAAGGTTAATACTATATATATACACACACTTTTAAAGTTGTAAATTTCTCAGACAATATATTTATGTCAAATAACTGTGTTAGCGTAAGAACAATTGAATAACTGGAATGTAAACGACAGATAACCCAATTTAGACAAAAGTGCACCCATTCTTGTAGTCTATGTATTAGTGTTAGATTTAATACACAGTGCATTCAGAGCAGAGGGTGAATGCAGAGGTAGACAGTACTTCACCACAATCTTCTTATCTCAAACATTGAGACTTTTTCAATTGATATGCATAGACATCTTCCAAACCTTTTTATCAACATGTATAAACAAGCTTCCAAGTGATCTATTAGCAACTAGCCTTGGAGTTAACTTAAGAGACTGTAGTAGTGAAGCAGGCCTTTTGAGATAATGGACCACGTTTTGCTAGTTTGGTTAATATATATGACATTACGACCTTGGCACCCAAGTTTGGGCGACCCCGAGACAAGCAGATGACACCACCAAGAAGAATCAAACTGCTGGTTATCAATTTATTGGAAGGTCTTCTTGAACATCTCCTGTTGTCAAGTTCTTGAGTGACTTGCCGACTGTCAGAACTTTCTGCGGACAATTCCCTATGAGCTAGAATATTTGAGCCATCCACGGTTCTTACGGATGGAGAGACCTATATTAAAATAGATAGAAACATATGAGGCAAATAAATCATGTGAGTATAGTCTGCAATCAGACACACATACACACACAGAGAGAGAGTAACACGATAATACATGTCAATAGAAACATATACCTTGGGGAGTGTTAAAAAACAGATGAAACAACCTTGGCTTTTGATATTCAGAGTTGAATTAAATGTAACACAGTAATACAAACATAAAAATAGGGGAGGGGTAAAAAGCAGATGGAACAACCTTCGCATTGTGACATCAGAGTTGAATTATATACATTGATGAGTATTCTAAAATAAGTCAGCATATCTATTTGTCTCAACCGATTCTCCAGAGATAGGTTCTATATCCTGTTTTTAACCCTCTTATTAATCATGTCCTACATCAGACATTCAATAGGAAATAGATGACATATTAGAGCATCTCCAATAGGGGTTGCTAAGAGAGTTGCCAATTTATGACAAATCATCAAATATATTATTTTTAAATTTTCTCTCACATCCATATCATTCTTGGCAACATTTGTTAAAATTTGTCAAATATAGTCCCTCTATTAATTTTATATTTAGTTCAATATAGAAGTAGGTAGAGTAGTATACACTTTTACATGATTTATATGACTTTTTACTAGTTTGGGAAGTTGTCAAATTTTGGCAACCTTTGTAGGCAACCTCCCAAGGTAGGCAACCAAGGTTGTCATGCCACATAAGTTTGGCAATCTCCTTGACAACCCCTATTGGAGATGTTCTTAGAAGTACTGAAAAGTTTCATATGCATACAGTTAAACCTCTTTAAAGTAATAGCCTTGGGACCAAGGAAAAAAATTATTTTATCGAGTTTATTACTTTATCGAGAGCAAAAATACACAGCCTCCATTATGTTGAGACCGGGAAAAAATATTATTTTAACAAGGTTATTATTTTATTGATTATTACTTCATCGAGGTTCAACTGTAGTTAATATCTGTCCTAACAGTTTACTATTTGAACCAATATTCCGAAAAATTATATGGAGGCAGACCAGAAATAAATCAAGTGACTGACTGCTGCATAACACACATGTTTTGTCTGTGTTAACACAGAGCCCACAAACCCACATTAGAAAAGCCAGATATGGAGGAAATGTCTCTCACCTTCTGAACAAAATCACTAGCATTTACAGCTGAACTCATTTGAAGATTGTTGATTGCAGAGTATTTGCGGAGTGCTTTATTCATCTTTGATATATAGCGCCAAATGCCTTTTGCAAAAGCAAGCTTTGCCATATCAGGATTTAAGCCAGCATCTTCTTGGTGCATCATTCTTATCTCACATGCATTTCTACCAGGTACTGTGTGAAACGTAAAATAGTTTGCATAAGGGAAAAAGAAAAGTAAAACAGTGCAATCACCACATTATAAATTATAAATATATATAATGGAAGAGTGGCAGATAGCCAAAGCAATAGAGTACGCAGTCCTATAGCCAATCCATCTTGTGATGCAAATAGATACAGCGTTAAAACACCCTTTTAACACATTAAGAGGACTTGTCATGATAAGCAGTAACAGCACTACTAACTACTCTGTAGCAGTGAAGCTTTTTGTTTGTATCATCAATTACGTGCTTCGTTTTCTTTCTCACTTAATTAACTGGTGTTTAAATTCAAGAGTTGGGCATGGAAGCTTATAACCAAAGAATAAATGTGTAATAAAGAACAACATGAATCATTATGCACTCTGGTCTTTTTCCCATTCCGTTTCTCAGAAAGGTACCTTCCTGATATCTGCCATAATACTTATTCAAGGATAAGATGACCCCGTACAATTAGCTTTCCCTTAAGCATCCCACAAAAACTTCGTCCAGTCCAAACTTAATTATACCAACATGAACCACCACTCAATGGCACCAATCCAAAGCTTATATACAAATATTGTCTGGCCTCAACAAACTCAAATTCTAGTCGTTAATTCTCCTACGGCTATTACAGACTCCCAAGGGCATAAAAAGAGAGCCGAGTAAATCTGCAACTTCTGTGATAGGGAGGATATTTCATGATTTTATGTTAGAAGGTGAAGAACATTACACTTATATTATATACAGATATGTAAAGCAAGAACACAGAACCAATTTAATTGATGAACAATTGACAGTTTGAGACCAAACTTGGCTGAAACCGGAAGACAGTAGATTAAAAAAAAAATCTAAAGATGCTGCGAATAAGCGCATAAAAAGCAAAGAAGCTAAACTTCAAAATTTTCTTTTTTGAATAACTAAATCTGATGCTCTTAAATATCCACATAAAAAGTAGCTGCACTTCAAAAGATGCAACTTTGTATGCTTGTGACCATGGATATTCTGCATCAATTCTTAAGGTCAAAGCCAATAAGCCAGGCCCACAGCTAACACATTAACATGGACAATTAAAGATTTCCAGAGCCAAAAACTTACCAATAAAACCAAAATAAACAATGACGTGAGTAATAGTGGAATTTGATAACTTGCCTTTTCTTATCATCCAACCAGATCTTAGAAATCTAACACGAACATACTTCTTTTGTCTTGGAGCTAAAGGATGCTCACATTCCTAAAAATGATCATAAATAATATATATAAGTCAACCAGAAGAACTTAGATCACTTACACAGTAAGGAGTTGTAAAATCAAGTAAATGCTAACTAGACATAAATTTGTGAAGACAACTGTAGCTCTGTGGCTAAAAAGTAACATGATGCCAGTTTAGCGGTCAAAGGTGCACTTAAATAGCAATAAGTTCTATCTGACGGATTCTTCTCTTATAGCGAAATCATTATGTATGTGATGAACTGTATAAACTCAAATGATTAACATTCGGCAGATACCTTACTGATACAATAGTAGGTGTCTTCTCCTTTTTCCCACAATCTCCAAGCGAGTACATATTCCCTTGCTGTTAGGAGCGGGAACTTTTTTATCATGCGACCAATTTCAACTCCATTTCCTTCACCAACCTGCAGAAGATTTTGCTCAATCAAAGCGTTGTCCCACTGCTCCCTGTAACTATTGTCCATATAAAAGTTTTTCAGCAACAGAGCGGAGCAGTCCTCAAACACAGTCACGCTCATATATTTTAGCGGACTATCCTGCGAGCAGAAAGGAAACTATGTTGGAGAAGCCATGCGCCGATCATTAAATTACAGCATAAGATGTTGTATTCTGAATGACAGGATAAATAATAATATCTCCTTTTTGCACCGAATCATTTTAGTTGCACCAGCTTTTAAGCAAACGCATTACACATTACAGCAGTTAAAGTACATTCTTAAATATTATCAGAATGAAGGCTTGCTTGTTTAAGGTTTCTATGTTTATCAAACCAACTTACAAGCCTAAATTACCTTTGCTGGTCTGTTGGACTGTTTCTTGATTAAAAAATTATAACCTCAACAGATTTCAAATTTGAATTTAGATACTTGAACTACTTAACTTTTATTTATTTATTTTTTTTAGTTTGTACTTTGCATGGACAAAAATCAATGTTACCCTCATAACAAGTAACTCTGAATACTTTTCGTCATTTCTTTACTTTTGATAAATTATAACCGATGCCTTAGCAGACATCTGACTCACTTAGGGATGGCAACGGGTTCGATCATATCGGGTTTGGCAAAATCAACCCGATCCTAACCGATAAAAATCCGAAAAAATCCCAAACCGGAACCCGACACGACAGATTACGGATCGGATTCGGGTTTATCCGAAACCCAAAAATTATAAGATAAAATCTAAAACCCGAAACCCGGATCCAAAAATTTAGTAAAAAAATATATTTTATAAAATATATAATTATATAACATATAATATATTACATACCTATATATAAAATATCGAATTATTTCGGTTTCGGGTTTGGATCGAAATTCGGACCGGGTATTGATTCAGTCAGTACACCTAAAATCCAAACATTTTCAGGTTTGAAAAATAAATCCAAATCCTAAATTTCAGGTTCAGTAAATTCCAATCGAATCAGAACAGATCGGGTATCCATCGGATCGGATTATTCATTTATCTAATTTACTTATTTCTTAGCAATTTCTACTAATGTCATCTAATAATGATAACTGATTAAATACACTATCAATGCACACCTCAATCAATCGCTGCCATGAGAATAATGAAAAATCACCAACCTTTATTACAAAAGAAAATATGAAATTCTCCCATCTTCAAAGACAAGCCAATATGTGATGAACTTTGTGGTGGTATCCCAACTCTTCTCCTCAATTTAAAGTAACATACGATCTTAACCTAGTCTCCACCAAAATAATCACTCCCGCTCTACCCTTAAAGTCCTACACGTAATCCTAATAAGGAGTGAGAACAAAAGTAAGATTTAAAAAGTTCTGAATTAAATGTCTGATTACTAACCTTCTTTTCAATGCCACACAAACGAGGATTTGTTACATCTCTCTCAGATAGGATGAGACCATGTTCTTAATAGTCACAACCGAATATCTATCATTGATAATGGAAATGCATACAAAAATATGAAGGCCAAATATGGGCACTTCATCAAACGAAGTTGGTGCATCGCAAAGACAAAAATTAGGCCCTACTTAGCTGGTAATTAATTTCATTGGTAAACTAACTATATTAATATAACTCATGTGGAGTATTAAGTAATGTAGACAATAAAATTCAGCGTCAATAACTAAATAGTACTTGCTCAAGTGATAATATTATTGTTGAAGTAAATCTAACGTATTTAAAAGTAATGGATGAAGTGAAGCATATAAAAATAAGGGTGAGTGAATTAACCCGGACAAAAAAACCGACAAGAGGTCATGTAGTATAGGATTATCTGTACCTCAACAGTTTCTGGTTAAAGAAATTACCTTAGGCTTGCAACATTTTGCACTGTATGAAAGAAGATTGCTACTTTTCTCTATCACATTTTCCCATTTTTCAGTCCCATCATTAAGGCTCCCATCCAAGTTGTCCATCAATGTTTTGAGATCTAAATCAGAAATTATACAAGAATTCCTGCAAGCAAGAGCACGAGTATTACATGAAGCAAACGCCATTGGGAGCATGTACCAGAGTCAACATAATAAAGTCTAACATCAAATATATTATCATTACGATATTTTATGCAAACAACCCCTTCACCTAATGAATAGGCCTAGGGTTCGAGTATCACTATTAAGCCTAACATCAATGATAATATTATCATCAATATTTTTAATATGTATGAGTGTGTAGAGAGAGAGATATTACAGGATTACTCGATAGGTATATAAAAACCCTAGCACCATAGTTACTTACTATTGTTACAATATAAATATAACGCAAACATTCCAGGCACTTTCAGTGCCACGTTGAGGTTCCAGTATCAGTGGAGGCACACGCAATCGTTTTTCAATACGTATGCACTATAATTTTCTCAACAACATATAAATCAAGTAATATAACAAATTTTACTCCCTTAAGAAGCTAGCTAAACTGCTAAACAAACATTACCAAAACGTAGTTAATTACAAGAAAGGGAGAGAACGAGAGTACAGACCCTAGCTGTGACGGGGAATTAGCAGGACTATCGGAGCGGCGAAGCGGTGGAGCAGGGGCAATTTGGGAATTAGAGAAGAATAATTTACGAAGCGTGCTTATAAATCGAAATATAAGTATAACAAGTATGACACCGAAAGTATATGTGAGCCATCCACCGGCGAATCTATTTTCCGGTGACGTTACTTCCCACTTAAGCTTCTTCTCCTCCATGAGTTATTTTTGTTTTTTTATACATACATAATGTGTACGTATATATACACGCATGTCAATCGCCCACTCTTATCCCTTTCTTTTTGTTTTTATTATCTTATATCTAGATGATGGTGTCCATAGGAAACTGCGAATCCGATTTATATAATGGGACGTCGTTTTATTGAACAAGTTGGATAAGAAAACGACACTTTTTCGTTGAATTGGAAATTTTGTAGAACGGGAGTTTTATGTGGTTTTAGGAATTTAAATTTTATTTAATATTTTTAATTTGATTAAATAATATATATGAGTAATTTAAAAATTAAATTTCAAATTTTATTTAAAATTTAAAATATTTAAATAAAATTTGTCAACTCAGTTTATATTATTCAAAATAAATCATATGTTCGTTTAAAAGTATTTAAACAAGTATTACTTTTAGTTTTAGACAATACTCCGTGATTTAATTACAAATTTTATTTAACTAAATATTATAAATAAAATAATTTATTAAACAATCAATTTTATTACATAATTGTGTGACTATTAGAAATTCCCCTCTCCCCCTCTCCCCTCTACTCATTCTTTTCTTTAAACTCTAATTTCAAACCCTCTTTTTTCTAGTGATTTGATTTAAATCACTTTTCTTTATATAAATAATATTTCATCTTTTCAATTTGAAATTTTTAACATTTCTAAATATTCGTATCTTTCGTATTTGACTCATAACATCTGTTTCCTTTTCAATTTGAAATTTTTAACATTTCTAAATATCCGTATCTTTCGTATTTGACTCGTAACATATGTTTCTGTTTTCACGCCTTTTAAATCTAAATTTTTAAACGAGTTTAGTGTCATTTGTGATGACTTTTGTATATAAATGGGGCATGACAATTTTTTTAGCGTTTTGACCATATATTTGTAGTAGTTAAATGTCGTTTATGACGATGCTATGTAATATTAGATGACTTTAATTATGAATTGAAAGTTTTACGTTATAATTTTATACTATATTTTTTGTTATACTTTCATCGAGTTATTATCTTTGTTTGCTTTTGTTTTTATTTTCAGATTTAATTTTGGACGAGTTATTACGTGTAGATGGAAGATGAATGAAAACATAATTTTGATACTCATTTGGATGAGAATAAGGGTAAACAGATTTTGCCTTTAATGGTGGATGGATGAAGAGATGAATTTGCGTTTAATGGTCTCGTTGTAATTAGATATATTTTTTATTATTTTTAGTTGTTTTTAGTTGTTTTTAGTAGAACACTTTTTTCCCATTTGAATTTTTTATAGATATGATTTTGTTTATGTGAGGTTTTTAATAAGACACTTTCATGGTGTGTTTTTTATTTTGAGATACTTTATTGTTTAAATGTCCAGAAGCAACATGCGTACGCGGTGAATAAAATAAACTCATTGTTTAGGTCATTGTATTTATATACAATTTATTAATGAAAAATTATTTTTGTAAAATAAAATAAAATTCTAATACAGAATTTATATAATATAATACATGCAAACTATCAATCCATCTATATTATTATAATTAAATAAAATATTATTACAATTAGCTTGTATTTATATTTTTAATACATTAAATTGAAGGTCAAAATTTCGTAATATCTTCATAATTAATACTATAATTACTCAATTTTAACATATATTTGATTAAAATATAAACCTAAATTTTAAACTTTGTTTTTATTTTAATGCTTATCCAATATTTTAAATATTAAATTTTAATACGTTGTTGGTAATTTTGAATTCTAATTTTTTTTCAATAATCAAATAAAAGATCTCGAGGTTAATTTTGGAATACTTTTTCTAAAATTACAAAAATACATATAAATGTAAACAATAAATTTATTCATTTATTATAAAATATTTACTTATTATTATTATTTTTAAATTAAGAAAATATGTAATTAATTGCAATATCCGTAATTATCTATATAGTTAATTATATTAATATTAATCATTAGAATTAGATTAAAATTAGAATTAAAATTTATAAGATTATTTTAACAATAATATTTATTTATATTGATTTTGATTAGAAAACAAATATATAATAAAATAGTAATTAGATTAGGAAAATGTTATTCATTAATGAGTCTATATATATATATATATATATATATAAACATGAGTTATTTTATTAAAACCCTAAAAGAGGAGAGCTCAAAGATTAAACAAGGGTCCGTAAAAAGAAGCAAAGAGAAGACGAAGACGAGGGAATCATCCCAAAGTCTATGATGTAAGTTTTTTCTCCTGATGCACTATCACGTGTTTTAAAGATATTGGTATACACATTGAATTACAGTCTCGATTCGATTTACACAAATTTGCATTAAGATATATTACTATTAAAATATATGCATGTTTATTAGTACTGTTAGCATTATTAGTACTGTTAGCAGAGATCATGTGGACGTTTTTGTCAACAAAAGAAAAATCCAAAATTATATTTATTTTCTTGCCCATTAAATGTATGTCTAATTAATATTTAATTGTTTTTAATACTGTATAATCATGCCATGTTTTTAAAGGGTACTATATGCATTTATGCTTCAACAGTAATCTGAAATCATGGTTTTGAGTTTTGAAATTGATTTGTACAGCATTAGCGTGGTTACGGCTTTTCAAGGTTATTAATTTAATATATTATATATCATGCGTTTTGTTGTAACTTGAATATTAATAATATTGTTAATGATTAATTATATTGTTAGTGATGATAGATCTTAAACTACATAGGTAGTTGTAATTTATTTATATTAATATATGATTAAAGTGTTGAATATTATTTATGTAATTAGATTGGAATTTGAAGTTTAACGGTCGCAGATATCGTTAGAGAGTGTGATTAATATTTCCGAGGTACGGATTTCGTCCCCTTTCTCTTCAGTGCTACTCTTTTTAGGATTAATTCTATTTAATTCGTTCTGTTCGTAAATCTGTTCCTTCCGTTATTATTCGTTTTAACTGTTTTGATTCTCCGAAAGTTATTTTAAAGTCTGATTCCAAATATTTAAATATTTGTCTCTGCGATTTTTGAAAATTATGTATGTTACATATCTGCGTAGAATATTTGAAATATCTGTTCAGGTGATTTTAAAATTGTGAAAATTATTTTATTTGAACCCTTAGAGTGATATAGGGTATACCGAGTTAACCAGCTGTAGGGGTACTACAGCCATGTCATTGCGGCACCAGTGGCATGACACTTCCGTGGCAGTGTGATTAGTCACGGCGTATCCTTCTGATAGCTCAGGTGGTGAGCTTTGCGCATTTTGATATTTGTTTGAGGATACGTGGGTGCACCCAGATTTGATTTGATTTGTGATTTGTTATTTGACGGTGACGTTGTATATGCCGTACACGTTGTCCGGTTTGTTGCACGCATTAGGTACCCTATGATGTGTGTATCTGTTATCTGTTCTGTATCGGTATGAAATATTCTAACCCTTTTTGCATCAGCCTTGTTTTAAAAATAATTAATGTTTATTTATAACTGTCAAACTATATATCTTCTTTCTGTTTTATAAACTTATATTCCAATCCGTACTGGGCATTTGGCTCATGCCGTATTCTTTCTTCTGGCAGGTACTTAGGGGGATCTCGGGCTGTGTGATGGAGAGCTACCCTTACTTCAGTTATTAGGACATTTGAACTTCTCAGATTATTTTAGTCATTTTCATTATTAGAGATTTTGGATTTATTCGTATTTATCATTTTGAATTATTTTAGAGGTTTTAATATTATTTTAGGAGACATTGTTGGACCTATTTATTTATTATAAGGGGGAATTTAGTAATCTATATACAGGTTTGTGGTTTAGAAGTAACCCCTCATCTCATTTTGGGAAGGGGGTGTTACATTAATATAATACACTTAAGTCAAATCATAAGTCATGTAAATATTTTAAAATTTAATTTGGGATCCTTATTTTGGTAATTCATTAGTAAAAGATTATTCAATATTTCTATATCTAAGAAACACATTAAGTAGACATTTAAGCGGAAACGTATTCTAAAAGTCCCAATTATGATATAATTTGATTTTTAAGTGTTAAACAGGCATAAGCAAGTGAATGTACGATCTAATTCCGAAACCACTTAAATTTTAATATTGTGTTTTTCACGATATTATGATATATATGAAAATAATTAAAATCAAATTTTAATAAATACATATCAAAATAAATTCAATCACGTATTCCTTTAAAAACTTTTACAATAAAGAAAACAAAACTAAAAAATTAAGTAGAGAAACTTTAATATATATAAATTACATAAAAATTTTCCTAACAAAAGAAAAACACTTGTTAACTAAAAACAAAATTAAGAGAAAATAATAAAGAAGAGACTTCTGAGAACTACTTGGATATAATAAATAAATAAATATTCAAAAAATTCAAAAAAATTAATGAAATATAAGTTAGTATAATTGTAACGCCCCCAAATCCGGGGTCGGGGATTTGGTCGTCACGTGAAAATCCTCAATATAAAATCACCTGTTTAATAATATTTTAAACCACCTGTAGTCATTCAATATCTGAAAACTACAGCTACGACCCCAATTACCGAGATCTTTTAGATTATAGTTCTAGAAACAAGAATCCAAAAACCAATTATCAATTATTATAAACCTCAAATAATCAAATCAAATCTCGCTTGTGACCCCATCCATAAAATTTCCACAATTGATTTCAACAATCTCTGTAAATCAATCTTATATTACTAGTATAACTTCGATAAAAAGTATACCAGCAGCTAGGATGGGTCTATACCAAGCAATATATATAATATATAATATACCAATATATATAAATAAAACTTACTCCAGATACAGACGTTCTGGATCCGAAAACTTCTTCGTAAAGATATCTTACTTTCTTCTTCCGAGCTACGCGGATAAATCTCGTCAATCTACTTTTTCTGAAAGGCTAATATTTTCTCATCCTGTCTGGAAAAGTGTATGATGAAAAGCAAGAGTGAGCCAAAGAAATGCTCAGCAAGTATGTGAACAATTGAAATGTAGTCAATATTTGAGATCTGTATCGAGAACGGAATATAAAACAGTTTATTATCAAAACTGAACAGTAAATAAATCACAGTTTATCTCAACTGAAACAATGCAGTATGTCATCAAAATGAATCAACTGCTCAAAATCAATATATAATAGCCACACAGGCAATATGGATTGGATACACACAAATAAACACTATTGCCCCCTGATCAGGTTCAAAAGCAATAGGACCCCTTTATAGCTCATCGGTACATTTCTATACCCATAGATATAACAAGGATTTCAAAATATAGGTACCAAAATAGGCAAGTAATGTTAGCCTATAGGAAGATGGATTGGTTACCATATTCTCCTTAAAAATGCTGGACCCCCTACATCGGGCCTCCTATGCAATTGCTGGACCCCATACATCGGGCCTCCTACGCGATAAATTCCAATCCAATAGAGCAACCCCAAATAAAATAAGGTATGCTTAGTTTCAAATACAAACCATATCCTCGTTATTTACTACGATAACACTAGATATGATGTGTTTATTATAATCAATTTCCAATATTCAGAGTACGAATAACAAGTAACTCTGATGCACAGAATAAAACATGAATCATAAATAGTTCTGAACAATAACTATTTATCATGATATGAATAATCGAAATAATAAAATAAAAGTGTTTAAGATTATCAAGGTGAAGATACTTGCTTGTAAAGTGTTTAAAATGATCAAGTAGAAAATACTTGCCTGATATAGATGCGGTCCTAAGCTGGAATGGGTCGACTACACTGCCCGTCTCACAGTATCACCTTTTAATAATTCTTTAATCTGATGCTCATGCGGTTGCTACGAGTCTGAACTATTGAGATCGAGTCCGCACGTCTATATCTATAGTCAAATATAATACGGTACTTTAGTCCTTGAAGTACCTCGTTGTATTCTACGAGCATTTATAACTTAACTATCCGTATATACTTATCTCAGACATATTCCTATTAACAAGAAAATTCACATCAAACCTAGCAAACCAATAAATAAAATATAAACCCAATTATTAACTAATCCTCAAACAACCAATTAACCCTCGAGACTTGAGTATTAAACAACAATTAAACCTCGAGACACGAACATAAATAAACAATTAATCCTCAAGACTCGAATATAATTAAACAACTAATCCTCGAGACTCGTATATAAATAAACAATTAATCCTCGAGACTCGAATATAAATAAACAATTAATCCTCGAGACTCAAATATAAGTAAACAATTAATCCTCGAAACTCGCATATAAGTAAACAATTAATCCTCGAATAAAAAGGAATAAAAACTAACAATTCTAATTCATACTTTAAAACTTATAACGTCTACCCTCGATGACGTTATCAAATTAAACAAGTAAACATAACGTCACACATTTTATAAATATTTTTAGGCTAGAAACGGATCACTAAAAAGTCGTAAAATATTTAATCCGGGTTCGTAAAGAAATTTAGAATTTAAAACTATTTTTATAATCTCCGGATTATTTTTCTAATAATAGGAATATTTGTTTCGTTTAAAACAGATAAACAAAATAATAAAATTTTAATTAATAAGAATAAATCAATTAATAATTAAATCAACTGATTATTCAAATTAATTAATTATTAATCATTCTTAAATAAATCATTCTTCAAAATAGTTAACTACTTAATATTTTTAATCAAATAATAATTGAAACTTAAAATAAATACTTTATTATAAGAAAATTTTTCGAAATAAGGGCTTTGAAAAATGAACTTTTCCCGGGATCACAGTCCCTCAAAAACAGTCTCAAACGATACAATCCAACTATACTAAAATAAAGTAAATAAATTTAACCCACAAAATAAATTATACCTAAACACATAAAATTACCAGAAACAAAGAACACAGTCATCAAAACCCAAAAATCCGGCTAACAGGTAACTATCTGTAGTATAAAAACAATCTCTGAAAATTATGAAATTAACATATATAAACTAACATGCCCGAATATTTACAAGTGTCAAGTCAGGATCTTAAAAACCTTACCATAAGATCAATTACGGACACCCCACAAGTCTTTTCTGATGCCCGGAAAATATGTCCAGAAAAATCCGAGATTAATACCCATGCATATACACGTGCTGCACTGCCTCCTAGCTTCATCACCATCTTCAAATCACCTTTCTATACTCCTAAATAAATTAAAAAGAAAAACCTGCCCATAAAATAATCTTCTCAAAACTTAACCAAAATTATACCTATACGTAGGCCTTAAAACGCTGATCATTTATATATATAGATATCGAATATTGGATGCATGGTTTATAAGGTATGAATTTTGAAAGGTTTAAATTTATATATATACGCGTTCCGCGGAGGGAGAGAACGGAGACAGATGATGTGCACGGCTGACTGCGTGTGTTTAACAAACAAAACGAAAAGAAAAAGAAAAGGGGGAGCAACTTTTTAACAGAAAGGGGATGGGGGAATTTTCGACAGGAGATAGAATAGGGGGAGGGGAATTTGGGATTGGGAAACCGGGGGGGGGGGGGGGGTGGTAGTGTAGGTTTAATATAAATATAATTAAAAACTTTTTTTTATATAAATTATAAAACATATAACTTAAAATCATTGTAATCTCACGTTTAATCTCTAAATAAAATTTAATAATCTCAAAAATCCTAAAAAAATATTTTACGGAAAAAATATATTTTATTATTTTTAAAATGAATTAAAATAATAACTTTTCAAAATATTTATATATTTCGAATATTAAAAAATATAAAAATATTAAATTTTGAATATTTAAATAATTTACTCAAATAAAATTTTCACCCGATTAAAATACCAACTCGAGATACTAACCCGATCAGTAAAATAATATTAAAAAATTTAAATCGAACTCGCCCACTGAACTGAAAATAATTTCTAAAATAATAATAAAAATATGGAAATGCATCCAAATGGAATAAAATATAAAAAAAATTATTCCTCCTCTTTTGAAAAAACCAATAAAATATTTAAATAATAATAATAAAATTTAAAAAATATCTGGGTTGTTACAGTCTACCCTCCTT
Organism: Oenanthe sinensis; assembly: GCA_028671895.1. Lineage (NCBI taxonomy): Eukaryota > Viridiplantae > Streptophyta > Magnoliopsida > Apiales > Apiaceae > Oenanthe > Oenanthe sinensis. The sequence continues at coordinate 5,328,212 of CM053795.1, read as the reverse complement.
ATAAGGATTCCGTCCTCGGAATCATCTGAGAAAAGCACTAGGGTTCGCTTTTGCCAACTTTCTATTCCCGATATCTAATTTGACATTCCAACTTATTGAGTCCTCCATAGCATCCTATATAATAATAACTATTTAATCTTCAACACTCATCCCCGTTGATCTAAAATTTCTACTAGTTTCTCTATATAGGACAAATCTGGTCGTACCACCACATATTCACGCTCTATTATGCCTACCAATTGGGATTAGACGTTTTTCACCTTGGTACGGGAAATAATATTTACGCATTTTATAAAACCAGTGATAGCGTCAATCAGTATGTAACTTCTCCCAAAACCTCGAATTAAATCAGTAGTCTTATCGCAGCTTTAAATTCTTGTCAGCAAAGTTACTTCAGTCCGACCTGGTTGGCATACCTCCAAAACTTTTAGAGATAATAAGAATCACGGAACTTTGAAGAGAAAAGATTTTGATCACAAAGAAAGTGTCACAAAATTTGAGGTTATAAAATTTTAAATTTTACAATAAATCTCATTTGAAATGTAAAAATAACCGAGTGATCAATATGATCAAAAGAACTTAATGTTGTGTGCCTTAGTTAAGACACTTACAAGTAAAGGTAATTAGCCTTCTTGTAATGCACAACTCACAAGTGATGGCGTCCCATCAAACTTCTATCACACAGACAGATAGTCCTTGTGTCCCCTATAAATAGGGTTGTTCACCTCAGTTGGAGTAGAGAAATAGGAAAGGAATTTAAAATCAGGTTAATAATTGATGCATTTTGACGAATAATATTTTTGAGACACACCATGGATTAAAACTGAACAAAGTCCAAAGGTGATATTTCTGGAGAAAAGGGTAACCAGAAAAGAAAATATTGGTATATAACGAGCAAGTGAGGGATATATTCTTTAATAAAAGTCTTTCTGTGAAAGTTGTCAAAATAAATCATTAATGGAAAAAAGTAATCAAAATAATTCATAAATGAGGAAGGTATTGCCAAGGTCTCCATCGATGTCTTCTTTGTCGGCTCTTCTGATGGATAGTCGTTCGATTCTAAACTTTTCTTCTCCGTGTTCGAAATTTATAGATACCTTACTTCGTCGTCGACTCGTAATAGTCCTTGAAGATTCCACAATAAATATCTATAGCCGCAAGGAGTTCTATCCAGCTCAGCACAACCATCTCCAACAAATATAACAATCTCAACTTAATCATTGGTACTATATCCAATAGTCCAACACGAACTCTATATGAGCTCTAACGTTCCTCACTTAACTATACACACTCCTACACACTCTCGTTTCTAGTTTCTATAATCTTAGCTCTGATACCACCTTGTAACGCTCCCAAATCCGGGGTCGGGGATTTGGTCGTCACGTGAAAATCCTCAATATAAAATCACCTGTTTAATAATATTTTAAACCACCTGTAGTCATTCAATATCTGAAAACTACAGCTACGACCCCAATTACCGAGATCTTTTAGATTATAGTTCTAGAAACAAGAATCCAAAAACCAATTATCAATTATTATAAACCTCAAATAATCAAATCAAATCTCGCTCGTGACCCCATCCATAAAATTTCCACAATTGATTTCAACAATCTCTGTAAATCAATCTTATATTACTAGTATAACTTCGATAAAAAGTATACCAGCAGCTAGGATGGGTCTATACCAAGCAATATATATAATATATAATATACCAATATATATAAATAAAACTTACTCCAGATACAGACGTTCTGGATCCGAAAACTTCTTCGTAAAGATATCTTACTTTCTTCTTCCGAGCTACGCGGATAAATCTCGTCAATCTACTTTTTCTGAAAGGCTAATATTTTCTCATCCTGTCTGGAAAAGTGTATGATGAAAAGCAAGAGTGAGCCAAAGAAATGCTCAGCAAGTATGTGAACAATTGAAATGTAGTCAATATTTGAGATCTGTATCGAGAACGGAATATAAAACAGTTTATTATCAAAACTGAACAGTAAATAAATCACAGTTTATCTCAACTGAAACAATGCAGTATGTCATCAAAATGAATCAACTGCTCAAAATCAATATATAATAGCCACACAGGCAATATGGATTGGATACACACAAATAAACACTATTGCCCCCTGATCAGGTTCAAAAGCAATAGGACCCCTTTATAGCTCATCGGTACATTTCTATACCCATAGATATAACAAGGATTTCAAAATATAGGTACCAAAATAGGCAAGTAATGTTAGCCTATAGGAAGATGGATTGGTTACCATATCCTCCTTAAAAATGCTGGACCCCCTACATCGGGCCTCCTATGCAATTGCTGGACCCCATACATCGGGCCTCCTACGCGATAAATTCCAATCCAATAGAGCAACCCCAAATAAAATAAGGTATGCTTAGTTTCAAATACAAACCATATCCTCGTTATTTACTACGATAACACTAGATATGATGTGTTTATTATAATCAATTTCCAATATTCAGAGTACGAATAACAAGTAACTCTGATGCACAGAATAAAACATGAATCATAAATAGTTCTGAACAATAACTATTTATCATGATATGAATAATCGAAATAATAAAATAAAAGTGTTTAAGATTATCAAGGTGAAGATACTTGCTTGTAAAGTGTTTAAAATGATCAAGTAGAAAATACTTGCCTGATATAGATGCGGTCCTAAGCTGGAATGGGTCGACTACACTGCCCGTCTCACAGTATCACCTTTTAATAATTCTTTAATCTGATGCTCATGCGGTTGCTACGAGTCTGAACTATTGAGATCGAGTCCGCACGTCTATATCTATAGTCAAATATAATACGGTACTTTAGTCCTTGAAGTACCTCGTTGTATTCTACGAGCATTTATAACTTAACTATCCGTATATACTTATCTCAGACATATTCCTATTAACAAGAAAATTCACATCAAACCTAGCAAACCAATAAATAAAATATAAACCCAATTATTAACTAATCCTCAAACAACCAATTAACCCTCGAGACTTGAGTATTAAACAAAAATTAAACCTCGAGACACGAACATAAATAAACAATTAATCCTCAAGACTCGAATATAATTAAACAACTAATCCTCGAGACTCGTATATAAATAAACAATTAATCCTCGAGACTCGAATATAAATAAACAATTAATCCTCGAGACTCAAATATAAGTAAACAATTAATCCTCGAAACTCGCATATAAGTAAACAATTAATCCTCGAATAAAAAGGAATAAAAACTAACAATTCTAATTCATACTTTAAAACTTATAACGTCTACCCTCGATGACGTTATCAAATTAAACAAGTAAACATAACGTCACACATTTTATAAATATTTTTAGGCTAGAAACGGATCACTAAAAAGTCGTAAAATATTTAATCCGGGTTCGTAAAGAAATTTAGAATTTAAAACTATTTTTATAATCTCCGGATTATTTTTCTAATAATAGGAATATTTGTTTCGTTTAAAACAGATAAACAAAATAATAAAATTTTAATTAATAAGAATAAATCAATTAATAATTAAATCAACTGATTATTCAAATTAATTAATTATTAATCATTCTTAAATAAATCATTCTTCAAAATAGTTAACTACTTAATATTTTTAATCAAATAATAATTGAAACTTAAAATAAATACTTTATTATAAGAAAATTTTTCGAAATAAGGGCTTTGAAAAATGAACTTTTCCCGGGATCACAGTCCCTCAAAAACAGTCTCAAACGATACAATCCAACTATACTAAAATAAAGTAAATAAATTTAACCCACAAAATAAATTATACCTAAACACATAAAATTACCAGAAACAAAGAATACAGTCATCAAAACCCAAAAATCCGGCTAACAGGTAACTATCTGTAGTATAAAAACAATCTCTGAAAATTATGAAATTAACATATATAAACTAACATGCCCGAATATTTACAAGTGTCAAGTCAGGATCTTAAAAACCTTACCATAAGATCAATTACGGACACCCCACAAGTCTTTTCTGATGCCCGGAAAATATGTCCAGAAAAATCCGAGATTAATACCCATGCATATACACGTGCTGCACTGCCTCCTAGCTTCATCACCATCTTCAAATCACCTTTCTATACTCCTAAATAAATTAAAAAGAAAAACCTGCCCATAAAATAATCTTCTCAAAACTTAACCAAAATTATACCTATACGTAGGCCTTAAAACGCTGATCATTTATATATATAGATATCGAATATTGGATGCATGGTTTATAAGGTATGAATTTTGAAAGGTTTAAATTTATATATATACGCGTTCCGCGGAGGGAGAGAACGGAGACAGATGATGTGCACGGCTGACTGCGTGTGTTTAACAAACAAAACGAAAAGAAAAAGAAAAGGGGGAGCAACTTTTTAACAGAAAGGGGATGGGGGAATTTTCGACAGGAGATAGAATAGGGGGAGGGGAATTTGGGATTGGGAAACCGGGGGGGGGGGTGTAGGTTTAATATAAATATAATTAAAAACTTTTTTTTATATAAATTATAAAACATATAACTTAAAATCATTGTAATCTCACGTTTAATCTCTAAATAAAATTTAATAATCTCAAAAATCCTAAAAAAATATTTTACGGAAAAAATATATTTTATTATTTTTAAAATGAATTAAAATAATAACTTTTCAAAATATTTATATATTTCGAATATTAAAAAATATAAAAATATTAAATTTTGAATATTTAAATAATTTACTCAAATAAAATTTTCACCCGATTAAAATACCAACTCGAGATACTAACCCGATCAGTAAAATAATATTAAAAAATTTAAATCGAACTCGCCCACTGAACTGAAAATAATTTCTAAAATAATAATAAAAATATGGAAATGCATCCAAATGAAATAAAATATAAAAAAAATTATTCCTCCTCTTTTGAAAAAACCAATAAAATATTTAAATAATAATAATAAAATTTAAAAAATATCTGGGTTGTTACAATAATATACTACACTAGCCATATGCACAAAGAATTTAAATAATGAAAGTTAAAATTTACAAAAAGTCTTAAATATATACAAAAAATAAAGTAAGACTATTAATATTTTGTTAATAAAATCGGGAAAAAGCAAAATATTAATAAATAAAAACAGTGTTTTTCCAAAACCAATAAAAACAGTATCACTTTGTTTTGCAAAAAAAAACACAGTATTACTTTGAATATTTGACAAACATTAACCCATTGGTTTGGATATACTTGTTTTTTTTTTTTTTATAAATCCACGTAAGCCCCGTGATAAAAGCAAGTGTCCACACGTCGGCCTCTCACTCGATAACTGACGTAATGCTCCTAACAAGTCAGCGCGTCCCTGAACGAAACTTACAGGAGCAATACAATTACAAAATTAATTTTAACTGTAAATTTCAATAACTGTAAATTTCTTCATCCTCGTTAACAAAATTAAAGAGATCTACTACTACTACTACTGTTATTATTATTCAACCATCGAAGCTTTTCACATATAACGGTGCCGCATTCAGAATTCAGGTATTTATAATTGCATTTTCACTTCTGTTTTCATTTCACCTAACACTCGCTTCACATATGTATGTAAGTAATTGTATCTATATATCTGTATGGCCTTATGTTATTTGTTCAAGTAAATCCAGGGTTTCTGATATATAATCTGTTGATATTTCAACTGTAGCAATGTTTGTTGAATCGAATGAGTTCTGTTTGTTATTATTTATATTTTTAATTTTTAATTTCAGTTTCGGGAAATTTTGTTGATGTTGAGGAATTTTTAGCAATTGTTGGTGATTGATGATACGAGATAGGGAAGGACTGTGAGTGAGTTGGATTGTCGAAGCTTAATCGTAAATATACACATTTTCGATTAGTAGGCTTCGGATAGGTTGAGGAATTGAGTTGCTGAAGGGCGTTCAGAGGCTGCATCTTAGTGTATAGTTCACAGGTTTAATTCCAAGCTAATATGATGGACGATGTTATGGAAAGTGGGAATATGGGGCATTACCAGGAGAGGTTGAGGACTTTCCCAAATATGCGTACTAAACCGTACACACCATTGGTAAATATTGTTTAATGCATTGTTTTCTAAAAGGTTATCTGTTTACTTTTTCATAGTCTTGATGTATCGTATGCTTGTGATTAACGTGCTTTACCAATTCTGTGGTAACATAACTGGGTGTACCTCTTTTTTTTTTGGTTACATGCATTGATCTTCAGCTCTGGTTCTTGTCATGCTTATAAGTTGTCTAAAATAAGATATGCCATTTTTTTTAAATGTTGATTGTTGCTGCTCTATTCATTTCCACCCAATCTCTTCTACTCAATAATGTATTTGTAATTCATTTTGCCACAAATGTAAGTGATTTGTTCATCTTGTTGGCCATTGAGAACTCAATCTAGATGATTGGTTAGTTGGGGTGGATGAAATTGTGAGGGAATGTAATGAAATTTGTACTATAATATAAAATTATGGGTATACTTATAATATTTCATTCATTCCTATATTCTATTTGTAGCAATTAAAAACTAGAGTTCGGACCCCACTAACTTGAGAAAGAATGCTCCATTCTTCTTCTTACTCAATTTATTTATTTTAACCCTAAATACCAATAATGTCTTGAGATGGTACTGCACTACATATATTAGCGATATTACATAGTTTTATATCTTCGTCATGATTAGAGCTATAATATACCAAGGTTTATGCAATTATGTGTCTATGGATGGAACAGATATTTCACAAGTTTTGCCAAAACTGTGAAATTGATAAAGTATACAGATAGTGAGATGCAATAAATCTTGAAGATTATCATTAGTAGCCAGATGTTTGCTTTGAGTTAACAAGTAGTGCTCCAGACGTTTTCTAAACAGTATGTGCTACAAGTTTTGTTTAAAAGTACATGCTTTAAGTTTTGCTAAGATGTGCTCCTTTTAAATCTTAATTGCCCTAATTATTCATGGTTTAACACCATCTACCACACCTCATATTGCTGTGTATGGAATGGATCTTCTAGAAGCCCTAGAAAATATCAATCTAGAAGTTTGGAGTTGTTATTGCAGGACAGGGTAGAAATGATGGAATATCTTAAATAAAGGCCTTGAAAGATTAAAGATACGGAAGCTAGCTTATCACAAAATTTTAGAAAGGGGGACCTGTGGCTTGTGAGATGGAACTTCTTTGGTAAATAATACATCCAGTCCATATCTCTGAGGTTAAACTGCATCAAGGACTGAATGGCTTGTACTTTACATTTTAAATCTTATAATCTTCTATCCGACTTCCATTTACTCTACTTCTAATCTTTGATTACTAGTCTCCGTGACAACCTACATACCTGAATTTTCCCTCTGACTTTTGTATCTCTCTTTCTCTCCCATCTCTTTCACCATGACATCCATCTCTTGACCTCTAAATTTTCATTCTATCAGGGAGATTTCTGTTAACACCAGTTCTCTGTGTGTTTCCTTTATATTCTCGTCCTTTCTAATTTATAGACTCTGACTGATTCTGGAACCCTAGGCCTAAATCCTGAAGAATACAAGATCACATTTTTTCATATAAATAATGACTATCAAGGAAGATAATTAAACGCCATGTGGGCCTATGGACTACCTATTCAGGATGTTGGGAATTTAGGTGGGTGAATTTATAAGAAAGAGTATAACTACCAATTGCACTAACAAATCATGATCTTTTGGCTTGTGGATTTCCCAGTTGTTGCATTTGGGCCAATGCACTTAGGGTTGTGTGGTTTGGATTCTGGATAGACCCAATTTCGATTAAGGCTCAGGATTTGACTAGAGTTATCACACACATAATATCATTACTAGGACATGGCCCCTTAAAATTAAATTATGATACGATCACGTATTACTATAAATTGATCACTGTTGGCAGTTTGTAAATAGCATTCGAGTGTAGAAGGTATTATTCTGGTTGTGTGGATGATGCATAATTCATTACTGCCTTCGAAGCAAAATTTTGCTGCTTGAGAGTTGATAATGTACACAGCCCCCTCTTCATAACAGATTTATGTTTTCCTCTTCATTTCCTTTCTTTTCTTCTTGTTATTTTGTTCTAATTTAAAGTGTATATTTTTTGGGAATGTATTTGTCTCTATAGACTGCTTATTTGTGGTAAATATGTTTCTGCAGATCTTTCGCATTCTCATGAGATTCAATGTCCGAGTTCTTTTTCTATTTCTGCTCTTCGGTTTTGGAGCTATTTTTTATGTTGGTGCTAGTACCTCCCCGACCATTATATTTGTGTTTGCAGTATGCATCACTAGCTTCCTGGTATCATTATATCTTGCCAAATGGGTCCTTGCAAAGGATGAGGGACCTCCTGAGATGACTCAGGTATGATGATACATTCTGGATCAATACATCTTTCGTACTTTAACTTCTTACTACTATAGGTTTTACGAATCTGCATGTCAATTTGCTTGTTTATGTGTAATTATATCATTTTTCCCTTTTATGTTGAGCACATAATATACCAATATACTATAGTATAATAAAGACCATTATCAGTTTATCACTATAATGCTTATATAGTTATATGTATTCTTTTTGTTACCATGTATGTTCTGTAGATATCAGATGCAATACGCGACGGTGCTGAAGGGTTTTTCAGGACTCAATATGGCACCATCTCTAAGATGGCCATATTACTAGCTGTAGTGATTCTTTGCATATACCTATTGCGTAGTACAACTCCTCAACAAGAATCTTCTGGCCTGGGAAGGTGTGGAAGCATTTTTGTAATATTTCAATTTTATTCAAATTTAAGCTTTGCGTAATAGTTAAGTTTACTGTCTCCTTGCTGTTGCAGGTCTGCATCTGCATATATTACTGTTGCTGCTTTTCTTCTAGGGGCCGTGTGCTCTGGTGTTGCTGGTTATGTTGGCATGTGGGTATCAGTACGTGCGAATGTTAGAGTCTCGAGTGCGGCAAGGCGGTCTGCAAGGGAGGCACTGCAGGTTTGGTGCTTTGCAACTTACTTTCCGCTGAAGCACTATTAGAAATTATATTTTTAATTGGTTTTAATGTGCAGATAGCTGTCCGGGCTGGCGGATTCTCTGCCATTATGGTTGTTGGTATGGCTGTAGTCGGTGTTGCCATTCTCTATTCCACATTTTATGTGTGGCTCGGAGTGGGTTCACCAGGTTCTATGAAGGTTACAGACTGTGAGTGATTTTTATTTATTTTTACTTATCTTATGATCATAGAATTTAATCTTGTATCATGATGTGCAAATGTGTACTGCTCAAAATTGGCGGTTCTAACTTCTAATTAAGCTTTAATAATCCCTATATTCTATCCTTATAACCAAAACTTTATCAGAAGATTATGTGTTCTTGATCTAAAAAATGTCGAGGCTGCTGGTAGAGTATGGCGCATTTAAATGTTAAGTAAAGTTCTGCTTTTGCTGTGTCAAATTGAGGTTGTGCTTTCGAAAGTCAGCACCCTTGGGCTAATTATTATGGTCTAGTAGCTCAAGCATAATTGAATGAAATAGTAAAGTGACTGGGACAAAAAAGTTCTTTTGTCCTTAAAGAAGTCCAAATAGAAACAGCGCACAGTGCAAATACACAGATCTTCACTTTATTCACCTTACCCCGATTAAACTAGTAGGAGGCTCAGTATGCATCTAATCTAATATACTTTATAAATCACTTAAATATTTTTCAAGGCTTTATGAATTTTTCACATTGGTGTGCAAATATATTTGCAGTTTTACTTTCAAAGAAATACTTGTCTGGTCCACTTAATGTCTTCATTTTCCCAAAATTACAAGTGGATATATGATAAAAAAGAAACATATATAAGAGCAGTTGATGATAAAGAAATATGTAAGCCAAATATCCATGCAGAGAGTCCGAAAATAACGAACACAGCAACATGTCATTGTTTTCAGCAAAATTTTCCTGCCTGAGTTAGAGAAATGAGTGTTGCACTAAGACAATACATGTGGCTTAAAATCATCAGAAAGAATAATATTTGTCCTTCTGACCCCCCAGTGGATCACAGGTTGAGTGCTTATATTGTCTAGATATTCTAGAGCCCCGTGCGCACCTTACTGCTTCAATATCTATATATTGACCAAATAATACTTTATTGCCTGACTTCAAAATTAATTCTATTGCAGTGCCCCTTCTTCTTGTGGGTTATGGGTTTGGTGCTTCCTTTGTTGCCCTTTTTGCTCAGCTGGGTGGAGGTATATACACAAAAGCAGCTGATGTGGGGGCTGACCTTGTGGGAAAAATAGAGCATGGAATCCCTGAAGATGATGCTAGGAATCCTGCAGTCATTGCTGATTTGGTATATAACATTAAGAAAATTGTATATCAAGAATTTCTATAGTGACATTGAAGGTGGTCAGAAATGTTATGTCTTCATAGATTTAATGTACATAGGATATCTTCAACTCCCCCCCCCCCCCAAATTCTATTGCTTGTTATAAGTATCACTTGCTAACGCCTGTAGTATATATTACCTTAAAAGAGGGGGGAAATCGAACGTGGACCAACAGAGGATAAGCCCTTCCCACATAAGCTATCCCATCACCCTCCGACTCCCCAGTTTTAAGCTTTCTATTTTTGAAAATATCTCCTATATCTCATTTATTATTAATTTTTCTCACATTTACTTCTATTATCATATAAAACTTCTAGTTTTCCTTAGACTTGAACTATATTTTATGTATGCACATTGAAGGTAGGAGACAATGTGGGTGATTGTGCAGCTCGAGGTGCGGATCTATTTGAAAGCATAGCAGCAGAAATCATTAGTGCTATGATATTGGGAGGAACAATGGCTGAACGCTGCAAAATTGAAGGTAAAGTATCTGTTATAACTTTTTCAAAAGTAATTCCAAATTTCCGACTAGTCAAAAATGGGAAAATACGCGTTGTATGTTTCTTACCACTTTGAAGTACTATTTTCTACAGTATTGAAGTTGTGATACATTTAGTCATGGTTGTTACGGTGCCAAGTCGAGGCTTGACGCCCAACTACCTTCATAAAAACTAGTCAAGACAAGTCGCTCGACTAGTCGTAAAAGTCGACAACTTGTTCATTTACAATATTTACTAGATTTAATAAATAGCATTGCTAAACACATCAATTTCACAATTTAAATCAAAAGTAATAGAGTAATAAGTTCAAATTAAGTATATTTACTACATAATAACATGCATATACCAAATATTAAACATTTCCAAGCAAATAAAAACATAAGTGATGAAGAAAATCAAACAAAGTAATCCATCTCAATATTAAGTTTATCTCTATCCGTTTCTTGTGTATTGTCATTGATCAAATAATGTGATTGTACACCATAATCATCGTTATCACGGCGCCAAGTCGGACGTTGAAATGTCTCGGCGCACGAGTACCTTCGTGTCGACTAGTCGTTGACTAGTCGACGACTAGTCGTCTTCGTGATAACAATGCATTTAGTTGCTCATTATTGTTATTAATTTCTATTTCCTATATGCAGATCCATCGGGCTTCATTTTGTTTCCTCTTGTTGTTCACTCGTTCGACCTAGTGATATCATCTGTTGGAATATTCTCGATACGGGGAACACGTGGTTCTAAAACTGCTGGTGTAGAGGATCCAATGACAATTCTTCAGAATGGATATTCTCTTACAATATTATTAGCAGTTGTAACCTTCGGTGTGGTAAGAAATTTTAACTTTCAGCTTGTTTCAAATGTTGCCCACAAGGATATTCTCTTAACCTAATCTACATAATCTTAGTTGTTTTACAAAATTATTTGGTTTAAAATCTCATCATCTGGTATCTTCTAGACATTACATTGAATAGGTGATTGCAGCTGTCAGTCCTTTCTTGTGCTGCATCAATAATTAGCTGTAATGCATATTTTGGAAGTCAAGGAAGTAATACTATTATATATTTGAATCCCCATAAAATTTACACAAACATCCTTTTATTTTGTATAAGCTAAGAATAATGTGACTTGAGATAATGAGTTAAAGTGAACTGTGTCTTGAGATTTGAAACAACACATAATATTTAAGTAATATACAGTGAGGGAGGGAGGGAGGGAGGGAGGGGGAGGGTGTTTCCAGAAACTGGCTTCTAATATGTGATGTGGGATAAGAGAGTCGAACCCATGACCATTTGTTCATGAGTGGGGCACCTAACCACTGGGATATGTGGATACATATATTATGTATCAAATATGATGCTGAGCCTAACAGAGCATGCTCATGGCTTTCTTAATTCTCAATTTCTTATATTATGCTTTTATATTGAGTTTAACTATTCAGAATTGAATGTGCAAGACTTAGCCTAGTGGATACCCTCTCCTCAAAGCAATAGATTGTGTTAGTGAGTTTCGAGGCATATTGGTTATCTTTATAATTTTATATGTTGAGTTTACTCTCGAGCAACCTTAGATCTATACGTTTCTCAGTTACATGAAATTGGTAAAAACCGTTTGCTTCTTCATTTGATCAATTGACGTCATTTTCTGTTTACTTAAAAAATACCAATGTATACATGCATGTTGAGAATGTGTTTTTGTAAGATGACAAGTTTTAATATCTCTTCGATTATTGATAAGATGACAAGTGTCTATATCTCTTCAGTTAGCGTCTCTTGTTACTTCCTTTTAATTGTATGCTACTATGATAAACTATTTATATGGTAGTTCAAAATTTCTTCATGCAGTCTACACGCTGGATGCTCTATACGGAGCAAGCACCTTTAGCTTGGCTGAATTTTTTCTTGTGTGGTTTAGTTGGAATCACAACAGCATATGCTTTTGTCTGGATCACAAAGTACTACACTGACTACAAGCATGAGCCAGTACGAACATTGGCTCTTGCTAGCTCTACAGGGCATGGAACTAACATCATCGCCGGCATCAGTTTGGGCCTGGAATCCACAGCTCTTCCTGTTCTTGTCATAAGCTTATCTATAGTTTCAGCTTTCTGGTTGGGACGAACTTCTGGACTAGTGGATGAAGCTGGAAATCCAACTGGCGGGTTGTTTGGGACAGCAGTAGCGACAATGGGCATGCTAAGTACTGCAGCATATGTTCTCACTATGGATATGTTTGGTCCAATAGCTGATAATGCTGGTGGAATTGTAGAGATGAGCCAGCAGGTAACATTTGAGATTAGGAAAAAAATGTAGAGGAAATATCTGTGTTATTATTACTTACTTGAACAGTATGCTCTTGCAGCCTGAAAGTGTTCGAGAAATCACTGATGTTCTAGATGCTGTTGGAAATACCACGAAAGCTACCACTAAAGGTTTTGCTATTGGATCTGCAGCTCTTGCATCTTTTCTCTTGTTCAGCGCTTATATGGATGAAGTAGCTGTCTTTGCTCGTGAACCTTTCAAGCAGGCAAGTGTGCTGGAGTTTTATTTGCTACATGCAACCGTGTCTTATGTTTTATCTCATTACAGTTTTTATCACTTGCTTTTTGTCCAGGTCGATATTGCCATTCCAGAAGTATTTGTTGGTGGATTGTTGGGCTCCATGCTTATTTTCCTCTTCAGTGCATGGGCCTGTGCTGCAGTTGGTCGGACTGCACAAGAAGTTGTTAACGAAGTAAGAAGACAGTTCACCGAGAGACCAGGCATTATGGTAGATATCTTTTGTAGATTTTATCATTGTATCACGAATCTCCTAATCTAACTATTTCTAAAATCATTTTAAGAGATGATTGGATTCATTGATGCTTTTCTGCTTATTTTCTATCTCACAGGACTACAGGGAAAAACCAGATTATGCCCGGTGTGTAGCAATTGTTGCGTCTGCATCTTTGAGAGAGATGATAAAACCCGGAGTGTTGGCTATTGCATCACCTATAGTTGTTGGTAGGTTATCTTTCTTTGCCTTCATATCTGGCTTCAGTTTGTGGCTTGGCTTACACAGGAAGTTTAAATTAGAAAATGAACCTTGCCAAGTACATCCTCATTTCTCACAACAATACCTTATATTTTAATTATTCTCCCTGAAAGATGTCTAGTACTAGTGTGTACAGAACGATAATAGAAATCTAACAGTGAAATTTGGTCAACTTAAATTTTCACAGCATTATGCACAAGTGATAGAACAGGGGTTGTGATATACCCAAGGGAAAAGAACCAAATCTATAGAGTTAAATAAGGAGATTCCTGATATACCCATGAGATTAATTTATAGTGTTTGTAGATATTTCCGGACTCCTGTTTCAAATTTAAACTCTATAAATTCATTAAAACAGTTGTAACTCATGGAATGTTCTTAACACCTATGCAGGTTTAGTTTTTAGGGTATTGGGGTACTATACCGGCCAAACTCTTTTAGGGGCTAAAGTTGTAGCCTCCATGTTGATGTTTGCAACTGTTTCTGGGATTCTCATGGCTCTTTTCCTTAACACTGCCGGCGGAGCCTGGGACAATGCAAAGAAATATATAGAGACAGGAGCTCTTGGAGGCAAAGGGAGTGATTGTCATAAAGCAGCAATTACAGGGGACACGTAAGTTGTCTTGGTGCTGGATATACGCTATTATTGTTTCTGCTATAATTTGCAGTATCAGACTTTCAGTCAACTTGGTACAAGGCCAACAGAACCAATGACATGAATTTAGTGTTGGATATGCTCGATTATTGTTTTTGTTGGCTTTCTTTGGTTGAATGATTTGGTTTCGCTGAAGGGATTGGATTGCTCATTGTGGAAAGATGAGATTGAAGATATACATGCCGCATATTGTTTTGTCCATTTTCTTGAACACATTTTCACTGATTTTATTGATGTTTGAAATCATTTTGCAGTGTTGGAGATCCATTCAAGGACACAGCTGGACCTTCCATCCATGTCCTCATTAAAATGCTTGCAACGATTACACTCGTGATGGCTCCTGTGTTTCTATGAGGGCACAACCTCAGAAGCCTCTTCTCTAAAAACGTTATATATCGCACATATATATAATTGGAAATTTGTTTTAACAGCAGGGTCTGAGGATCTTTTGTTTAGGGGATGGGGGGGGGGGGGGGGGGGGGTTCTTGTAGTTACATCGGAAATATTTGTTTCCATTTGGATTTGACTGAGGCTCTGAAGTCTGGTATGAGATTACCTGAGCAAGTTAGTTTATTTCCCAAAGATCCTGGACGTACTGCTCTTAAATTTTGTGGTGTGTGGAGTAGAGAACGATAGTATTATGGCGCTTCTAGTTCTAGCTCCTCATAATTTTAAAGTACTTGTTGGACTAGAGGATCTGTAATACTATATTTCATTTCAAATTTGTGCTTTTAATAGTATTATGGCGCTTCTGGTACTAGCTACTCAAAATTTAAAAGTACTTGTTGGATCTGTAATACTATATTTCACTTTAAATTTGTGCTTTTAATATAAGAATATGATTCAAGTATTCTAGCAGAGGGAAAAGATAAATGGAGAAAGGGTATCCTTTATGAATTTTCTATAGTTAATTAGTAACATATTGTGGTAAAATCGATTTAGCGAGGCATTTTAATTTAGTTATAATAAATAAAATAAACGTTTTGAAGTCCAAGTATTTTACAGTCGCTGACGGCGATAATCGATAGCGTGTGATTATATTATATAGTAGGGAACCAACCAAGCCACCAAATATAAACAACTACAGATGTTACCAAAAGTACAGAGTATGTACTCCAATTGAGAGCGTACTTTGATTGAGTTGAAATCTACCATTAGCATGCTCAGATTCTTTTTATATTTAAAATCATTTGCACAGAGTTGGTTCAAGGTTTTGTTTCTTTTTACGCTTTGCTTACAGTCGTTTCGGCAACATTTTATTCAAATCAGCAGGTGAGCGAGCGAATAAACAAAAAAAATTAGCTAAACAAAAATCTAAAAGTATTGATTTTAGATTTTAATTCAGTCTCTCTCTCTCTCTCTCTATGTAGATGTTAATTTTAAGAATTCCGGACCAATATAATGGATGCTATATTGGTATATATGTCTGTATATCTTCTCTCATGAGATCATATATTCAGAACCTTATAGGCTTATACGGTAAGACATACTGACAAAATCAAGATCAAGCATCATATTATTAATTTATCAAAATTAAAGATACAGTACTTTCATTATGTTTAACTCATTAAATATAAATTTATAGTTGTATTACTGTACACTTGCATCATTCAAATATTTCATGTTAATTGCAACATTATCTTTGTTTTTGTTCAATCCGGAAAATATTGAATTTCTCGTTTGTTTGGGTGTAAGATAATTATTGAAGAACTGATTTTTTGTTTTTTCCGATAATTTTGTTTTGCTAAGTTTGTTTTTCAATATCTATTTGCTTAGAAATATTAGTCACCCAAAATATTGTCCAAGTAAAAAATGAGAATAATATTTTCATCTCTAAAAAACAAAAAACAATTTTATAAAAAATTAAGTTTTCTTACCTACTCTTAAAAATACAAAAATATTTTACAATATAATAAATGTAGGTCATTGGAGCTTTTGTTAATTGCTAATTATGTATAACATCCTCCTATACAGTGTAGGTCATCGGAGCTTTTGTTGAGTATTAATATTATAAAATCCAACTAAAAGAGAGAAGCGGAATCATATGTAGTTGAATTATAAAATAGAGAGTTCAAGAACATTTAAAACTGTATTGCTTGCATAATGACTTAAAAGATACTTGCAACAGAAATATGTACAGTATCCAAGGGATCCCAACCATCCATACAAGCAAAGGATAGTTTCAAGGGATATGCAAAATTAAGCACTTACAGACATGAGACATCTAACCTAAAAAGAAACTTGTTCAAGTTTCTACTGATTTTCATGTTAATATTTCTACTCAATCTTCCAGGCAAAAAAGAAAAACTAGGAAAGTATGTACAAGTTACCTTGCATCCATGCAACCCGTGGCACGTTCCAAATGAAATTCTCATAGCATAATATTCACAAATCTGATTATGTATCATACTTGAAATTTCCAGAGGTATCTGTTGCAATTAACAAATGGTGTCAGAGGCATGAAAACATTTGGATAACCATAAGCCATTACATACCAATTGCATCACATACAAGTACAGAATTCCATCATAGTTCATTTGTCCTCGATCCTTTTTTTTTGTTTTGTTATTAAAGCAATATAATTGATGAGTAAAAGAGAGGCTTAATAAAGGTGGAAATCTATGCTTAGTGTCACAACATCTATGCATAGAGATCCGCCTTTTAATTTTTGCAATTAAATGTCGAAGCTATTTGTTCCCCCCCCCCCCCCAATTTAAGAGCAAACTCCAAAGTAATAAAATGAAATAAAATTCAAATTTCAAACGTACATATAATTTTCCAACATGACAGAAAGTAGAAATTCCCGGCACAAGAATTACTATGTCAGCATAAAACTATTTTTTTAAAGTACAAGGTCTTCCACATAAAAAGGAAGTCAGTGAAATAAAAACTTGCCTTTTCCTTGTTTTGGTGGTCTAATAGACTGAACTTTAGGATTCATATGAGTATTTGGCCTTTTAGAAGGCAATAACTTTCCAGAGGTTTCAGACTTCTTTGAAGATATGAGAGCTGAAGATAAAATAGCTTCAACTGCATCACGTTGTTGTTTCCTTTTCTTGTTTGCTTTAGAATTAGAAGCTACAGCTGTATCAATCCCATTAATTTCTAGTAAACTACCTGCAATAGTAATTTTAATATCCATCATTTGCTGCTGTATATCACATTTATAAAGGTATTGGGACTCAGCTATTGCCTCAGACCAATAGAAATTACTCAAAGAAAGATTACTACCTTCTTTACTGCCCAAATTAGAAGTTCCCAGATTGTGTTGTTTGTCCTTGCCAGTTTTGCTACTACTTTTATCACCTTTAATGTGCCCATTAGTATTATTAGACTTGACATCCTTTTTTGCTGATAAATGATGCTCAATTTTAGCTTTTGTGCTGTTTGCTTTATCAGCTTCCCTCGATAGAGAAGTACTTCTGGTGTCTTCTTTTATATTTTTCAAAGCACTAGCACCTGTGCATCTTCTTTTTCTTGCATAAGAACTCTTTGCATATTTTGATTGTTCTTCAGCCTGCCAGCCAACTTCTTTGGCCTCTTGAGCATGCTTCATATGTACAGAATGCTCATCAGAACATTCAAAGTTTGAAGTTTCATTCCGAGCCGACTTAAAGATGGAAGTATATGGCTGTTTACTTGATATCACCAAATTTCTCTTTTTGGCATCCTTGAGAAGAGCTTCCCAGTTCTTGTTTGTCATCAAAGTTTTAGCATTACCCAAAATCCAGAGAGAAAATTTTGCTCTAGTCAAAGCAACATTCATCCGCCTTACATCAGCAACAAACCCAATATTGCCCGAGTGTATTTTAATTTCTGCAGAACATGATTCAGATGCCCTGACTGTAGAAAGAATTAGTATATCGACCTCCCGTCCTTGAAAACCATCAACAGTATTAAATTCCATTACAGCAGTCGCTGAAGACCCAAATTTATTAGATAGTCGGGAGCGCAATAGGGAAAGTTGGCTCTTGTAAGGAGTTACTATGCCAATCCTTACCCCTGAAAAATCAGATGGATACCTGAACAAAGTAACAAAGGTCAGAAAATGCAGAAAAACAGCTAAATTAATTTTTCTTATGAATAATGATAGGGGAAAACTACCTCTGTTTAAAAAAACTGAGTAATTCAACAGCAGCATCAGCCTCAAACTCATTGTAGAAAGACAATGCGCCAGAGTTCTTACCACGAAGCTCCTGTCCATCAGCGATATCAAAGAATACATATGGTCCAAGAGCTTTGACCTTGTGAAATGGCGGTTCATTGACAGACATATCGTCTCCATTCAACAATTTGCCGTCGTAAAAATGCAGAGAAGGAAATCTGCAGATCTCTGGGTGCATCCTATACTGAAAATGGAATAATGTGTTAACAATGCGACTATTTCAGGCGATAAGAGAAGCGCACGCGCGCGCGCACAGAGTTAAACCTCTACAAATTAATAACCTTGGGACCAGTGAATATTATTAATTTATCGAGGTTAAATATACATCGTCTATATTTTGGGACTAAAAAATATATTAAAAATATTAATTTATCGTAGGGAATTAATTGTCGTTTATTAAAAATAACGAACAAAACCAACAAATAGAATATTACTTTTCATACGTGGAAAGAAAAAAGATCTGTGAACTTCTCCTTGGTATGTGTCCAGAAGGAATGGAGCAAGTAGTCACTATATTACCATTTGGAAATTGCGATGCAAGGTGAACTCTGCAATATCCTATACTACCAAGTACAAATGTTAACCACATAATCATAAATTTACATTTAGGATCAAATGGCTAGTAGACAGATCATCTCGGAGACATTGAATACTAAAAAGTCTCTACTACGATTTTACCCGTAAACCTTAAATTAGATACATAATATGTCATTAATCCTTCGATACAAAAAACAGTTCTTCTATATATTTTACAACATAATATTTTTCAATAGGTAAGTAATGTGAGTTGACATTTTTTTAACAGCCATATAGCTGACAAAGGTGAATTTTCAGGCAATCAAGTAAAACAGTTGAACATCTTATGATATACTAAATCTTAGTAACAACAACGAAGTCAGGTGAGGAGGCATGTATCAGGTAGACATGATTAAAGAGAGAACATCGGTATGTAGCTTAATCAAATATAAAACAAATATTACCTGTTTGGTAAGCATAAGGACAGGATGACCAGCCCTTTGTAAACGTTCAAACATGCTGCACTGGTACATATATTTACTCGCAATGTTAGAGATTACTGTTGCTGGAAGCTGCTTTGGATCCCCAACCTTGCAAAAGATGATAATTAATTATGGCCTTAATATTTGCAAACAATGAAAATTATTCAATGGTCCTTACCATGATACACTTGGTCCCCTTTGATTTTAACAGCTGTAGAGGAATTAGAGTGGCAGGCTCCAATGCCTGTAATAATAAAATGTGATAAGCAGATGAGAAGCAAGTGAGAATTTCATATAAATTTCAAGACATGAAACTAAGATATCAGAACTAAAAGAACATAAAAGTTGAGGAACAAAGAATAATACCTGAGCAGCTTCATCAATCACAACTGCATCGAACAAAGTATGTTCATTTGGGGATCCAAATTTATGGCTTGAAATAGACTCAGCGCAAACTGCATATAGATCTCCACCACAGCCACTTAATGTAGTTACCACAATTTCAGCTTCCTTTAGAATAGATTTCCTCAGTTTATGTTTAAGAGCTCTACTTTCTTCATTCAGTTTTTTCTCCCGCACCTGAGCAGCAGCAAGATCTGTATAGACTGCTTTTTTGTCCACGTATAATTTTCTCAACCTAGCTCCAATTTCTGCATCAGACATTTCCTTTACACTATCAACTTCAGGCGACACTCTTGAGCCAGATTTTCCCTCCCCCAAATTAGCACGCTTGGCTTCATAGAATTGGATACGGTCTACTAGCTTTTCAAGTTTAGAACGCAGAACTGTTGAAGAGTCTGCACTCGTGTCCTTGCCTGGTACACTAACATTCTTCCTCTCTTGAGCCATACGATTCTCAACCAGCGTGTCGATAAAATAAGGACGTGAATTTGGATGAACTGTTTTTGCATTACCAACCCTGACAAGATATGGCTTGTACATCAATCCATCACTACCATATAAACCTTCAGCGCATATTCTCGATACTAGTTCATCAACAGCAGCATTGGATTGTGCACAAATTAGCACCCTGCCCCTTGTGCTACACGTAGATTTACAATTCTTTTCTTCATCTCCATTTATTTGTCGGGCCACTGCTGCATCTTGCCAGGCCCTTGCAATTGCAGCAGACTGACTAATATGCGTCCTCAAAGCAATGCAAGAAGAAGTGTCAAAATTTTTACCATGATTTTCCCTTTTCTTATCATTTGTTCGGTGCAAAGCAAGCAAACCACTGACAATTGCTACAATAGTCCGAGTCTTCCCGGTACCTGATGAAAAAATTATTTAGCATATTTACCCAAAAATGCATGTTGCAAAAGCACAGCAAAATTTACTATCATCATAAAAGTCACCTGGAGGACCCTGTACAAGAGACAAATTAAAATTCAAGTTTAAATCTAGTGATCCAATGCAACAGTTGATTGCTTGAACTTGACTATCATTATATGATGCTTTCAAAATTTGCTGCAATGGTTGGGACAGCTGAGTAAGATATTTTTTCCTTGATTCACTAAGACCACCAGGACGATTGATAGGATTTAGGATTATAGGAAGCAGAGGTATATTCTTTATTGATGACAATGCCTGGAATTCTCGTAGTTGAGGTGTGATGCTCAAAAGACGACTGATGAACCACTTGCTTCGTACAAGAAGAAGCTTTTTAGCTCGATCTAGTCGAGAAACCCCACTTTGAAGATAAAACCTGATTACAAGGGTATTAGATCTTCTTTTATTGTCTTTCTCAAGTCTTTCCACCTGAAATGCAGATTTTTCTAATCAGAAGAGTACACCAAACTTGTAAACAAAAATTTTCGAGTGATTGCACAATGTATGAAATCGAAGATTCCACACACGACAAATCAATTCATGATGCTTACAGTACTCATTGCATGTTGATCCTAGTCTGAATCGGGTCATATGACTTTTTATTCAAGCAGTTTAAATGTGTTAATCATTAAACACCTAATAATGTCTTCACAAGTGAAAGAACTTCATATTCAACTTAGTATTATTCATGTAAAGAATAACGTAACTACACTAAATTCATTCAAATAAAAACTGAACTGACCCGGTATGGTTTTCTGAATACAAAAAATTACTTATTTCATTGATACTCTTTTTTAAAAGTTGAAGGCTTTTTAGTTGTTACTACCATCTCGTATAATATTGTATTCAATTTCACCCCTCAAATTATTTTTTATATTCTTTTTGTTAATTTATTTAGGTAAATTAGAATTTTATGCATTAACAAATACTCATACAGAAAACAAAAAATACTCCTACAAAAAAACTTAAATTCTTTAAAATATTACGGAGTATTTAACAATTGCTGATTAGAATCCCATTCATTCACAGATTCTCATAACCCCAATGTGATAACAAATAAACATTCACAAGTTTATGTATAATCATATCACAGCTATATATTTTATTAAATCTGAAAGATCTTAATCCTCGACAATTATAAGAAATCAAATATTATTTATTTATACAATTCCAAGTTCGCTTCCTCACAACTAATATTTCACATCTATACTGTTCATTAAATTTGAAGTGAACTCGAATTCGATTCATGACAGTTACAAAAAATAAAATTGCATAATATTTACCTACATAATTTCAAAATCGATTTGTAACAACTAATATCTGTATATTATGTATATATTCTTTCTTAAAAACTGACAAACTTTTTTAACAATACCTGATTATAGTACTATACTTGGTTCAAGTCTACACATTTATTTTTAGTTTTGAATTAATATTTATTTATTTACCCGTTCAAATATATTCTTTATTTATATTCATTTGAATTACTACAATTTTCGAAAGATAATCCTACTAAGATTTAACAACTTACAGAAATAATAAGATCGTTATACATATACATATGTATGTACAAATATGATAACATTAAAGCATGTTCACGTTCAAATAATTACCCATATGATCATATTTAATATTAAGATAGATCCGTAATAATAATGATCTAATAAAAACTGTATTTAATTAAAAAAAAATTGTCTAGTGTATAACTATCAATCAACTTATTTTAATTTGCAATACAAGTACTCATATGACCAGTGTATTTTACTGAAAATTTTTGTCTCGCCCTGCTAGTACATACATTAATGATTAAATAAATGTGTTTGGGTCTTAAAGGTAATCAGTTGAGTGGAATGTTTTCCCAAAGTCGGTTTTCACATCTTTTTTTTAGGGAATTTTCGCCAGCATTTTATATCACAAAGTTAAGTAGCTAACACATATCCTGGATCATATTTATAAACACAGCTATAGAAAAACAATAAACAGGGATAGTTACCAACAATAAATATGTCTTATTTGCAGGAATGTGAGCAGACTTGTAGCAAAAATAAAAACCAAGGCAGAAATTATGCTTAAGATTGAAAATATAATGTGAAACTTTAAGAAACATATTACAGATATAGTACCTTTCCAATTATGTGCACGTCGTGATAACCATTTTGTAACTGTTGTCTTGTCAGTAAAATGAGATCGTTTTCAACACAACTGTTTGATCCGGAGGAATCAATCTCATCACAAACACAGCGAACTATATGAAATTCATCAACTCTCTCAACTAACAACACAGATAAGCTTCCACAATGCATCTCAGAAAAAGACATGTCCGTAAAGGAACTTTGTAGTTGTGCTTTAAACTCTTCCAGTACCAATGGCTGGAATATGGAAACATATTCACCAGGAGATTTAAAACAAACAGGGACCTCCTTTAATATACAAGAATTATTACTATCCTCTTCATTTGGAGCTGCTAATCCCACACTTGCAAAATAATCAAGCTCTAGGATGGCTTTATACCAGTCATCAAGCTTTGGAGGCTTGAATCGATTTTGCCAACCATCTGACCTATGTATATACCCATGTCTATTTTCTACAGGTAAGTCTAATTGTATAATTTGTCGTTTCGCACCAACTCCATGTACTTTTGATGTAACTGCCTGTTGACGTCCGGCCAATCTTAGTGCTGATTCCAGTGGATCATTCTCATCATCACAAACCAACTCTCTAATAACTGTCCTAGCAGCTTTCCCAACCTTTTTGATGCCTTGTTGATCCACTGTGCGAGCTTCATTAGCTTTATGTGATGAGCTATTTATATTGGAATCAGATTGAGACGAAAAACAATCAATGATCTTTTTACTGATAATATTATCAGAATGATTCTTCAACTTCGATTTGTGATGAGAGATCAAAGAATCATTTTTGTTCAAGATGAGATTTGTCTCCCTATTTGTGCTTTCCGTAGATTTTGGTTTGATTAGAGATGATTGCCCTAGTATACATTTCTTTGCATCTGATGCCAGCTCCTGAGAAACAAAGTTGACAGAATTTGGAGGACCTTTATTATGAGAAACCTTGATCATTTCTGCTGAAGTAATGCTTTTGGGAACATTTTCATTGGCTAACATACTTTCCGGAGATATATCAGAAGTACCAATATCCGTTATACTACGATCCAATATAGACTGATTTGACAGAGATTCAATGTTAACATTAGAAATTTCTGTATCCAAATCATCATCAGAAACAACTATCACACTGTTTTCCTCCGTGTTAACTAATGTTTTCGAGCCCAGAATCGGTATTTCTGATTTCTCCAAAGAAAGTGATTGTACAAGTTGATTCGTGCACTTTTTAGACAAAAAGGCTTCGGAATATTGAGGTACCGACAGCATGCCTTCATTGACCAATGAAACAGAAAGACATAATACTTGCTCTATCAACTTCTCCATTGATATATTTTCTGCATCGCGAAGATATAACTATATAAGAATGTCTAATACAAAAAAAATTATACAAACAGTGCAATGAAAATTTTCTAAAATGTAAACAAATTTAAACCCACCAGAATTGATGAGTATATCAATAGCCTTGATCGCTGAAGAGGAGTTATCGCCGCAGGAACACTTCAATAAATCAAACAAAGAAATGAATGTCTGTTTCCAGTACCTAACTACAACAGCAAGTGTTGACTTCCCCCAGTCCACCAAATCAAGAAGCCACTTCAAATCAGTTTCATGCTTGACCAGTATTCCTAGATTTCCCAAACATCTGTCATGTGAAGGTTGAAGCCTTTCAAATATAATAGGTAATGTCTCAAGTAGGCGAATGCATGTCATCTGCAACAAATTATAATCAGAACATGTTTGGAAGTTTTACAAACTCTTACTAGACAACTGAACCCCTGAATTTTGCAATGTCTATTTTAGTACAGCAGCAGCAGAAGGATTCAAATAATCAAATCAAACAAAACTATATGAAGTCATTTATCCTGAATCCTGAAAATCTACCACTGGATTAGCTTACTCAAACGCCTTGACCCAAAAGGACTACCAAGACCATAGGTGTCATATTGACGATAAAACATGAGTGTTACTTGACCACGGGTGGAGATTGCATACTACAAAAGTATGATTCCACAAGGGTGTTCACATATGCTCAGTGCTCTTAGGTTTGCAACTCACAAATCGGTATGCTTTGACACCAGCCTTTAAAAATTGCTAAGTAATACCCACAACACTGGTTCAGGTGTGATCAAGTCCGATGGTTCACGAACCCATAAAAGTTACTTTATATTGGTTAAGCTAAGCTCAGAAGATAAACAGGAGATAGGAGCAAAACTTTATAATCATATGGACTACATCTTATACAAAAATTAATATCTGTTTGAAATGCACAAAGATTGTTTTAGCCTTCCTTCATCGAGAGATATGCGAAGGTTTGATAATATTTGCTTGTCTAAATTGGTTAAGCTACATTGTATTTGGATCACAGAGAAATGTTTATTTCTAAATTTATTTATTATTTGTCAAGCAAACTTGAGCATCCTTTAAGAAAGTCAGAAAGTTTTGGATTCATTTGGAACCCCATTCTTCCATATTTTCGATTTAACCTTCAGTCTAACCCAAAGAGTTTAATATAATTATTAATAATTAGAATATATTTTGCTTCCCAGACCAACATATCTTCAGGTTTCATTTTACCATATAGGTACACTGCACACACACATATGAAACCAATTAAAACTAATACGTGCCTGTTTTTAAATGGCAACATATCTCTTCTAAAAATAAAAATAAAAATAAAAATGGCAACATATCTATATATCCATACGTATATGGTATACATTCAGTCTTACATATTTCACCTAAAAAGTCAAACAAAAAATAATAGCAGCATACAGCTGCAATTGTAAGACAAATAACAAGAGTTAAATGCTGAAATAGGAAAAATCAAACTAGCAAAGGCCGGTAATACCTGGGACATCTTGAAATCTATGAACGCCTTTCCATCTGCCAAACACTTCAAAATAGAAGGCCATGCAACTGCAGATAGTAAACAACCAAACTTTTCCCACGATAATGAATCAACATCAAACAGATGCCCCTCAGAATTGTTAGCTATAGAATTAAAAACTGGCTGTGGCAAAAATCCACCGTCATTAGAAAACTTCAATGTACTTGCATTATCAGCTAAATTTCCAGGCAAGGTCTCATTACAGGTACTTCCTTCCTTAAGTACTTTGCAGAGTACAAAGAAGAAATTATGTAAAGTGTGGAATTTAGATACAACGCACTCCAGTTGAACCTGAAAAATGAAAAAATAAATAAAATGAGAAGGTTTACAATATTACAACAAATATTAATCAAGTTTCAAAGAGATTAATTTAATCATTCGAATCCAAACATCATCTTTTTTAATATAGCCAAAAAATTATTTCACATCCAGCCGCAAATAATGTCATATAAGTGCATATTGTAAGTTTAAATAAACTTTTAAACAGCTTTCAAGTTCCAAGTGATTAACTACAGACAAGGAAAAGAACATACCAGCTTTAGGGCATGCCTCAACCCTAGGTAAACAGCTAACAATGAAGATGAGAAGGAGCAAAGGAACTGCAAACCAGAACCAAGAGTACGCCTTTTCGAGACTTTTTCAAGGATACGCCTTGCAACTTGCCTAGAACTCTGCACAACCAAGAAGATATAACTTTTTGATTATTGTGAACATGTCGATAGTTACGTCTCTCATGTGCTTGTGTTTGAAAGAGAGTAAATTAAATCAATATTCTATCACTTTAAAGTCAAATGTATAAACTAGTTTGTGCGCGAACAATTTACATCTTCCGGTTCCACTAGCAAGAGTATTAAGCTTTCACCCATCCTTGGCTCCCACGCCCACTGACTCCAAAGTTTTTCATGATCCATTCGAACGATGTAATGCATACTTAACCTGTAATGTAAAGCAGTTCTGTCATAAGACGTGAATTGTCTTCTCTCGACTTGTTAAACCAGCATGAACTGTGTTGATCCTACAGAGTGGCAGGGCAGGAGTTTTACTTGTGGGGGGGGGGGAGGAATTTATCAAATGAACCAATATATAACAAGACCCAGTTGAATTACTCCCTCTAGTCCTTATAATAGGTCGTTTGACTTTTTTCACACAACTTAAGACTTCAAAAAAATAAAAAAAAATTACTATATGGTCAAAGCACCTTAAGTTGTGTGCAAAAAGTCAAACGACCTGTAAAAAGGACTAGAGGAGTAGTAACTTTGACCCCAGGGAATTTATCAAATGAACCAACATATAGCAAGACCTCATTGAATTACTCCCTCTGGTCCTTATAATAGGTCGTTTGACTTTTTGCACATACTTCAAAATCTTTTGATCATATAGTTAAAATTGTTATTTTAAAAAAATATTCCTGAATAAAAATATATATTTAATATTTAAATTCAAAAAATAATAAAATTTACTGTGTGGTCAAAGCACCTTAAGTTGTGTGCAAAAAGTCAAACGACCTATAAAAAGGACCAGACGGAGTAGTAACTTTGGCCCGGGGAATTTCATAGATTAATGGAGGTTACTAATTAATCAAAGTAACAAACACATTACATCTATTATGATTGGGACCTAAATATATTATTTGATCAAGCTTTTACTGTAGAATAATTCAAAGTTTTTAATTGTTTAAATATATTAATTATAGATGAATCATATTATATTACGAGGATATGTTAGCAAATGAGAAATTTTTTGAATCACAAATTAACATTGAATTAATTAACAATTTAGCAGACAAAAGAACAAAAAATAATAACAAATTATGATAGAAAATCTAGTAAATTTAAATAACATTGGTTTATATGTTAAATGTTTCACTAAAGGATCAAGACATTGCGAAATAACTATGTAACGTGAATAATATACAAAAATAATTATTTCCATAAACAATTTAAAAATAGATAAATAAGATATCAATTTAAGGACAAGATATCAAATGAAGATTATCATATTACATTAATTTAATAATTTTAAAAAATAGAACTATTAAGTAATAACCAACAATAATAGAAACTTATATTAAAAACAATCTGGTATAAACTTATAATCTACTCCCTCCGTCCCAATTTATCTGTCATGTTTGACTTTTTATGGTCAAATTGACCAAACTTTGACTGATAATTAAAAATTATTAGTTTACATTTTTAAAATTTGAAAATTGCATTTTATAAGTTAATTACATATACT
Source organism: Oenanthe sinensis (assembly GCA_028671895.1). NCBI lineage: Eukaryota > Viridiplantae > Streptophyta > Magnoliopsida > Apiales > Apiaceae > Oenanthe > Oenanthe sinensis. The sequence goes on along the minus strand of CM053795.1, from coordinate 5,299,920 downwards.
TTTCAATTATATAATATATATTATTTTCAGTCAATTTGACCGCAAAAAGTCAAACTGGACAGATAATTTGGGACAGAGGGAGTAGTATTTATAAAAAAAGTAGAACATAATAAAATAAAACCATGTAAAGGTGGAAAAAAGTGGCAATTAAGAAGTTAAATTTATAATGAAGTAAGAAAGAGATTTAAAAATTAATAAATTATTGGAGGATTTAACCTGCCTAAAAGTTTTGAACAAAACACAAAATCCCAAAATTACAATAATAATTTAATGTGCATTCGAACTATCATCAGATTCATGATATACACGCTAACTATATATATTCATTGACTATGTAAATTGCAGGGAGTATGGATACACCTTTTCAAGTATAAAAATGACTTATGCAGCAACAGTGTGTATGCATGTAGATATAATGGCGCTAACCTCTTAAATGATCTGACGAAATCAATACACAGTGTTGAGACTTTGGCCGAATTCTTTGAATCTTTCTCATCTCCGCCATCGTCTGAACTGCATGGAACCTTCCACCCAAAGAGATAAGAAATTTCTGAAGCATGTGTTGTCAACCAGTGTTTAACTGGCACAGCCATTTCGGCATTACTAGGAGGTTCCACCATAGAAAGACGAGATAAAGCCCAAAACACTGCCTTAGAGAAGGATACAGGAAGCACTGAGGGATCAGTGTCAACTAATACATCAACCCATAGTATTGGAATGCACATCCAGTTCTCAGAATCCAGTGTTGCAATTTTACCCTGTGCATTGAACTCATTCCAGCAACTAGTATCTTTACCTAGATCTAGAGCAAAGGGAAGCCCTTGATCTTCATCTTCATCATTGGACTCAAATGACATGCTTCTATTACTAACTGGAGGTCTTTGGCTAGTCAGCATTGCAGCTACTAATGCTGCAGCATCGGACACTATGATAGTTTGAATAAGATCATATGCAGGTTGCTGAAGAGAACTATGAAGTGATGAGTCTTTGAGAGTAGATACAAGAGACGGACCCCTGTCCAACATTAAAGTTCATCTGATGCCATCGCAAACTTGTGCACTTCAACATGATACATATTTCAATATGTGTAGTTCTACAATTAATAATTTCCTTATTTCTGCTCACAAAAGCCTATTTGTAATCATAGTATATTTTTAATATAAATTGGCACTGCACATATGACGCAGGAGAATAAAAAGGCAAATTCCATCTAGAATTCAATAAAATAATGAAATATACATTTCCACTCAAATAAGAAAAAGTAGTTAATAACAATTTTGGATTTACTGCCATTTGCTACATTGCCCATTTATCAATGGAACCAAGTGCTGTTTTTTTGTGCATGTGTTTACTTTCCAGTTATAATCCTTGCAAACTAGAATGCATAGGAAAGAGAACTGAAAGCAAGGCCTTTCAGCCTCCTAGTCTAAAATCAACAGGAACCAGAAACTGCAAATATGAGAAAGAGTTTGGTGACATATAGTTCAAACTAGTAGTCCAATAGGCACCAGATAATATACCTTTATGCAAAATATATAGTTCAAACTAGTAGTCCAACAGGCACCAGGTAATATACTTTTACGCAAAATAAATAAATTTTATTATGTGATACATTCTGCTAATGCCCTCCACAGTCCACACAATAACAAAATATAGTCATATACGTACCACATATGTGCACATTCAAAAGGAGGGCAAGGTGGATTCATTTGGTAACCTCGATGGACAATGCGAAGAGCTATCTGCAACAATCTTACATTAACTAGCAGAAACACAGTTGAATGTTGTAAATGCCTAATAATTTGAAATTTTTTATGTTTGATTTGCCATTCATTCAGCCAATACCTACCTGACAAGCCTTTTTCCTCATTAACTTGCTGAAGTTACTGCTGACAGTCACTTGGTGTAGCAGAAAAAAAAGACATTTTCTCCGTTGTTTTTCATGTTCTCCATCTTGCAAAGCTTCAAGGGACTGAAAAAGATGGGAATCGGTCAACAACACTGGTTACATAATATTTACGTTCATATAAAATCTTAGAAGAGAAAACGGAGAAGAGCATAGATGAGTGGAGGATTTGAACTATAATCACAATGCCAGAATGAAGCACTTGCCTGCAAAAAAGGCTGGAAAAGATCAAAAATATCTTTGTGGATTTTCTCGTTTCGAGTGTGAAAACACTGACTCAAGAGTGTGTTATGGATTACACTTGGAGACAATATTGCCGTAAACCAAAGCTTACATCCTTAGAAAATTTAAAAAAAAGACTCAATTACTTAATATTAACCATCGCAAAAGGGAAAAGTAGACTAAACAATGAAGCAAGGGAAGTATACCAAGCATTCCAAAGAGGTTTCTCAGGCAATTTACTGCATATGAAAATTCCAACGAATCATCACTTATATGGTTGAGTACTATGCTCAGAAAACCAGGGTAGTGCTCCAAGATTCCCTCTTCGAATGCTGGAGGTTCTAAAAGCCCGAGCCTTAAACATCAGATGGAGCATCACATTAGTATCAGCATAAATTGGTTGATTATATGTGCATAATACAACTTAGACAAAATGTTTCCTACAAGGACTTGATTCCATGCCATATGGTTGTTCGCTCTAGCTGCACCCTTGGCCTATCACTCTTGGTAGTTGATGAAACAACTTCTGTTTCCAAGAAGCCTATGTACCGCTTCAGTAAAGGGTGTAAACCTTCTAATTCTGATGCTTCCCTACATAGAAGAATAAAAAATTATAACAATGGGTCCATGGCGCTTATTTTTGTAGCCGTTGCAGGTAATTTTGAAAGCCAAAACTAATCTGGAAAGCCCTTATAATTGCATGGTCGCATTGACATACAAAAATACCTCAACTTTCCTGCATGCACAGCTAGACGGAATCCAATGGATCTTGCTCTTCTACATTTCAGGAAAAGTAGTGCATAAATTCCCTGAGACATGAGAGCAAATACATGAGGAACACCAAAGTGCAAAATTCTTTATGAGGCCTAGACATAATGGGAGGTGAGCACCTGCTCCAAGTGATTCACATTACTGCTATTTAAAAATTCCAGATCCACGTTATATATAAATACACACAGACACTATTATGAAAGCCAAAACATTAAAAGTTTTGGTCCGTTAATTGGTTACTTGGTCGGAACTTGGACCACGGGCCTGAACTATATACATATCAGTATTAAATAAAATTTCACTTATTATAGCTAACTTTTACGAGCTCAAACCATATATATATATTAAATAAAATTCTACTTATTATACCAAACTTATAACTATTATCAAACTAACTCTTCTAATTAATTCATTATCACCCGCATCTTTAACAGATTTACATAATACAAGAAAAAATATCATACGTATTAACATAAATTCTCAACCCTGCCAAAATTAAATATAAAAAATCCATATCATATACCAATGAAAAAATATATATTTTTTGGGCAAGGTCAATTACAAGATTTAAATACTCAGGCACACATTTCCCTCCACTTAGGATTAAACCCTCGACCTTTGGTTACCAAGGAAAATAAAAATCAGCTAGACTAAAGGTAAGATAAAATAGGCCTTTTTTCTTTGAAAGTGAATAAGAATCCATACCGGATATCGCTGATGTCGTGCTAAAGTCAACTCGTGAGAATTGTCAATTGCTTCAATAAATATTTGAAACTCGGCAACCAATGATTGATCATCCAACAAGATGGGATACATCAAGATCTGAAGCACAGTGGGAGATGTTAAGAAGATCCGCAACAATATTTGGTATTTGAGATCAAACAATAAAACATGCAATATCACAAATCAAACAGGTATTTGTTTCCACGTATATAAATGAAGTACCCTAAGGGCAGCCACAAGCAACCGTCCATGATACCACAACATTAGAGGGCTTAATCATGCAACACAATACAATGGTGCATGATAGCTTAAGTTATCTCAGTTAAATGAGAGAACATTATTAGCAGCAAAAAAATTGAAGAGCAAGATAATTCCACAAGAACTAATAAAAAACAATATGTGTGTGTGTTGCTTCCGAGGCAACCAATATAATAGCACAACTAATCTTATTAATTGAGTACATAAAGAAGGAAACAATTAGTACACAAATGCAAACTTAAAGTCTAGACTGTCATTATAGTATCAAAAGAATAATGTATTGCAGAGAAAATAGTAAGACAAGTACTTACGCCTGTAACTCAGAGTATTCTAAAGAAAATCACTATGAAACCACAAAAAATTGGTTTCATGCAAAGGTCAAAGATTCATGTACTTCTATTATATTGGTTTTAGTTCATTTACGCAAAAACATTAGATAGCCTTCTTCCATAAGTGCTTCTCTCGCTTACACTTGTAGGCTTTTTTGCTAAAACTTTTCTTTCACCGGTATCAAGCATCGTTTTGTTAGTAAGAGCACTTCACCTGCTAAACTATCTTGAGATTCTACCAAACAGGCTAATTGACTGTGCTAGGTAAAGTAGAGAGTATATTATTATCTAATCAAACATATGATGCCGATGTATAGTTTGAAACTACATTACGTAAATTCAGTAACTAATTGACGAATTAAATTAGTACCTACAGCTAAAACATCAATAAATTATGACTTCATATTAACAAGTATTACTAAGTAGCATAGAAAGAAAAGAAACGGATATGACCATTCAGTATTTTAAAGCAAAAATGAAGTTTGCATAAGATATTTATCATCAAACTTACCTCAAACATGATGCTAACAACTTCAGCATTGACACAAGCTGGATCATACTCACCCCGTGCAATTTTAGCATTAATTTCTTTCAAGTGTTGAGTCACCCTTTCTTCATCAAGTGTTTGCAAGACAGAAACAAGTGGGCCAACTGAAATGGAGTCATACTCCATACTATAACTTTCTTGGGCTTGATGATGCTGGCAAATACACTGTGTGCAGTGACTTAATTCCTCAGAAATCCTTTTCCACAAAATCTTGAGAGGAGAATCATGATGTCTATCTTCAAAAAAATTATAAAATGTTTCCAGAAGTGGTCCCATTAAATCCCGAGAGCCACACCAGATGTGATTTTCTTTTGGCAAATGAATCAAAAAGGTAAATGCATCTGCAAACCTGAATAACAGGCTATGTATTATACACATGGAACAAAAAAAAAGGACAAAAGACTAGGGATGCCAATGTGCGGCACCACTCGGGCATTGACTCGATTATGGACACGTTTACTAGACAAAACCCGAAATGACACTGCATGACTCAATTAATCTGAATATAACCTGGAATAACTTGTTTATTAACATCTTATTCCTTCTAAGTTTACCTATTCATTTTTATCAACTTTTGGTCATTTTAGAAAAACACAAAGGAACCACACGAACACATCATAAAACTCAAAATTACCACCCCTACAAAAGCCCTGGGATGTATACCATATCAATATACTGATTTGTCATTTTCAGTAAAACTTAATATATAGAGCAATTTGTCTTCTAGTAATCACTTTATAAAATTATCTAGTGGTGTGGGAGTCAAGTAATGAATCGATTTATAAATACTTAATTCGTTAAGTTTTAAAACGATACTAAATTGACCAGATTACAATAATCCTAAACCCGAAATTAACACCCCTAAACTCGAAGACCTAGAGCACATTCACAGTCCGCAATACAACAATTTATCACATTCAGCATAACATACACTATATTGCAATTAACCGTGTAGTAATCACTGTATTCAAATACATAATGTTGTGGAAGTGTACTAATGAATTAATTTAAAATAGTGAAAAACAAGAAATTAAAAAAATAAAATAAAATAATGTGAAATAGAGAAAATAAACATCACCAGCTCTCTTTAAGTTGGCGGAGACGACGATGTTTGTTAGAAGATATGGGCGTATCATCGTCATCGTTTTCGTCTTCCTCTTCAATGCCTCTCCATCTATGTAACAGCTCTTTTCTTGTATCAACCATCTTTTTTCTCTCAATTAGTTATTAGAGTGTATAGGTTGTGTGTGTGTGTGTGTGTGTATCTATTAGGGCGGGATTGGCAAAAAGCAGGGGGGTGAGGGGAGATGCGAGTAGAATCTGTAGAGTTGGCAGCGTCGGAAAGAAAGAGGGAATGGTTGTTTACATAGAGCGCCAAAACACCTGTTGTCCTCGGAAACAATATTAACACGAAAATTATATTAGAAAATCGAAAATGAAAAGGACCTACCTCGGGTAGTATTAATTTCGGGTCATACAATATTTTATTGAGAACTAATAATAACGCTTATTGCACGCTCTGCTTTAATTTGTATTTTTATTATATATACATTTTTTATTGTTTATTTTTAAAATTTTATATTTTTAGTTATTTTTATATTGAATTAATGAAAATCTCAACTATTTTTTAATAAATTAAAAAAAATAAGTTAAAATTTGTGATAGAGTTTATACTTGAAAATTTAATAAATAATATAAATTTGAACGGAAAATATGAAATTTTCGATGATCCAACGTATCTTAAATCTCACACAAGGACTTGTAGAATACTCGTATATTTAGAGAAATTTAAATATTCGTAAATCATCATGTTAATTTTATATTTTACAAAAAAATAATTCTAATTTAAATTGTCATATTTAATAAAAAAACTTAGTTAAAATAAATATGAATACTCGTCACATGTGAAAATGTGATATTAATAATAAATATTATATAAGAAATTTGATATATATATATATGTGTGTGTGTGTGTATATGAAAGATAATAAGAATTAATAATGATTAAATGTTAAAATAAAAATTTAAAATGTGGTAATAAAATGATGTAATTTATAAAATTGATTTTTAAAATAAAATTAAAAGATTAGTAAGAAATTAACATTGTGCTCCCAAGTTTTTTTGACTAATTTGACTTATAGCCTTACAAATGATCATTTGTTTTAAGAAATTCTCGGGGTGAGCCAGAATCGAACCTAGAACGTAGGACAACAGAGGAAAAACCCTCAAGCACTTGAACTATCTAATCGTGCTATGTGCTTCCAAGTTTTTTGTTGGAGAAAAAAAATGGAAGAGAAGAAAAGGGAAGAGAAGAGAAATGAATAAAAAATTATTTAACATGCTCTTGAGCATTTTTAGAAGATAAGCGAAAATTTTGAAAAAAAATATGAAATGAACTTTTTAAAATACGTGCGAGAGCTAATTTCCCGATCATCCCATTTTTTGGAAGAAAGTTTTATAGAGTTTTTTTTTTAAATTTTCTCTCAATCTTTTTTTTCTCCACCTAAGAAATTCAGGAGCGCAAATTTTCTTCTCTCCTAATTCTAACTCCCGATCACAACCTAAGAATGGTAGTTTGATGGTTGATTCTAATAATAAATATATAATTTTAATTTTAATTAATAAATAATATTATTTTGTGATTTTTTTATCAAATAAAAGTATATTAATAATTTGACGATTATTTTATTAGGTCATTTTCTCTTTTTATATATTCTCATTTAATACATAGTACTCCGTAATATATAGATAAAAATTCATAAATTTTATAAAATTGTAATTCCAAATTAAATTTTACATGTAAATGAAATAAAGTTGACTGATTTAATAAAAAATCATAAATTTGTAAGAGATTTAAAAAAAACATAAATATAAATTAATTTACATTTCATAAAACAAATCATTCTAAAAATTTGATATTGTATGTGTCTATGAGAGATAAATGGACGGTAATAAAAAAGAAGTTAACTTTATATAGCTGTTAAATTTATATTTTTTATTTTTTTTCATGCGAAGACAATGATTTGGTTAATAGATTACTCAAAATACATATATTCCAAACAAATAGGGATTTTATGGATTTTTTTATTCATGAACTTTTATCATTAATTGGAAATATATATTTAACCAATTTAATGGATCGTAACCTAAATTATGATTATCATCAAAAAAAGAAATTCACCATAGATAATACATCCTTCGTATTAAAAAAAACAATACCTTTAAATAATAAATTACATAAACGCAACACGTACATGTACATCAAAATGCTCCTTTCATTCATATTTCCTATTTATTTTCCATGCAAGTGAATCTAAAGAATAACAAAAAAAACAATTAAGTCGATGAAAGTAACATAATCATAAAATTAAATATAATATAAAACTATAGTATAAAATTCTTAATTTATGATAAAAAAATCAACTAACATGACATAACATATGGTCATAAACAACATATGATTATATGGTCAAACTATAAAAATGGCATTGACACACAAAAGTCATAACATATGATATTAAAATTGTTTAAAATTTTAGATTTGTAGGATATGAAACATATTTGAAATATAAAAAAAACAGATAATTAAAAGTGTTAAATTTTTTAAAAATTTAAATATAACGACTTTGATGTAAAGATATGTTTCATGTATAATTAGTTATGATTTAAAATAAAATATTGATATATATTTGGAACAAATTCGAAAATAATATTTAGTTCAGCGAAGGAAAAAAAGAATATAAATCAAGGGAGAGCGAAGGGGAGAGAGCGCAAGCGAGCTAATGTTTTAAAATTTTAAAATTTTAATAATATAACACAGATAGTCAAATTTTGTAATTATCGTAATACACCCATGACAAAAAACAGAAACAATTGCAATAAGATGATAATAGCAGTGATAAAGTAGTAAAAAGGACCGACAGTATAGGTCAGTAAGAAAACGGATCTGACGCGACCCGACCCGACCCAGCGAAACGCTATAAAATAACTCACGAGGCCCCCAACCCCAATCACAATTCACAAATAAAAAACAAGGCTGATTAGTTACACATCGTGAGAAGATTTGTCGGGTCCTCAAATAACCACCACCTCATCCTCACTTACTTGCAGCATATGCATACATAATCGAGTGAACATCGCATCATATCACATCCACACACATAAAATATACTCACATCTAGTTTCTGATCAGATTGCAGATTCGAGATCCGAAGCTTTTGACCTGATCTGATCAATCAATATTCATATATTGAATCTGAGAAGATGCCTTCAGTTTATGGAAATCGATTAACTACTTTCGAAGATTCTGAAAAGGAGAGCGAGTATGGTTACGTCCGTAAGGTAATCATCGATTGTTGCATCGTTTGGTTTTTAACTCTCTAATTATAATTATAGATCTCTGTTTTTTATTCATCTTATTTGTTTAATTGACAACCTCTTCGATTTGTTATAAGAATTATACTACATTTTATCTCTAGATTCTCTCTCTCTCTCTCTATATATATAGAGAGAGTTATGTATATTATGTCATGACTTGAGAGTTTTCGAGAATCTGTCAAGAACTGAAGTAATTTTGTTTTTAGTTTCTAATCTCGATCTGTCAAGTTTGTAATTCTGCAACATATATATATATATATATATATATATTTGAATTGCGACATTGATCAGCAAGGAATAAGTTTTGGATCTGACGAACTTATAGTCTTGAATTTCCATGCAGTACATTCAATAATGACTTTTACTGGTTTTTGAATTTTCTGGTACATGTCTGGAATACTTGCTATTTTTACGAACATCACAACGAATCAGGATATAGAGTGCTACATACATTTGTATACATATGCCAGTTTTTGACATTTGGAAAACAAATTGTTTTGTTTACTGTCCTGGTTCATGTAAGTTTAGGTGATGTTTATATTATACTGGTTGCAGGTATCGGGACCAGTTGTTGTTGCTGATGGAATGGGAGGGGCTGCTATGTATGAACTGGTTCGTGTTGGACATGACAACCTTATTGGAGAAATTATTCGACTGGAAGGAGATTCTGCTACAATCCAAGGTACTATATAACAAGTTTACTACAACTAGTTTATGCTACCCAATATTACATGCCTGTTTGTGATAACACAATATCATGAGGGGCGTACCAGTTCATAGTACCAAATTCTACGCAGGTTGCGTTGATTGAATAATTCTGTATTTTCTATGCTTCATTTGCTTGTTTAAATTTGTAAGTCAAATTATTATATGGCTGATTTTCAATTACCCATTTGCTTGTGTTCTTTTAATGTCTATCCTAGCTTAGTTACCATAGCCACACTATGCAAATTCAGGTTAATGATAAACTTTGCCTCCATTTTGTTTCAGTTTATGAAGAGACAGCTGGGTTGATGGTGAATGATCCTGTCCTCAGGACACGCAAGGTATATTGGTTACATGTCCTTTTATGTGTATTTTGAGCCTATATACAGTGTGTAATGTGCCTTGAGCACAGAAGATATTAACTTACTATTTTGCAGCCCCTATCGGTGGAGTTGGGTCCTGGAATACTGGGAAATATATTTGATGGTATTCAGGTGTGTTAGATTTTAGTCCGTAACTCATAAAAATGTTAACTTAATTTATTTGTTTGTCTTCCATTACAAGCGCTGCTTGCTTAGTTACTAAAAAAAATCCTAGCTTAGATTAACATTTTTAGTAGTAACTTTTTTTCTTTGCATAATTATACAATGCAGAGACCTTTGAAGACCATTGCCAAGTTGTCAGGTGATGTCTATATTCCTCGTGGTGTCTCGGTTCCAGCCCTTGACAAAGACATACTATGGGAATTTCAGCCTAAAAAAATAGGTAACTATTAGATATTTTTGTTTTGCTTATCCAGAGTTAGCGTACAAATATAGTAGTTAGTAACATATGATATTTATTCGGGCCTGCACTGCTGCTTTTGGCCCAAAATTTAGTGAATTAAAAATTTAAATATCTATAATCCTTTGTGGCAGGTGAAGGGGACCTTCTTACAGGTGGAGATTTATATGCTGTAAGTTAATCAGCACCATATTTTATATTGAAGTATTTTAGTTTTTCGAATATGGTTACTTATGCTATTTAATTTTTAACCGAATGCAGACAGTCTTCGAGAATAGTTTAATGCAACATCATGTTGCTCTGCCTCCTGATGCCATGGGAAAGATAACTTATGTTGCACCTGCTGGTCAATACTCATTAAAGGTTTGAACTTAAATCTTACAGAATTCATAATTTTGACGCATCTAGTCTAAATTTTATGTGCCAGCATACCGATTGTAACTTGCAAATGAAATTAGTGATGACTGTTTTAGGATTAAGACGAGGATGTATTAAAACCACAAACAAATGCCTTTTACAATTATAAAGATAAAACTTGTGACATGCATGTAAATGTCTCCAATGTTAAGAACAAAATGTCTTAGAATAAAATTGAGCTGCCTTTAAAGTGTACATATAACAATTGATAGATGAAAGTCGATTCTTGATTGTGATGAGAGAGTATTAAAACAACAAATATACATAGTTAATGTACAAGGAAGCGTGTTTTTAATTTGTTTCCTATGCTTATTCAGGATACAGTTTTGGAGCTTGAGTTTCAAGGCGTCAAGAAACAATTCACTATGCTTCAGGTTTGTTGTGCTCTTTAAGATATATAATAAATACATAAATATCTGGTATAAGGAGAGAATTTAATCTTTCCAATTCCATTCTGTACTTACCTGCAGACTTGGCCTGTACGAACACCCAGGCCTGTTGCATCAAAGCTTGCTGCTGATACTCCTCTTCTCACGGGGCAGGTAACTAAGATTTTTCTTTCATACTTATTCAATGGGTTTTTATTTGGTGCTCTAATGTGTTTTAATATTTCAGCGCGTTCTTGATGCCCTTTTCCCCTCTGTGCTTGGGGGAACCTGTGCAATTCCTGGTGCATTTGGTTGTGGAAAAACAGTCATTAGTCAAGCTCTTTCCAAGGTGATCTTTGTCAACCCCCCTTGGCATATGTAGAATGCCGAGAATTAGGATTTTCTAATGAGATTAGTTATCTGTATGCAGTATTCCAATTCCGACACTGTAGTTTATGTTGGTTGTGGGGAAAGAGGAAATGAAATGGCAGAGGTAATATTAATTTACTTAATGCTCTTGCTTATATAAATTCTAATTTTTTTTTCCACGAACCGTTTGATTTAACATGCTCAGAATACAGGTCCTTATGGATTTCCCTCAATTGACCATGACTCTACCTGATGGCCGTGAAGAGTCTGTCATGAAACGTACTACACTTGTGGCCAACACTTCAAACATGCCCGTGGCTGCTCGTGAGGCTTCTATTTATACAGGTAACATGCTTACTTCTCGGTAATCTTTAATGTTTTAGATCCAGTGGTATATTTATATTTCAGGACCAATAATTTTAAACTTGAAGTTCTTATTAATTGACTCCTTAATTTTTAAATTCAGCTATTTGTTATATGCTGTTGCCTTCTCTCTTTTATCTCAGACATTTCTTTGCCTTTTTCATTTTCCTCCCCCTCATCTCCTTTATTGATTCATACTAACTTGTCTCTTTTGTTTTTTTAAACGTAAGAAACTTGCTATTTTTCTTTTATTAGTAATCGATACCACTCATTGTTGTTAGACTTTTTCTGAAGGAAATATGTATTAAGGCCAAAGAGAGAAAGCCATTTTGTCCTAAAATCTGTTGAAACTTAAAACTTGCTAGGTTCACCTTTTAGCCTACAAAATATTCTGACCTCCTTGCCTAATCAGAGATTTCGGGATCTGCAAAAAGATGTCTTAGACATGTTTTACCTCAGAGAAAATTAGATATATTGCTGCATAGGCTGCAATTATGTGATTAAGCACTATTTTATTCATGAAGCCTGCCTAAAGCAGCTTTCACTTTTGGATTATTTGGATTATAGACTTACAGTATTGAGCTATCAAAATGATGCCACTTCACTATTTTACAGCTAGAATTTCTTTGCAAGTGTTACTGATCAAGAAAGTAGAACAAGTATCTTTTCTTTGATGTATAGAAATCTTCCTTAGAAACTTTCTCTACTGGGTGAAGTAAATAATTTAAATAAGATATTCAGCTGATTATGAGATTTTGGTGGTTGGACTGAGATCTAACATTCTGAATTATGAAAATAACTATTTCAGGAATCACTATAGCTGAATACTTCAGAGACATGGGCTACAACGTTAGTATGATGGCAGATTCAACATCCCGTTGGGCAGAAGCTTTGCGAGAAATTTCAGGAAGACTGGTAATTACATAATCAAATTTGTGAATGGAAATTAAATGTAGATTGTTTCAGGAAAGATATAACAATTTTGTCTTTACTTCTGATCTTTAGCAGGATGCATTATATAAGCTATCTAAAGTTTAAGTAGTCATTTTTTCCCAGCAGAATCACTGTTTTTTGAATAATAATAATTTTGTGCTTTATATAGGCAATAGACATGAAATTTCTAATTTGAAGCTGTTATCTGATCCTGACATGCTAAAGTAAAACGATATTGTAGAATTCAAGCATCAAATTTTGGCCACAGATTTTATGATTTGGTTGTGTCTGAAATTTTATTTAACTAGCACAACATAAAACAACAGTAAAATATGTTATTTCCCTATAATTCAATAGAACACATAAACATGATTCATACATCATTTCATTGCTACGTATCAGTATTCTTGCTTCAGATTATCATACATCATTGCTACGTATTATTTTGATGTCTTACTTTAACAGATTCAAGAGATTTCCCAGGTCTCGGTTTCATTCTTGGTTTTATAAGAGTTTACATCAAAATTCAATAGAATGCATAAACATGATTCACAATTTGTGCATTATTAAGATTCTAGTATTATGGTAAATTTGTATCTACATACTAAAAAAGCAATACTGGAATGCAACCTTTGGGTTATTAAGTATGAACTCATCATATCAATCCTAATATTGCATTCTATGTATCCATTTAAGAATTGACTTTCCAGTGTTCTCGTTTGTCATTTCTGTTGTATACCTTAGACATATGAAGTATTTCATTGTTTTTATAAGAAGTTTAGTTTATACATTTCTCCAATGGCATGGATGTGTCTAATGTTTCTCTTTCACCTCCAGGCAGAAATGCCTGCTGACAGTGGGTATCCTGCTTACTTGGCGGCTCGTTTGGCCTCCTTCTATGAGCGTGCTGGCAAGGTGAAGTGCCTTGGTGGACCTGAACGTAATGGCAGTGTTACCATTGTTGGTGCTGTTTCACCTCCAGGAGGGGACTTTTCCGACCCTGTTACATCTGCTACACTCAGCATCGTTCAGGTATGAATGAAGTTGCTAAGTCACTCTTTTGCATCAATATTTACCCGGAGAAGGCATATTGATTGATATACAAATAACATTACATCTGTGTGGTCTATCTACCTATTATCTTTTAGTATTCTGTGTCTACTTGGTGGTTTTTATAATAAACTGGATCGGGAGATCTAATTTCATGTTGTGCCGCACCTTATATTTGTTATCTTAGTTTATGTTTGACTTAAATTTCATCTGAAGGTATTCTGGGGTTTAGACAAAAAGCTGGCCCAGAGGAAACATTTTCCTTCTGTAAACTGGCTCATCTCCTATTCAAAGTATTCAACAGTAAGTTTTCATTTTTTAACTACACTCGGGACATATAATAATGTTGTTGCCTTATAAATCTGCTGGAGCAAAAATTTTCGTTTTAATTGGGAAATTTATATTTCTTCTGTTTATGCAGGCACTGGAGTCCTTTTATGAGAAATTTGATTCAGATTTTATTGACATCAGAACAAAAGCTCGTGAGGTTTTGCAGAGGGAAGATGATCTGAATGAAATCGTTCAGGTAAGCTATGAACATGATACAAAGTTTTTCTCGGGATAGAAAGTGCAGCCTTAACTCTCAACTGATTGGAATATTCATTATGATTAGTTGAGTTTCAAAAGCTCGATGTGCTGCATGAATTTATTCTCACAACATGCAGTAGTCATTCCCTCTGTCCAGGATATAGTATATTTGTAGAATGGAAAAATAGAAGAATTACATACCGACAAATGTATGTATTCCTGCGCAAAATGAACTAAACCAAACTGTTTCTAGTACTGCTTGTTATTGCTACCCTCGGGAGTTAATAATATATTGTAAGCTCCTGGTAGTTTTGGCAGGTCTGTAGTGATTCCTGCCCACCGGACTGGTGTCAATAATGTCATCTGTTTGTAAGATTTTGAATCCAACACAAAAGAGATTGTCTCATAATACTGACAATAGTCCAGTCCAATCTATTTATTGACAATAGAAATTATGATAGAGCAGATGCAGAACAAAAGATGAAACATTATGAGGAAGCTATTACCACTTTGGGGTTCTATGAAAAATGGTTGGAATCAGAGTGGGGCTACTTCGGTAAACATTTTGAAAAACTAAAATCATCTTTACAAATCCCTCAAAACTTGAAAGGACTTAATTCGTTCTGCTGTCTCTTTTTAACGTTAGAAGTGCAAGCCCTTTATATTGCCCAGGTATTTGAGGTACACTGGCAGATATGTACAATCAGTCAAGACTCAAGAGATCAGTTTAGTACTTTAGTTCCTAACATTATATTTGATAAACTGCTGAGGAATCAGAAAACTTGGGTTGGTTGATGTGTAGGTCCACATTGGTTTGGCCGGAACCAGGTCCAGTCAGTTGATGGACACCCTAATTACAAGTTATATGCTAGAGTTTTCCGTATCTACTGAGGAACATGCTAGTGTTGATTAAAGTCATAACATGCCATTTTTTGCAAAATAGGTTTATTTTTGTTTCACCAATAGTATCTGACCATATTTTTTTGCACATTTCTTTCACTGCAGCTGGTTGGAAAGGATGCTTTAGCAGAAACAGATAAAATTACCTTAGAGACTGCAAAGCTTTTAAGGGAGGACTATCTTGCTCAGAATGCATTTACTCCGTAAGTCAATTTCTGGTGCCCTGTTGGTGTTGGTTATATCTTTTGACCTAATGTGTCTGCATTCCTTTGTGGTGACAGATATGATAAATTTTGTCCTTTTTACAAGTCTGTTTGGATGATGCGCAATATTATCCATTTCTATAATCTGGCCAATCAGGTAGAATGTCTCTCTATGCACAAGCTTCTCTGTTTGAATCCTAATAAATCTACCTGCTATTTGATGTCTTGCTGTTTGTGAGTCTTGTTGGTCTTAAATATTAAATTTCTGTTCACCAGGGAACACAAGTAATAGAAGTTATAGCAAAGTCTTTTCTGTTAAGACCATGTTCTATCTATTGCAGTATAAATAAACAATTAAACACAAACTTCTAAAGCTTGATATTATGGGCCCTGTCTGATAGGCCATAACATATTTGCAACAAGGAGACGTAAATATTTTGTTTTAGGAATGCACATGTTATATAATATTTCACAAAAATAAAACTCTGCATGTGACAGAATAGTCCCATCTGACTATTTTTCTTTCATTCAGGGTGCTCAACTTTTGATGTGCTTAATCAAAGTCATGAAAGTAACAGATTTTGTGATTATTAGTTTTTTATGCATACTGCGGTTATACAATTACTGTGTGGACTAAAATCATACAAATTATGTATCAATTTTTTAAATTTCTTATATTTTACTTTTGTGAACTTTTTTATTTCATTATCACCTCCGTTTTCAGTTTGTCAGACAATAGTGTAAGTATTTAGGCATCTCATCATCTATCATTATCGCCTCCTCTTCAGTTTGTCAATTACTCGGGTGCGAGTATTTCATCATAAATTTTTAAGTGTCAATCAAGCACTGGAAAATATATACCCTAGTATTTTTTAGAGTGAACCACTTATATCTCTAGAAAAAAAAAATTCCCTGTATTTATGGTTCCATTTCATTATCATGCAACTAGTTTTATACAACTCAATTGTTGGGTATGGTTTTATTTTATTTCTATGATCTGTCGTATTGATCTAGTTCTTCTCAATGTTCTACAAGATGAAATTTGATTGGAACTTAAAATTTCATGGGATATAAAAAATGTAAAGTTTTCCATGGAAAAGAGTCCCAACTTTTAAAAAAAAAAACTTGTAACATGGCTTCAACTTGCAGGCTGTGGAGCGAGGAGCTGGTATGGATGGCCAGAAGATAAGTTATACCCTTATCAAGCATCGGCTAGGGGATCTTTTCTATCGTCTGGTGTAAGTGAAAGTAGTTGCTTTACTTGTTGATGCACAAGTGCACCCTTCTCTTTTGCGGTTTTTGTTGTGTTGCATCTAATTGAATGGTCAGAAGTTTAATAGAATTATTAAATTATTTGCTTTCCATGTAGTCTGGTGCTTATTCTACCAACATTTCAATTACACAAAGTTTGTTATGTTTCACCAGTCCCTTTTTTAATTAATGTTTGTCAGGTTTTGCCTATATCTTTCAGCATGAGTTATAATCATTCTATGCTTCAGCTCTGCTATCTTACCTCACTTCCACTAATCCACTCTCATCTTCATTACTCCTACCTTTACTGTCCGTTCTATATCCCTACACAGGAAAGAAATTAGAAAATAATTTAGCCTTTGTTAATGGTGCATGTTGTAATATTTTGTTCTTTGTTGTTGCAGTTCTCAGAAATTTGAGGACCCGGCTGAAGGAGAGGATGCACTTGTAGGGAAATTCAAGAAACTTAATGATGATCTTACATCTGGTTTTCGCAATCTTGAGGATGAGACGCGATGATTGAACATGTTAGGATAATCAATATATTTCTTTAGAGGTGGTTTTGATTGTATGCAGTGAAGATGAAGTATTGTATTATTTAGTTTTGTTTTTGAGCCAGCCCTGCACGATTTCAATAATTGATCCTCGGTTGATCTTGAAGGGGGTGTTGCGGAGGGGTGGCCCAGGATTACGTACTTTTCTGTCGACTGCCGTTGCTGGAAATGGAACACTAGGCATATTTAATTGAAACCTGAGTGGGCAGTCTGTAACCTGGAACCTGTGATATGAACTGGTGTAGCACCCTATTAGTATGTAATTTCTGCGTGGCTGCTCTATTATGGTCTTGTAGCCAGCATTCTCTCAATAAATCTCTCGGAGATGTTTATTATGTTTATTTTCGCGCATTTTAGTCTATGTAATTATATATTTTTCTTGGTTGAAAATAAAGATTGCATTTGTTATTTGCATGTACATGTTTAAATACTATGTCTATGCATGCGTATCTGTTTCGTTAGTCGAGTTTCCAGTTAATCATAATATTTAGTTCTTTTGATGCACTATTTATTATTAACTCGAAAATTATCAATATCTATACCATAATATAGGCTAGGAACTCATTATTAGCGGGTAACCACTTTCAAAATAACATAATTTTATTAATTAGATCTAACCTAATTAATTATTAAGGTTAAATTATCTATATTAAAGTAGCCCAAAACACGTTGATAATACACTAAAAATATTAATTATTAGGTGGTTTTTAGAGTTTCTCAGAAGCTTACCATGTATGTGTGTATATATATATATATATATCAATCAAGAGTCTCAATAAAAAAATTAAAAATTAAATTAGGATAAAATACTCCAGTTAAGTTTTTGGCAAGAATACAAAGATGGTATTTGAATTAAATGAAATTTTTTAGTTTGAGTAACGACTTGATTACTTAGTCAATCCGTTATTCTATTCCTCTTTAAATAGTAATGGAAGAAATTGATTATTATGTTGTTGTTTTTCGTCAATTTACGATAATGATGAACCGTAACACCCTACTATTATTAATAATAAGACTTACACAATTTAAATAAAGTCTAGATAATATTAAACTGCCATAAATGAATAATTTTGCTAAAGTTTAAGTACTAAATCTCAATAACAATAATACTGATAAAGTCTGAAATCATCTAAAATAGTTCTCAAATGTCTTATTAAATCTCCTAAGCAAAGCAGTTAAAAACTGAGTAGCGCTCGTCACTCTCCCCGCATATCCCCTAAATACCTGCAGAAAGAAAATAATACGAGTGAGCCAAATGCCCAGTACGAATATAATTTAAAAGAATATAAAGTTTTAAATAACTGAGTGGATTGTGTCTTACCAATACAGAGTATACAATAAAGATTTAATCAATAGAACGATACGATATTTAACAAAATGGTACCACAATAAATAACTCGGATCCAAACAATAAAAATAAGGCTAAAAAGCAAATAAGGTGGGAACAATAAGGGTCTCTCACAGAAAACTGTACTCGTGAAACTCCACTCACCAAGTACAGGACAATGGTTTCTTCCTCGGATATCCATAAGAAGAAATAATAGAATGTATAAAACATCCCAACAATACAATATCGATCATGATCTATTCACGTCCCATACTCCAGAAACGCGCCCGTATACTTATACCACTAATACGAGTTAGTGTCTAGTTCACCTTTACTCCGAACTCCATGTGAACATTGTCCGTGATTAACCCACACAGATCAGTCTAAGAGCCCAATACATAGGTTACAAAAGTTGCCGAGTCTTTAATTAATCAAATCAAAACAATATCGCAATAAAAAAATGCGAGACAAAACAAATATAAAGAATCAAGGCAACAATAATTCCAAAAATAAAGAATACGAAACGAATATAAGAAGGTGCACTAAAAAGTACACAGAGTACAAAGGTCACAATTTTAGAAAAGCCTCAACAATAAATATAACGAATTTTAATATTTAAATGGAGAAAAAGAATTAAGGAATCTATACTAACAATTATAATTTAAAATTGAGAGAAGTGAATAGGAATTCGTACTAATAATTACCGTTTAAATTGATAAAAGGGGATATAATTCGTACCTTAAGTAGATTGAAAACTAACTCAAAATATGAAGAGGATCCGCTGAGAGACAATAGCTACTACTCCTTATTAAAATCTAAAAAAACAATATAATTATCATATATTAGCGCTAAATCTTGACTTATGAGTTACTTGCTTCTAAATTAAATATAGTCAACTAGCAAGTCAACTGACATACACGAAATATTTACAAGATGACTCTAACTAATAACGCATATATCACGAGTAAGAAGAATTATTACTAGTACACTAATATAATTAAACAATCCGAATCTTATGTTATGCTAAATCAAAATAATACCTTCGATTATAAAATAATAAATAATTATTATAAAACTAAAAATATCTGACACATAAAATTTAGCAAAAATATAAATAATAAATAATTATCTACTAATCGGATCACCACATTATCTAGCAACTAATTTAATCAAAATTCAACAAAACATACTAGTTATACATATTATACATATTATACTGCACATTATTTGTAAACCAGCACAGAAGGGTGCATATATATATGACCACATGCATGTACGAGATGACCACTTTCTTTTTAAATGATAAAAAGTAAAAATATTTGTACTAAATATGTACTTATTAAGGAACACATTTTTTTAAAAACTAACGTTCCTGTTTTATATAATTATCATTTTTTATAAAAAAATAAAAATAAATATTAATATTCTATCCCACCATACCAAAAGAATTAAATAATTATTAATAATACTTAAAGTGAACAGTGCACAATTTGTCGAAGAATAGTAATTAGAATAAATAAAATAAAATAGATATATCTTACGATGTATACATAAAGAAAATAGTTTAAGCAAAATATGTGTGCTAGACTTACATGTAAAAACTATTAAGCTTGCACACAGAAGTTAGCACGCCGCCGGAGAATAGTGAATTGCTGAAAACAAAACCAGTATATCACCTTTATTACTCAAATATGCAGCTATAGCATAGTAATTTAATATTATTAATATAGTATACCTATGCATACCTCTTTGTGCTAATACAAGCCACTAGCTATGCTTATACCTTAACTATCTCAGGATTTTGTGAGCCTCTTCCTGCATTCATACCATTTTACACGTCATATAAATACATATCATCATAACCATAATGAATATAAGCTTATTAATTATTGAACTTACCTGAGATTACTAATTCGATACCGTATGCGGCTATACACCTCTACTAGGTATACATTATCTTATATTTATAAAACTATTAAGATAAGTATAACAAATTAGTAATAGATTATAACAATATCACTTATCAAACTAATTTAACTTATCCTTATTTTCTATAGAGTTTGGTTAGAACTCAATAACTAAAGTTAATATATATGTAAAATTATTAATGTAAAACAATATAGTTTAACGTATAATTTATATAGAAAACTAAATTTCTAAATTAATTAATAAATAAATATCTATGTAAATAATCGGGGTATTATATGAACAATATGAACGCATTCTCCTTCCTATGATTCTAAATTTTGAAGTGTATAAATATTTGCTATATGTTATTCATTTTAATTATTAATTTCCATAACCGTGCATATTGTCAATGGGGTTTTTTAAAAATTTCAATACGGTGCATATTGTCACAATACACAACTGGACGTAGGTCATTTTATCTAATTCGTAAACTGCAATATAGGAGATATTGTATCATTTTGATTAAAACCATTCGAAATTTACATTCACAAGATTGCAAAAATGAGTGCAAAATAGTGTCTTTCCACGCTTAGGAAGAAGAATTGTTTTGTTTAATCTTGATTGAACAGGTTCATTCGCTCACACGGCAACGCATAATACTATTATTTGCGTTGAATGTAATTTTTGGGGCAAAAAGCTAATATATTTCTCATCTCCCTAAAACATTACATCTTACAAATGTCATCAAACTGTATATCTAAATGCCGTTGTGAAGGTTTTCAACCATGTGAAAGTAAGAATGTCTAAGTTGTATACGTCGACTCTTTTATTTTCACACAAAACCAAGGCTGACACCATATCTTGTAGGTTGACAATATGTGCAGTAGAGACTTCAACACCGTATCTTGTAGGTTGACAATATGCACAGTGGAGACTTCCGGGGTATTGAAATTTTTGGAAAACGTCATTGGAAGGATGGTAAAAACAAATTGTTTCATAAAATTAGGCCCATAATATCCAACCTAATATGAAATTTTATCTAATATAAAACTTGAAACAATAGAATTATGGTATGAAAGGGAATCGTTTTGGAATCTTTCTAAGAATCTTTAGTGAGAGAATAGATTTAAACGAGCCTTCGAAATGAAAGATTAAAAAGATTAACAAGTTTTATAAGTGTGGAATCGTGTACAATTACCGTATATCTTCGTAGGTTTTGAGTATTCTTTGGAATAGGAACTCTAATAATTTTCAGTTAATGATCATCTTGAACATACTGTTCTATACTAGTAAAAAAGGAGAAAGTGTCTATTGGGCCCTAAGAGAGCACTCCTAGAACAAATTCTAAAGCAGTTTGATTCTACTAGTGCCCTGCGTGGTATATAGGCTGCCACAAGGCAGTATAATTAAAATACTTTTATTGATAAATAGATAATCACACACTACTATATGATGCCCACACACACAATGATATCTAATACATACATACCCCAACATGCAAATTTTTCTTATTTATACGAGTGGAGTGATTTGCATTTCGCACCACTTATTTGTTCGAATTTTTTCGATTTGGTCTCAAACATTATTTTATGACATTCTGCATCCCATTGATTTTTTTTTATTTTTTAAAATTTAGTTTCAAACATTATTTGGTGACACTTTGCATTCTACTGGTTTTTTAATCGTTTCAATTCACACCCTATTGATCATTTATCATCCATTTTCACCAGTATTTTTGTCTGTCCATGCAAAAAAATGGATATTTCAAACGAATGTACCTATATCCGAATCCAAAAATTTGAATCCTTATCTGAATTCAGATATTATTAGAAAAAAATATATTTTTTTTCGGGATAATATTCGAATTGAGATGCGGATATAAGTACATCTGTCCAAAATATTCATTTTTTTTAAGGGATAAACAAAAATGCCGGTGAAAATGAATGAAAAATGGTCAAAAGGATGTAAATTGAATTAGTCAAAAAACCAATGGGATCCAAAGTGTCACCAAATAATGTTTGAAATCAAATGGAAAAAACAAAGAACCAGTGAGATGTAAAATGTTACTAAATAATATTTGAAACCAAATCGAGAAAAAACCTAAAAAATATGGGTGCAAAATGAAAAATACTTAGATAATATTAATCCCAACAAATCCTCCCTTACATATTTGTAACCAACACTTGCACAATTAACTCCACAAAATCCCCTATTCAAATTCAGCGGATCCCTTATATCAAATCTTTAATGAACACTAATTATGCATAATGCAAAGGACCTAATACTCGAGGTACAAAATTAGTTACAAAATATTTTTAGGGTACCACTACACATGTATTATTTTATTTTTATCAATAAAATAGCCATTTCCCTCTTTTTTTAATACTTCTTTTCCCTTTTTTTATTTTTACAAATATAAATGTGATTCAGATATATTATTATTTTAATAATAGAGTATGATAATAAGGTAAATTGTTTTAGTTAATGTATGTGTATAGGGTCCTAAATTATTAGAATATTATATTTTATTATATTTATTGAATATTTTATAGGATATTATTGAAATTACTCTAAATAAGTAAGTCTGATCTTAAATTATAGATGTAGGAGTTAACACATGACTTACACAACATTGGGTGTTTTAATTACTAGAGCAGCCAGATGCTAACAATTGTTTTGTATTTCTGGATTTTCTTGCTTGTGGTGTCCGGAATTATTCGCAACTACCGCTTAGAAGCTGAAAATCAATTGAAAAATATATTATTAACATCTGAATACTTAGAACATCTCCAATAAAGTGTGTTAAAAAAGTGTCAACTCTATATGTCATGACATTCTTGATTGTCATCTTATTGAAGTTTAAAAAGTGTTAGGAGGGATGTCAAAAAAATTTGTCAATTTTTGACACTTTTTGTCATTTCCTCAAAATAGATAAAATAAATAAATTTTAAATGAAATGTACATACATACACACACACATATAGATATTAGCTCTTTTATTATATTAGTTGTATTAATATTTAATATGAAAACCATTTAAGCACTTTACGTGATGTGTTAATTGTTTGAAGTAAAAAGTTGACAAATTTGATATGGATGAAAAAAATAATATTTTAAGTGCTTTGACAATTTTTGACAACTCTACCTCTGTCGGAAATGATCTTATAGGCGGCTCTACTTTTGTCAGGCGGAGAACTTGCACCCTCTAAGCTATGTTTGCAACTTTTGCTCGTAGGAGAGGATTATTTAGCTCGGAATGGAGAACTGCGGGAATGTTATTATGCCGCAACACTCCATTGTAATACTTTTATTTAATATCGTGTATAATTATATTAAAATTATTATTATTTTTTTAATACTTTTTTTTTGTTTGTGAAAATTGGTAAATTTATACTAATTATAATAAAAAGTAATTTTTTTAATTAAATTAAATATCCGATTCAATTACCGATCATCCAAATGTAGTAGATATAAATTAATTTTAAAATGTATAATATTTGATCTGATTCTATTCGTAAAAATAAATTAATTTGAACATAGATTTAGGGGGAGAGTCAAAATCTGATTATTAACATATGGGATCTCACATAATTTCACAGAGTTAAAAATAATAATTTAAAGCTAAATAAATTTAAATAATAATATATAAACAGTATTTTTATTTAATATAAATTAAAAATAAAATTACATCCAATATACAATTTTATATAATAATATAATAATATTTATATGATTGGTATATATGAAATACGAAAGGTCAAATGCAGTGTGTGTACACCGTTGGTCTCTCCCGATAAGAAAGGCGAAAGTCTAGGGTTAGGGTTTGTTATTCGAGATCTAAAAAATAAAAAATGGCGATGAAGAATTTCTACAAGGAGATAAAGGGGTTGAAAGTGAAGGACCTTCCCGCACACATGAAGCCGATGTTTACTCTCGATTATCTGAAAGGATCTGTAAAGAGAGGATTGGATTCTTATCATGCTAAGTACATTCAGACCAGCTCTGTAGATCCTGTTTTTCATGTTTGTTTTGGGGGTTTGATCTTTTCTTATCTCGTTGCTCTTCCCGAGGAGCGTAGGCATCTTGAGCATCAGCAGCACGCCAAGGAAGCTGCTCATTGATTCTATCATTCAGGTATTCATCTATGTGTATTCTACTTCATTCCATTCCATTCCATTTGATTTGTGTTTTGTTATTGGATTAAGGTGTGTTTTCAATTGGTTTTACCCTCTATACCTTGAATTGTTTGATTGTTGTGTATATGACTTAATTCAACCTAATTGGTATGAGTGAAATTGAGAAACGAATTAAAATTAAAATTATTATTTTAGTCACAAAAACCTACAAATTTTAATTCTTTCAATCAAAGGGTGTGCTTAATTTTCTCTTGTACCATCGGTTTTGATTTCAAGAGGCTCCTGTACTTGGGTGTATATTGTATCAACTGCGAGGGAAAATATATAAGTGTGCCTTTTTCTCCCCCTTCTTTGTTTTTGTTTCAGTACACATGTCAATGAGCCACACCCACATGTGTACCATATGGTTGTTTCCATGTAGGCCTGTAGAGCTGCTAATTATCATTGTTTCCTTGGTTTATAATTTTTCTTTAATTATGCTACTTGATGCATATTAGTTTCTTTTTTAACAAATTGCTATAATGGAAGATGACACACTTGTTTATTGACATCATGTACTATATATGCGTGTGCTACATCTTTCTTTAGAGATAATATGGGTGTCATCTGAATCAGGAATACCGTTTCTGACTCGTCCTGGACTATTTTTTACGAATTGTGGTATGATTTGTGGAATATTTAGACACTTATTCTTGAGTTACGTAGGATTATATACCATACAATCTTGTTAATTGAGAGGAAAGAAAGACTAAATGGTCACTCCAATATTTTAGTTATCTTTACTCTGTGTACAACAACTAACAAGTGGAGCTTATCAGAATCAGAGAATCATATGATACCTTAAGAGATATTACATGGCTTCTTGACGCAGAATGAGTGCTTGGACTAATCACTCAAGTTAAACAATACTTGAGTTTAGTGATCAGAACGGTACTTATATTGATCGCTCTACAATTCTTTTTCATATCATGTATGATTTCAAATTTCAATAGATTATATGCAGTAAAGCATTTTTGAGAGCAGTATAGAGGAGGGTTGCCATTGGTGGCACAGTCTTATATGACTAAATATAATTTTAATGAAATTGAATTCCACAACACCTGTTGAAAAAAGTGGTTAATTTTGTTGCTGTATGTGTTAAGAGTTACATTATCTGAAACATGTGCACATTGGGTGCTGTATTTTCTGTGTTAGACACGAAAGCAAGTGAAACTGTGCTCACATATGTGTGCACATTGGGTGCTGTAATTCCCGTGTTTGGCACAAAAACAAGTGAAACTGTGCTTAAAGATGTGTAGCAACGTATTATGATATTGAAGTGACAGTACATATGAGTTATCACATTTTTGATGTTGAAACAATAATCTGATTAAACCTTACCTTTTTCCTTGTATTTTTTGCAGCTTCGGCAAAATAAGGATTTGGTTCGCTGCTTTTCCTAAAAGGACAATGATGAAAGCCTTTTAGATTTGTTCTTTCTATCTTGCATGTATCCTGTTTTATACTCATATACATTGTAGGCCATTTCTACCGTATAATAAGTTTTGTGACATTTGATATTTGAAGGTTGTTCACCTTCCAGTAAGATGGTTTTTGTGCTCGTAACCGGATAGTTTGATTGGAAAGCAGACTTGTTCACCTTCTGTTTTAATATACTTGACATAGTCTCAACTCTTAATTGGCTTGAATCTTATATCACATGGGAACCATTTTACTACCTAAACTAAGATAATTGTTCAGTGATTGTGTAGTGAAAGCTTGCTGGTGGTTGCCAGAGTCCGGGACTGTAGTTTGCTTTTGCACTTCTGCAGGCTTGAATATATTAATGTTCTAATTCCGGTAATTGCTGCTAATATATGTTTGCATGTTACTGTGTGGGCACAAACATATATAGAGAAGGTTAAGCAGAATCACGTCAGTGAGATTGAACAGTATGTAATTAAACTTGGGTGTTAGTTTGCTACTAAATACGCAGATGCAGAATTGAATAAAGGTAATATGCTGGGAAAAAGTGACAGATAGATTGATAGGCTAGCAAAAGGGCTAAATATTTGTTACATGGTTGCAAATTCAAAATTATAGTTACGGTAATATATACAAACTCAGTGAAGATGCACTTTGAATACCAGAAGTAAAATACATTCAGGGGAAACAACGAGAAGAAATCAAATAAAATATGTACTAAATTTTCTATTTATTTATTGGCTTGACAATCGATAGCGAGGTGAACGTCCGTGTTTAAAAGACCTCTGATCCGAATATTGAATTGTAAGATACACGTGCTGAGAACAAACCATTCAGAGCAACAAAGGGACATAAAAAATATTTAGTTTATAGCACACACGGGTGAACATATAAATCTCCTTGTACGAGTAGTCTGCTAGCCGGAATAATTCTTCAGGTCTCTTCCTCTTCTAATCAATGCTACTATAAATGCAATAGTTTCTTTGTTCTTATCATTGTTCTTCGAAAAGTCCATTCAACTTCAAGCGGAGATGCTTTTAATCAATTTGCGAGTTTATGACAGCTACTAAAAATCTCTTCACCAATTTAAATTATGTTAACCTGCAAGTCATTTCATTGATGAAAAACTACTGGCTTCCAGGTAACTGACATATATCATATATGTGACTTAAAAACACATTTACACCTACCACATGGTAATGACACTCAGTTGCCCCTGCATATGACTTTCTTCACCTGGTTCACCTTGTTGTAATCTTGGGCATGGTAATTCTTTTCCATTTCCCAAGCAAGTTGGGACATACAGTTAAAAGATGATTTTGCACCTTTTTCATCCGTAACTTCCCTAGGAAAAGGTATTCGAACCTCAAAGACATCATTTTGAGGAGAGGTTAAACGCACATCAAATCCTAACCGATCAACCCATATCATGTTCGCTTCGGACACCTGCAAGAACAATGAATATATTATAAAAGGCTCACCACGGAAACTTCATCCAAGTCAAAATTTTAACTTAGCTAACTGTCTGTTATAAGATGACCCGGCTACACTCGTTAGATTTATCCGTCTATTATTAATAATTTTCATTTGTTTGCCCACCTAATCATTCACCTCGACACCCTAATTCGAATTGATTACAAGAAAACTTTTGAAAATTGCCTCCTGCATTTGTAATACGTATATTAACTAATTGACGAAATTTAGAAAATTAGACACATGGAGTCTATTGACCAATCAAAGTGTTGACTTTCCTGCAACATGATGGAAAGATTGTAAAAATAGTTAAAATAGAAGAATACTTGAAAATTTGAAAGCGCAAAAGTTAATCAAGTTTAAATAAGTAATATTGGTCCATGAATCCAAAAGATAACGTACTAAAAGTAACTTCTAAAACCAAAGCTAAGAGCCTGAAATAAGTCTTGGATTTCGCGATTCTGATGGCTACTGGAAGTAGTAATTCAACTTCAAAACTTATACATCCAAATATCCAATTAAGAGTAGCTTCAAACCTCTTCTGCACTCTTTGGAACGTCTCATACAATTAAAATTGACTCAAACAGGCTCCAATTATTGAAGTCATGGACATTCCAGAACTGATCCTAAGTCCTTGTTTACTTCATGAAGTCAACTCTCAATTAATCTCAAGTAATTCATTGACCAGAAATTTACACTCAAGCTTATATGCTCCTCTATCGTCTAGTGTTGTTACTTAACAATCCGGCGTTATATACGCACATAGGCACATGGCACAGTGAGGCGCATTAACCTCGTCTCGCTTGTCCTAGGCGAAGCGACTCATTAAAATGGAGTCCACTTTAAACTACTTAGAAGAAAAATGTTCTTTTATGTGGTTTTCTATTTGTGCTCTGTTATATTTATTTTGAAAAATATATAATATGAAGTGTAAATTAAATTTTGGTGGCCAAAGTTTGCACCAAATTTCAAAATGATGGCTCTATTTTGAAGTTTGCAAATCGGTGGCCAAAGTTTTTATTAGATTTTCAAAATAGTGGCTCTAATTTCATATTTATATATCGGTGGCCATTATTTGTTTCAAATTTATATGTTGGTGGCCATTATTTTTACCCAATTATAAAAAAGTGGTTGTACTTTTATGGTTGACACAATGGTTATATGTTATCAAAATTATTTTTAAAATTATTAAAAATAACTTTAATTTTTTATATTTGTTATTTGACTTATTTTATTAAAAACACAAATATCGTTTTGAAATTCGGTGATAACTATGACCACCATTATGTAACTCCCAAAATAAAGCCAATCTTTTAAAAACCTAATTAAAAAGTTGGCCACCGATTTACAAATTTGAAAATACGGCCATTATTTTGAAATTTCGCGCAGACTTTGGCCACCAAAATTCAATTTACTCTAATATGAATAATATTCAATTCACTGTTTTTCTGATAACAGAAGGACATAAAGAGAATTTTTAGTAGCAGAGTTGTTTTTCTGAAATGCAACTTATAGGCAGGTTATTGTAGCTTCGAGAAAGAATAAGAAATTTCCAGTAAAATATTACGAGCCCTATGAGATGAAAGATTAGTGTTGCAGCTTATAAGTTTTGTCTACCAGAAACATCTAGGGTACATCATATGTTACATGTTTCACAGCTGAACTCGTCAGAGGGAACAGCTAAAATCTCTTAACAGTTTTGTTCGTATTCAAGTTCTCCTGAATTAATAAAACTACTTGTAAAGATGATTTGGACATTCGTACACATTAGTTGTAAACCTGTGCTTATAAAGGTATTCCAACCTAACCAACTCATCGATATGTTACAATATGAGCCAAGCATACTTACCTGGAAATTTAGATCAACATATATGTTGCAAAAGCGGTGAATATCTTCCATGTTATTAGTGTTGATCTCATGGATAATACTTTCCGCAGAGTCTCGGAGTGGGTCAGGAACTGCCATTTTGTAGTCCAAAGAAGTGAACCATACACCATCCTGACACATTTTCACAGTAAGCTTAAACAGCTGACCAATTTAGCCATAGATATGTCCACATTTATGATTTATCTTAATTAGTTAATTACGCAGAAGATGCATATCCTGCCATGCCCGAACAAGCTATCAGCTTATTATTAAGTATTAAACACCTACCAGTTGAAAGAATTGCAAAAACCTAAAAGTGAACAATGCAATATACCTCCATAAAATCTTCTGTCTGAAGTATGCGTTCCACAGCGACAATATGTATGAGATCTTCGTCAACATCTTCATTAAACCTCTTTCTCCATATTGACTGAAGCTTCTGAGTAGACCAGATAATGAAGATTCATATGAATATAATAAATTCATTGGGAAAAAATATAACCAATATCATTCCCATGATAAGTTATCATCGCCCTAATCAGGTTAACATGACATCAAAAAAGTGGACAACAAATAACTAAAAAAAGTACATTCTACAACAAAAGAATGGAATTCAAAATGGTGTTTGAGCCACATCTAATGAAATTTGGAGTGTGTTACCCCAACTATTTGGTTTCGGCGGCCGCCTTAACCATATCGACACGACATGGAAAAGGACACATTACTCGTTCCGTGCCAGGCTATATAACTAATAATTGGACATTTTGACCAAGATAAATACTACAGAGTAGATGAATATGAAATCGAATTAGGGAGGTGGGGACGTCGTGTGTGTTTTAATTAAAAATCTTAACCATACTGCTTATGGCTCAGAATGTGGAGTAATAATATTTTGTCCTAAATACAACTTCCAGACACCATATGTTCAAGTAAATTTGTTTTAATCAAAAAACTAT
Organism: Oenanthe sinensis; assembly: GCA_028671895.1. Taxonomy (NCBI): domain Eukaryota; kingdom Viridiplantae; phylum Streptophyta; class Magnoliopsida; order Apiales; family Apiaceae; genus Oenanthe; species Oenanthe sinensis. The sequence goes on along the minus strand of CM053795.1, from coordinate 5,269,232 downwards.
GTGGTGTTCTTTCACTTGTTACCAGAGTATCTGTGTTGTCTTTGACACTCCTTACCCAAGTCTTCATAACCTATGACATAGTGGCCTGCAGCAAAACATGTCTGGCTCATGTTCTACCATAGAGGAAGGTTTTATAGTTACTGCTGCACAATACTTTTCAGTGCTAACTTGTAAGAAGATTGAATATCCAGGTTAGGTCATCTTCCCATCAGAAGTTTCCCTTGAGGATATAAAGAATAAAGCAAAGCTTGCTTGGTCAAAGCATATAAAACTGAAGGCGTTAAGAAGATTATTGGGAATTACTAATATGTTTTTTTTATCAAGTTCTGTTTATTTATTAAAAAATTAATTTGCTAATATTAGCAAGAACTGTCGGCTTGACCCTGGCTGCAAATTTGGCTTTATGAATAACAAAACTCGTATATTCTTAATTAAAGTTGGTTCAAATAATTAAAGGTGTTTGCCCTTTTTTACCACATTTTCACAAAGGCGCTTCCCCAGAACACCACAATTCGAACAGCCCCTTTTAACCAACATTGAGAGGTGCATTTTCAGAATGAGTATAAAGTCTCTCGTGTGACTCTTAATGGGCAATACATAATTGGAAGATGCGTATCTTCCGAATACGCAATTCAAATAAAAATGCCTACACATCCTTTCACTTGATACAGGTAATTTGGGCAATCAATTTCAAAATTTGATAATTGGGGCCATTTCTGTTAATATTGTGGTATTGAAGGAAGTACATTAAACGTTAAGAAATTCGGCGACAGGGTGAAGGGGAATGAGAGGGGGGGAGAAAGAAAAGACAGGGCATGAGAAATTGTGAAAAGAGAGACCTTTAGCATAGATGCATCTTGGGGTTTGTCAAGGGAGCCTTGAATAGTGCACTGGGGAGTCCTCAATCCACATTGCACCAACTGGGTTTCGAAACACAGATAGAGAGTAATAAACAGTCAGTTAATACTCAATTAAAGCTCATAAAGAAATAGAAGACAGAAAGAAACCTGGACATGGAGACTAGACTTAGAGTCACAAGGGAAAAAGGAGGGGTTGAAGCAGAGGATGGGAGTGCCTTGATGAGGTTCAACAGCGAAACGAACGCCGATACCAAGAGGGAAACCATCAGGAGTTAGAGTGGAAAGAGTGGCTACTGAAGAAAGCTCCATTATAGTTCTTGAAACCTCAGCTGGACTTGGTTTGTTGCTTGTTATTATTTCACTTTCTGCTGCTTCTGGAGGAGAAGCCACTGAAGAGACAACAGAAACACGACGCCGACGTGTTAGAGTGGTGTTCCAGTGGGAGGATGATTTACGAAGGAATGGTAAGTTTGTTGATAAACAATGATTGGTTGTTGTTGTTATGGGGAATATTGAAGAATGTATAGGGTGAGTGGAGAATATGGATTGGTTTTGCAGAATCATCTCTCCCTCTCTCTCGATCTCTCTCCCAGACTCTCTCTAGCTTTGTTTCTTGCTTGCGCTGCTTTGGTTTTAGAAATGAAATGAAGCAGATTACGGATGATGATGGGTATAGATTGGGTTGGTATGTGAATATGTCCCGTTAAGCAAACCCCTGATCCAGATTACTCATATTTCCTACTTTATTCATATTTTTTTTCATTTTCTGTATTTTTAAGTTTGACCAATTTTAACTAACTTGTTCGAATAATTCACACCTCAATACTGTATTAATTAGGATCAATATTTTCATTTGAAAATTTATATATAGACAAATTAATTGATAAATCTCACATACGATACTTTTAATAATAACAATAACATTTTGATAAAATATAATATTACTGGCCCCAAATTTATTTTCTAAATATTACATTTTATATTTTTGATTGACTAACTTAATTAGTCGAAAGTTCAACATAAATCATTCGACAATTATATGGGGTTAATGATCCCAGCATATGGTGATGAGCACTGGACTGGACGCTCCAAAAATAAAATATGATTAAGGTAAATACTGATGATGTGATATTTGAATCCTCTAACTGTTATAGTTTTGCACTCATTGCAAGAAATCATAATGGTGGAATGATTGAGGCTAGATCAAGCTGTTGCTCAGGCAACATAGCTCCAGAAATTGCACAAGTCATGAGCATACGGGAGCCTCTTAGTTGGATTATAGATCATACCCATATCGAGGTTATGGTGGAGACGGACTGTCTTGTAGCAGTGCAAACAATCAAAGGCTCATCCATGTTGCTGTCCTACTTTGATAGGATTATTAAGGATAGTAAGAAGTTGCTACTCAAGTTAAAAAATAAAAGTGCATCCCTAAACTATCTGCGAACAAAATAACTCACTATTTAACGATGTATAATTGTTATCGAGTTTAGAGGGTGAGCAATGCTCATTTGGAACTCACCGATGTATTAATGAATGATTTGTTGAATTAATGAAATTTATTTCATAGACAAATAATAATAATAACGAACACATGTTACATTCACATCAATTAAAATATTTCTTAATAATATATTATCAAATCCATTTCATTAAAGTATATTTTTTTGGAATAAAGTTTGAGTCATGTAATGTTAATTTAAATATAACTTCATGATGTAATAATGGGGTCTAATTTCATATCATTAACAAAAGTTATAATACGTTCCAGTTTAAAAACCTAAAAATAAATCAACTAACTTAACACCGGACTAATTTCAATAAATGATGAGTAACTACATTAAGTTTTTCAAAATCTAAATGTATAAACATATGACATATTTGTGTCTATAATAAATGAATAAACTTGCAAAGGTGTTTCTATGGAGTATTAATTTAAATTAAAAATAGTAAAACTCCGAAACAAATTTATATATATATTTGGGCCAACCGTAGCCCAGCCCAGTCTGGTCCAAACAGGTGTATTTAGTTATAAATTGGGTTTGTATGGGGGCATAGATAATATACCCGCAGTGATACACAGATAGAGAGAGAGAGAGAGAGAGAGAGAGAGAGAGACATAGAGAGAGTTGAATCGATGTCGAGCGGAGCAGCGGTGCCTTTCTGGAGAGCTGCAGGGATGACATACATAAGCTATTCAAACATATGTGCGAGCATGGTCAGGAATTGTCTTAAAGAGCCTCACAAAACTGAATCTATTTCTCGCGAGAAAGTTCATTTCTCCGTCTCCAAATGGGTCGATGGAAAGCCTCAAAAGCCCAGTAAGCCCATTTCTCTTGTTTGCCTACTTCAGATCTACCTTTTTTATTTATTTATTTATTTATTTATTCATTTTTATCAATTTTATTTAGGGTTCCACCATTTCCCAATTACTAATTATATATTGCTAGTCTCTGATAACATCGTTGGCCTATCAGTAGTTCCAAATTTATTGAAATTTGATATATGTGTGATATATCAGTAGTTACTAATTATTGAAATTTTTTGGTGCATTTTCGGGTTTTGTCTCTTTTATGATGTTGATAATAGAATTGGGTTCGAGTTATGTCAAATATATATTGTCACCCGTACGCAACTTGGTTTAATTTATAGTTGTATACATATACATACAATTAATAAAAGTGAAGCTTATTTGGATTCATTTAGACCCAATTTGAAAACAGATATAACTTATGTCCACCTATTGCGCGTCCTGATGGCCCTGATTTTGCTCCTTATCTCCAGCACCAAAAGATATGAAATTAATTAAAATGAGCACTGAATGTATAATCAGCTCTAATAAACCATGTTATAGTTAAGCCCCTGTAAATTAATAGCATCCGAAGAAATTCATTATTTTAAATAGGTTAAAAATGCAATGTCTTTATTATGTTATGACCGTAAAAAGTATTAATTCTTATTTTTGCCAGTAGAGCCGGGAAAGCAAACTAATGGAGAGTGGATAATTTCATCTATATATAGACTATTGTTCAATTTACATTCATACTTTCTGAATTAAGTTTGCTAAAAAAGAATAAGTAATTTAGAAATCAATTGTCAAAAGATGAGCTACTCTAAAATTTCACAATAAAATTTACACAAGTTGGTTTTGGTAGTATTGGGTGTCATGTCAGCCAAAGTTTGTATTCTCTTTTTGATACATAGTTAAACCAAAAGAATGAAGCAAACTATGTTGAAAAAATGCATTGGGTGGAGCTAGAGCTTATGTACATATAGTTGCATATTTGTTTGTGCCTAAAAAAGCCAATCTTCAATCCAACAAAACTGTTGTATGCGTACTTGAAAAATCTATGAGTAAATTATATGTTTTCATTAGATGTTGGCCTCCACATTGAAGTGAAATTCTGCCTTGATAGACTTGTGAACTCTATATCTTGTGATGTACAGTAGTCGGTATTTTTCTATCCCCAAGACCCGTGTTTATTTACCAGGGCTATATGTTTTGGAGGCTTTAAATGGTACTTTTATTTTCGGATCTTGGTTAGTGAGCTGAGCTGATGCATCTTATCGGGACAATATTTGCTTACTTTGTGTGTGGTTGTAAGCACATTTGCTCTATCCCAAATTAATTCGATTAGGAGCTGGGTTCCTACTTGCTATATTTTTGTTCCTTTACATTCTATAGTTAGGCAAATGCCTGTTCATTCGAATATTCTTCTACATCATCTCTCTACCCTTTTACTTTTTAGGGTGTGATTGACTGATATCCTCAGAGATAGAAGTGCCTCATGTCTTGTAGATAAATACAGCCTCTTGTATGATACTTTGTTCTGATTTGGGTAAAAAAATTCCTCTTACATGATACTTTGATCTGATTTTCTTGGCAGCTGTACGCTCGGATGACCCAGATGCATGAGGCTAGAGTCTGCTCCTCAAGAGGCTAAAATTTATTTTCCCTTCCCGCAACCCTTTTATATGCTCCCCATTTTACTGGATTTGATATCTTCGTAATGTATTTGCACCTTTAGACAATGCCTGTGTGGTTACTGGTTAGCGGTAGAGCTTTTACCTTTAAATAAACAGTATTGTTGCTTTGAATTTTTGGCTGACATAAAAATGTCATCGAGGGTGGCATATATTGGAACTTCAATTCAAGTTTATTCTAGAATTGTGTTTATGTCTTGTAGATTTATCAAATTTGCCTATTATGCTTGAGAATTTCAAATATCCAAGCCTACTCGGCAAAAAAAGAAATAATTATTGATTACAATATTCTCCATGTTGTAGAATAATTTTTTTAAGATATTGTTTGACTTTTTGACGTGCATTTTAAAAAATTTGATTATTTAGTTAGAATTATTTTTATATTTTTTGTATTTTGTGAATTAAAATATTATTTTATAATGAATTAAACTTTCTAAAGTATGTAATAAAAAACAAATAATATTTGTTTTTATACTTCGAGATTTTAAAGTAGAGGGAGTATTTTTTGATTTTAAACATAGCAAGTACCTTTTTATCAATTGAAGTCTTTAACTAATTTGATGCCATCAAGCCGTCAATACATTTCAGATCATGTGAATTTGCCAAAAATAAGGAACAAAAATAATACGAAATAGTGTATGTTAATCAGTCCATGAGGCAAGTTAACTGGTTTTGGAGCATTTTCAATGGGACACTAAAACACTAAAATAGCGTTATTTTGACACTATTTTAATGTAAAATCAACTTCACTCAGATACTAAAATAGTATCAAGATGACACTAAATAATTGTAATGACACTAAATAATTGTAATGACACCAAATTTAGTGAACATACATTTGGTGTCATCTTGACACTAAATTTGATGTTTTTTAAAATCTCAACTATACCCTTATATTTGTTAACAAAAATAAATTAATCTTTTTAAGTCTCAAAACTCAATTTTTTATTATTTTAATAAGTAAAAAAATTCTAATAGTGTAAATATGTTGTAAAAGATTTCTTATAATGTAGAATATAGTATAACTCCTAGTTTTGTAAATTATATAATTTTGAGACTAAAATAATATTAAATAACACTATTTTAATATCATCCAGTGAAGTCTTAGATATGGTCAACACAGGTTAATATTATTGCAAAAGTGTTTTTTTTATTTGGTTTGCTAATATACGTGGTCTAGTAATAGAACTCGTGGACTCTACAGACGTGATGTTTACATATTTTCTAAAAAAATAAATTATACATTTTATATAAAGATATTTAACAATTTAAAGTATTATAAAGAGTATATTAATATATCATATATAGACGCAGATAATTATTTAACGTTATGGTCCTAGACTTAAAGTAATAAAGAGGCGTCCTAATTTTCGGGCAAGCAGATGAGCTCACGAGAGTTTCAACTTCAATCAACATATGTTTGCGGAAAAGCAACTCCATGACCTTAAATTTCTGACATCACAGACAACTTTCATTAAGGCAGGTAAAAATTATTGTATTTTCCTCAACAAAATTAGGTTTCCCTTGGGTAAATCAAAAAATCATTGACCACCAAGTGATGGTAGATGAAGATGCCTTGCCCCTCCATTACCAGAAACACAAGCATCTGCTAGCCTTCAATCTCCTCAGCCAAAAGCCAAGCCACTTCAAACTAACTTCCTGCATGAATCAGCAGCATATAGTCCGAGAATCTTCATTTATAATCATTTTGATACTGTAGCATCATCAGAATTAGTTTACTTTAGTGGTGAAGGATGATGAAAAATTGTATGAAAACTGGGTGACTAGTGATTGTTATTCTCAATTTAAATCATGATGCATATGACAGGATCTTCAGCTCCATAGTACCATGGTTAAATCATGATCTCATGCAATGAATGAAACAAAATGACCTTCATATAAAGATGATGGTCTGACATAAGGGGAAGAGGGGGGAGGGTGGCACTCATCCAACTGACATTATTCTAGTGTGAACAGAATAATGACCATGATAAGGGGAGAAACCAGCACATGTCCAAGAATAGCTTAAAACACATGCAGTACTCAATATAACATAACTAAGCCTTCAACTGTTAACAAATCATTCTAAAATGCTGCTGCAAATGCATGTATTGCTGTATTAAAACATAATATGACCAAATAATATGTTCATGATAACGCTGAGTGCATTCAAATGTGAAAAGATGCTAATGTTGATGTCTTGATGATGAAATGGATGCGTGCAACAGCTGCATGATGCATCCTATCAAAGTAGTAGTTTGTATTGATCATAGCATAGAGAACAGAGTACATCCCCTTCCAGCTACTGGTAGGTCACAGGTGGCGGAGCTCCATTTGGACCAGGGGCAACAGAGTGACCAAAGTCTTTCCTTCTCCCAAATGGGTTCTTTGAATATGTTCCTGGAAAGTTAAGAATCACAATAACACAGCAAAAGGTAACATATACCTTGGAGGAAAAAAAAATGCTCGCAAGCTTTACAAGCCATTTGCACTAAGCATGATGCATAAACTTAAACACGTTGCACTCCAGCATCAATAGTCCTCTTTTCATCAAACATAATTGATGACAAAATAGACCTCAAAATATAAATCAGAAGCCAAAGTTCACTTAAAGTTTTTGCCCTAAGAACAAACCAAGAGGGAGTCAATCTTTGTTTATATTGATACACAGTGCACTGATTCAAAACACGTAAAATGCTTTATAGTAATGTTCACTAGCATAGGTACTCCAACATTATTCCCAATGTTTTTACAGATTCTAAAATCTTTTCTACTAGGTCATATATAATTCTTAGATATAATCATTTCTTCAAAATAGACGCGGGCCCGTGGCAGTGTGGTTAAATAGTATATCTACAACTAAATATATATTCTAAAACACTAATTGCATGTTATATTGTAAAGCCACAGAGAACTTTTGCCCAGCACTCCAACACCAACCTGTGGTTATTTATTACATCAGGCAGAGAGGTACCAGCTCGTCAAGTTTGTGGTAGAATTTAGACAAACATCTAAAGTAAAGGACTCTTTATTATATGTTTGGAATTATAGTGTATGACTGGATAACTGAAAGTCAGAACTCAGAAGAAAATAAAAGGAGGATTCTTTGGAGCAAAACGACGTAGTTCATAACACTTGCTATTAAAAATCTGTGCAACAGACCAGAATCAAGAGATAATTGTGAGCCCCTAAAAAACAAATGTCGTAATAGGGGAAGGTAAACAAAAACAATCATATTCAGAATAGGACAGAATTAAAAAAGGATATTGTATTCGCATTCCAATTGAACCAGAACTAGGGATTACAGCACCCTGAAAGCTCTGGTGGACATTGGTGGCACTATTTACATCCTGCACAAGAGGCATAGAAAAATTCAATGCAATGAGAATTAGATATTTATATAAAAATGTATGATATTTACTCATATGGAGTATGGAAAATAGAAAGAAACATACTTCAAACTCGATGAAGCAGACAGTGTGCCTTTCCTGTCTCAATATTTTCATCTGCTTGAAACCAGGTTGTCTGCATAAGAAAAGGTTAAAATGAAGCAGAATATTTTAGCAACCAACATGTACCCAAAATCTACCAATGGCTACATTTCTAAAACAAGCTAAAGTAAAATTCATACACGCTGAAAATGCCTCTCAGCTCCTCCTCGTTTATGTTCTCTCCGAGATTGCCGATGAAAAGTGTGTTGCAGGGAGGATTATCTTTGGTGTTCTACAAGAAAATAACATGTCATTTCACAGTAATAGAACATTTTAAAAAGGTCAAAAGAACAAGTCTATTTAAAATTTGTCCAAAAAAGTAACATTTACAGCTTCCCAGTGTTGTTACTAGAGGTGCTCAAATGAGCCTTCTATACATAATTATATTAAGTCACTAACACCCTCATTACAAACGTGTGGATGTGTAGATATAAGAATAGGTGACAGTTACCACCATTACATCAATTTCAAAATTTTAGCCAGTGAAGTGTCAAATTGACATGATACGTCGCTACATTATTTCTCCTTGAGTTGCCTAATACAAGACAGACCTTCGTAGTCAAATTTAATCCTTATAGAGAGCAACCTCACAATGTTTGAGAACTACTTGACTTATATTTCACTACTGGACCATCAAATATGACAAAATCAAAGACATGTAATAGTTTGGTAAAAAAGGCCCAATTGAATTAAACATTCATCAGCCTTCTAGCATACCAAGCTTTACGAATTAAACAAATAAATATAACATCACATTGTTACACACACCGCTAGTTAGGAATCTGAATAACAATATTCAGATTTTTATCATGTGTAAAATACTTAGATACTGATTAAAAAGTTCATGGTTCTGTGTAGGCTCACCACACTACCACATAAGCATTAATAGAAATTTGTTGCCAACAATAGATTAACAATATTATGACAAGGTGCAAAGAGAAAGAGCCCTCTACAAAAAAAACAAAGAAGAAATACCTGAACAGGTACATAACTGCTGGGTGTTTGTATAGGAGCTGGAGCAGGCATTTGTATGGGAGGAACATGATAACCTCCATATGGGTCGTATGGTGGAGGAGGTGGAGCCATGTACCTGCACCAAAAAATTAAAATTTGTTAAACATGACAGGTGACAGATGAGAAAATCAACATATTTAATTTATGAAGTGTGGTTTTTGGTACAGCTATACTATCATGTAATTTTACTTAAAGAGTGAAAAAGAAATCTCATTAATAAAATAGGCCGTCCCACCCTTGCCCGAGAGTTTCCTTGTACATGACATTAAAAACCTCATTTGAAGCTGCAGTTAATGCACCCCTCACTAGAAGGGCATGACAGGGTTTTTCTAGAATGCCCAGATTACTATGCTGTGTCATACATATATATACACACATTCTTACCCATGTGGTCCCCAAATTGGTGCAGGAGGAGGAGGGTGAAAAGGTAATGGGCTTGAATAACCTGTATGTGTATAATCACCTCCAGTACGCATGCGTTTACTTTGATCGTAAGCATTCGAATCAACTACTATACCTGCATAGTGTAGTACTATCAAAACTAGCACCTTGACAACCCACAATCATGGAAAATAACTGAATAAAAGAGCAACAAGTATTTTTCCTGGGTTATCTACTTTTCTGTTGGGAAAAAAAATCTGATAACAGAAAGAAAATTAATAAAAGCAAGAGGCATCCACCATAATAGACCTAGTAGAATATTGAAATAAGTACAACATTTGAATTCTGTAGTTTATACAAAGCACACAATAATACATGCCTTATATTATATATGTAAGGTTCGCTCATGAATAGAAATCCATACATTTTCATTTGAATAAGATCTGCTATGCTGAATTCGAATTTAAAATTTTTCCAAATATCAAGATATGTGACTCATTTTAATGTGTATTACATATCTTGCGTGGTATTGTGGAATGTGTTTGGTTATACTAGCACATGCAATTCTATACATGATTCAATTTAATGTACAGCACAAATGTATAATGCATGTGCAGTTTGCAACTATATTGACTCTAGGCAGTGCAATAATATATTTCATCGAGAACAAGTTATTACATAATAATACTAAGCGCATATGCACCCATACACCATTTTAGTTAATCCGTTAGACGGATTGACAGAGTTTAGTAATGCAACATTTCTTTATTGGTCCGTCAATAAAATCAAAGTCCATTAATCCGTTAACTACTACGTCAATTTCTGCCGGAGTAATCAATGGTCGGCCGCCAATTTGTATTGTTCTCAAAAATCTATTAAATAATAATATTATAATTCAAATAAAATGATTCGTAGATTAAATGAAATACTAATTATAATTCAAAAAATACCCTTATATTATCATTTCTAATGTTTGACCAATTCAAATATACAAACAATTCAACTCAATTTAATGCAATTATGAAGTATAACAAAGAAAATAAATTATCCACTTAACATTTTCTTAAGATGTGTGATTTTTTCAAAAGGGACACTAAAGGGGATGGGGGGAGTATTAAATAAATTGATTTAAAATTAGATAAATGATATAATATATGATTTTTATTTTAACAAATGGTAACTAAAAAAATTGATGGAGTTCATGTAAAATATGAAAATAAGTGATTTTGATATGAATAGTAATTAACTCAATCAATTTAATTAATAAATTGATGGATTGACGGGGTGTATGGGTGCAAATCAAATTACACGTAAAATTCAAGAATCTTGGACATACTACAAGGAACAAGCACATCAAATTACGAAAATAAATCAGTAAGCACATCCTCAACAGGTAAAGACATTGTAAATGAATACTAACCCCTTTTCACAAATAGATTCTTCTTTGCCATTTCAATGTGCAAAATAGAATTGGACTCGGCATCAAAAACCATATCCTGAAGAGGGCAAAAAACATGATACATGATCCAGTAAAAAACGTGGTGAGTTGAAGAATAACAGCACGAGTGTAATACTTAACCTGAAGAGAATCTCTAGCACCAATTGCGAATTGCGGAGTGGTGAACAAAGCAAAACCCAAAGGATGTTCACCTTTGAAATTGACCTGGGAAGCCTCGTAACCCGGAAACCATCTAAGCAAATTCTGCAATTCCCTCTCCTTGACATCCTCGGGGAGACCCGATATAAATATAGTCCTAACCTAATCATGATAATTATAATTAAATATTAATTAACAAGAGAAAAAACTAATTATATAATTGAACTAACTCTGTAAAAGAATTAGGTAAATTAAAGAAAGTACCTCGTCGTTGATGATGGGAATGGGTTGGTGAGGAGGTGGAGGAGCGGCGGCCGGACCTGGAGGAGGTGCCGCCGGAGGCCACTGGTGGTGGTGGTAAGGGTGGTGAATACCTGCACCTGCCATCTTATCGATCGATCGATCTACCCACGCCACTCCCTCTTTGTATGTCTGACTGTGTGTATATATGTATGTGTAAGTATGTAATTATTGACCAGTAGTAGCTGGTAATTGTTTGAAAAAGGTAGATCCGGGAAGTTGTGTTTTTGCGGGTTAGGGTTTGCAAAGGGTGCACACTGCAGGCTGTTCTTCTGAAACCAACTTACTTCTCATTTACAAATCGGGATAATAATAATCTACATATTTAGCATATTATATCACGCCAAATATTAATATATATATATATATATATATATATATATAAAATTATATTCCGGAACAAATTATATTTAATATATTAGATTTGAATTAAATATAATTTATATTTAAATAAATTTCTAATTTTTTTAATAAACTATAATTTATTTAAAATTTATGCCGAGTTAATGAAACTTGTAGAGTATGGTTTAATTAAATTCTAATAAATATTCTTGTATGTAAATAAAATTTTAAATATAATGTGAAATTTAAAAGAATGTATAAACTTTTTAAATCAATAAAATTTTGAATAATAAAAAATTTCAACAACTTATATAATATATATATATATATATGTAAATTAGACTATTTTTTAGCGTAAACTTGTCGTGGTATTTTTATGTATATAAAAAAATTATAATTATAATAATGTCTTCGTGATTAATGTAAAAAAAATTCAATTATCGTATAATTTCCTGCATTCATGAACGTGATTTTCATATTTAATATAATATATATATATATATATATATACTTTTAAATTAAATACCATTATATTTTAAATAACATTTTAATAAATGATTTAAAATTCGAATTTGGAATACAAAAAAAAATCTACACACGGTGTATTGGTCATCATATCACTGCTCGCATGTCATTGCTGACCCATCATATCATATTCTTGCCCAATACGATACTCGTAATTTGTTGTTTCTTTCTATAATTCTATGTGTGTATACAGTCACAGTTTCCAATTGCCGTTGATCATCTAATCCCCAGGTCAGTTGGGATGGAATCAATCTCTTTTTATATATCTTTTTCATGAATTTATTATATGCATACATATGTAATTGTTGTTTATATTGTGATGCTGTGGCTGCATTTATATTAGTAATTCAAGCTATTATGTGCTAGCAATTGAGGTTGAGTTATATGTTTCAGTTGAGCTTTGCCCAATTTTCGTATGAATTTGTTCACAGTGATCATACTATGATTTCATAATTGTCCAAATGACATACAACTGACTTCAACTTTGAGCAGATTCCATTTGTCGCTGTCGAAATGAATCTTAATGATCTTAACAAAGTCTGGGAAATTAAAACCCTCAAGAAAGTTAGAGAAAACGAGGCCAAGGAAATACTCGAAAAGGTTGCCAAACAAGTGGAACCTATTATGCGCAAAAGGAGATGGAAAGTTAATGTCCTCTATGAATTTTGGTAACTAATTTACGCTTTTTGTGTTCATTGTGTATGTGTTCATGAATTCATATGTTCAACAGATAATAGATTAATTTCGATTTGCAGCCCTGCAAATCCAGGTCTTTTAGGGCTAAATGTAGGTGGAGGTGCTGAAGTTAAGATCAGGTTGCGGAGTCCAAACAATGAATCGGAATTTCTTCCTTACAATCAGATTCTTGATACAATGCTTCATGAACTCTGCCACAATGTACATGGTCCTCATAACTCCGACTTCTATAATCTTTTGGACGAAATTAGAAAGGTGATCCTTAGTTTCATAACAATTTTTTTTTAGTTCAGTAGCACTCGTAGTAAAACTGTAATTTTTTCGATTTTGTCATGAATTGGATAGTATGACTATCAAAACTAATTCACTGCAGAATAACGATTTTTCTGTATATAATAACTTAAAAAGACTGCTGTTAACCTACTCATTATGTCATTTATGGCATGTGGACTACACGCCATATGGAAAATTGAGAGATTGAATCAGGTTTATAATTGTGTTAGCTAAATGTAAAAGTTCAAATGGCATAACACTCGAAACGACAAAGTACAATGTTTTTTTGTTGTTGCCATTTTTATGCTCTGTATGCCACTGTCCTGACAGTATAATATATTTGTTTCATTTACCGAGAAGGCGAGAAGCCTATGTTCTTAATAAGGAGACGAAGGGTCAAAAGATACTCTCATTAGTCTAAGCTAATTAATAACGAGGTAAGGCTGCTGATTTGCTAGAATATGCTAGCCAGCACTTGGGATGCACTTATCTGCATATTGAAGAAGAATATCAAGTATAATATGACCCTCTGAGTCTGCGGTAATGGGCTAACATAAATTTTTTATTTACTGTAATGCTACAATTTCACTTTTATTCTGCTAGAAGGAGGCTATGCAAAAAAATTTAGGTGGTTGTTTAGTTAGGAGTAATATTCTTCTCAAATGTGTAGTTATTCACTTGAATTGTGTCACGAAATATGTAGTACTTATCAGCATAGTTATCTTTTCATTTTCAGGAATGTGAACAGGGATTTGATCTTCCTGGGAGAAGATTGGGTGGTTGTACTCGACAACCCCCTTTATCATCCTTACGACAGAGTGCCCTGGCTGCTGCAGAAAATAGAGCCAAGCGTGGATCTCTGTTGTCATCTGGGCCAAGGCGTATTGGTGGCGATAGCAACATTAAATCAGCACTTAGCCCAATTCAGGCTGCTGCTATGGCTGCAGAAAGGAGAATGCAGGATGACTTGTGGTGCGCATCAAAGTCTTCGGTGAGCGAGGGAGTTCCTGAAACATCAAAGTCTTTGGAGAGCGAGGGAGCTCCTGAAACCATTAAACCTCCTATCACAGTAGCAGAGAAATCTACTGAAACATCAGTTGCACCAACGAGAAGTCAGGGAAGTAGATATGCTTCACCAATGTGGCAGTGTGGTGTATGTACTTTGTCAAATCAGGTAACGGTTTAGTTTTCCTTCAAAAACTACTTTTGCAGTGATCAAACTTATTTATGTATCTTTAATCTCATTTTTAGCATCTAGTATTAACAATGTTATGTATGTACAGTCATTAGCTCTGATATGTGAAGCTTGTGGAAATGCAAAGCATAAAAGTCGAACAGTGAAGAAACAAAATATATGGTCTTGCAAGTTTTGTACCCTAGATAATAGTACTGAAGTTGAAAAATGTCTTGCATGCGGAGAATGGAGATATTCACACGGCGCACCTGCATTTTCTCGTGGACCTTATGTTGGCACTTAAATTCTGAAGTTCACAAGAGTGGGGAGATCTCTGCCTTCCTGGTGACCAGTGACCAGGTTTAGACAGAGATTCCTTTTTGGAATATGAATGTTCACTCTATTTGTATTTACAATCTGGACACAGAAAAATTGAAATTGGTGTAAATTGAATTATCGATTGTCATGAAGATATCTGTCAGCAGCACTCTACAGTTACAGCACAATGGCACGAATTTTTCTCATGTATTTTTCTGTTACTGCTAAATTTATTTTTTGTATTATTGTACAACTCCTGTATTTTTGTCCTTTATAGCATAAACACAAAAATCCATTTTATTAGAAAGTGTATAATTTTACAAATTTATTGAAATACCATTATGTGAATACATCTAAACCTCGATAAATGAATTGAAAAGTTATATTTTTTAATTGAGATTATTTCTTTATCGAAGTAAAAAACATATTGTCTCTATTATATTAGGATCGGAAAAAATTATTCATCTGAAGAAATTATTTGTTTATCGAAATTCTGCTATATAGTTTTATTTTTAAAATTTTTTAATATGAACAAATTATTAAAAACTTTAATGAAACATGTAAAAAAAGCAAGCTGTTGAAAATGGAAGAATAAACATATTAAGGATATTTACATGGATAACTAAAGTATAAGTAGATAAATTTTTAATATTTAAAGACAGCTAAAATAGAGGTAGAAAACATAAAAAATTTGGTTAGAAAACAGAAGGCAATTAATAACGTAAGTAGGAGATGAGATCTGTGGATGTGATATAATTAATATATAGGCTGTTGCATGAGCTGGGTCAAGAAACAAAGATAGAGAAGTAAAGGGGGTGCAGGAAGATGACGTGGAATATAACGGCGATGTTGTGCTTGATATGGGCTTTCACTTGTTCTTGGCCCCATCTTTCTTCCAAGGTAGTATATTTTATTATTTACCTATTCCATTTCTATATTTTATATATACTACTACTCGTATATGTCATTCATATTTGGAATTAATGTTGAAATTTGTTCATGTGATGTGGATGTGGGTGATTAGTGGGGTATGAGTCACAAATATACAATTTTGAAACATATACACATTCTTGTTTTGCTCCTTCCAATTCAACCCAACACTGATATATACTAATATTAGAATGACATTTAGATTCCCATCAAGAATCTTGATAATTTTGATTGTGTTTTCCCTTCTGGTACAGTTTAGCCTAAAAGAGCAATTTTCAAATATTGTCCCATTTTAACACATTCCATTTTTAAAAATTGGCCAATTTTAGCATTGTGTTTCGTTAACACGCATTTCACAGTTATCTTAATTTTGTTTTATTTGCCAATATTAGCTGTTGAAACACATGCTTTAAATGCATTTACAGAACACACATGATTATATCGCGTTAGCAACACAACCCACATATGCCTACATCGTTACATCAAATAAAAAAAGTATATAGTAGTCAGGATTCAAAGCCAAGCACACCTGCTTGCATTGCATGCTCTTCAACAACTGAGGCAAATGCATTTTTGCTCACAGTATTAACACATTTTTATATTTGTTTCCAAGTGCCAAAATATATAGCCTTTTATTTTGTGCCATTTGGGACACTACATTCCTATTTTTGTGTTATGCCAAAACAATACAACTTTTTTATTTTGTGCCATTTTGGGCACTGCACTCCTATTTTTGTGCTATTACGGTCATTCTCTCTAATTCTGACAATATGTGATTTCCCTATGCACCCTTATTCTCAATCTCATTTGACCAACAAGGTTGAAGAAAGGGAAATCATGTGTGTCCCACTAATCAGTTATGCTAGTTACGTCAGAGAGAACTTATGGCCCTGCGGATGGAGAGAGCTAGAGATTTAAACCCCTCTGTACTCTTATCAATACGACAATACTTAGTTACAATAAATAGCCATCTCATGTATGCAGTTATGTAATATATGCAAAACATTTACAAATATCCAAAATAACCCCCAAAAACTGAATATAACTTCTAAAATAAGTTGCCAACACCTGCAGAAAATTGCACAAGTGTCAGTAGCTACTGGTGTGCACAATCATGCTAAAATTTCAGAATGGGTTAATAGCTTGTGCGCAAACGTGCCATGCTGCATTTGCACGTCTAAGAGTTGGGAACATGCACATGGCAAATAAAATTACGAGTCCTAAAACCTTTATACCTATTTTCTGAACGACAAAAACTCAACTTATAACTGCACATAATATTTCCAGATCTCTAAACTGGGCTAAAGCAAATGAGATTTTAAAAATAAAAAATCCTAAATACTCTGATTCTAGTTGGCTGAATGTAATCAGTTGTGGCATTTATGCCTCATTTTCGTAATCTCTTCCACAATATTATTTATATGATTTCAAAGAGTAGGAATGCCGCAACTAAGGTGCCAGTGTGCCACCATCACAGTCTTTACAAATTTATACAAGATTAAAGGGGTATGCATTGCCACATAAATACATTGCATTGCACCTTATTACAAAGGTAATTAAATCATATTCAAATTAAAGCTATACCTCCAAACATCCTGATGCAGAAAGCTTAACACTGTTTTTAAAGACCTTCTCTAACTCTATTCCTGTATACTCGAGTTGTGTGTTTCTTGATAATGATTTTTATGGTATATGTGATGGGAAAAGAATTTAATTAGGCAGAGAGAGGACGAAAGTTCTCATATCGATTGATTATCCATCAAAATTAATTATGTAAAGAAAATTAATACAAATGTTTCAATATAAGATGTAAAGAAAACTGTTTTCATGCTGACTATGTTGCGAGGGAGGAAAATTTTAGGTAATATATATGGACCAAATAATATCGTAAAAAATATTACGCTGACAACCTCTGAGCTTGGAAACCAGATGAACGGAGTAGAGTATCCAGATGATTTTGTGAAAGTGGCAGTTCTGGCTGATCCTCAGGTTTTGTATTTTTCAGGGGTATTTCCTTAAGTATACATTGTTCTATTGGTCTTGTCATTTCTATAAATCTGTATTTCCATACCACATCTCAACAGCTCATGGATAGAACATCCCTTAATGTTGCTCCAAAATCGCTAGCTCTTGAGATTGCACAATTCTATACAGATGTATTCATGCGCAGAGCATTTCTTGCATCCTGTCTTGCCGTTTGAACCTGATGTAATTTTGTTTCTTGGAGATTATTTTGATGGAGGTCCCGATCTATCTGATGAAGAGCAAGTCCTAGAAATGCATATGCTTGAAAGTTAAAATAGTTGTTATTTTACAAGGTCTACTTAATTATGATTATCCACGCTTTAAAGTTAAGACCAACCAATAAGAATTAAAACATGGCAGCTCATTACACTAGTGCTATTACTTTATTATTTTGAATTTGCAGCTGGCAGTAGTTTGTAAATCATTTGCTGGTCATGATGTTCACTTGTCGGATCACTGATATAGTAATATTGCCTTTCCATAATCATTCTACATGGCCTTGTATATATGGTTGATTTCATTTTGACTTGTGATTTTGTCTTATAGTTCAAGTTTATGATTTTGTTTTCTTTTTTCCCTGAATCGGAATAATAATTTGTTTGATCAAACAGGTGGCAAGAATCTTTAAGTCGGCTCAGACATATTTTTGATCTGGATACACTTGATAGTGCTAAACACATCAAAGTATACCATTTGCCTGGAAATCATGATGTTGGCTACTCAGCTTTCCATTCTCGTATGCCACAGGTACATAATCACGATTTCCATACTTCAAAATATGGATCTGCTTATAGTTCTCCTTATTTGTCTTATGATACGGCACTGATTAGAAATTAGCTAAGCTACTACTTAGGTGATGACACTTGCACGATTTGTTGAACAGAAGTACAGGAAAAGAATAATCATGTACATAATCAATTGATGTTTTCTACGATCTAGAAATATATACTGCTAGATATGGTAAAGTCCCTAAATAGGGCCTGTGTATTATTCATAACACGTATCGTAATGAGTACAATGCGAAAGTGTGTGGACAATCAACAAGATATGTACAACAGGTCCTAGTTATACATAATTATTAAAGTACATTTGTATAAGATTCATATGTTATGTTATATTCCTTACTAGAGAGGGCTTGCTATAGTTAAAGGTTTTGGTAGGAAATATACTACGGAGGTACCCGTTTGTAGTGCATCAACCTAATAAGATAGATGCATGGAGGCCCAATGACTCAAATATAATGTGCTAGTCATCTAGGGTTGTAATGCGAACAAAGTGGGGACCAGGCTTGACGCGATAAACTCAATTCAAATTCTTTTTTAGGTTTAGTGGAACAAGTATTATTATCAGATAAGCAACCCAAGTCGATTCGAGTTTTTGATGAGATTAATTATGACCATTCATTTTTTGGC
Organism: Oenanthe sinensis; assembly: GCA_028671895.1. Classification (NCBI taxonomy): domain Eukaryota; kingdom Viridiplantae; phylum Streptophyta; class Magnoliopsida; order Apiales; family Apiaceae; genus Oenanthe; species Oenanthe sinensis. The sequence goes on along the minus strand of CM053795.1, from coordinate 5,249,910 downwards.
TCGAACTAGACTCAAGCGTGGTAATGTATTAAATGAATTTATATTAGTACTATTGGATTGGACTCTTGTATTTAGTAATTTAACACAGTAACAGAGTGGAGGTTTAGAGTTTGAACCTTGGTAAAAACCAATATTCTCAAATATGTAATATGTATAGGCTTGGAGACTATGGTTGATTATTTCCCAAAGATGGGCTCCTAGTAATCCACTCTATAATCCTAAAAAATGGATTCTCGAACGAGGGGGAGTGTTACATATTCATCTTAAGCTATACTACCAACACCTTAAAGGTTTGCTAGCGTTGGTGACTTGACATTTTTAAAAGCACTTTTAGATGCTAAGAGTAATTGCTCTGTCACAACAGTGTAAATTGATCCATGTGTAGCAGTGCTTTGATACCTTTGCATGAAAAAGTAAGAAGTCGGATGTATTCAAATTAATTATATACACATATACATGCATGCAAACAATGGATAATTCTTTTGTCTTGTAGTTTCACTCGGCTACTAATTCTTATATAATATATCTTAATATTGTACAGGTTTTCAGACGATATGAAAATGTATTTGGTACAAGAAACTATCGATTTAAAGTTGGAGGACTTGATTTTATTGCCATTGATGCCCAGACATTAGATGTTCAGTTATTTTCCTTGATCTTTACCGTATGTTGCCTTGTGACCAATATTTTGATAGGTGAGAACTCGAATGGATGCTCATTCCTGTCTACCACCACTTAACATCAGTAATTTTCACTATCAGCTTCTGCATCCTCTCTTCCAAGTTCCACTTCTACTTTTCAGTTCAGTCCCACTTCCATTCCGGTCCACCCAACCAAATGGAGTTTTAGTTTATTATTTTCCTCACCAAAAGGCGGTATCAGCCGCTAAATTTAAATGTATATATATATATATATTGGATGATTCCACCTTCTGACGTTTGTTTGATAGGAATATGAAATAGGAAACTGATATGGAATGGAAAATATCCAATTTTTTGCCAAGTACTATTGTGGGTGAGAGGAACAACCCTACACATCCCAAGACTGTATATTAGTATATATGCATTGTTTTGAACTTCAGAGACGTGATACGAGACTTCTCCATTTGGCCTACATAGCGAGAGATGCATACACCTTGAAATTTAGCTTATGTGAACATAGTCATTTGTACCTCCATTCGTACTGCAATTAACAGCATTGTTAACCGATAATATTTTATAAGTTTGATGCTGGAACTTTTTGTGGAAGAGAGACTAGTATTAATTGCCATTGGCTTCTGATGTATTTTGTTTTTCCTCTGCCTCTTTATGAAGTAGGATTGCACTAGGTATAAGATTCAGGGAAATCCTTGGATTCTGGATCTTGTCAAAACCATAATCCTGCAATAGACCATAGAATGATAGAGTAAACCTTGTGTCATGTTTTAGTGCATGCAAGGAATAACTGTACAGGTTCTACTAATAAAAGAATCTTGAGTAGTATCACAACTTGATAAGTGGGATATAATTTTTCTTATTGGCAGGGCATTCACGACGAGACCTGACTTCTGCTACCTGGAATTTTGTAAAAAATGTCTCCATGGGTATCTGATGCTAATTTTGATAACAAGTTGCTAAATGGATGCTTGCTCTGCATCATTTTGTAATCTTGAGTATCCTCTAATGTGTGTAGATTCTAGCTCGACACCAAGAGTTTTATTGACTCACATCCCACTGTATCGGATAAATGACACTTCTTGTGGTCCATATCGTTCTTCCAAAATTATTAACCAGGTAAAGCCTTTCAATTTTTTCTTCCTTTGTGTTAGTTTTGGGTAATATCTTAGGATTATTCTGAGGTCATAAATTTAAAATTACTGTTAAGCCATAGCCCATCGGATTTTAAGAACCTACTGCCTCATCACCTACAATGGCTGGCCCTGAAATCTAAGACTTTCAAGTTCTCAATTACATGAAGTTAAATATCGGATTTTGATTCTCACGTAGATGTTGGATAATTACGTTTGTCACGTGCCTCCTCTGTACTACTCTTGTTAGTTTTTTTGGCTTCTGAAATCTGAATCTTAATGCAAATGCTTGTATCAGTAGTCAAACTTATGCATACCTTTGTTTCTTGTTCAGAGAGTTCGTCGTGATGACCTTGATGAAGATATATTGTAAATTTTCCATCTCCTTTTATAACTTTCTTGACAATATTATTATACTGGTACAAACTTTCTACTAATATAGACATTTTTTTATGTTTTATGTGTACAGGTATCAAAATTATATTAGTGAAGAAAAAACAGAAAGCATACTGGATTCTGTCAGACCTGTATGTTCATACTTCCATCTATCTAGTGTGCATGAAGCTTAAATTCTTCTGAGGAAAACCTTATAAACTTAAGTGGACCACCTTTTATATCACTAAATTATCTGTTGGAGCAGGTATTTGTCCTTTCTGGCCATGACCATGATCAGTGTACAGTTGCTCACACGTCCAAATATGGGCCAGTGACCGAAGTAAGAATCTTACCATATTAGCATATGCCGCTCTTACTTTTGTAACCTTTGATAGACAATATATTTGCAGCAAACTCTAGGGAAACTTGTATCCATCTTTTATGCTATTATCTGCATGGAAACATTCATACCCTAATGCAACAATTGGAAAAGATGCAGTTTTAACTCATCTGTGCTTTCTTCCTGTACAAACATACATTTACATATGGTGATTTTTACATTTATTAATGTAATAAATTGTATTATATAAAATATGTCATAGATTTTTAACTTAAAAATGCTTCGCTGACATTGCCAGGTATCTGTGTCAGTTTGTTCTTACCTTACTTCTTGCCCTTTTTTGGCCAACAAGTGGTGTATCTATCTTGGGACATGTTGATTGCATGGGGTACATTAAAAGTGTAATTAATTGCAACATTTTCAAAGGTTCTAAAGAGAAAGTTGATGAAGAAAACTGTGAGACGATATGGTTTGGGATGCAGAAGGTTCAATGCACCTTGTCAAGAGAACCTTAAAAGCTGCTGTTTCAACAAATGAAAAAGGTACAACAGAAAGGTAAGTGTCGAATGTTAATTGTTGGGTATAATCCTAATACTCTAATAGGTTAGATAGATGACCGAGGAGTAAATTGGCCACTTTGGTGATTGAATTCTGGAATGACTGACGAGTAACGTCCCACTGAGCTTTAAATTTTATCTAGAGTTGCAGTTTATACATCTACTTTCCTTTTTTTCGTTTTGCTAATAAAAAAATTTCTGGTTACAGGGGCAATGCTGTGATGCGGTCAGCAGCCAAAAAACCGTTGCTGCAGGATATAGATGTCTTGACGCCATCAGATGTGAGTGTACATGTGCCGATAGATACATCAACAAAGATAGCATCTAGACCAAACAAGTCAAAGGCAAATATGGTGATCAGGAGAATTTTTAGAACTCTCCGAGTGATCACAGTGGTAGCTGCGGTGAACCTACCTCTATCTACATGATATTGCTGTTCAGGGATTGGATTGACAAATGATACACAAATGACCCGGACATCATCTCTGTGGTGAAAGGGCTTCCTGTGAAGTCCCAATCTTTTAATGCCAAGTGTGAGCTATTTAAATTGCAAACATCTCTTGGTAAAAGAGCTTCCTGTGCAGTCAATTATTCGTTGAAGAGTATGAGCTATATATTGCAACCATCTCCTGGTTACCCTCTGACAAATCAAGCTATTGCTAACTATGTTGTAGAGTCTGGCCGGTTCCCTGCACAATTTAGTTTACACGGTTTAATACGTTTTCAAAGTTCCCCCCATGCATTCCACTTTTTTACTTTCTATTAAAATTATGACTATATCGTGAATATGATCATTTTTCCTCTTGAAGAGGATTTGCACTGTCACATGATGTTCCTAAAAACTCTTCATGATGATGGTTTCTCTCTTGTCATTTTTTACAAGAATGTGTGTTTTGATTTAATTACATTATTAAAGAAAATTCGAAAAGTCTATTACATATGCTTGCAGGGGCTGATCTGACAAGAGGCATGTAGCCCAAAAAAATTCTCAGTTTTTCACCATTAATATTCATACAAAAAAATATAGAAATGCCAGCATTAAAATAAAATTTTTAAAGGTGCTTTTCTAAAAATAATTTGGTGTCCATAAAATTTTCTACTATCTGCTCCAGCGGGACATGCCCATCTGAAGAATTTTAGGAGCCCTACGATGAATATATGAATTACCCTTTTTTATTATTTTTAAATTTTATATAAACATACTTAATAATTAATATTAATAGCAACTACAATATTTAAACATTTTTTATGATTTTCTTAATGTTCAAAAAATGAAATGATCTATAAAAAGTGACTTCATAAAACTGCACATTTATCCTTCGTAACATACCTTATCAACTTAATTAATCATAAACTACGGCGAAAACTCCACTATCCATGTAACCCTCGCCGGCTAGCCCTCCCAAAACAACTGGCTGACATTTTTTTTTAATTTATAAAACAATTAAAAAGATAAACAAAATATCCACCTGCTTTTGACAAGTATAGAAGCAGATGACCGAGATTCTTTAATACTGATTACTTGTGGGTAGAATACAATAACAAAACGAAGAAAGGAAGCAACTTAAAGTTCTAAGAAGTGGATGTTAAGACAGAAGAAAAGAATGATTCCCATGTGTCCACAATTGATTCCTCAGAGGCCCGATTAAGCTTTCTAGAAATCTCAATCAATTGTACACCATATACTTCGGAGTGGCACTAAATTTTTGATACCCTTTGATAACTTTGTTGACAGCATCAAGGAAGTCCTTCTCTGTAACTGTTTTTCTTCTTGCACGAATGGCATACATACCAGCTTCTGTGCATACACTTCTTATGTCGGCTCCTAAATGTAAGAAAAATGAAAAGAGATACCGCTGTTTAGAAATCAGAATCAAATTTAACATACAGAAACTGTGTGGTACCAACTTAGACAACACTGCCAAAGTTCCACTATAAAAACCCATATACACAGCTGATAAACAAAGGCAATAGAAAACATAATTTATAAGAAAAGGGTAGTTTGACCCGCATGTTTAATTATCTTAATCTTTTTCAGACCTATTCACGGGTGCCATTGCAATCCTTATGCAACAAAAGGTCCATAACAGAATTTATTCAACAAGATCGTAACCTATAGGCCAAGACTGGATTATAAATTTCACTTTCCCTAGTCCCCATTTCAACATTCAAAAATTTTACACGCTTGAAACATAAACCACATCTAACCACTCAAAAAAGACAACAAATGCAGGCATTACCCATAAAGAACCACCAACAGGAAATAACTGATATTGAATGAGTTAGATACTATTATGCATGCAAATGAAACAAGGAGCACATATCTAAGAATTTTGGATAAGTTATGACAAATCACTATATGCAAATCTTTTCCACAAAACTAAAAAGGCAGGCATGGTCAGATAGGGACAATAATCATTCTGATAAAAGAAATTTCCCACCTCTTTCAAGAATTTGGAACTAAGAACCCCCTACACAAATTCTGACTATATATATAATAAAGACACTGAAAAACAGAATCTAGGATTTAAGAAGTTACCTATTCAACCAATTTCTTTCAACTGATACATAGTATCACATATTACAAGATATCCATTTCACAGCAGGAGTTGTTAGATAACGAAATGAAAAGTCATAACCGTAAAGACATACCGGTAGAATTGGGGCAGAGTCGAGCTAAAAGTTCAAATCGGATGTCCCTTTCACAGTTCATAGTCCGAGTATGGATCTTAAATATTTGTGTTCTACTTTCCAGATCAGGCAGCCCAAACTCAACTTTACGATCTAACCTCCCCGGGCGTAGAAGTGCAGGATCAAGGGTGTCGGGCCTGAAAAATATGCAACCAACAGAAAACATGGAAGTAGTTAGCAAGTTGTAATAGCAAAGTAGTTAGTAGTATTTGCACCATTTTATGTTCTGGTACAAGAAGAAAACTTGTTTAGGCAACAAGGTATATCCAAACGAAGATATGGCCTCAGGCCTCAGGCCTACCACAATAATGCATCTTTAGATACAGTAGTACAAAACTCTATATATGAAGAAAAAAACAATGTCCATACAAAGCACAACTCATTATATGAAGGAAAGAAGAGCAAGGTCAACAAGAAAGTAATAGAGACCATAACTATTCTTTCCTTTTAAAGCATAGAAACTGGAACACCATATTATGTATATCTTAGTGTGCATAAATGGTAAAGTTGACATATTTAACAAATCAAAGACAAGTTTGCCCATCCATGCAATTTGTTGTCATTATCAGTCATATTGGAAATAAAATATAACCTGCGACACAAAAAAGGAGTTGCAAACACTTATACAAAATAGCAAAACTTAACCTGTTTGTTGCCATCAAGACCTTGATATTTCCACGAGCATCAAAACCATCAAGCTGATTTACAATTTCAAGCATTGTGCGTTGAACTTCATTATCTCCACCAACACCATCATCAAAACGTGCACCTCCAATGGCATCAATTTCATCAAAAAACACTATGCAAGCCTTTTTTGATCGTGCCATCTGCCGTATAGAAGCTTTAGTAAGAACCTATATATCTAAAGCACAAAAAAAAATCTGACAACAGCACAGGTTGCGGTTGTAAACCTGAAAAAGTTCGCGAACCATACGAGCTCCCTCACCAACGTACTTCTGAACAAGCTCACTTCCAATAACACGAATGAAACAGGCATCCGTTCTATTAGCCACAGCTCTTGCTAATAGAGTTTTACCAGTTCCAGGAGGACCGTAGCAGAGAACTCCTTTAGGAGGGTCGATTCCAAGCTTTACAAACTTCTCAGGGTGAAGCATAGGCAGTTCAACAACCTAAATCAAAATTATAGAAGGAATGTAGTATCACAGAACTGCAATAGATACATCACAATGGATCATGAAGACAAAATTAATATCAATACTGTATGTACCTCTCGCATCTTTTCTATCTGCTCCTTACATCCACCTACATCATTATATGTAACATCAGGCTTTTCTTCTACTGTCATCATGGTTACACTTGGATCAATTTTTGGAGGCAGCGGAATTTGAATTTGATACTTGTTCCGATCAACACTGAGAAAAGAGTATATCAACAAATTAAGAATAGGACAAAATATAAATAAATTCATCTGCCCCGAAAAAGAGACTATTCTAATTACTTCTCAAAGTCAGTTAATAATATAGTACTTGTAACTACATTACTGTGATTAATGGAGTTCAGAAAATAATAATATTTGTTATGTTGCACCACTGCAATGCTAATGCCAACTTCAATCAAGTAATCAACGAGAATCACATCAGTGATAAAGTTTTATGTAATGCCCTTGCATTTGTAGGAACAGGGAAGTAGTATCAGATGAAAATTCTTTGAAGAAACAATGCAACTAAATAATTTGCATCAGCCATCCATCAGCTTGGATTTACTTCACTAATAAATAGAATTCGAAAAAATCCAGTGGCCCTTTGCAGAGTACGATAAGAAATCCGCATATACAAGTTACAGATAGTGTAGATAGATTAGCATGTCAGATCTCACAAGATAAGAACATGGATGAAACTGTTTGATAGTTAAAACGGTAACCAGACTGCAATATAAGATAAGTAAATTACCCAACACGCATGCCTTCTTCAATATCAGTTGGCGAAACTTTGTCACCCAGCCCGACAACAAACTGCAGTCATGACAAAATAAAGTAAGAAATATACGCAAAGAGATGCATACACAATTTAAGAGTTTCTGAAGTCACCATACACACAGCATACAATAGAAATTATTTATATTCTGAAATGCATATATTCAATCCTCTGACAAAATCAAGTGTAATAGAAATCAACTTTTTAGGAATATCTATATTTTCTTAATAAGGGGGCATAGCTTGTCTAGATACTTTGTTCATATGTGCGGGTGTTTGTGTAAGTATAAGACAACTGTAGATTTATACTATTTGTCATGGGTTTGAGCAGATCGAACATCCAAAATCATCATATTACCGCAACAAGAAATAAGAAAAACACATATTAGACAAATACAAACCTTTGCAATCTGCTTGACGTTAATAACATATTTCGCATCTTCCGTGTTTGGGCTAATGATCTTTGTGCACCTTGCTACCTGCTTGCAAAAAATTGTCAGCTCTTCATTGCAAATATAAGAATTTGAAAAAAAGGGGGGCGCATGTAAGAAACCATACCTGCAAAGGTTGCTCTTCCTGCATCATTTGTTTATCAGAAACAAGATCCCACTGACTAGGTGCAGCCAAACCAGTGTCAGACTCCTTAATACCTGTGCAACAATGATACCAATTTAACATGGAAACTGGAAAGTGGAAACAATAGATGAATGATTAGCATCAGGAGTGGAGCAGGCATATTAGATATAATATATATACCACACAAGTCATTGATCTTTTTTGCCATTTCTTTGATTTCTTTCTCTGCATTTTTTATAGTGTTGGAATACGGACCCAGTCCCTGCAGAAGATAATTACAATATTCATTATAAGTTGTACAAGACCCAATCGAACATATGAAAGAAACCCGTAAGTCTAATATACAGTAGCAGCAATAGATTGTTGGCAATCTACTAGCAAATGGTAGTGATTAATAATTTATTGTTACAACTATCCAAATTTAAAATGATTTTCTACTTTGCTGATATTTAAATTAACCAAATAATAGTAATATAAGCATCGAAACCAATATACAATACATTACAGACAGGAATGCAGCTTGTACTTATATGGTCCCAAGATATCAAACTTCCAACAAAACAAGGTGGTATTTATGGAAAGTATGCAAAAAAAATAAAAATGAACCAGTTAAAATATAACATACAATTTTCAGTTCCCATCACAAGGTACAATTAAGAAGAACCGGTGAGCCATACTAATAATAAACAAGTCAAAAACAAAAATATCGATTCCGTCTATCGATTTAAGTCACTGCCAAAACTGATTATAACAATACAAGTAAAAGCTAATAAAATTAAAAAGCATAAACAGGGAAATAAGAATATGGATCTGAAATAAAAAAAGATAAAACGATGTAAAGAGCAATAAACTTTCAGCTCAATCCTACAAGGCGTAAGATCTAGAACGCGAGATTGAAACAGAATAACAGTATTTACTTTAAGTAGTGTGAATTTTTGGAAACAAAAAAGAGAGAGAGAGAGAGAGAGAGAGACGAAATTAGGGTTGGGGGGAGAGAGAGAGAGGAGTATACATAAGTTTTGAGGAGAGCGATATCGTCTTCATCGAGAGGCCTAGGGTTTTTCTCGTTCTTAATCTCATCTTCAATTGATTCTGCTGGTGGTGGTGCCATCTCCTCTCTCTCTCTCTCTCTCTCGTTCGTTTTGGTCTGTCTCGTCTCTCTTTCCTCTCTCTCAATCTCTGCTCTTATGTATACAGTATACGTATCTTGACAACCAAACCAGAATTGAAACAAAGTTACTCTTGTGGATACCCACGTCACGTGCAATGCACCTGACATCCAAACTCCCTTTTATTTTAAAGAAAATAAACATTAAATTATCCAGAAATACTACTATGAGATATATTTTACTTATTTTCTTCTGCTTATTTATGATCATTTTTTTCATTTGATTTTTAAATAAAACAGTTAATTTGCAGCGGAGACGATATAAAATAAAATTTTCGATGGAAGAAGATTCATTTCACGATGCAAGCTTCAAAATACCGCCTGCTAGCCCTCCTATACCCCTTAATATTACTGACTTATATATCCATGGATTTTCTTTTTTAAAATAATTTTATAATTAAAATTTTAATATATTTTTTTCTAAAACAATATTAAGTTAATTATTAATATAGGTTGATAATTTTACCTTAATCATTTTATTAACAAATAAATTTATAAATATTATTAAGTTAATTTTTGTATTCATGTGTAATCGAACCTAAATCAATTAATTAAATAACTATTAATAATTAGAAATTTATATTCTTAATATTATTTTCTTTATTTCAATTATATATAGGATATAATAATACCATTGAAATTTGAAATGAGCTATATAATTTTTTAATAACTCGTATACATAATTACCAACATAAAAGTATTTTCCTATTTATAAAATAAATTAATATTACTACTTTCATAGAGTTGGGCTGGTTGGCGTTGAAAATTATAAATTTGAGCCAAGGCTGTCGGGTTATGATGCATGGTCTTGGTCCAACAAGAAAGGCATACGTAGGTCATAACAGTTCTGGATTATAGTTATGGACTTAGATAGACAGGGCCTGTGATAACTAGCATAATAGGCCATGTCCGTGTAGATAGAGAATGGGCTCGATCTCTCTTTCAATTTTTTTTGAATTAATTGGCTTATAACTTAAAAATGATTAGTACCAGAGTACAATATATATTCTTTATTACTTAAGTTATACAATCGTGCTCCACTTTCAAATTTAATGATCATAAAATTAACGTTTTAAGAAATCATATTAACTAGTAAACTATTTTAAGAGAGGCTGATATATATTCAACATATTCACAAAGTCATCTTCATGACAAGTTAAACCAATGTCAGGAGGGGTAGAAGCGGCCAAACGGGCGGGTCGGCTCAGCCCGGCTCGCAGCTGGTTCAAAAACTGGCAGAGATAGTCAACAAAACGAGTCGTCCACAAGTCAGAAATTGAAAAACCGTAACCGGCCTGACACGGTTCACCAAACTTGTCTCAACTTGTGACGAGCCGAGCCGGCCCGACACGACATGCCCGCTCGACACATTACTCTTTGTTTTGTATAAACTTTGAACGGGGATAACATAAATAAATGAGTTATTTAAATAAAAAAGTTGAAAAATATATTTAAAATTAATCATTTTAAAAAAGAATACATAGAAAATAATAGAAAAACATATATATATTTTAGTCAGAAATTTTAAAATTACTGTCACTCCCGTCTTTAATAAATTTATATAAAAAATATGATATATAGTAATATACATTGTCAGGATAATAAAAATTTATATTGAATATTAATAAAAATATATTCTCCCTGTCCCTCCCATTTCTTTATACTTTCCTTTTTGGGACGTCCCACCAATTCTTTACATTACTAAAAATAGTAACTTTTAACAATAAAATACATTATTACATCCACTACTTCACTCCACTTTTTCAACACTTTACACTATTACACCCACTACTTCATTTATTTTAACAATATTACACCAACTATTATTGGTCTCCATGCCCGGACTAAATGTAAACATTTGGTCGGGACGGAGGTAGTAATAAAAATAATATATTTATTTAAATATTAGTTGTGAAATAAAAATATTATATAATTTTGATTCTATTTGTATAAAATGGACCTTTTTGCATTGTTTCTTGACCTTCTAATATATAATTTTTATACATTATATAACTTTAACTAAAAATCGTAGAATGTTGTTGTCATATTTTACATATTCATCACTCGTCGTTTGTCACCTACATATTGTAACTCGCCTCGGTCTGTAGCTCGCCTCGCCTGTAACAATGGAATAAAAAAATTTTAAAATAAAAAATCAAACCCGCCTAACTCACTTAATCGCCGAGCTGTACACGAGTTGAACATTACTTGAATTGACCCGGCCCGGCAATCTATGCGTGCCATTCACGATTCACGACCTAACCAAACCAGCCCGCTGGCGAACCGGCACGGCTCGACCCGCCCGGACATTAGAAAAAGAAACAGTCCTGCTCATGCAGAAAATTCAACCCTGCAGAACAACAAGACCCTAGTCTACTGCTACTGCTGCTTGAATACTTAATTAAATTGCAATAATGCCAGTGGGACCGAACCATAAGTTGTTTTAGTCTTTCAAGTCTTCACTCATCTTCTTGGTCCCTGCTTAGTGCCTTTCTATCCTAATTCCTAACTAAAAAAAACAAAAAAAACCACCGGTTATTGTAAAGACACCTCTCATGACTCTTTCTACTGCTTTGACTCTCATTTTAAAACCCCATTTCGTATCATCTTCCATGTCTACTCCTCTCTATCACCTTGTTTATAAACTCCAACTCCTTTTCATTTCCTTCTCAACTTTCTTCATTTTCAGCAACTAAAATTCAGTTACAAAGCAGAGAGAATCAGCTTATCTTTCAAACATTCAATATTAGTGTATATATCCTTCTATTTTTCTCATCAGGTAGATATCGAAAACCAATAAAAGATGAGCGAACCTGGAACAATATCAAGCGGTAAGCTAGAAGAGTCGGGGGCCCTTGAGCTATCGGGGATAATCATTATGATTGTCATAATGCTTTTATTTATCCTAATACTACTTGTAATCATTTTTCGCCTTTACTCCGTAAGGCACCACTTCTGGAGCCATCACACCACCGGACACCCCACAAGCTCAGACCTGCCAACTCTACAACAGCGCCAGGGTCTTGATCCCTCCATTCTCAAATCCATCAAAGTTATACAATTCTCTGCAGCACAAGATCAAGTAGGTTTGGAATGCTCCGTTTGTCTCTGTCAATTATCAGAAGGAGAAAAGGCCAGATATTTACCGAAGTGTAATCACGGCTTTCATATGCAATGCATTGACATCTGGTTTCATTCTCATTCTACCTGTCCCCTTTGTCGAAACCTTGTTACGATTTCCCCAGAGGATTTGGAGGCGGCTGTTGTTGATGATGCTGGGGCTTCACCAAATTCGCAACCACCAAATGTATCTTCCTCTACTCCCTCTTCTTCGGGTGTAATAAATGATGGCCATTTAGCAATCGATGTAACTATTGTACGGACTGAGGAAGAAGATCAGAAGTCGCCTGTGACCCCTACAGTCGCATTATACAGGTCATTAAGCAGACTATTGAGCAGGAATAGCTAGGATGTTAATATTTTCTTCCCGCCATTGTTGCTGTCAATTTCAGTATCCTACACTTAACATATATGTGTACACACAACATACTTGGATCACCGTAAAATTGTAAATTACATGTTATCCATATTCCTTTTTGTGAGAGATCTTTAACTTACTTTGATTAAAGAAGTGGATCCGTGTCTGATCTTCCAAAAAGCAATCAGAAGTATTTTGTAGTTTAATGAATTCTCTAGGACGCATTGATTAGTCAGCATCCCATTTTTGATAACGTCCTCGGCACCCTGATCAAACTGAAAGACTTGTACATTGTGTCCAAGAACTTGCAACTTATATTAGACATCTTGAATTGTGATTCAAATTCTCAAATTAATGCTTATATTTGAATGCCTTTCATTGAATGCCTTGCAATTGAATGAAAGCTAACCTAGATGTAAATTCTTTTAATATCCAAACATAAACATATCATTTGTACAAAATCCAGAGTTTTCTAACAAGCTATTAAAATTTATAAGTTGTGGTGCCCAAAACCATTCCCAAATTCTTAATCATATGGGAATTTTCTACAGCCTATGGGCAATGCCACAACAAAAGGGCATACGTAGCCTGTAGCCACATCGGCACTAGCTTAACTCATGTCAACCTTCTCTAGCCCCAGTCATTCCAGAATTTCAGGAACTCAGCCCCTTGCCTCCTCTCCCTTCTAGTCATCCAACCTACTCATAACTTGCTAAGGTGCAGCTTTCCCCTATGACAAGGAACAACTAAGCTCCCATAATGAGAGTATAAATAGAGAAGGTGGGGGTTATGAAAAATTTCGAGCACAGCTAAACCCTACAAATCTGAACCCATAATTCCTACGGATTGCAACGAAAAGTTAACGTCCATCAATAAGGGTCACCTTACCAAGACGCTAATGAGCTCACAAGGTGTCAACTTCTACAAATACACTATACAGTAACAAGGATAGAGACGCACACCAACTCGAACAATTATGGCAAATCTCAAATCCATGCAACATTCTGATGTTGACAAATACAAAAGGAGAATCACAAGACAGAGAATATCACCACTTTATACATGTGTTTCATGATAATTACTAGGACATTTCTCAAATCTTCGCTACTTGTAGAAAGGATATCACAGTTGAAGCAGAGGCAATGATATGACAATGCCGAAAATGGAAACCAGCAAAACCAGCACCCATGTTGGAAAGGATTGCCTCCGAACGTTTTTTATGTCTCTCTGGGGTTCTGGTTTATTTGCTTCTCCTATTGACTTGCCTATCTGTTCCAACAAAGGTCTTACTTCGTCTGAAGCTTGCTCAGCTCGCTTCTGCTCAGGAACAGCCTTTTCAGAGAGCTGATGTTCTTCATATTTCTCCACATACTCCGGGAACAAGTTTCTAAACTTTATGCTATTGGGAAAAGGAGAAGTCAGATAACTTAACAAAGCTTAAGTGCTCACCAGGAAATTAACAATAGAAATCTACTAAAACCATTTACTAAAGTACAATCTATTCATTCAATTTGCATCCAACACCTTACATGAATGAAAGCACCATATAATTATTAGCCTGTTTTACTTCAAAATTGAGACCAGGGTGTAATTTGGATTCGGGGTGAGTATGCCAAAGTAAGCTAGAAAAGTAAAGATCTAGTCTTGGTTTATCTCAAGTAAACAACATATATTAGATAATTTAAACCCTACAGGCACAGTCTAAAATTGCAGTCCCAATGAAATAACAATGGCATCGATAAGTTAAGGCTGTATAGAAGTGTCAAACAAAAGCACTGTGCTATCTGTGAGAGGGAAAAATACAACAGAGCCAACTTAGTGTTAATGGACTCACTTCTTACAGTTGAATGCAAGAGAGGCCTTCGCAAGTCGTTGCTTCTCTGCAATAGTAGTTGTGACACTACCGGTGGTAGGACTATTGTCCATCTGCACAGGAAAACAAACAAATTAAAATTTGCATGCTAACAGGTGGACAAAATATAAGCAATTAACTACAACTCGAATTAATTTAGAATACACAATCAGATGGGTTTCGGACACATAAGGCCACTCATAATTAATACATTAAGTATCTGTGATTCTAGTATATTAGGTTTCTACCCAAAAAGTACCAAATATTGAAATCAAAGAACGTAAATGGATAAAGTAAGACTTACCATGAAAGAGAGCAGTCCGGTGAGGATGCTGCATTTATGGTTAACGAAAATTAGCAAAAGTTTAAACTTAAAAGAGTAAAAAGGGTAGCAGGAAGGGGGAAAAAAGAAGCATCCTCTTAAGATACGTATTCCACCTTGAAACAGACCACATTGGATTCCAGCTTTCTGGATGAACTACAAAATGGCAAAGTGAAGCTAATTAATTCATAATTAAAATGACAGACATCTGCTAAAGTATATATTCAACTTATGTATCTGGTCAACAACACATTAGTAAGCTGATATCCAGTTTATGAAGACTTACAATCACTCATTGATAGGCAAATTTTTGTTTGTGTCTTAAACCGCCCATTGGGAGTTGTCATGCTACAAGAAAATAAGGATTAGAATCCCATTGAAATAACCAAAAAAATGATCAGAACTCAGAAACTAAATTCAAGATAGATGTCAGATAAGATTACATACAGGCAGGCTTTAGTTGAAACAAGATTACTGAAAATCTTAATATTTATTATTATTATTATTAAGTATTATTTATTAAATAGTAATCTTTCTCCCACTGTTTGACATTGTTTGCAATTATAGTATTTTGTAGTTGGTGGTATACATTATTTGAGAGAGAAAAAATATGGCATTCATTAGAATACCCGCTCTATTTATAATTAAAGGAAGGGGTAGAAGGATCACTACCATAAGAAAGATTCCATACTATGCTAAACACTCCTGATATTACTCCTACTCTCAGTCAAGAAGAGTATGGTTAATGAAAATTACAGCTAGCTGATGATAGTTGGTGTCTACGAACTTCGTAACGACACATCAAGAATGTCCTACATAACGACAATCAACCTCAATGTGCTTTGTACATCCATGAAAATGCAATGTACCTGGCCACTAGATTATTAAAACAGAGAGGTATTGGCCCCTCCCCCACCTTGTTTAAGTTCCCTAAGCAGCTGTTTAAGCCGCACCAATTCACAGGTTGTTTGAGCCATATGTGATGTCAAAAGTCAACTGGATCACCAGGGAACCCAGGGACAATGAGGGCTACCATGACGTCTTTAATTGTGGAACATTATAGAGAAGTCCAAATATCCTTTCTTCATAATTTAACAGAGTTATGACAATGGAAATCTAAAATTACAACCAAATATGACATGCTTGATGCACCCATAGACTTATGTAATTACGCTTAAAGAGAGCATTGAACTACCTGATTCCAGGAGGTTTAAATGGATACTCCGGAGGGAATTTGATCTTTCCAAAGTAGTATCCACCTAAAGGCAATTAGACATAAAAATCAATTGAGCATCACTGAGACCAAAATATGATCAACAGTAACGCCCCCCCCCCCCCCAAAATATATGTGTGTGTGTGTGTGTGTGTGGACATTAAATTATTACTGTAAGAGACATAAAAAGGAAGAAAAAAAACCTGCAAAAGGAGTTCCGGCGCTCCCTTCCAACACATAATCTATACAAAAAAAGGGACTCTATTTAGTTTTGATCAATATGTTGCCGAGGACATAACTAAACCTTTTCCTTATTTAGAGATACCAAACATCAACCTATCAGTGTGTGCTCGCCTTTTTGAGAGCCAAATAACCCACATTCTAGGTAAGACATATACTTACTAGATAGAATCATGTAACATTCATACTATGTATTAAATACTGGTAGAGCATTTTGAGCAAGGAAATCTACTAAAGACAAACTTATTTGGCTGAACACCTGTACTAATGTTGTCCTAGCTATATAGGCATGGAGAACAAAATAGTCCATGCACTTCAAAGTTTAGAGTGTGAAACGATCCAAGCCATACTAAAATTAATATTGTAAGGTAGAGATGTGAATTTAACTTACACCACTCAAGAATATTATTCGAGGAAGGACGAGCCACACATTGAGGAGCAGGTTCCTGAATTCATAAGAGCATACCACAAATTAATTTGAAGAATCACATTTCAGAGGGAAGAAAAGCCATGCTTATCAAAAGTGTAAATGAACTTCTATGTTAAAAGCTTTAATGAGAATTTTCACATAATTACAAAACTAGATCTCAACATATAAACAAGACTAAGGGATAATTCCTGCAACAACGTATAGCAGCCATCATTGACTTTGGTTAAATCATATAATTGTAAAGAATGGAGCAATGCGACAGAAATTTTAGCTTTAAGAGCTGCTCAGATGGTAATAGTATGGAAGTACGCAATGAAACCATTAGCTTTAGATAAAATATACAACAATACAACCAAAAAAATTAGTTTTCTTTTCCCACACATATCATAGAAGGAAAGAAATTGATTTAAGAAAGAGAGCTTGATCCAAAAAGATTTGGAAACTTAGCTGGGAAGTGAGATGTGTAATGTAATGAAACAGCAAATTGAATAGGAATTCCAAAACTGAACTTTAACATGAAACAGAAGCATAATATACTTGCTGGATCTAAATACAAATGCATTAACATGAGAACATACTTTACAGAGTGCTCTATATTCCTTCTGGAGACGCTTTACACATGCTTTCTCTGCCATGTTACAGCTTTAAGAGGACCAGCAACTCCGACGTTGTTGCTTGACAGGGATGCAAGTTGGTGGATGCACGATCAAAGAGGAGGGAGGGGAGAGGAGATGCCAGATATCCTGAATACATGGAAAGAACATAAATGTCAACAGTGAAAAATATGAGAGTTGAATATATTTGAGCTATATACTAGATATCACGTTCAATTTCGTACAAAGAGAGAAAAATAAATAGGAGTTTGACATTGAAAAGCATGCACCGTTTATTATAAAAATTTATAACACATTAAGAAAACATGCAACACCAAATCCAAAAGTAATACGTGTTAAATCACTACTGGAAGGTATTAAGAGGACTTAAAGCCCAATACTGAGATAGCTGTCATTCTCGTGCAAACCACGCGCTGCTGAAGCTACGTTGCATCTTTCCAATAAATTTTAAAACAAAATCCAAAACCTCCAATATATAGAACATTTAATTTCAGTCACAAAACGTAAGCAGCAAGAAAGGATCTTGTCGGATTCCTCAAGACACTACAAATCTCCCGCTCCACATTTAGTTGAAAAAACAGTTATGCACCCTAATACTAATAATAGAAGAACTATTACACAACAAAAATTCTAAACATTAAAACAGCCTCTCCCGAAGCTAGCAACACTCTTTCATTATCACATACAGGTCTCATAACACGTAATTCACCACTCGTACAATCCGTACAAACTCCCAACCTTTAAAACACATCAATTTAATATCACCATACCTGGAACACACTAATCATAAAACCCTAGAATATCAAATCAATAGTTGAGACAGCACTAACAGTGAAATCTATAAACCCGAACTAAAAACAATAAAATCACATCAACAAAAAACAAATAAGTAAACAAAAACACATGAATTCCACTATGAAGTGAGTGAATTGTGAAATCAAACAATAAAATTGAATGAAAAAGCAACAAGTGATAATATAAAAAGATGTGATAACTAAAATAGAAAAACGATAGTAAAGAGAGAGAGTGGTGGAAGTGAAAAACGCAAGATCTATGCAGAAAATAATCTGAGAGACGATGATTAAAATGGAAGCGTCAATTCATGATACCCGATAGGAAGGATCCGATGATCAATATAGACACAGAGATAGAGATATGTTAATGAAATGAAATGGATTATATGTGTGTGTGTATTTGTTCGGTGGGTTCGGTGCTCGTGCGGGCTCCATTTCTTTTTTTCATTATTTTTTTGATAATCAAAATTGAAGTAAAGTGTGTAGTTATTATAAAAATTAATATATTATGATTCGATAGTCGAATTTATTTGTTTTTATTATAAACTAATACGTTTTCATTAAGATAATACCTTATTCAGATAAAAATTTATTTTTAATAAAAATGTATCACCGATAGGCAATAGATTATTCCAATTTCGACTTCACTGCTCCGAAGTTCCAATCTGCTCAGACTATGCAGAAGTTGAACTCGATCAACTGCTCATTCACTTATATTTTCAAATCATCAAATCTATACTATATTATATTATTATAATCAAATTGAAGATTTTTTTTTTGAAACACTGAACTAAAAAAAAAAATTAACCGTGCAATTTTAAGTGAACCATAAAAACGATCTTAACCATATAATTTTAATAAAATCTAATTTTAGAAAGGATATATATCATATATACAACTCTATCATCGATAATTCTCCTTTTATACATACTTATCCTATAATTTTATATTATATTTAAATTATATTCTATATTTTCTATTTAAAAAATCATACTTATCCTATAATTTTATATTTTATATGATTTACTCACATACAATCATTCAAACTCTTTTATTTATTTAAAATTATGACTTATCATTAAATTTTATGAATATTAATATATAAATATCATTGTATAGAAAACTGTAAAAAGAAATTAATAATAAAATAAATTATCATATTAAATGAAATATTTAAATTAAATAAAATAATTAATATATAATTTATTAATAGCATCTGTGCTTTACACAGGTTATAAACTAGTAATTTCTTAAATCAACTTAGAGTTCTTGAATTTACAAATTTTAAAAAAAAATCATTTTTCTTTAAAGAATAAATGGCTGATGAGTGGCATACAAGCAAGAAATAATGTGCTCAACTTTGCCTTGGATGAAAAATGAAAGTAAACAAACTGCATAACTATCTCAACTTTTCATCTTCTTTTTCAAAGATTTTGATGCGCTTGTTTCCTTATGCCGCTTCTTCGATTTTTTGTCATCAGATTGGGACGATTTCTCACTGTGTGCATCAATGGTTTTGCTAGCAACAACATTTTCGGAGCCATCTTTGTCCATAGCTTTCCGTTTTTTGTTTTTGGCCTTCAGAATTTTGTTCTCTCTGGCAGGTTTTGCGTCAACTTCTGGCGTATGTTTGCCAGCAGTTTTCGATGATGGGTCAAGCAAAGTAGCAACGTGATTATCAATTTCTTTCCTCATCTCTTTTACCTTTCCTGGCTGTGACGAACTATATGTGTTGGAAAGAAATGGCTTATTATTTGAGGATGTGGTGTTTGGGCCAAAGGTAGCATAGAATTCCTTATAAGCAAATTCTTTCTTTGCCTGTCTCGACTTCCACTGTTCAGGGCGTTTTGCATATCTGTAATAAATGGCACAGAATCAATAAATAAATATCAACAAAACCGAAATAACTGTTGCATCCAAGTATATAAGCTGTAGTTTTTTTTATCAGACTATCAATTATACTTCCGAGATAAAAGGGCATGGAATAATAGTAACTATATCATATCAGGAATCCCCATGTGTCAGTTTTAGAGTGTAAGGGGGAAAGCATGTGCAAGTAAAAGAGAAAATCTGGGACCGACCAGCCGCCCACTAATATCACTTTTGACATGCTTGATACTATGTCCGGCATAATATGGAAGGCTATTAGGGCATTTTTGTCACATTTTGACATAAATAACAAAGTGAAAATTATCACTCTGTGATGTAAACCAGAGATACTAATATTACCGAGCACACTTCAAATGCAGGCTAGTCAAATTATGGTAAATATACTATGAGCATGAAAGGAAAGAAATCAAAAACACATTTTCTACTTACGAGGCACTTGTCTTGGGTGCAAGTACAATTGTAGAAACCAACATAAACCATTCTACTAATAAAAGAAAGGTAAGAATTTAACACATGGATACATCACAAAACAATTTATGTTAATGATTGCGTATAACTTGTCAAATTTTCTAGGCCAGGTGATCTGGGAAATGGTTAAGCAGCCACATTTACCAACTCCTGCAGAAAAATGGTTTGTTGCAGCTCAATCTATTTCATTATTATACTCTATCACCATTATCATATTAACTATGCGTAGCACAAAGAGCATCACAGTATAGCTATAACTTAAAGGGAGCTACAAGGTTTCACCAGCAATCAATTGTGACTCGAACATAATCAATTTCCATGTTTTTAATTTTAATTTTTTGATATTTAACATAATCAAGTAAGTATCTAATTATCTTAGATAAAGTATTAATTAAGCAGGTGATAATCCATAATTAGCATCACTTCACTTATATTGGAATTGTAATCAGACGTACAAAATAAAGGGAAGACAACTAACCCGTCAACATCAAGTGTCCTCAAGAGATGTGGACCCTGCTTAGTCTTGGAAAGCTCAGACTGCACATCTAGCAACTCTGATACAATTACCTCTCTCATAGACATATTGCTCACACTAAAACATTTTTCAACTGTAAATGCGCCTGATGGGTGCAATGACAGGTCTTTAAAATGTCCTCGAAGCCTACACAATAGAAATAATTATAAGATATGTGTGTGTGTGTGTCAAAACTAATGCTGCGACATAAATACATAATAATAATTAATTACTCAGTAATATGTAGAAAAGAAGATTCAAATGTATATATTATATATAAAAAACAATGCACCTCAAGGTTTAAACTTCTCTCTTCTTCCAAAATAAAGACACAAATATATAGAATTTACTAATTCAGATGGGGGTTAAGAACAAAGCCCCACCAACATAAGCATACACACAAAAGCTGACACTTAATTCGAAATCCAAACAGGGTTCTCACCCTCAATTGAATCGAATTGAAAACCCTAGCCCATAATTCCCAAACCCTAATTGTATAGTGATTTCCCCCAAATTCAAAAGCTTAATATTGATAATCAATTATAATTTATTTAATTATTTTATAGTTTGATTTTATGCATTAGTACTTTCTGAATCTTAAGTGCATCTCTTTTATTCTCGCTTGTGTCTGTCGTATCGTATCTGGGACTCTATTGCAATTGTGTTTGTCGTATCTGTGATTCTATTGTAATTTGTTGTTTGTTAGTGTAGCATTGATCGTTTGTTTTATGAGATCATGTGTAGGTCTAGGTTTTGTTTTGATCTTTAAGGTGTTTTATGTTATGAGGTAGGTGTCATTGGTGTAGTGGTGTGGCGGTGGTGATGTGGTGGCTAAATTAGTTACTTTTTTGAAAGTCTTTCTAATACTATTGACTATTTTTTAGGCATGATTTACTTTTTAGTTTTGTAAATTGGAATTTTTATAATTCTTCGGTCACTTTTAATGACTATTTTTAATTTTCATAAATTAGTGTTAATTATAGTAAATGTAATTATTTTATCAGTTATATTTATAAATAGTGTTTTGACTAAACAGAGCATCTTTTTCATTTTCTATTTTATTGATAATCAATTTTTAATTCTATTACATCACAATTTTAGTTAGGTAATAATTTATCGGTTTAATTGCTAATTGATATTCTTGCTAAATTTTTGTATCTTTTATTGGTGATGGACTAAAATTTTGGGCCTTTAAGAGGTTATTGATATATGTGTACCATTTTAGGGTGATAATGATTGATGGCTTTTATTTTTAGGCCTTTAAGAGGTTTTTTAGTGCCATGTTGATGGCTTGTATATTCTATATATGATTTTTTTGAATTTAAGAGGTAATTAGTTTTATATATTTTGTTTCTTAACGGTAGTATAGAGTTCTAAAATACTATTTAATAGTATTTATTTATGTTATTAGTTATATTTTTTTAAAATTTAGTTTCTAATCAAAGGGATCCCTTTGATTAAAAGGTTACCACTTCATATTATTTGAATTACAATATGCTATAATATATTTAGTCTTATTTTATTTTTTGCCTCATCGACTAATCAGTTTTTGGTATGTTTTATTTTGGTGGTTTCAGATGTATATGGACGAAAATACTTTGTGAACAGAGTAGAAAGTTGGCCGGTTTCATGTTAGGTTTTAATGAGGCCCTTCTTCTGTTTTATTTTCAGACATTAAGGTGTTATTGTCTAAATGTCCGGAGGCAACATGTGTGCCTTTCAGTTAGATGATAAACTTGGTGAATGAAATAAACTCCTTTTTTAGGTCATTGTACTTCGTTACAATTCAATAATGATGAGTTATTTTTGTCAAAAAAAACAAATATATAAGACATTTCGATAAGATATAAATTGAAAAATTAGTTATATCTTTTTCTATTGGACACAGGAGGAGGGATGCCATGATAGCATTGCTCCCTCCTTTGATCATGATTCCGAGGCTCTTCATACTGCTATTATATTTATGTGTAGGCTCCTCATACCGCTGCTATATTTATGCGTAGTCTGATCACTATTACCGTTAAAAATAAAAATAGAAATTAGAGAAGAGCCAGAAGGCTGTCATTATATCGCCGCAAACAGCAGCAAACCCATGTAACAGACATATTACAGATTTATTATACCATCTCTTATATGAAAGCCTCAATTGAGATAGTCTTTGCTTTAAGTACAAGTACCTTCTCCAATGCCTTTAAAACTTGTTTCTCAATCTTGACTACATCAATTATGTACTTATTTATAGTCTTAGCACAAGCACTACAGTATATCAGTTCCAGCTTTCATTCTTTGTAGGTTTAGTATTAACCATATTATTGTTTATAGCCATTATGACGTATAAAATAAACAAGCAACGAAAATGTAATATAGAGAAACACTGTAGCTTTAAAAATACCTGACAACTAATTTACGCTTCTGTTTCCCAGAAGCGTTTGAACAAAGAAAAGCTTCTATAACCCGTGCGCCACTAAAGTCTTTTAATGTGTGGAGGACATGGTCTGCTTCCATGGATGTGATACTTGAAATATAAGCCTGAATGAATTCCTGTAACCGACAAAAAATATTTCATCCTAATTAGTGAGTAGTATAGAAACTAAACAAACTTAGGAGGAAAGAAGGAATGGAAGGAACCACACAAACTCAAGAAACCACATACACTTGGAAATTTGAACACTATCTGCAGAATCAAAGTACCCATGACATGCATCTTTGCGTCATTTGGCCAATTCCAGTTGGTTTTATCTCGGCAGAAAAAGTAATTGTCAAGGAATAGAATCCGAGGAACAATGTATCTAGCAGACTCATTAGCAAGGCTTACAGCAGCAGCAAGGGCCTGACAACACTGCCGGAAAGTGAAGAACATGAATGGATAGTTTGATAAACTGATATCTATACAGAAGAAAATCTTCTCCCTATATGTTCAATAGCTATGAGGCTAAACTGCTATGTATAGTGAGAATACAAGCTAAATAATCAGTAGGCTATTAATGGATTAAGAACCTTAGTTTCGTGGCTCTGAAGTCTTTGACCTGTAGCTATGATAGAAGCAACAACTCCAGACCTACCCACCTCGAATAAATCCTTGAACTTTGCACCAAGTTCCTCCCAGATTAATTCCATCTTAAAGGCAAAACACAGCAAAAAGAATGTTTCAAGTCAAATCATAAAAAAATGACACACACGTCAGAAGAACATAGGTCAGTAACCAAAAAGCAAGTTGATATGTGCCTTAACATTTAACAAACAAAACTACCTGCAAAAACGAACCGATTCTAAAAGAGGTTGGTTAGATAATAATGTGATGCATAACATAGCTACATGTGGTAAAAGTTATAGCACATACATGATTATGGCACTTGGCATGTGAAATCAATGATTGGACAACAAAGTTCCCGCAATGATGAGATGACAGGTCAAATATCGAGTTTTTGAAGACATTTGTCAACAGTTCATTGTACACTGTTTCAGGAGCAACTTCCAAGATAACCTGCAAATTTCAGCATATAAATAAGACAAAATTGAGAGAGTATATCCACATTGAGACTAATACAAACAAGTGGACATTCAGAAACATTGTTTAGAACAATGTTTCACCTAACATATCCTGCCTTCACCTCCATTAAATGGCTGAATGCAGCTTCTTTCATCAAACTCAAAAGGTTATGTACAGCTTTAACTTCTATTAGCTGCCCTTCCTGAATATTCTCCATGTTACAGCAGAGAAGAATCGGAATTACATGCAACAACTCTTGTTCACTTCCAGCTAACATCTTTAAGGCAGTCTGCTATCAAGTAAATGCAATCTATTAAAACACTTCAACTTGACATTCTTCTCGACTACAATTTTGGAAACCAAAAAACTTGTGCATAGTAAGACTAAATATGTATGATTATTAAACAAACAAGTAAAATAATTCAATATGGGCGGAAACTACACATGAATATTCACTTTTTAATATACACACACACACACACATTGATGTATACAAAAGTAAAACTTTTAATTTTGTAATAGAAATTTTTGACCTGTTATTATATGAACACACATTTTGCATGTCTTGAGTCTATAAGAACATTTTATTAGAATAAGATGAAGTACAATCTACAACCCAGATAGGCACAAACAGAAGCGACCCCACAGGCTTTCGCTACACATACATATACCTCTGCCTGTGTGTCTTGGAGAGTGTATTTTGACCACGGTAGAGAAGGCAAAATGGACAATAAATCGAAATTAGTTTTTAAAAAAATATTAAATACAAAAATATGCTGCTTAACTATGAAAAAACTGAATACCAATAGTACTTGTATAGATGTTTTTAAGTACTACCAAAAAAAAGAGATGTTTCAAGTAGCTGAACAACATGCCTGTAAAACCAAACTGCTATATTGATCAACTTGGAGTGTAGTTATGTGATCTCTAGCAGCATTTAACATCTCTTTTACAAGATATATCAACAAATTGGGAAATCCTTGAGAATGTTGTTGTGACGCATTCCTGTCCAAGTGAGGCGGCTTTAAGTTCAAACGTTCTGCCAGGACAGCAGACGACTTTTTGCCATGGGATTCTGCCGAATCTATTGGCACCCCTTTACAAAGACAGAGAAGACTTCGAAGAACATGCGATCCATAACAATCACACATGACATCAACAGAATTGAGCACAATAGCCTAACAAGAAAAAGTGGCAAAGGATGAATCTTTCAATAACAAGACACATCCTACATCTTCTCCAGACCAAAGGTTATCCAATTTGCAGTTTCTACTTTTGATTTGTCTAAAGTAATATTAAATAAATGATCTAATACCGCATTTTCCAAAACAAAGTTGTAGCAAGCATACCTGACAAATTGAAGCTATAGTATCCTCTATAAGTGAGTAATTCTCAGTATCCTGAAGATGCATAGCTAAAGCCTTAAGAGCTGACTCAGCAACATGAGAGCCAGATTTGTCCATAGCAATACGCGGATAATCCTTCGAACAGCCATGAAGAAAGCTGCAAAGATGTTCCAGAGAACAGCTTTCAAGAAGGGACTGCAGGGTATGGCTTATAATATAATCAGTCGCAAGTTCTACTTCTTTCCCTCTTGCTTCTTCTAATGCATTCCCACATATGCCAGACCGTTCCTCATAGTCAATCTCAGTACCTTCAATGACATTTGAAATTTCTGTAAAGTATTTGGACAGTTCTGGATCAACCTGTTTCCTAAAATAAAAATTCATAACAGAACAAAATATTAATATTTATTCGGGAAAAACGTTAGCTTATCATGCACCATTTAGCTAGAAGAAATGAAATTTAGAGGGAATCGAATGAAAGTTCCATTCTTCTTTCTACACAGTTTATTCAAAAACCTTGGTATTACATCATTCTCTTCTCACATTAACCGTTCATGATATTCATTCCATCCTTTCCTACCAAACAAAGCATCAATATATGACAACATACAGCAAATAACTAACAATCAAAAACCTGACGAATGACGTCTGCTGCTCAAACTCGTGTTGATGTCTCGAAAACTTTTTCGAATTAAAAGTATCATCATGCACACCGTCATAATTCTTTTGAGAATAATAATCGCCGCCTCCTTTTTTATTCGCCTTCTTGCTCATCCCTCTTTTTTTTCCGCCATGACTATGTGAATTATATTCCCCAGCCATGAAGCGGTGCTAGTTCAAATTACAAGATTCGCTATCCAATACACAAATGCTTCAAATCAACCAATAATTCTCCGCACATTCCTTCGAAAATAAACACAATTTAGCTGTACGAACTCGTAACAAAAACAATTTCAACTTTCAAATATAAAAAAAAGTAAAGTGTGACACAAACATAAATGAAATATTAATTCCAATACTCAAAAGCAAGCAAATGTAAAATGAAACTATACAATACAACTAAAGCAACAGAAACAAAATTAGTTCAAAAAAATAACAACGAGTTACACTTAATTAAATTATAAAGATATACGCGTGATAAATATATGAAATTATGAGTGTTTGCTTACAAGGCTTGTGAGATGGTTTCTAATATCTCTACTTACGCCCCCCAATTTGTATTCGACAGCCTCTCGTTCGTTACCACCGGAAAAACAAACAAAACCCTGCGTTTCGACTTAAACCCAATTGGGCTTTTATTTGGGCCTATTGCGTTTTCTTCTATGCTAGCTCTAGTTCAAGTATTTGGACTCCCTCCTATAATTATTATTACCCGAGGGCCTAGTATTTGGATTTTTAATGATATTATATTTTCATCATATTTTTTTTATTTTTTTTGTTTATTGAAATATAAGTATTAGTCAATGATACAAAATATATTTTTAATAATCTAACATGTTATTATTATGTTATATATAAGCAAATTTCTCTTGAATGCCGCACGATATGATATGACATGATTTGGCACATATGTTAACACTTTATTGAATTTATTGGATGAATACAATATTACTTAAAATATTTATATTTATACATTCTTTTTGTAAAACTTATTTATATTATATTTTTATTATTAAATATCATGTATATAAATAAATTTTTATTAGCATTCTTTTTATTATTATTAAATATTATTTATCTAATATATTTATTTTGTATTTTTTTGGTGAAATTTATTTATTTTATATGCATGTATAAAAAAAAATATTTCAAAATAAATAAGAAAACTTAATATAAATAATACTCTCACCGTTCCACTCATTCCTTTACACTTTTTCTTCAATGCTTGGCACAAATTTTAATGTATATATAAAGTATAGTTCCATAACTTATTTTTAATTTTTTTGTTTGAATAAAAATTTAAACATTAAATTTTTATCTAGAAGAAAATATATTTTAAAATGATTTATGAAACTATATTTTATAGGAGTTTTAAAATGTGTGTTCAACCATCTGTCCAAAATGTAAAGAATCAAGTTGGACAGAGAGGGAGTACATTTTAATAAATAATATGTGAAAAATAGAATAAGATAAATTAGAGAAGTTGGCACATGCTCATTATTGAAATGTTTTTTTAAGAAAAAAAGTGTCAAAATTAATGTGTAACAGGGGAGAAAATAAAATTTATTATTTTTAATTATTTGACAAAATTGTCCCACGCCAATCATTGGAGATGCCTAACAAGGCCTTAGGTGTATTCAATTGGTATTATGGAATATTTTTTTGGATTTTAAAAATCTGGGAGTATTCACCTTGGATTGAAAAATATTCATTTAAATATAGTGGTATTCAATTAGGATTTTAAATAATGTTTTAAAATTTGGGATTTTAAATTTGGATTTTAAATAATGTTTTAAAATATAGGGGTATCCAATTTAGATTATTTTTAATCAATTAAATATAGGATATTCAAATAATGAATTTTAAAATTTTATAGATTATGTTGGATTTTTATATGTATTTTAGATGTTTTAAAATCTCATTTTAACACAATAAATTTCACTGGATTCATGACTAACTCTGCGCGAATTTTATGAATTATTTATATAATCTATGAAATCTTTAAATCAAATATAATTAATAAAAATCAATCAATATCAATGAATCTTAATTGAATATACCCGCCAGGTGTAAACCGTAAACATAATCTAAAATCCAAACTTTGTGCACCTACCAGGGTGAAGAGCTTGAGGATGCATTTACTATAATATTACAATAAAACAGTAGTAGTTTGGAAAGGATGTGATGCCCCAGGCCCCAGCAGCTTTGCTGTTAAGAGCTTTTATTACATTAAATCTGCCTCAGAAGGCAGCAAAAATAGCACCAGCCTTAATGCAAGCAACTGGTGTCATTGCAGTCCGTGGCGGGTCTAGAAATTTATTTTACTGGTTCCTAATATATATATATATATATATATATATATATATATATATATATATATATATATATAAAATTTTAAGTCATTTAAGGTAAATTTCAGGTAATCCGAAATTAACACAAATTCAAAAAATCCTAACTCAAATTCGTATTTTTTGAATTAAATTAGTATTGTGTTTTTGAGTCGGGTCTCATATTACCACCCCTAAATCGTATAACTTTTAATTTTGTTGTTAATATTTTTACTTTGATTTTAATTTTAAGTTAGGCTGCAGTTTTATTATTGGCTAAGTAGTGTAATGAATTCCTAAATTTTGTTAGCGGTTCACTTTATTTTTTCGGTGAGTTCCTACACACGTAAGCTTGACTTTTTGAATTTAAAATCCCAACCTGAGTTGAGTCCCAGGACAGTATATATCCGCCCCGGCCCGATTGTAGTTCCGGGAGGCCGGATCAGGTTTACGCCAGGTGATCAGTATCGTATCCGCAGCTAAACTTGATGCCATACCAAACGGTCCACACCCTACTTCATATCACAGATCTAAACGGTGGAATGTAGAGAAATAACTATTATATGGTATGATATTTGTAAGCCTGTAACTCAGCATTTTAGATGCACAATGTTGCCTCCGGAGGACATGATTCCAGCAGTCGTTTATCCGTTGATCCGGTACTGAGCCATAGAAACTACAGTCTTATAAGAATGAATGGTTGATTACTGTTTGATTGAATTTTGTACAGCGTGTACATAATTAAATATAGAATCAGGGCATACAAAGTCAAAAATGTGTGTCTGTGTGCTAGATGTTCCAACTAATCATATTACCACTAATCAAATGTTTTTTAAAGCACAGTAAGTAGAGGATAATATTAACATGTACTGTATCATAATTAGTGCATTCTGACAAGTTATGACTTACTGTGTACTTGTATATTACAATATGGTTTTGTTTATGTTGAAAGAGCCTTGCCTAATCCTGTCATTAATTATAACCTATGCATGATGAGTTATTAATTAAGACAAGGTTGTGACTTGTGAGAGCGACATAGAATCAATAATTGGGCTCAAATGCCTTGCAGATATCAATAAATTAACAACAATTCAGATCTCGACCACAAATATAATGATAATGATAATAGTAAGTGACAAGGCGATTGCTGATTATAGTTGGCTTGTCAACGTACAGTTAGAAGATAAGCTGCATGGAGCCCACTTCCTCGTATGCATATACCTGTTTGTGAGTATTTAATTGTATGCACACCTATATTTTATAGCATTACAATGCACCGTGATGTCATGATTAGCATTTTTATACTATAGTTTTGAAAGGTCAGTTAGAGAGATTAAGAGGAGATGAGCAAGACTACTACCCAACATTCTCTTCTTCAATTCCTCCTCTTGCGTTGAGTCTCTAATGGCAATGAGATGCTCCTCCTCACCTTCAACTTTTATAATCATTCCCAAACGTATTCAGCTCAAGAAGCCTTTTAGTAGACTACTCGTGTTTGCAAAGCCACAGACTCGGCATCAAACGCCCCTGCTTCAGATCAAGTCATCTTTTAACAACATAGTTAGTTTCTTCCTCTTTCTTACTACACATCTGCTTTGTGTGCACATACGCAATTGTCTTCTTGATCTCATCTAATTGCTATAAGCTGATCAACTACTATAACTTTGTAGGTTTTCGAAGATCCTGGCAACGGTATCGTTTGCTACACAGATGAAAACGGGGATATGATTTGCGAAGCATATGACGAGGGTCCTCGACTAAACCACCAACAGTTGGAAAGATTGGCTTGCAACACTCATGGGTATGTACACACTCACAACACATTTAATAAATAATTCTGCAAAGCTTGCGAAGCATATCAAGCTTTCGAGTATTTACCATAACATTGTTTGTTTTTCACTCTACGTACAGAGATACAAAGATCATCGATATGCTACAAAGGACTTGGCTGAAAGTAGCCGATAAAGAAAATGTTGCTGCAGCCCAGTATTCTTCACCCATGGATTCACCAAAGCTCCCTGCTAACTAAATACTGCTTATAGCTATAAATAACTACATTGACAAGCATTAATTCTTGCCGATAGTTTGTATAAATGTGAAACCCTAGCCTACTTGATTCTACTTCTAGAGCTAGTAAAATAACAGCAAGTGTTAAACTGAAAGGCACTTTATTAGCCTCTTCGGTCCTCCATTTCATTAATACGTAAACAACTTGCTGTTTTGTATATATAAACTCTGTGGCACTCGTACAGTTAGAATTTTATTTGATCAGGGCATCTGATTAGAGACTTAACATACAAAGACATCATTAAACAATGTGATTGATTAGCCATCTAGTCTGTCAAACACTCAGATTAACAAAGTTCACGATATGAACACTTATAAACTCTACACCAAACGCAGTGCTTTAACAAAAATGCTATTGCATAACCCATATACACAACCAGATTGTTAAATTTACATGATAAACAAAATCTTGGGGGGTGGAAGAATTATATACTTAGGATCCCAAAGAAATTGTTGTGGTTACAAGAACACCTGCACCTTCTAACAAATGAAATTGCCATCTAAAAAAAATGACGTATGGGGCAGGGGGGGGGGGATAAAAAGGGATATATGAACTAAAGGACAGAATGAACTTATTCTGAACATTATATATGAATGTACAAGCACGAGCACTATATAATCTGCAGCGTCACTCAGCATAGGTTGCACCTGGAGTGGTCTCTTCACACATATCACTCTGGGACCTACTAGGTATG
Organism: Oenanthe sinensis; assembly: GCA_028671895.1. Lineage (NCBI taxonomy): Eukaryota > Viridiplantae > Streptophyta > Magnoliopsida > Apiales > Apiaceae > Oenanthe > Oenanthe sinensis. The sequence goes on along the minus strand of CM053795.1, from coordinate 5,218,084 downwards.
ATAGTTGGTGGTGACCATTGATCCGGGACCATCAAAAAATACATAGCCATTGCCTTCCGAAACCTCTTCTTGTATTGTTTAGGTGAAATTACTGTTGGAGAAACATTCTTCGGTCCACCAAGGATGCCAGAAGTCTTCACCCATGTTTCCAAATGCTTGTCCCATGTGTATTGCCTCATAAAATCGATAATTCCAAGTACAAGTTCATGTTTCTCTTCATCCGCTCCGACGAGCAAAGAATAGTCCATTACATCTATAGACTGCAATAAGAAAGCATATGATATCGAATTCAGTAAGGAAACAGGAATTTACTGTACTAGAAAGGCCAGACAGCAGCATGATTTGTCGGGAGATGCTATAACAAAATTTGGAGTCCCAAACTCGAATTCCTAATTACTATCGCATTAGCAGAATTTGATTAATTTTGATATCGAACGGTCTTTACAGTTGAAAATGTAAACTAGAAATCAATTTGTTATCCGCTGAAAAATGTGATTGGTTAAGAATTCATTGTCATGCACTCTTATCTAAATAAGTTACGGTGGCATCGTACAATCAAACTGACTCTATTCTGAATATCATTTCACAGACATACCTCAGCTACAAGTAACATGCTTAGATGTCATTTAACAATAAAAAGGTAAATATACCCATCTCTTTAGTGTATTGATGGCTTTTACTGAAGATCAACGTTACCACTGATTAGTGAAAGCTTGTCAGTTCTGACTGATATAAATATATACATGTGTGTGTGTGTGTGTGTAACCAGTCCAATATCTTTCTCTCGACTGCAAACTCACTCAAATTCTATTATGTTGACTCCTAGATTTTGGATACGAAATCTAAAAGCTAAGAGAAACAAGCTTAAAGAAGATCAGACTTAACTTCATACGTAACAGAAAGAAGGAAAGGGCTAGTCCAATATCTTTCTCTCGACTGCAAACTCACTCAAATTCTATTATGTTGACTCCTAGATTTTGGATACGAAATCTAAAAGCTAAGAGAAACAAGCTTACCACTACTTGTGTTACCAAATTTACACATAATAACAGTGACAAAACTTAGAGGATGCAGGCTTGCATATGGCCACAATATGAAATGCGATAAACTATATGCTAGGATGGAGAGAGAGAAAGAAAGAGAGAGTGAGTGCAACAAATTACAAGAGAGGGAGAGAATAAAGCCAGTTTAGGAAAAGGAAAGAGAGAGTGGAAGGGTTCAGAAATGAAACGAGGGAAACCTGACGGGGATGCATTTAATTATAACCTTTTTGGGCACCAGCAAGATCCTTTCCTTTAATAATTTTTTTATAATAACTGAAACAACCATAATTACCAAGTTCAATAACAAATGAAAGTTGACATAACTGAATAACCTTATTGTTAATAAGCAACATCACCACTAACAAAAAACACCGGTCATTGAGATTATGTTTTTGTAGAATGCTTATAATTGGTTGACTATTACTATTTACAGCTTTATAGTATTTTACCATGCTGCGTCTTCTAAAAAATACCATGAGCTAATGTTTATCAATTTTCAGGTTATCATAAAAGGGATTAATAACACCATGGATAGAATCATATTAGACAGTCCCCCGCAAATGAACTAAAAGTGATGAAACAAATTGTGGGACTATTTTAAGGGAGTTGAAGTATGGTTTACTGAGATCAAATAGTAAATAACCACCCGCTTATATTCCTTGTAAAAAATATAGCTTAAGAGTTCATTTATTGTATTAGAACTCTGATGGAAAGAGAGAGACAGAGAGAGAGAGAGAGATTTGGCCAACATGAGAACTTTATTGTATTTGGGACACATTCCACTACAAAACATCTTAGCCAGCAAACCTTATATCGATAGGGGATGCACCAATAATAATTGTAAGATTCACCAAAATTTTGGAAAATAAAATATATTTATAATATTGTGTTTACAAGACAAATATTTATATTAATCAACAGACAATGTTTATATAATAAATACATTTACATGTCATCAGTACAAACAATATATTTGGATTTTCAAAATATTTGGTGACTACTACTTACAGTTTTAGTACATCTAGTGTCGTTACTAATGAATTCTACGGGTTTGTAGGCTAAGAAGGTTTGTAATTGAACACAATTCTATTGTATTTTGCATCATTAGGTTACAAGATAATAGTTGCAGCAATAAAATTTTCATAAAATACTAGGAATTATATCATTCGAATGCCGAATGCATGAAAAAGTTGACCGATAATATTTCTCATAAAATAGTAGGGATTATCGTAACTTACTGCAAGGAAAGCTGTGTCATTCCAAACAGCTCTTTCCAACAATCGCTTTGCCTTGTTTCCAACAAATATAGGGGATGTTGGCATTGCTTCAATCAAATTCTGATCTAGTAACACCTTATTACTTCCATTACAATCTGGATTGTACCGTGATCTTGTAGATCCTTTAAGATCATACAGCCGTGTCAAGCTTCTTCCAAACAAAAGATTCTCCATAACAAGAACATCCATTTTTATATCTCTCCCTCCTCTGACGTGCTTTGATGTTACCTTTAAATAGGGGAGAAAAAGGTTCAGAAGAGATGTAACTCATAGATCATCAATCACCTAAACATTATGCAACTGTTTAGTTTTGTTTCTTTTCAATCTGTGATAGCCTTAAACACCTTAAAATTTTGTTTGTTTCCACTTTATTGAATGTTCTTCTAGCTTTTTCAAGCTCTGTTACCCGGACTCTTCGATTTTGGCCTTATACCCGTGTCGACCGGACATGACATGGGTGTGGGTACAGGATCTGAGTCACAACCAAAGTTCAGGATGATATCAAAGGCCTTATAACAAGTTGTTCGTAAAGAGCAAGGTCCATATATGACTTTTTCAGTTTTTCTATGTTATCCTTTGACTATTTGATACGGATATGACACATATAACGTGTATAAGTTTAATTGGTAGAAGACACTAGTCACACATACTTTTTAAAATGTAAAATTGATTAAGAACATATAAATATTCCCTTATGTTAAGCTTATATTCCGAGCCCCCACACCCGTGTCCAATTTCGAACTCACATCCAAGAATCTTAATTTTCAAAAAACTAAGGATCCGACACTTGGATCCGTACCTGTGTCGGACAGCCGTACCCGAGTCCGGGTAACTTAGTTTTCAAGTAGCCAATGTTCTATATTAAAGTTTTAATGATGTGAAGACCTGCCAATTATATACAAAGTTAATAATAAATTCAAGATCAATATTGTCACTGACTCAGAGGATAAAGAAAGTAATTGTGATATCTACGGATAGATAACAGTTATATTCCCCTAAAATACGACAACTGGATAATAACAACCCAATTTTTTATATATAATAAGATCTAACTTCTCAATAGAAAATCTAAGGAGAAGGACTGCCCATATGGAAAAATAAAATTACAAACATACAAAAAAAAATCTAAAGGAACAATCACCGCAGTGGAACATATTTAATGCTTTATCATTATGTTCAGATAGTTTAATTAGCACCTTAGTAAGTTGAAATACCTGATATATGCCCAAAACTTTTGCGAGGCATGTAGGGCTTCTTGTGCCAATTGATTCGGATAGGTACTTGAAATATTCTGGGGCAAACTTTATAAATGATTCCAACTCTGTCTTACTGACCTGCTTGATTATGAACCTATCATCCAATGTTTTTGCAAAAAATACATTGCTCTTGCCACCTTGAGCTCCCCACTTCTTACAACGGCTTAGAGATTTTATGTAATCAATTTCAGAGGGACAGCATAATTTTCTCAAAGCTTCAAAGTGCTTTGCATAATAACAAGTCACTGTATATTTTACCTTACCAAGAGGCCCATCATCTCCAAAAGAAACTCTAGCATGAAAAGCCTTTGTGTGTGACAGTGGATCGAAACCCAGAGAGCTACGAGAGCCAGACAATGATAGAAAGCTCTCATCTACAGATCCTAGACTCCTATAAGGTTCCAGTGTTTCATCAATGGAGTGGAAGGATAGGAAACTCGATGAATCATAGGACTGCATATGAGTAGATTCTGCATTATCTTTTTGTCTTTCAAACCCATCAGACAGTTGGATTGCATAGTCAGAAGAAATTAGAGCATAAGATATGATACTGGTAGGTTCATCATCGTATACTGGAACTACAGTGTCATTAACACCCACAGGCAGAAGCAACCTGGCTCCACCTTGGAGTTCTGATTCACGAAACGATGAGATGTACACTGGATTATACTCATTCAGTGTACCTAGTTTCTGAGCACTCCCTATGATGTTCTTACTCAATGAACGGTAGAAGTTGACAAAGGGTAATCCCAACCAACTGACTGAATCTTCCACATTGTCGGAGCCTTTGGTGGATGCCAAAGGAAGCGTTCTGGAAATCCTGGATCCACTTTGATCTTCAGCTTGTTCTTTCAAATTAAACTTTTCTGCCACATACCTGGTGCCTGAAAGATCTGAATAAGTTGTCGGTGTTCCGATTCCAGGGTGATTATTACCGGTCCATGCTGCATCAAGAGTATCTGACAGACATGCTATGATAGAAACCTGACCATACAACATGTCTCTACTAACAGCTGAACTGGTTTCTAATGAATTGGAGTCATCACAAATATTTGTACGAGAAGAAAACTTAACCTGGCTTTCTTTTTCATGCCTCAAATCTAGAAACTTGTCATTTCCTTGTTTGTCTAATTCTATCTCTTGAGGGGTTACATATCTGCCTTCTTGAGTATAAATTTGATCTAGTTTAGAGTCCACAAGGTTTGACTCGCAATCAACTGAACCCTTGTGTGAAGTCACAGGTTTATTCAGATCCGCAAGCTTCTCATTAGCAAATAAGAATTTCACCTTATCTTCTGTAGTGGAGTCACACAAATCATTTTGAAAACTCTTGGCATCTAAACTAGCCGCATAAACTAGCCGATGGTCCCACATATAAGATTGAAAAAGTAATTGCCTCCGCAAACGATTAATCTCAAAAATATCAATGGCATGTTGCCCCTTTTGTGAATTCTTGTCCGAAAAGTTCTGAACTATTTCCTACAAATAATATTGAGCAATCCATCAATATAATCAAACAAAAGAAAGTGTTGAGTATATCATTTATTCACTGGCTGGTTATAAGAGCTGCTTATGGACAAATGGCATTACGATCACTTAGTCCTGTATCCCTCGACATAAAATATAGGACAGCAATCTTAACAATTTAAAACAGAGTAAAACTCGGTTTCATGCCAAGAATAAGGAATGTCAACAACTACCTAGATAAAATACTTTAAAACACGTAGCTATGGCAAGGTAACATTTTATAGTGATGTAAGATCATAATCAAATATGAAATGTACGTAGGATACAAATGAAGTAATGAACTTGTCCATTATTACTAAGCAATTATGCATCTGCAATAAATATTTAGTCTATGTCCTTTGTGAACTACATCTGTTACAAGCACATGAATGAGGCAGCAATATTTATAAGAAATCATATCTGACTGTTGAGCACCTCACCTCAAATTCTGACTTCTCTTTGTGCACCATCCCTTCTAAATCTACTACACAGCGTCTTAATTCATGATTTTTCATGCTGCTAATAAGTGAACCTGTGCCAGGTCTCCTCTCCACAATCTGACGAAGGGAATTAAGTACTTCTGAAAACAAAAGCTCTGCCCGATCAATCACCTGTTTTAAGTATATGAATGAATAAGATTACATTCCTAGTACGATTAAAAAGGAAACATAAAAAAAGACAGAGGCCGTGATGATTTCACCTCGTTGAGTTCTCTTTGTATCCAATACTGGTTATCAAAATTAAAGTCAAGTTTAGAAGGGGGAAGGTAAACTGAGTGAACATCTATTGATGCATAACGAAAGCAAGCTACCATATTCACAAATCTGCATGTATAAACAGAATTGTCAGCAACTGAGAGATCTTCATGCATGCATCCAGATTCCAGAAACAAATGGCATGAACAAATTTAACAGGTAAAAGTAATTATATTATATGGGAGCAAAAAAACCTAAATTACAGAGAAAAATAAAAGCGTGTATAAAGTCGTAGGATTTCCAAATTTGTCTTCCGACATTAGATATAATTTTCACTAGTTAGTGCCGCGTATTTGAATAAAAACAGAAAAAAAATCTAAACATATTTTATACATCACATTACAGCTAACATGTATTTATTATAATATAAATATAGTGGAAATCCTTTGCAGACAAAAAAAAATAGAATTCAAAAAATTTGTTTTATGATAATAGAGAGTTTTGATGTCCGAGTATGTTATTGATCCTTAACTAATGATGTAAATTGTGAAGTCGCTCATTACATTAGAAGGAAACTGTACAAAATACAAAACTTGCGTAAGTAAGCTGCATTAACGTTCATTAATTACTTATTTTTTGCCTTAAATCTATAAATCTGTCATCAGAAATGATCCTATACTTCATAGATGTTAAATTTACATCAAATTAAGAGACATACCCATAGAAGCGAAGGCAATCACGATGTAAAGAATGGCCACAACTAGCTACTCTACTAGCAGCTGCATGATTAGAAAAACTTAGCTCCAAAAACTTCCCAAACGACAAACCCCAAGCGGCGTCAGACATCACTATTCTTGGAGTTGCCGGAGGGAAACCATTAGTCCGTGGACACCTTAAGCATCTATGCCACATCCATATTTTTCCTTCCTTTTCACCTGGTAACGAAAATTCTGGCAACTTTTTCACAGAAATGGTGAGAGTACCTTGCCTGTGAGTATAACAATGAACATGTGCTTCTGATGGCATCTCACATGAACCGCATCTGTAACTCTGACAAACAAGCAAGATTCCCTTATTTTCAGTTTCAGCCCAAACAGATCACACAAAAATTAGAACATATATCACATAAATACATGCATGCAGCATGTCCACAAACATAGAGGTAGAAAAAGAGAAATAACCTGGTCAAACAGATTGTCCCGGAGAAAGCGCCCCAAAGGCTTATCAAAGTTACCATAGTATTTGATTCGAAATAGATGAGACCTTTCGCAAACAGTTCCTTTCCACACACATCGGGATGATAAAGAAACCAATATGCTTTGATGGTCTGAGGGTGAGGCTGGAAACTCTTCTTTTAAAGAATTTTGTTCCTCGATAACATTTTTGACATCTCGCTGAAAAGGAAATGGATTTTGATTTTCAACTATATCATTGCTTTCACTCTGAGAGTCATTGACTTCAAAACTGTGTTTTACTGCTTCTGGTAGTGCAGAACAGTTGTGAGGATGACAATCCCCCACAATGAATGGATCATTGTTAGCTACAGATGGTTTTTCCTCAGAAGACTCTATTAGATCCGTGATTTTATTCTCCACTGATGCATTGTAAAGATATGGGTCACAGGCAATAGAATTTGTAACCACAGGAGCACAAGAGATGGATGAGAGAGAAGCAGCAGAGGTAGCACAATTTGAAGTTAACATTGTGTACTGTGAGCTTTGATCATTTGAAACAGTTAGCATGGTGCTACATGAGACCAGACTGGAATTTGGAACACTATTTGACCTCTGTGGTGCATCACATGATTGTGGTCCCTGAGTTTTTTCATTAGTAATGAGAGCGTAACCAGGAATGGTTGAGATAGACCTGTCTACACTTGATGCTTTATCTGGAAGCGCAACAGTCAAAGGAGCATTCAGAGGAAGTTCAGGCAATGAGGCCCCTTCATCAGCAAGGAAAGATGTTTCTAAAGCCAAATGATAAGCTGCAAAAACTCCATACTGGACCACATGTTTGACTTTCTTCAACTCGTTCACACTGGCACCTCTAAGTAATATCTGGAAGGAAAAAAATTTAAGAACTCCACTGTAAACTTGCAAGTATACTCTGTCAAAGGCCTAAAGCACTAACAACATTATTAAGATTATCGACTAGACTTAAATTAATGAAGAATTATAAATTAGACATTAATTCTTTACCAATTTTATCCACCACTAAAATAGTTTTTCATCTTTGGTGACCACAAAATGCTTTAACAAATTACTGCAGCATCAAATATATTCACAGAAACAGAAATGCGAAAATCCCAAAGGCCAGAACTTTGTAAATCGTATACAACCAATCAAATTTTCAACCTTATGGCACTAAACTAGACATAACTCCCTATTCTACATTTAGTTGCTAAAACTCACAGTGCAGCCAAAAGGCTTTGGACATCCTTCAAAATACATCAATGTCTTCACCAACTTTTTCCCACTCTGCTCTGCAGTACCATGCTCTTCTAAAAACTTATCAACGTGAAAATTATCACAGCATCCTAACTGCAATGATGAGAGATGATCGATTGATGATACAATCTGACCCCCTGTGCAACGTGCTATACGTTCCAGAAGCGGCCTTTTAACATTAAGAACAACTGATATGTTTTTCTCCTGAAGGTATTCTTGGGCATATCTTGTAACTGATTTCTCAACCAAGAGAACATCAGGTTTGTGTGCATCTATCTTTGCAACAGCCATCTTTAGATGATCTTTTTCCTATGCAAATATATAATACCACAACACGTCAGCATAGCAAGAACTTAAAGATTAGAATGCAACCAGGAAAAGTTAAGAAACTGCAAAGTGATTTCTAACCTGCTGCAACAGGGTCTCAAAACTAGACAATAGGTTAGGGACCCGCTGATACTCTAGAGCCCCACCGAGAATCAGCAATCGAGGTTTCTCTATTTTTGATGCCATTCTTCGGTTCGCAACATTTTTCTTACAAACTACTCCCTTTACAACCATGCTAAAACAAAAGGGAATAAAAGTTAGCAAGGATGAGGTCAATATAGCATGGTGAAAAACAAGTAAAACTGCCTGGTTCCAAATTAAACAATGTCAACCCCAAAGGCCTCGTAAGATTACGAATAATTTTAACAAGCTACATATTAATAGAAAAGCTTCTTCTACAACACAAGACGACTATTTAAGAACTATAAGAATTCCTCTATCAAGGTAAACAAAATAAAAAAGCCCATTTGTGACACACTTACTTGGGTAAACCAGGGAAACACAATGTTACAATACCAGTAAACAAAATGTCCTTAATAAAAAATGTTGTAATTCGATAAACCAAAAGAAAAAAAGGATTGATTTCATAAATTGAAGCATTCACTCACAAACGCCTTTAGTTGTACTGTACAGTAGCTCTAGCTTTCATCAAATTTATTCACCTTCATCTCCTAATATTCTTTTTATTAGTTCTTTGGATCCAAAATCAAAGAATTTGAAACAAAATTGTGCCCCTGCAAATGGTCTACCAAAAAACTTACACAACCCAAATGTGTACAACCCCCACCCACCCCCAATGCTCTAGGCTTGCAGACATTTGTTGTTTTTTAAATAAAACCAACTGGTGTGTAAGTTGATGGAAATACCTCTCATAGCGACACCCGGAAGCCAAACACTTTATCTTTACGTACCCACCTGGGTCCATTCCAGCACTTTTGCTCATGTCTGGCTTTAAAATTGAGGCAGCCTCCCATGAAAGTGAAGAAATGATTTCCAGCCAATTTTCCTTTTCATCTACCTCGCCCATAGGAAGATTCTCAACCTCCAATAGCTGAGCTACTAAGGCCCTAAAGTGCCCGTCGACAACATTTTTCATGACCTTTCTGTGTTCCTCATTTGATTTTTGTCTGTTTCGATACTCCCCACTTCCAAAGCTACTAGAAGAACGCAAATACCCCCACTCTCCCGTAGCATCCCCTCCACCATCGTCATCGTCATATAGAAAAGCTTCCTTCTCATCTTCTTCATCTTCTGGTTCAGGGGGTAGCCAAAGAATTCCATTATTCTCAAAATCAACTGGTTCATATTCCACACTTTCAGCACCATATAATGAGGAAGATGTCTCGCATCCATCAACATTATCATGTTCGCCTTTTTTTACTAGTTGTGCTCCCTCAGAATCCTGGAAATCAAAACTATTTTGTACAGGGGAGTGGCTAATATTTTTTGGTTTAGCATCCTCTCCATCTGGATGAACTTTGTTTGATCTATAGTTACTGCGAACGTCATCAAGCTGAATCTGGCTATAATATTCACTAACACTTGGAAAATCCCCTGTTTTGGTACCTTGCAGATGAACTCCAAACTCTTCATGATTGTCATCATCACTCCTATTAACAAATAATATAAAAGCAAAATTATTGTTGACAAAAAATGCATGAACTGCGTTGAAGTCCTGCAATAAAGTAATATGCTTCACTACAAACATAAGGTTTATAGGCCTTATGGCAGACAAGAGCACCAGGTACCAACCCTCAGCAGCATTAAAAATAACTCCCATTGTTCTAATGCTCCTTTTACAGCATAAATTAACAAACTATTTGCATGGGCATCTAATCGAAAACGAAAAATAAATGAAAGAGGTGGGGAGTAAAAGTAGGTAAGATACTTATCCACATAAAAAAGTGAGTAAGATATATTCCAACTGATAAATTATATACCTTTACAACAAGCTAAACATGTTCTTCCAACTATGCCTTCGATAAGATGGCTATAGCTGTGGCCTGTGCATTAGTTTTAAAGTATGTTTGACCTTTGCACAGTCATACATGCAGAGTGATATGAAGCAGGCATTTATTGAGTTCCCTTTAACCTTGTAGAAGAAATTCAAGGTGACTTAGCCCCCGAAAAACAGGTCATCAAACACTTATTTAAAGAGCAAACAGCAACAATCGTTTACTTGAGTGAACATAATATTTTTAGCTGTGTCGTGGTTTTTTTATCCTATTTGGACATCAGTACAGATAGACTTGTTTTGAACCAAGGACTGGTACATTTATACAGAAAATTGTAGGCAAATAAAAATTCTAATCAGAATCATATAAACTTATTTCACTTTAAGCATATCCGTGGACTTCTTTTATCAATTAAATGTTTATATAAATGTAAGCTTCTAACAAGCCCATGACTAAGAATAAAATATCAGAGTCACCGCCTCCTCTCATATTTCCAACATCCAACTGTCTCTTTCTAACCAAGTATAAATTCACATGTGAGCTATAAAAGACAAAATCTATAAATCTATGAAGTTGTGTGGGGAACCATAAGATTATATATTATGGAGTTTGCGAGACATATGAAGTGTAGAGGGTGCATGGTGAGATGAGGTATAACTTAAACCTGTTCATGGAATACTCAAATGGTTTTGAAGATGATTCAAGTCCATCTGTAGCACAGTTATTGGTCCTATGTGCTGATAATACACCTTCTGCTTCTGCACGTTTTTCCATCTCTGCTGATTTTTGCATACTGTTTCCAGAAGGCCAGGTATTTAGTAAGTAGGAGTCAACAGATTGTTGAATGGATACAAGTGTAGTGTTGCTACTGTCAACAGTGTGATTAGATTTAGTGCTAATAAAACTAGTAGCTGACGGTGAAGAGTTAAGATCCAGGCTGGTGACCTGGATCTCATCGTCAACGGTAGCAGTTAACCCTTGCTCCCATTGCTTGAAACAGTAATTGCAGGCCCTGATCTTATCCCACTCTTCAATAGAAGTTTTTGCTTCGCTAGATAATGAAGGAACCCAATTTTGAGTACACCCGCCACAGAAAACCCTTCCGCAAAGTCGACAGTGGTGTCTTCGATTAAACAATGTGAACTGATTGTCACAATCGTAGCAGACCCTACAGATGTGATCGGGCATCCAAAAGTCCCTTGACACATCAGTTGGTTCGGACCCCCAAGTGATCCACGATTTGCATAAGCCTACAATATCACAAAAACACTTGTCCAGTGCATCCATGGACAAACAACACTCTTGTCTCGCTCATTGTGAAATGCTCATCTGACGCTTTTCATATCCCGTCCAATTCCCTAAACAGATTTAATCAATGTCTTTAAATCAAGAAACATAGGAATTCAATCACAAGCTACAAACAACATAATTAAAGCTATAATTGAGCAGTACAAACTATCAGCAATGTATACAGTAGTGATTACGATACTTAATTACACGGATGATCGTAAATAATTACTCGAATACGGATAATAATCGAAATCTAGCAATACAACCCATACATAAACACACTCTGAATTCTAATCAATGCTTTCCTCAATTCGCAAAATCTAATTGAAGCAAAACTAACAAGAAGCATGAAATCAACTAATATCTTTAAATTAACGAAATGATAATATAGATAATTCAATAATTAAAGTATGATGCAAGAAGAGCTGTGTAACTCGAAACTAGAAAAAATAAGATCAAGATAAAACCAATAATTAGGGCACGAGTCCCGATACAATCGTGGCACGAGAATAAATACCTGTATGTATGTGTGTATGTATATATGTAAGTAAATCACAGAGAGATTGAACACATGCACGCCTCCTGCATCAATGGAATCAATCAAGAATCAACTCTTCTTTCTTATTAAAAATTATCAGGTAGTATTATTTATCAATATATATATGAAGCTACGTGTATGTATTTTTTATATGACTTGAATTATTTTATATATATAACTTTTCAAGAGTGGATGTGTATATATACTTTATATATAACGGCGACACTGTCATCCGCCATTAGTCGTATTTGTTTGCATCCGGTCACCAAAACGAAATATGTGTATAAATAGCTGGCATCATCGAATTTATGTGGGGTTTTTTTATCTTTTTTGATTATTTGCATTTTGGAAATTTATGTGCGTGTTGTGTTTTTTTCTTAATGTAATTTGAGTCAATATGATTAATGATTAATTAATTGATAAAAAATGAGTTTATTGTATTAGTTGACTTTAGGCTTTGAGAAACACTTGCTTAAAAAATTCAAAAATTGTTCCAAGTCCCCGAATCAAAATTTATGTGTCATGTCACATCATAGAACAATTTTTGAAGTACTTAGCCAACTTTAATTAGTATAAAATTGCTTTGGTCGTGTGAATCAGCGAATGTGTAATTAAGATAATCTAATCTTAAATGTGGAAATATTTAGGGATTGTTTACTCCAACAAAAAATTTTCATTTTTCCGTTTTTAGTTTCTCTAAAAAAATTCAGTTTTTCTGTTTCTTAGAAAATTATTAAAAACTGAAAAAACATGTTCCAAAACATATTTTTAGTTAGCTTTTTTTTAAATTCATCATAAGTACTTAATTATTATTTTAGTAATTACAAGAATTCTTTAAATAATCTTATTTCTTATTAGTTGTTCAGGTTTAATTTCTTTTATTAGTTTAAAATTAAAAACAATATTAAAATTTAGTTCTAGATAGTATTTTATAGTAAAAATAAAATAAATTTTCATACTTTCTTTATTTTGTATGTTTGTGTGGGTTTCAAATTTATATCACCATAAATTTATCAACACATTTTTAGGTACTTTAAAATAAATTTCTATTTATTAATCACGTCTTGTATCTTTGCACATTAAAATCTTGCATAAAATATAATAACACGTGTTTAATTTTAAATTTGAAAATTTTTAAAAACTCAAATGCATTACGTTATATTAACTAGGAAATAGTACTACCTGATAATATATTACTATCCGACAAAATTTATTAGTAATTTTCTATAATTATAACGAATGTTCTTTTTTGAAAAAATATAACTGTAACGAATGTTATATATACTGTTTATGAAATTAATATATCAAACTAGATCAGATACATGTATGTTAGAAATTGGTGGTTTTGTTGAGATTGGATAGTGAGTGCCGTATTTTTAGCCGTGTATTCCATTTTTCTAGATTTGGAGAACACATAAAAGATGTTTTCTATAATTTTCTGAAGTATAGTTATAATTTAGAAAAACTTGTTTTCTCGTTTTTCATTTTCTATTTTAGAAAATATCAAATTTGAACATGTTTTCTAATTTTTCATTTTTTTTGAAAACTTTTCTAGAAAACAAGTAAAGTAAACAACCCTTTAGATACTCCCTCTTGGAAACAAGTTTATTAAAATTTATTCTCGCGGGGTCTTTGAAAATGAAATTTTTAGATTCACACATTGGACTCACTACTCAGTCGGTAGCTTTGTTTTTTTCCTGATAATTAAAAAATTAATAGTTAAAAATTAAACAACATTATACAGATAAGTAAAATTAAAATTTAATAAATATATATTAAAATAAATTTAATAAATTCTTCCTTCATTAAAATTGTCACTTTTTTTTATATTTTTAGTGGCGGCTAAAAATGTATAAAAAACGATTTTGAGAGACCCAGAAAAGTCTAATTAGACCGGGTTTAGAACCTTTAACGGATCCTATATTTTAAAGTAAAACTCGGCCCGTTAAAAAGTTCGGACTAGATTCAATCTGACAAAAAAGTCGACCCGGTTCGGATAAAAATTTGAATAAAATTTAATTATTAAAAAATATATATATTTATATTTATTATAAATTAAAAATAGCCTAAACACGTATTTATTTACATATCCATAAGTCATGATTAAAAATAACTAAATATATTTATATTTATCATTTTTAAATAAAATATATATTGTACACAACTAATCGATTAATTTTTATAAAAATCATCAAAGTAATGAATAAATGACAATATTTATGTCAGTCAATTATGTATCATCTAGTGTGTGTTTGTATATATATTATTTAATTTATTTTAATAATTTATATTAAAAATTAATCCGGTCAAGATGAAAGTCTGATGCGACCCGTATACCATTCTAAAAAAATTCAAATATTTTTTGTAAGGTTAGCTCCGTCTGGTCCCCATTGAAGTCAAAGTTTAGGCCGAACTTTTTCGAGTTAGTAAGATTAAATTCGATGAACTTTAATGTGATGCATTTCTATTTCATATCGCTTAAAATATATAATTTTGAATCAAATGTGGAAACTTAATGAAAATGAATTTTCATCAACTACCCTCAATACGGTAACTATAATGTGATCGGTGCTTCTTCCTTTATCTAGATCTAATCTAATAAGGCTGCGATAACAGGTTTTTGTGTCTTTGAATTGTATCATTCGTATTCTATCCAACCCGATCTAACTTTATCCTATAATCGTCTACTTGATAGAGCTTGAAATCAATGGTTTATGATTTGAGAGATAAAAACACACTAGAACTCTTATTCGAGGATACTAGAAGATAAATATGTTTATTTTTTTAGAAAGATTTGGAGAGAAAAAAACATATTTTCTTTTCCTTAATTTTCCTTTTATATCGTGAATTCGGGAACGCGGCATGAAATTAATAATTATTATTTATAAAATAATTTTAATAATTTTTTATAACATTTATATACTAACAAAAATAACTAAATTTTATATAAAAAATATTATTAAATATCTGAAATATATAATTGATAGGTATTGGTATCAATTTTTAAATTTTTGATCATTCATTTAATTTGGAAATATAAAATATTATTATCAGGGTTCATATTACAAATATCAACTTATAATTTAATATGATATTAACATAGACAAAAATTATATAAAATACCTTAAATAGAATATTAATGATAGACCATATATATCCTGCGATGCATTATATTTTGCTTATAATATATTATAGAACATCATGCAGGATATATAATTTTTTAGTTTGTTATATTTGAATTTCATGGACACTCAATTTTTTTTATATTTGTTTATATAATAAAATACGTATAAATTACATATTAATATGAAAATCATTTAACTAGTAAGAATAATTTACAAATAAAAATGTTATTTAACTTTTAATTTTTAAAAATTATAAAATCTTTTTTTAATGACAGACTTTCCTAATTCCGAGACAGGGAATTTTGAAAACGGGCTAAATATTGAACCTTTCAACATTCTCTGGTCCATAAATCAAAATCGGATACAAAAGTATTGGACTGATGTAATTGTTTACGTTTAATACTTCACATAAAAGTAGCCCATCCATTTACTAGTATTTTATTACCTTAAACCTCGTGCCGGAATACTTTTTAAATATTTAAAATATATTTATTGTTTATATTTTATTTTATATAGTATATTTTTTTAATATATTTACATTTTATTTAATTAAATGTAAAAATATTATTTTATTATTAACTACATTTATTAATTACTTGTATAGTTGTTCTAATATATATTGCATATTTATAAAAATATTAATATAATAAAGTATTTTTAAATATATATTTTTTGTTTTATTATATATTATATAAAAATAATATTTATATAATAATTGTTTGCTTATAATTTACTTTAGAATATGTACATTTTTATAAAAAATATTATAATATTTTTATTGTATAGAATATATGAAATTAAATGAATTATAATTTAAATTATAAAATTTATAATAATTTTATATATAGTTATTTGATATTGGATTTTAACACAACACGACCATATTAATCCTTTTACTAAATATATAATTTACAAACTTAACAGTTAACACCTCCTTAATCTCGATTTTCTTAACTTAAAAATCCCCAAATCAACATTCGCCGGAAGGATAATCTCTGCTGGAATCAGAATATTAGTTGCTACATTCTTATTCCCTACGTATACCACTAAAATTATACATACGATATATACAAATATTTAACATTAATGTGGTGGAGATCAGCATCTTTCATTCTCGACAAAAACGACGCCGTTTCGAACCAAGAAAGCCGTCATCTCTCCTCAGCTCCTTCATCCATGGCCGAGACTCTCCAAAACCCTAACCCTAAGAACAACATCTCTGCTTACTACCAGACCAGGGCAGCTCATCACGGCGTGGTGACAAGCGACTGGCTCGCTCAGGCTCAGGCTGCGGCGGAGAAAGAGGAAGCTGAATCAGAGAGATCATTTGATTCGGGAAAGGCTTTCAGCGTGATTGATGAGTTTAATAGCTGGCGGAAGCAGCCTGATTTGGCGGAGGCCGTTGCGGCTATTCGGGCTCTGGCTAAGGTTATTAGCTCCAGTGAGGCTACTACTATGATGGAGCTGGAGATTGAGCTTAAAACTGCTTCTGATTCTCTTAAGGTATCCCATGACTTGTATTTATCGAATAAGCGTCATTCAGTTATGCAATTTAATTATTTTATAGAATTGAGCTCGATATGTTTGATTCGGTTTGGTTACAAAGTAGACTTCGTTTGTACTTAATCTAGTTAATTATTGAAATATACAACAGGTCTAGGGTAGGATATAAATATAGAGAATCATGGTTATTATTGTCAACTGAGTAACTACACGTGATATCACCTCATGCCAGGATTTTCGATCACATTTGGGAAATTAGGTATATCATTAGCTGGAACTTCATTGCCAAAATATATCATAGCCAACGGAACAACACTTGAGAAATTAGACATAGATATATTTTTATCAAGGAGTTGGCGCCACGGCTACAATAACCTACCCAATACCCATGCATTCTATTTTATATTTTGCTGGAGTTACGCAGAAGTATTATAAATTGGTATTTATCTTAAAAGCATGACATTGTTTGATGCTCTTAGCAACTGATGTGCATATTATGGTTATTACCGATCAACTAAATATTTTTTTTACCTATCCCAGGCATGGGACACAACATCAATCTCATTGACAGCTGGCTGTGATTTGTTTATGCGCTATGTTACAAGAACTTCAGCTTTGGAATATGAGGACTTTAATTCAGCCAAATCACGCCTTCTTGAACGTGCAGAGAAGTTTGGAGAAATATCTTACAAGGTTTGCAGACCAAATTTAGCAACAGGGATGAATCTACTTCAGTGTTAATTCACTTGTTGTTCACGAATGCATCATATATTCATATATGCAGAGAAAGTGTAGCACTCTTAATATAATTATATTTTTGCAGGCCCGTAGAATCATTGCCATGCTTAGTCAAGATTTTATTGTTGACGGCTGCACCATTTTAGTGCATGGTTTCTCTAGAGTGGTGCTAGAAGTTCTAAAAACAGCAGCAGAAAGTAGAAAACTCTTTCGCGTTTTTTGCACAGGTCTGTGTTAAACTTCATGTCAACTAATATGCACTTCAACGTGATTACATGAACAATTGGTTGGTTTTATCAAATACCCTATCTCACCTACATTGCTAGTCCATCAGTTATACGGCTATACCATTCATATGATTTTGAAGAAGCCCTCGTAATTGAATACCTCTAATAAGGTCCGGCTATAATGTATGTGTATTTTATTTTTGAATTCACATTTGCCACAGATCAAAGTTTTTTTTTTGAACCTAAATTATTTAGGATTTTAACTTAGTCAAGCTGTGTTGGATGGATTAGTAATTAGTTTTTAATGTAAGACATGGCTATAAAAGTTGAGTCGTCGCATTGTTAAGAATGTATAGTAAAATCTATATCTATATATATAATTTTTAATTATATATTTCAAAAATGTAAAATGAAGTGGTTATATTACTTATCTCAGTTATCCAAAAAAGGTCTACATCTAGAGATTTTGTAATATTGCTAATTTGAAATATATAAATGAGAAGGTTTTGTTTATTATTTTTTTAAAAAAAATAATGCAAAGGACTTTTGACTGAAATGCCTAGTGTTATCCCAGCTAATCTATAGCTTCAACTTATTGTAATGCTTTTGTTTCATTACTTGCCCAAAGATATGTAAATGAATATATGAACAGAGACAAGGGTCGAGCTCTTAACCGTTGATGGACATGACAAGCACTTTATCATCTTGTCTACAATTGATTAATTATTAATATATAATATGCTTATGATCTAATTACTCAGGAATGGGTTGGATCCCACCCCTTCCTTTTGTATTTCAATTATTAAAATGACTTAATGTATTGAAGTTCACACGAAAAAGTTTCTTTCTGTGTGTAGTTCACTTGGTTTGTAGGAAAGTTCAATCATATAGCGTGTTCAAATGTACATAATTTAAATTGCAGAGGGAAGGCCGGACAGGACAGGATTGAGATTGTCCAATGAACTAGCCAAGTTGGATGTCCCAGTAAAGCTTTTACTAGACTCAGCTGTGGCCTATAGTATGGATGAAATTGATATGGTGTTTGTTGGAGCAGATGGTGTTGTAGAAAGTGGTGGTATTATTAACATGATGGGAACTTACCAAATTGCTATGGTGGCAAAAAGCATGAATAAACCTGTTTATGTTGCTGCCGAAAGCTTTAAGGTAGGTTGACACTTATAGAAGTACTTATTTTTCATCTGAATCTGATGAAGTTTGCCTTTTGTATTTTGATTATTTTAGCACTTTAGAAGCTCTCATACTTTGATTTACTATAATTTAAACCAAGTGCTGGTTCTTGTAGTTTGCTCGGCTCTATCCCTTGGACCAGAAAGACATGGTCCCGGCCTTGCATCCAATTGATTTTGGGGTGCCCATTCCTTCGAAAGTTGAGGTTGAAACATCTGCACGGGATTATACACCTCCACAATATCTTACTCTGCTTTTTACGGATCTGGGTGTACTTACACCATCGGTTGTTAGCGATGAGCTCATTCAGTTATACCTGTAGCCCCAGTTCTATTCCAGTCTGTCATAACAAGTGCATGGTACATTGTGGTTCATTCTCATTTCATTGTAGGTCGCTAGTTAAATCTCATCATTCACCATACATTTCTTTTTTCATCTCTAAACGATTAAGTTTGGTTCGATAGTTTTGGGCCTTGTCAATTATTCAAATGGTAGTTGGTAATGCTGAGTTGCTGGGCTCAAAATTAATGTTTGGGCTTGGTGTTTGTTCTCATAGCAGCTATTACAAAATTATTTTGCTAAACATATCAGCTGTTACATTCAAAAACTATTTGCTCTAAACTGTTGTAAAAGTAATCAAATCTGGTATAAAAATCCTGCAACAAGTTTTGACCACATGGTAATATAGGAATGTGTAAGACAGTGCGTTGAATTTGTGTCAAAGAAGCATCGAGTCGAACTTTAGAAACCGAGGTGATTGTAAAAGTGAGAGGTTTGGTAATTGAAGGTTCACCAAACAGACATTATTATAGTAAAGAATTAAAAAAATTGTTACAATATTTGTGTAATTGTTTAGTCAAATCATATTTAGGTGGGATTTTTATACTAATTGTTATTTTAGGTGTGATTTTGTGACTGATATTTTCATAATAAAATTTTAAACTGTTAATTTCCCTTGCGTGCTACCTTTTTCTATTTTTGAATATTAATATTCCGTATAACAAAATATTTAAAGGAATGACAATCTTTTTCTATCATTTGAAATGTATATAAAAGAATAATGATTGACAAGTGATTCTGCAGGCACTTCTTGAAAGAATAAATCCTAGCATAAATTTTGTGATAAGCCGTAGTACTACTAACAAAAATAAATTGTACTACTACTATTATGTGCAGGTGGGTGTAGTACAACAAATAAAAAAGAAAAAAAATAGGGGTAATTATGTAAAAACATAGGGATACCTCGTAACTGATGCAACTGTCCGTCTCAAATTATTTGGGGTAGTAACCTAATTTGACCCGACTAATAGGAGTAGTACTGTATATTGCTACATTAATGCTACCCGTGATATTAGACGTTCGAATTTTGATAAATAAATATTGTAACATATCATTATTCTAAAAATCGATGAGTAATTCATCGAAGTAGCTAAATTTCCGATTATTTAATTAATTATTCTGATTAATATTCAATTCATTTTATTAATTCATGTTCCGTGTCTTGATCGATTAAGTCTGCTTTACGACACTATAACATATCATTAATAACATTTTTATGTAAAATAAAAAAATTAATTATATTTAGGATAATATTTAGTTTTTATTTTACCAAATTTATTATAAATGATAAATGATTAAATATAAAAAATGATAAAAATACTACCTTTTCAATTAAATAATGAAAATATTAATTTTAAATTTTTATCACTTTTATCGGTATATATATTTCTCATTCAATAATTTTAAATTAATTTTCATTTTTACTTTGGAACAAAATTGAAAATTAATATATGCATCACTATCACCTTTAACTCGAGTGACATAAATTCTGAAGATACGTGTTCTTAAAATAATTTTTTTATATATATATATAATACTTACTTGTCAAATGCGTAATACTTAGATAAAAAAGCACATATTTCATTAATAATTTTAATCAAAAAATTTAAACAAATTTTTTTAATTAATTTTTCTAAAAGGAAGATATTTTTAACCCATCGATCTCTAATACACTATATCAATCTGCTCAAATACGTATCACGAGTCTGAGACCCGTTTGTTATTACTGTTATAGAAAGTTACAACAATTTTTTTACTGAAATGCAGATCTAAAATCCATTCTCTGAAAAAGCGTTTTTAATCTAATATCTGTCATTAGCAAAATCATGTCTCTCATATTTTTGGGGGAAAAAACTGCTTTCAGCTTATGCAACAAGTAATTATCAGTTTCATTATCATACCTTATTAAAAACATTATTTTTATATATTATATGTCAAAATATATTTAAATTAAAAAAAAATTACCAAACAATCATGTAATCTAATTTTTCTAAAAGTACTTTTTACACCAACACAATTTATCTGATAACACAACAGTTTTCGATGGGACTCCGAGACGGCCGTGGTATTTAAAATTTTAAATGCACATATAAGGAAAGGAAAGCCCAGAAGTTTGTGAAAACCATTTTATTATCACAACTCACAAGCTATAAACTTTTATTTCATCTCTCTCTCTCTCTGAATCATTTTTGCTTCTGTTGTATACATATAATAATAAATTAATTAATCTGAAGGAGGTATGTGTGGAGGAGCAATCATCTCCGACTTGGTGCCGGCGATCCGTACATCTCGGCTAGTCAACGCCGCCGATCTACTTTGGAATCCACGCGTGAAGCGTGAAAAGACCAAAACAACCAACAATTACTACTCCAAGCCTTCGATTACTGACCTTGACGACGATTTCGAGGCTGATTTTCAAGGTTTCCAGGACGATGACGTTCTTGTCAAGCCTCTCTCTTTCTCTCCCAAAGGTATCTCTATATATATCCTTCTTTTTTCTCTTTTATTTATTTTTTTATTTATTACTTTTTCTTTCATTTCTATGATTTTTTATTATTATCATTTTTAATTTATGCACGCCAGATTATTACTTGTAGTAATTTAATTTCATTACTTTTAGCCATAGACCTTGTTTCACATAGAGTATACACGTGGTTATGTTATTAATTTGATTAAATTGAAAGGAGTTTCTGTGGCTTTTAGACTTGCTAACAAGTACTTATATGATTTATAGTATCTCTGAACCAGGTGTTTTGGGGGTAAAGACTTGTTTTTTTGTAAATTTATTTACCCCTCTACCGGAAATCGAGGGTTTATTGGTTATTCAGTGTTACGTATCTTTTTGGATCTGAATGGTTAGTTTGTTCTAATGGCGGCCTTGTGTATTTTGTTTGTTACTCTTTGTTTACCTATTTTAGTGAGAAACTTGTAGATCCAGAACTGAATTTCACTTAAAGTAGGGGTGTCAATTATCGGTTTGGGGTAGCGTTTGTTTTCGTGAACTTGTAATTTCGTGGGGCTCTGAAACTATGCTACAGTTTGATACAAATGAATAAATAAGCTTGAAGAAACAAAACTTTTAAGAAACATCTCATTTAGGATGACATTGATACCCCTGCTAAAAAAGTGAATTCATCTGTTTTTTTTCATCTTTGAAGGCTCTGATGCTGTGGAATCCAATCAGGATGTTGAGGGTTCCTCAAAGAGAAAGAGGAAGAATCAATACAGAGGAATCAGGCAGCGCCCATGGGGCAAATGGGCTGCTGAGATACGTGATCCACAGAAAGGTGTTAGAGTTTGGCTCGGAACATATAACACTGCTGAAGAAGCTGCCAGAGCTTATGATGCTGAGGCAAGGAGAATTCGGGGCAAGAAGGCAAAGGTGAACTTTCCCGAAGAGGGTACCCCAGCTGCCATGAAGCGGACATCTAAGCTAAAACCCCAGGATTCGATTCCTAAGGAAAAATCAAACTCTCATTCGACTGTGTACCAGAATTCCAATTTAATCAACCATCCGGATTGTGACTACTATGGATCTTTAGGTTTTGTGGAAGAGAAACCCATTCTTAAGCCTAATGTTTATGTAGATGCCTATCCAGCTTCTGGAACATTTGGGCTTAAACCAGTGAACTCGTCTGATAGTGCAGCCAAGCTTTTTAGTTCTGATCAAGGAAGCAATTCCTTTGATTACTCTGACTTTGGTTGGGGAGAGCATTCATCAAAGACTCCTGAAATAACTTCTGTCCTCTCTGCTACTCCGGAAGGCGATGAAGCCCAATTTGTAGAAGATGCAAAACCCGCCAAGAAACTTAAGCCTAACTCTGTGGACTTGGTGTCTGAAGAAGGTACTGAGAAGTCTCAAGAATTCACTAGCTTCGAGTCAGAGATGAAGTTCTTCCAGACACCTTATATAGATGGTAGTTGGGATGATTCTGTAGATGCCTTCCTTGGGGGAGGAGACACAACTCAAGAAGGCGGAACACCGATGAATCTTTGGGCTTTTGATGATCTTTCTTATATGTCGGGAGGAGCTTTCTGAGTAACTTCTGTTACCCTGCTAAAAGCCTCTGTCCGAAGCTACATGTCGGTATAATACTTTACTTTACTTGATGGTAATCTATTTCTTTTTTGTATTAACTATTTTTCTTTTCTGTTTGTTTAGGGATGGTTGGTTACCAAGAAGATGAATAATCGAGCATGATTATGTCCTAATTGTGTGGTCGAAATGGTATTATGTGTTCTGAAAGACAGTACATAAGTAACTGTGGTCTGTTTGAATTGAGACATGGGAATCAATAAACTGTTGTACTACTATTGTTTCCATGGATTATGCGACTGAAGCTTTTGATTTTTCTAATTTTGATATTGATATTATTGTGGCTCTTCTCTTTAGCTTGTTTCTTCTGTGGCTGCTATCTGTAACAGACCACTTGCTTTTCTTTCTATAACAAATATATAATAAGCATGGTCGGATGGCCCAGATGGTTGAGCTCGAGGACGTGGTGTAGGTTTGGTAAACCATCGTGTTCTATTTCAAGTATGTGCAATAGAATGGGGTAGTTCATTTGAACTTTATGTGCAATAGAATGGGGTAGTTCATTTGAACTTTGAAGTATGTGCAAGTAGGTTAGGTGGGAAAACTAAGAGCTAATAAAGTGATCAGTTCGTATGCTCTCCTTTTAGTTTAGTATTAAGAATTCGAGTTTCATTTCAAGTTGACAAGTACAAATATATATTGAAAATTTGAGAAGCCGGAAAAACAGAGAGACGACACCGAGAACATAAATAGATGCAATTCGAAGCTGGTTCCGATTAATTTTATAGCTTGTTTTATTTCAAATTTTGGATATGATCAAATAATATTATTGGAGTAATGATAAGAATTTGGATTTTATTTGAATTTCAAGATATTTAAATTTTAGTGCGAGGATTTGAAATGATATTTCAATCTGGTTCCGATCAATCTTAATGGAAAGTCGTGGTTCATTTTGCTTGATTTTTTTGTATTTATCTGAAAATTACGACATCTGTTATCAGCTATCCTTAATTCAATGTTAAAACTCGAGCCACGGCTCCGTTTCAAATAGCACGTTGATCAAGTACATTATTAAAAATGGGATAATTGTTCAAAATCTTTTATCTATAATATATTCAATATTCAAAAATGGCGTGCACAGCTAGCTGATGTGGTGGGTTGGAGCCCGGAGGTAATGTGTCACCAACCCACCACATCACATCAGCTGATAAAAGTAGTTGATAAACAACCTTTATTCAATATTAGAATGACACACAACAAGCACATCTCACACTCAAAGTACTTTTCTGTTTGCATCGGCGAACACATAATAAACAGGTTAATTATCAACTACTTCACTTGTTTCATTCTAATATATCAAGTGGATCAACCATAAATTTTTTGTTACATGTACATCACTTATTTTAAATAAAGTTACATTTTTTTAATTTTGAAACTTTGATAAATAAAAAAAACGATTATACTAGTTTTTCTTTAACTAAGCATGCAAACATCTTGTATATATGTGCATTATATTAGGTTTTTGGTTATCTACATACCCATTTTCTTTTTATCAAATTTAACCTTTATTTCTATAAATTTCTCTAATTCAACCTTTTATTTTCTATTATTTTATTATCACGTTGTCATGTGAATAAGTCAACGTCGTATCTCAGTCATGTCCACGTCATATAATTTAATGAAAAATGTTTATTTTAATGCTAACTTCTCAAAAATAAAATGAATTGTAACTTATTTTATGCCCGGTAATTTAAACGAGACCAAATTTTTTTTGATGATCTACTTGATACATTGGATTGAAAAAAGTGAGTCAGTTGATAATTAACCCATAATAAACACCTCAAATCCACTAAACTATTCCGCAAGTGATAACGGCGAACACAGTTATTATTCTTGTTTCTTGCTGTTCATAATAAATTAAATTTTAAAAATTATATATTAGAATAAAAATATATATTAGAATATGAAACTATTTTAAATATAAATTTATTTAAAATTATAAAGTCTAAATACTATTTTAAAAATTATATTTTGGAATATAAATATATAAAATCTAAATATTTTTTAAAATATATTTTTGAATATAAATATATTAATAAAAATTATATTTTTTGAATATAAATATATAAATATATATTAACAATTATATTTTAGAATATAAATATATAAAATCTAAATATTATTTTAAATATATTTTTGAATATTAATATATATATATTATTAAAAATTATATTTTTCAAATATAAATATATTAATAAAAAATTTAATAAAAAATTTCAAGAATATCCTATATTTAAAAGAATATTTAGATTTTATAATTAGAAGTTTTAAGTACACATGTACATTTTTAAAAAATGAAAATATTTAGATTTTGATTATTAATAATTTAAATTATTATATGAATAGTTGAAAAAACTTAGTAATTGAAAAAATAAAGACTTGATTAATTTATATTTTTTTACATTTTTACAGATACATGTATGGATTTTGATAAAATAAGAAAATTTCACTGTGTATGGAGGGAAAGATGTATTCCATTTGCAATAACGAACAGGGAAGGAGGACGATTTTCAACTGCTTATATTGTTCGCTTATATTGTTCGCCATTTGCAATGGCGAACACAATAAATGACGAACACAATTTTGTAACTTTTTATAGTATTCGTTATTGGACATGATTTACTGTATATTCAGTTTCTTCCCAAAATTAGTTATGTGAAACAAATGAAACGTCCATCTCATTGTGGATAACTTTACATGCTGCCTATACCATTTATGAAATGGAGCCTCGAGCCGTGGTATTTTACGGCACGAGCCGTACAAACCTGTCACGTCATGAAGAGAATATTCTCATCTTTAGCAGTGGTGAATAAATACTAGCACGTCATATATTCTTCCTGTCTCAAAATAAAAATAATTTATTGTAAAATATTATAACACATTTTTTAATTTTTTTATAATCAAAATATAATACTTACGTCTCTATTAAAAAATTGGGAAAATTAGTTTTTTTAGTAAGAAAGATTAGAAACGCATGAGGCAAAGATTAGAAAACATAAAGGATGAGTAAGAGCAAACTTAGGAACTACATTCTACGGGCATTAAGAAATAAATATTCCCGATTTTTTTTGAAAAGTGGTCCTGAGGTCATCCACGCCCAGGGAGTTTCCTGAGTTTATATTCAATTTTAATACAAAAATGAAAAGATAAATTTATAAATATTATCCAGTTCCTGCATTCACATAAATAAATAAATATATATATATACACACACACTAGTATAGTACCGTGCAAATGCACGGGTTGTTGTGAAATGATATTATATAATATTTCTGAAAATATTATTTAATTTAATTGTAGATTATTTTTTAAAAATATTCAACATATTCAAAATATTCAATTGCATAAGTTAACTTTCATAGTTAAGATATGCCTCAAATAAAATTTTAATTAATTCAATAAAATAAGATAAAAATATGTTGAGATTATTAAAATATTATTATTTTACCTAATCATTATTTTAGCTAATCATTTTACCTAATTTTTTTGGGGATACTTTTACTTGTACTATATAATATAGAGTAAATAATGCATCAAAAACAACAAAGACAAATAAAAATTTAATAATTTTAAGATGATTTAATTTAATTTTTTTAAATACATTACTTACACTATATAATATAGCGCAAGTAATGAAATTAAAAAAAATGATTCAAATAAAGTAGGGCAATTTTAAAACAATTTGTTGTGGTTTTTATTTTGACACATTACTTATACTATATTATATAGCGTATATTTTTTAGTAAAGGAAAAGTAGCAACACATTTTTCACATAATTTTGAAAAATAATTTTAAAAATAAAAAAATTAAGACTTATTATATGATATTTATTTTATTAAGAAATTTAATTTTAATATATATTAATAATTTATATATTATATATAATTATGATTTAGAGTATTTTGATAGTACAATTATAAACACCAAATAATATTAAATAGTGATTAAAAAAATAGAAAGTGGCTAAATTTTATAAATATTACTCTTAGAATTAAATGTATGAATAAGTTAAAATTATATGGTTTAAAAAAAATATAAAATTATCATAAATTTTTTATACTTACAGAATTATGTATGTTGTTTAAAAGTTTTTTAAAAAAGAATTGGAATATATATAGTGTTTAAAAGTTTTCAATATAATTATTATTAGCATAAAAGAATCCTATTTAGAAAAATTATCATTCATAATTTGAAAACTTATTATTTTATATTATTAGAGTGATTATATATTTATATAAGATTTTTTTTAATTATATTTTTTTATAATTTATTGAAATTAACAAATTTTTATATTAAATTAAGCTCGGATCTTAAAAAATTATTATGTAAATTTATTAATAATTTATCAAATATTAATTAATAAAATTTATAATTTAGTTGATCTTACAAATTAATAATTATTTTGAAGATGAGAGAATAATGTGTTTAAATTAAAATAAAAACGTGACTTATGTTCGATGTGTTCAAATTATATTATATTGTTCAATATGTTCAAATTGTATTATATTTTAGTTATAAGTATATAATTTATTCATATAATAATTTATTTAAGATTTTTCAGTACCATATAATTATAATATGTAAAATAAAATGACATATTGTAGAAATTTTATTAAATATATTAATTGATTATAAAAATATTAAATAAATTTATAATTATTTTTATAAATAAAATTATATAAGGAAATATAAGAAAGTTTGTAATGAGTAGAAGAGAGAATTAGTGGTGAGATAAATAAAAAATGATAAACGATGAAAGAGTTGTAGTGGAATGAAAGAAAATGAGAGAAAAAAGAGAGACAATTAATTAGAGGATGACACATGAATACCAATTTAAAAAGAAAGAGTGACATATGTCAAATTTAACAAGAATGACACGTGTGATAGAAAGATACATATATGTAGATTGATTTTATGCTTTTCTCTTCTCAATCACGAATTTTGCATTCAAATTATAAACTTTGATTTTGTGAAATAGTACTTTCTTCTTTCTCCATTTTCTTACCTGGATGGCTATATCTATATACATATATGGATATTAATCTTTTTATTTATTATAAAATCTTCATAGAAAGATTACCAAAAATACTTTTCAGTATTCACTCGTTTTCTTATTACTATCTGCTATAATACGAGAGTCAATGTCTCATCATTAATAATAATAGCAAAAAAGAGAATATATGTACATATCTATACTATATTATTATAACCGAACGATTAAAAGACTTAGCCGTCCAATTTTAAGTGAACCATAAAACAATATTAACCATTAAATTTTAATAAAATCTAAATTTAAAAAGAATATAGTCATACATACAACTCTAACACTGGTAGTTATCCTTTCATACGACTCATCACAGATATGATAATATTATATTATATTTAAATTATATTCTATATTTTTTATTTTACGAATCCTACTTATCCTATAATTTTTATTTAATATATCATTAAAGTTTATGATAACATTGAAAGTTTGGTAATCGGTCGATATTTGGGCCGGATAGTTGATTAATTATTGACCCTAATTTTAAAATATTAATTTTCTAACTAAAATGCAATCTCATATTAATCTTCTAACTAAAATACCTCACATTAATCTCATAAATAAAATATATCTCTATACAAAACAAACAAAAATTATCCTATTAAAATATAAATACAAATAAATTATATAAAAATATATACATATAATATTAAATACAATTTAAATTATTATTATACAAATACAAATAAATTCAAATCATTAAAAAATATTAAAAAACTAAAAAATTCATCTATGCATCGCAATATATATATATTTTGAAGCAACACCAATAACATAAAGTAATTTGAAAAATATGAAAAGTAGTTCTAGATATAATAATTTTGGAAAAGTAATTTGTTAAAGGAACTCGAGGTTCACCTCATAAATTTATTAAGGTAATAGGGTGTTTTAGTATAAATTTTTAATGACAAATTTATAATTATACATAATATTTTAAAATTACAATAGCACTCTCATGTTTTAATATGAAATTTAAGTATAATCACAGGAAAATTATGTGATGTTGACCTCAAGATCTTCAATCTTTTTATTATAATATTTTACTATCCTTTGACATATTTTTGTAATAAAATTAATTTTGCAATACGACTAACAATGCCTTTTTTTAATTTTATGGCTTCTTACTAAAAAATAATTAGAAAAAGATGAAAGGACTTGAGGTGCCGAAATAATATGTTTAAAGTGGTAGAGTTCTTGTGTTTGTCCATTTTTAAGAAGGGAGAAAACTCTTAAATATATAACCCATTGCAAATTGCAAATTTTATTTTTATTTAATTATTAAATTATTATTAATAAACCTTACATTCTTTAAATTTCACCCATAATAAAATTTTATGTTAATGGTTGTTAATGAAAAATCAGCTTGATATTTTTTTGACACTTTAATCATTTTTATTTTTAGACCTCAATCAAACATTCTCCGAAGAAAATTACAATGGAGAACATTACAAGTATTCTGTTATACTCTAACGATAAATTTATGGTAGTGACTCATAGTAAAATCAAGAAAGTGTATAACGCGCTTAAAATCAATTTTCCATTCGATATTACTTGTGATACCAAATCAGAAACTCAAATTAAATCTCGTCAAATCAAAATAATTAGCAGACTGTCATAAATGATTGAAGGTTGACCTTAAAAAAAAATATTCAATAAAAAAACGGAGTATATAAATACGGGTTTGTAATATTATATATTTACTTATTTTTGTGTGAGCGCAGCAGAGGGGTTGGAGTTGGAGTCGGAGTTGAGTTGTGTTCTCAACCAGAGCTAGAGTTGTGCGCTCATCAATCATTCATTCTCTCTTTCAAACAGGTCTCGAACTTATATCAATATCTGTATGTATCTTTATGGAACAATCTCTACAGTAACATGCATATCTGTATTATGTTATCAATTAATGTTGTTTTCTATGTTTATTCGATTTTACAATCACAGCTTTTATACTTGAAATTGTATTATTTGTTACCAAATTTAATTTGATCTTACTTGTTTTTAGTTTGTGATTTCATTGTTTAAGTTGATATATTAATCTTTACAATCTCATTCTTGTTTTTTAGTAAATGAATTGTGCTATTGATGTTTTTGAACATTGAGTAAAGGACTTGTCTGCTAGTGCTATTTTGATTAGTAGGAGCGAATTTAGGGTTCCTTTGTGTTTTTTGACGGTTTTTTTCCTTTTTTTATTAGCTTCCATGCTTTCTGAGTTCGAGGCTGGGGATCACAAGATGGAGTCAGAAATACAAGAAAGTTTGCATATAGAGGACCCAAGCGAGAAACCTATTTATTTGAAGAAATTCAGACTTTATGAAACTCACTCGGTAAATATTGGGCATTTATAGCATGTTTGTGAGTTGCATTGGTAATCTTTATTCATACGTATTGTTTGTGCATGTAGTATGGTTAAGTTTATATGTTGATGTATATTTTTTTTGTTTTGTCTATCTAGAGTTAGATATCCCTGTGTATTGGTTTTCCGGAGAATAGAATTATTGCGGATAATTTTGCTGAGTTGTAGGACAAAAGTCTTTGTTTTGTGGACTAGCATACTATCTTCGGATATCTTCGGATATGCAGCTTCACGTCAAAACTATATCTTGGACTTTTGCAGGAAACATTACAAGAAGATTCACGTATTCTTGTCTCGTGTTTTATCTTTTAAAATTAAGATGTTTGGTTTGCAGATTCATTTTGTTGTTCTGTGTTTGCTTGCGTAAGTGTCTTGTTTGATGTTGTACTTTCGACAAATACATATTTTTTCATCACACTTGATGCTTTTGGCTATTTATACTTGCATTATTACTCTTTGGCATTCCAGTCTCCCTCCCTCCCTCCCCTCTCCCCCCTCTTTCTATACATGGTATTATGTTAATGTCACTTGTCACTTAAATTCATTTATATGCATATATGAATGATTAGGTCCAACATTCGAACTGGATGGAGGACAACTGGTCCAAAATAAGTTGTCAATGTTTCAGCAATATTTTTATATTTTCCTTATGTATTTTGATGGTTATCTCTTTTGGTCTCATCGAATACCTCAATATATAAGATGTGCTTTGAAACAGCACTTTTACATGATTGGACAAGACAAGAGTAGAGCAATCCAGAGAGTCTTAAAAATTAGCAGATCAGAGCCTTCTGAGCTTAATATTATTGAAGATTCTACAACTTATTCGGAAGTTGACTGCTGGGACCTGCTAAAGAGGATACATGATGGGAATATGTCTACTGGTGGGCTTAAATTTGTGACAATTTGTTATGGTATTGTTGGTACGTCATTAGATTCTAACAAAGTGTTACCTGTTTCTATTTAATTTCTTAAATCTATTCTTCTTTAACACAGAACTTACAGCCTCATCATTGATTTCAGGGTTCGTAAAGTTTCTTGGACCTTATTACATGCTTCTTATCACAAAGAGGAGGAAGATTGGTGTAATTTGTGGTCATGCTATATATGCCATTACTAGTAGCAAGATGATATCAATTCCTAATTCGACTGTGCAGTCAAATATGGCTAATTCTAAGAATGAGAACAGGTCTTATGTCAATTCTGCATGTAAATGTAAAATGTCAACTGTTCTCTTTTAGGAGGCAATAGATGTTTGCATTCTAGTGCTGTATCTTAATTAGAACCATCTTTCAATATGTTTGTTTTTCTATTTTAATTTAATTTAATTCATTTCGGCATCTTGTTTGCCTTACTTTATTTTTACTGGTATCCAACCAGGGCTTGTGGACTTCAGATTGTCCACTTGCAATTTTCCCTGCCTCGCAATTTTGAGAACGAAATTTGAATCCAAATTGTAAAACATATAATTGTAGATATGGAAATTCTGGGTGGTAATGAGACTAATGTCGATATGTCCTCCGTAGTCATAATGTTATTAGAAGTTGTTCCTTGTTTATATCCTGTGAATTACAGGAAAAACTTCACTGGTGTTGTGATGTTAATTTATCATGTTGAACAAGGACAAGGTACTATCAGGGTTTGTGTGGTCCATCTTATTATTCTATTTACAATATTTTTCATTGCTAACCTTCCATTTTAGAGCTCTCTCATATCGTTGTTTATATGCTCAAAGTACTTGTACATAAATATGTATATATCCGGATAGCATTGGATTTGTATAAATTACTTTCTCCTTTGTTCTGTTTCTGTTGATGACTTAGATGTAAGAAGCTCTTATGCACTGTGGATCTCACGAAGGACTTCTTTTATAGCTACTCCTACCATGTCACGTGTAGTCTTCAAAAGAACATGAGTAACCATGAAGCAGGACAAGTCCTTTACGAAACAATGTTTGTATGGAATGAATTGATGACTCGTGGAATTCGAAATCATCTTAAGAATACCCTTTGGACAGTTGCACTAGTGTATGGGTTCTTTAAACAGGTAACTGCCTAATGTACCCTTTTCCTATCATCCTTTATGTCCTGTTCTACTAAAAGATTCACTCTTGAGCAATTTGTACCTATGAATAATTGAAGATCAAGTTTCTAAGTCTAGGACAACTAATCACTAATGCAAGATGTATGTGGTACCACAATGGTCCAAAAATGCCCTATTCCATAAAAAACACGATTTTGCTTTTGTCATCACATTTGTTTCTACAGAAAAATCAGAAAGAAAGTGAAGCCTTGCTCGTCAATATTCTTTCAGTGCCAAGGAGGATTCCCACTTCCGCATTTCTGTAAATCATATACCTATATGTGCGAAGTTCATAGGAGAGGCAACTGACTCATACGTGCTTCTCTCTTCACGTTTGTCCAGCATCTTTAAGATTTCAGTCGTCTTGTGTATTAGGTAGTTTTATTAGGAGTTTGAACACAGAAGTGACGAGATGAGAATTTGATATATGATATATCTGATTAAAGAGAAACAACTGATGGAAATGGAATGCGGTATTTGATGTACAATCGAATAGGGTTTAGTTGAATGTTCAATTATATGTTTATTTATATATATGCTACATATGTTATACATTACTAACATATCAGATTGTTTCCGATTATTCTCGGATTAATGGCTGGGTGGGAATCTAACTACCCATAGACCATGGATTAAGATATGTATTGAACTTTAGCACATTATGTTGTGTTTATGCTATCATTACTGAAATATGGGTTGATTAAAAGAATTCTGATAATGGTATTTTGCCCCAGTGACACTTCTTGTTATGTCCTGTTGCATAGTGGCATAGTAATTAGTACTAGTCGTACACATATATTTATCCTGAAATTAAGCTATATATGCATAGTGGCATAGTAATTAGTACTAGTCGTACACATATATTTATCCTGAAATTCAGCTATATTTATTTAGTTCCCCAAGTTATCATTGTTTATTATACGCAGTTTTAATATCACCCCCTTATTTCATGATTGAATATGATCTTGCTTTGAATATTTCTATTAATTAGGAGTTCAAAGAATGTTACTAGAAGTTAGATACAGATAAGTATTTACATATGTGTGTGTCTATTATTTATCGTGGTGGTATACTCCCCTGTTCCTATTAAATTACTCCGTATCTTGTCCATGATTAAACTGTTTCCCGACAAAATTGCCTGTTCCATACATGCCTTTTCTCTTGCATCCATTACATAGTGTTTTTAGTATTATGTCTCATCATCTGTATTATTAGGTAAACCTTCAAATATCCGGAAAGTGCTTCAACTTGACCCTCATTGCAAGACGATCTCGGCATTACGCAGGAACCAGGTAAGCGAACTTTTGCTATTGACAAATAAAAAACAGGACAGTAGAAAATGATTTCTAATGACAGATTATTCATGTACGTGCACTTGCTCCTCCCTGTCATCAATTCTAGTTATTTCTCGTTCTCATGACCCATTCTATTACGCTTTATCTAATTTCAAAATAAAGCAAAATTAATTCTATTTTGTATGATGAACATAGTGCTAACAGCTGTATATAAAGCAGAAGACCGTGTGCATAAATATTGTGTAAATGAAATGATTGTTCAATCTTTGAAAAAAGCATACATATTTTCTCTTTTCCTATTCCAGATTTCTGAAACGAGGGGTGGATGAAGAAGGCCATGTTGCAAATGATGTTGAGACTGAACAGATTGTAATTAAAGATATCCCCGATGGATCTGCTCAAATAAGTTCTGTCGTGCAGAACAGGGGTTCAATACCGCTTTTCTGGTCACAAGAAACTTCGCGATTGAATATTAAACCTGACATCATATGTATGTTAAGCAGGCTGTTTAGCAGTTTGCCCACTATTCTATTTTATATTAAAATTTGTAATATATAATATATCTAAAAAAGTTCTGATATTATCTTGAAAAATTAAAAACTTAGACTAGTAATCTTTGACCAACAGGATAAAGAATCTTATTTTTCTTTCTGACACAAGAAAGAGATGTGGAAAGTTCCTTTTCTTGTGTTGAGCTCTTTTGATGTTGGTTGTGTAACAATATGTTTTGCTGATTATATCTATCCTTACAGTGTCTAAGAAGGACCCCGAATATGAAGCCACTAGACTTCACTTTAAGGATCTCGCAAAGAGATATGGAAATCCAATCATAATCTTAAATTTGATCAAGGTGCTTTTCATATAACTAATTGATCTTTTCATTTGGCTTGTGGGTAAAATTTACGATTATATATCTAAACAATCTATTGATGGTTTCCTTTTCATATGCTTGTTATAATAATTTGTGATAAGCAGAATCGAGAAGAGAGGCCTCGGGAATCTATTCTTTGCGCAGAGTTTCACAATGCTATTGCATTAATTAATAAACACCTGCCTGAAGAAAACCACTTGAAGTTCCTTCATTGGGATTTAAGCAATTTCTCCAGGAGGTACACTAGAAATTCTGTTCACCCCAATGTGTGTTTTCATTATTATTATTCTACAATTAATGTGAATCTCCTCTTTTTTTGCAGTAAAACAACAAATGTATTGTTTCTATTAACAAAAATGGCTGTATGTGCATTAAAATTAACTGGCATCTTCTATTGCCAAGTCCAGCCATCTTCAAGGAGAAAGGAAATGTTCAACTGGTTAGCTTTTGAGTAAGTATATAGAAGGCATAAATTTTGCGGCAGTATATGTCATTATACTCATTCATTAGCATTAAAATTGATGTGTGTGCATGCTGCAACATCCCTCACAGGCCATGCATTACAAAGTCCTTTCCTATAAAGTAAACTAGAACACTGTTAGGCTATCATTCTGCATGACGTCTTGTTGAATTTAAAATCCTTCAAAGCAAATCTATGATAGACACGGAGATAGTTTAAAAGGCACTAGTAGCTCCATGTTGGTATTTTTTTTTCAGTTCTGCGTGTATTGACCTTTTAGCTGCAGTAGGATTTCCTAAATATTTTTGTTGCCTATTACTTGTTCTCTTGTGAAGTTTGATATATAATTATTGTATGCCACTGCTGCAAGCCTGTCCTTTGACTTGATATAGTAATAGACTTATAGGTAAACAATATAATGCTTTTGGAACTTTACTCATGTCACTTTTGTACTTCCTAAGTTTTTCAGTTACATGTAAATCATTCTCTGTCATATGATGCAGGAATTGTGAAGGTAATGATTTCAATACACAGAAAAATGAATGCTGCTACTTAAAAGATGTAGTTTGCAGAGGCGCTGATGATGTAGGGGATAGTACATCATTTCAGAAAGGAGTTCTACGAACAAATTGCATAGACTGTTTAGACCGCACAAATGTTGCACAGTTTGCCTATGGCTTGGTTGCTTTTGGCCGTCAGCTCCACACTTTAAGACTTCAAAATACGCCAGACATTGATCTTGATTCCCCTTTGGCAGATGAATTATTAAGATTGTATGAGATGATGGGTGACACACTTGCATTACAGTATGGTGGATCTGCAGCCCACAATAAGGTGATTAATTTGATTTGAAGTGTTTCACATTAACATGTTTTTATTCAATTTTGATGTAAATTTAGCGAGGAAGAGGTTACAGATCCGGGGGTTGCATAGACATCAAGATATTCTACACATTAATTGAAATATTTGATAACATGAGTCACATTTTTATGTAATACAGTAAAAGATAGGAAATTGGACTGGCAGATCCTCAAAAGACAGGCTACTTGATCAGCCAAGGTTTTGAGAATCTACTTGTGGCTTTTGGTTCTTTTCTATTACCAGCTGACTGTTTAGAGGAAAGCTTAATAATTCTTTCTTCAAGTGTTGTGCGTTTAGTTACTTTTTGCAACGAAAAGTCCAGCACTGGCCATCAATTTTGCTGCAATAGCATTATTATCACTTTTTAGATATAATAGGATGCTTGTTGTAGTGTGTGACTGGATTCACAACATTACTAGAATACACATAAAAATGGAACATAGATTTGAATATTTGATACAGTTTGATAGCCACTATAACAATTGGCTGAGACCACACTCGCTGATATGTTTTGAGATCTTTATTTTACTATGCTAATTACAAGATTTTTTTTTGTCTTTTATTAAATGTTTGATTTGATTTCTGCATTTCTTGGTCCAGATGATTAATAATGTTGATATTCATCCTATATATATCATATATGCAATGCTCACCAATTACCCTCTTTATGCGGAATGTGGGAACAGATATTCTGTCAGAGAAGAGGCCAATGGAAGGCAGCAACTAGATCACAGGAAATATTTAGAACTCTGCAACGTTATTATAACAATGCTTATATGGATGCTAAAAAGCAAGATGCAATCAATGTGTGAGTAAAATGGGTTGCCCCTCTTATAATATGAATTGTTTCCATGAGATCCATCCTTTTGCTGGTAATTGTGACTTCTATAATTGTAGTGTTATTAATTTATTGTATTGGAATTATCTTGTGAGCAGGTTTCTAGGCCACTTCCAGTTGCATCAGGGGAAGCAGGAACTATGGAAGATGGATTCAGACCAACATCACAATGTTGGAAACAGAAGATCTAGCTTTTCAGAGGAAAATGAAAAGTATAGTTTTCATCCCTTTTTATGTTGTCTCATATTATTTAAGATTCATATAGGTTTCCCTATTCGAAATTGGAACAGTAAAGTCACTATTTGACTATCGTGGGGTCCCTGACCACGGACCAGTTCATCTTCAGTAGTTATTAACTTTGTGTTATTGATTATGATTAGTCTCCCAATTATTTGTAAATGATGAACATTACAGGTAGGCTTTTGTTATCTAAACAAAACTAGGCATATATTCTTACATCTCTAAATACTTCATACATGCACATCATGAATAAGGCTGACAGGATTGTCTTCATAACACTTACTGTCTATAGAAGGAAGTCGAACCTTTGCAGGATCCGTTATACTTTTTTTCTTAAAGAACTAGATGGTCACAGGGTTGGAATTAAAAGTCAACTTTCATGAACATACCTGCTTGAAATTCAACTTTGGATTACTATTCTCAAAACTTTGTTTGACTATATACTTTGGCATATGAAGTGCTCAGAAAATAAAAACATTTGTTTGATTATTTTCTGTTGTGTCAATATCTGCTGGTTGGGAGACGGTTCACCTCAAGATGACTAGTTTCTTGATATACAGTTCAGGGATTAAAAGGTCGTTGTCAGATGGAATCTTTCTCAGTGAAAGTAACTCTCCTACTGAACATGCAAATGTTGACAAGCATGGTGAAATTAAGCCGGCATTTCGCGACATGATGCAAGATAGTAACAATGTTCATTCTGAGTCCGCACCAGATATCTTTACTTGTAAAAGTCAGGCATCTTACCACAGGTCAGCTAAATTCATACAGGGAGATTATTGGATTCTTTTGCAAAATACACCCTGACTTTTTTTTGACTAACTAGTATTCACCATTGGGTTATACATGAAGGCCAAATGCATAGCTACAGGTGCATGAAATACAATTTTTTTTCTGTTCATACATGGCTATGAATAACTCCATAGCAATACATTGCTTGTTGAAGCATTTTATTGTTTTAATCATCATCAGATAAAGTAAATTGGAGCATATTAACTAACTTGTTTCTTTGTTTCGTTAATTTATTGCTTATAGTTTCTCTTTTAGGTAACCCTTTCATAGTTCAAATGTTTTATAAATATATTCTACTTCATAATTTATTAAGTATGATTATGTTTTTTTCAACAACAAAAAAAGTATGATTATGTTAAATAGTGGCACTTTCTGTTGCAGGTTTACCCCAGGATGGCATGGCAGACAGCTTTTCCCCAATATTCACCCTGAGGAGGAATTATTCAGTTATTCAAACTTTCTCGACTTAGATT
Source organism: Oenanthe sinensis (assembly GCA_028671895.1). NCBI lineage: Eukaryota > Viridiplantae > Streptophyta > Magnoliopsida > Apiales > Apiaceae > Oenanthe > Oenanthe sinensis. The sequence continues at coordinate 5,179,225 of CM053795.1, read as the reverse complement.
GGCACTCCACGTCAGGAAATTCATTAGAGGAAGAATTGTATGACATGCAACTTTATCTCTGATTTCAGTTTCTCTATACTTTATCCTTCTTTGTTGGGTTTAATTAAAATTTCCAGCCGTTTCTTCTGCATTGTATATAATTTTTGTGGTGTGAGTATCTTATCTTCATGCGATCCTTGAGAACTGTAAAATTATTAAGCAGATCTTTTAGGTGATGAGAATGAGAATACCTACTAAGAGATGATCCGTTCATATTTCACAAAACGATAAAATTATAATGTAAGCCCTGCAATTAAGGCAGCAGCTAGTTTGTTTCTTGAATTGGGTTTTCCCACTTAGTATTGTAGCTTTTTACATTGGAAACCTGGCGAGGACATGGTTGTGAACTTGGAATTCAATGATTTACGCTAGTTTAACAGCATCATTTGTCTTACCAGTTATTCCTTCAGTTTTTGTGCCTCGGTTAAAATATGTAAGTTTATTGGTTGAACCATTAGCTGGGCATATTTTAAAAAAATAGCATCCTATATGCTATACCTACATAGCAAAAAGTTTTTCTTCCCATGAAGGAAAACATTTACATCATCTTTGTTGTCCATCGTAAAGAGTTAAGCGAGATTGTTATTATGTATATTAATTCTGGAATTTTGTTTATCTTGTGTTGTTTTTTCCTTGCCAAGTTCATGGTTACGAGTGATCTACATTCTTTCATGTTGAAAATCACACACTGGAAATTCTAAATTTTTTTTTGATATGCAGATCTAAACTTGTAAATTCTCCAGATGCTGGTCTATCATCTGATAGTGTGATAAATGAGCTTAAGGTCAGCACAAAAACAAGCGAATCTGGATGTAGCATGCAGGTGAGTTAGTTGTGCCTCAGATTTCTGTAACTTTAAGTCGACAAGTATTGATCCTCGTAAGTGTAGAATGTAGAAGCTGGACAAGAATGTAGAATGTATAAGCTGAACAAGAATGTAGAAATAGATTTATTTATAATGTGTGATCTAAGACTTCATTTTGCATGGTGATGATGTATATATCCTTCATCCCTATAAGAGAAAAATGATCAAGTTTAAGATGGGCTGTAGGGGTTATGTTATCCCATTTAGACTTCTCTTTACAGTGCATGTAATCATTTTACTTCTATAATAAAAGCTTGGTGAGTAGATTCTTTATCATTGCTCGGGGTCTGTAGGCTAAATTAAAGTGTATAATAGTTAATGATGGGTTTATATTGTTGAATACTCTTGCTGTGGCCCATTATCGTGGTCTCATGTAGTTTTTTTTTCTTGTACTCCTTTAGGGAAAGGTGACGAATACTAAAGATTTAAACTATGATGCTGCAAGCAGTTTCAACATTCTGGCTGACTTCTCAAATTTCTTTGCGACATTGATGGAGAGATGTTGTTCCCTTAATTAAAAGGCAGTAGAATTTGCACAAGCTTTTTATGTTATACTATCAACAGAAGGATGTGAAGTACCCAACATATAGAATTAGCTGTGAATTTAACAGTGAAGATATAAACAGAAAATAAATTGTACAGATATAGGACCTGTCTATACGATCATTTAGTTACTTTCCAAGCTTGTCTAGATACTCATGCCATAGTTGTAGTTTTTGGATCATTTGATCTTGTAAGTTTTTTATGCTTAAATTTACTTTAGTTAAGAAACAAGTGTAAAGTTTTATTATTCTGATATAATTAGTCGGTACATGGTTAGGAGCTTTGACCATTTAGTTAAAAATAATAATTCTATTTTCCCAGTTACACAAGTAGTATAAGGGGTTGAATACTTGTATCTTCTTTTTTTGCCTGTATTGAATAACGAACAAAGAACAAACACAAAGTATGAAGAAAATATTGTTTGTATTATTGATGAAGGAAAACAAACTCTCCTGGAGCGTACACAAACCTTAGCACCTATTCTATGTTTATCACAACAATTTTCTTTATCTATATGCTCTCACAAAATATCGACAATTACAATATGTTACGTAGAATGTTTATATAGAGAGTTGTCTATCAACTAATAATGTAATTACAATTAATCAGGAATAAATTCATATCTACTGATAGTTTCCTTCTGTAACTCTCCTTCGTTCCCATAACATATCTGCAATATCTTTCTCTTTATTTTCAAAGACTTTCCTTTACTGTCATCCGCTTCCAAATTTAGCTTCAGTTAAATTTCATACTCTAATGATATACAGTCTTAGCATATAGATTCTAATAGTTTACATATTCTGATTGACTTCTAGACTCTGATTGACTCCCAGACTCTGATTTTATTTCTTCTGAAAATCTTCTAAATATAATCAACCTTGATACCATGTCTAATTAGACTCTGATTTGTATTTACTTGATCAGAGATTATAAAGACTTATTCTGATACCATGACTAATTAGACTCTGATTTGTATTTATTTGATCAAAGACTAAAAAGACTTATTCTATTACAGACACATCTATGCTAGACTCTGTTTTAGTATTTTAAAAGTCAAACGTTAAATATTATTGTGAAAATCCGGGTCAAACCCCGAGTCTTTTTCGAAAATCGGGTCAAGTCCCGACTTCCGAATCCGAAATAGGCGCAAAGTAAACTGGCCCAAATACAACAACTTGGGTAATCCACAGGCTCACCACAGGCCCCCAAAAGATCATGATATGTTGGTGTACTTAGTAGTAGTACTTTTTACTTATATACTGAACAAATTATCCCAATCTACTCGATGTGGGACTGGGGTGTTACAAATACCAAAGAGAGTATTATGATTGTGCTTAGCTCTGCGACTCCTATAATGTTGCAAAAAGAAAAGCCGATCATTCCATCAGAAAATAAGTGTACCTAAATCCGATCAGAAAATTAATGTCAATAAGCATCCTTTACGCCCGGTCATTCCGAAGAACACATCTACCAATTATTCAATAATTTTAACCGTGTGTATATTGAAAACCTTGACATACGATTTTTTGAGATAACAATAATAATGCAGACAGCTGAGATGTAGAATAGATTTGCAGAGGAAATAATTATTATTCATACAAATACTGAGTAGACCCATAATCCAGGAACTGTATGTTTTATAGTAGTACTACACTACTAGTATTCAAAATTGGACACCAGTACACCTGCACCACCACATTTTTTTCTACATCAGCCGAACATAAAACAGGACTACTTGACTTGTAGTTATATGATTGCTGCTATTAAATTTACATTGAAAGACTATAAGTGTTCAAAGTCTGCAACATTGTTAGTTACTTCTCCATACATATATCATGTATGTATAAGTTACAAGTACAGATCACAAATTTGTCAACAAAGACAAATCTTCAAGGGCTACAAGTCCCAGTAATAGTATCTGAAACCTTCAAATTATACGTACAATAATAATAAAACTACAACTATTAGACTTGCGAGTAATATGGGATGCTGGTAATATATATACTACTAATAGCCATCACAAATTGAGATCAAAATTTTGCTTGGAAGATTCTCCAGATGCATTGTTCAATTGGTATGGTGCTCTTGCAGTGGCCCTGACAACAAAAGAGAGAGGAATTTATATTATCGAATTACTTGACCTTATGGAACCTCTTTTTATTTTTTTGAATGGCAAAACTTATATCTAATATGTCTGACAGTTCGTAAGTTTATACCTGTCCTTCTTCTTCTCCAAGAACCTATGGAGTGATGCTCTTCTTGCAATGGGAAGATCTGAAATGACATATTTTACATAACTACATAAGTATGAGCAACTGTACAAACTATACAATCCTCCACAATTCCACATATTTGGAAGATCAAACAACAGTTACCAGAATCGAGTTGTTGCGTTTGCGTCTGATTTTGTTTGGCCTGAATAGATGAAGAGGCAGAGGGCCTAAGTTTGTTACAAGAATGGTCGTCCGTTTTTTTGATGTCATTATATTTGCTTGCTAATTCCATGACCTCCTCAGCATTAGCAGCTGGAAGATTATCGACCACCAAAACTTGTCCCGCGTAAAATATAGTCATTTGAGCAGTGTTAGGGTCAGTCGATGCCTGCTTCTCACTGATATCATGCAAACCAGATTCCAACATTAGTACTGATGCCATTAAAACAATATAATTAAGCTCAATAAACTTGTCAGACTACGAGTAAAGGAAAGGAAAGGAAACTCAATTTAAAAAGACCTGGAATTGTTGTTGACGGCATCTTGGAGAGTAGTGAGAACAGGGGCATGTTGAGAAAAAAGCCTGGTGGATTCTTCTTGTTTTGTTCCCAATTTTTCCTTGTCTGTTGATAAAAACAATGTTGTTGTAAGTTGTAACATCAGATGATTCAGGTTTCGTAAAACATTATTAAAATCATCAAATACATGCATACCAGAAGAAAATACATACCAAAATTAAGATCTCTTGTACTGCCTTTCCCTTTAAGGAACTGGCTCAAAAGGTTACACGTCTGAGAAAACTTCAACTTCTCCAGGTGGCGCGTTACCGGAGGATTCCCTGCCGTCCAAGAAGCTTCTTGACATCTTCTTCACTCAAAACCAAACTTCTAAAAATAATCTACAACAAATACAGACAACTGATTTAACAAGAAAATTAAGTAGTCATGTTTTTATTTTGGTTGATGTAGAAAAAATGCGGTGGTGTACTGGTGTCCCTTCAATTTTGAATAATAGTACTACTCCAGTTTGAATTAAATTTAGCATGCTCAAGATAGTAAATAAAATAGAGAAATTTACCATAAATTTTCAAAGGACCACATGTTAAATGAGTCTAGGGGACATTATTGTGGAAAGGTGGGCAAGTGATCTGCGAAATTGAAAAAGAAGATGCTCTAGAATTCTTTCCACGTATCATATTGTTTGCACATGTTAATTGCTTTTGCCTTTATTAGATTTATTTATTATTCCTTTTAAAACTACTATCCAACTTGGACACCTATGTTTATACTATAGTATTTTAATAATATTTTAATACTTATTTTAATTTTCTTTTAAAAAAATAGTTATTTTAATTTTATTTAATATATAAAAGTATTATTATATTATTAGACATAATAATTAATTTATAATATTAATAATATGTTATAATTCTAACATATAAAATAATAATTTATAATTTTAATAGAGTTCTATTTATATATTAATAAGTCTAAATTATAATATTTTAATCTAACTCAAAAAATTATTAATTTATAAATTTATTATTTAATTTGATTCAATATTATTTATTATCTATACAAGTATTATAATTTTAATAAATTCATAACATTTAAACCATATTTTTATTTGTCAGCCTCGTTAAATATTTATAATTTTGTATTATAAATATATTTATAGTATCTGAACTATTACGATTCATTATTAATAGATATAATGTTGTTGTGATTTACTTTCACGTCGAGTAATGTCATATTTTATATTTTTTGTTGTCATAGACTCATAATTGTGTTTTTGACATTTATCTACACCGTTTACTGATTATATTATTATTACTAATTATACAATTAGTAGTTAAATAGAATAAAATATAGTAATACGTGGGTATAGAAATTCAAATATTAAATATTTGATTGTAGTTTAGATTAATATTATAAAACATATTTTAATATTACATTTAATAATTTTCATATTTACTTCAAAAAATAAAAAAAAATTATGATTAATCAATAAACTAACTAAACAATTCACTTATAATAATATACAACCGATACTTGAATTTTTCTTTATAACAATATACTGTAGTAATATATCATAGATATGGTCTATAGATATATTATATATACACACTTCACTAGCGTAGTAGCGTGTATTCGCGCCTGAGAGGCCTGCGACTCGTAGAAACTGACTATAAAAAAAAGTGTGGAGCTGAACAAGGCCCGTTGCTTCAGCATCTTGTTGAAAAGTTGTCAGAAAGGTGTTTGGTAAATTACTGCTGTGTGAAAAAGCGTTTTTAGTCTAAAATCTGTTGTTAGCAAATGTATGTGCTTTTAGAAAAAGCTGTTTTCAGCTTTTACCGGAAATAGCTATCAGTTTTATTATCAAACCTTCTCAAAAATATTATTTTTTTATATTATATCTCAAAATATACATAAATCAAAAAAAAATTCAATCAGTCATCTGATTTTCTTGACAGTATTTTTTCCATCAGCATTTTTTCTCACAATACAGCAGTTTTTAACTGCACTCTCAAGCGGAGCCCAATTCAAGTTGAGAAGTTGAGCTTGTTTTTGTTTCACGGGGATGTGTAGAGTTGTGCACTGTGAGACGTGAGTTAGGCGCAGTAGGTCCAAGCGGTGCGGACCATGTTAATAAATAAATAATGATGACAACATATTCTACTGTCATAAATAAATAATTTTTTATATCAGTGTATATGTATTTATTATTTTAATATTAATATAAATATTTATAAATTAATTTTTTATTATTTATATTGAAATCATTTATTTTACTAGTATTCATCAAGTTATTAATTTAAATATTAAATGTTTTTATGTTATTTATACACTCAAAATCTATAACAACTCAAACCCACAATTGAACGCATACCAAATCCAAAAACCCATCACAAGTAAACCCATAAAAATTAGCAATTTTTGGTACACATTGACTTGTCCTTATAAAGGGTCTAAACACACCCATTCTGTTTGATATGAGATGTTACAAACACCCCATCTTATTGGGTCGACATCATCGTCGAGTCACGGACAAATTTACGAAACTCGGGCAGTGTCTTACCACTTTCGGCTGGGCATGACTCTAATACCATTTATAATAAAAGGTCTAAACACACAACTTAACGCATACGGGTATACCGGGCACAACACATTAGTTATTAACTTGTCCGGCCCAAACACAATCATTCTATTCGACGTGGGATGTTAAAAAATCCTAAAAGTATCTTAGGGCTTAGAATATTATTAAATTTTAATACTTTGTTAATATAATTTAAATCCTAAATATTACTCCCTCTGTCCCAAGAGGAAGTTAACATTGTTGCTGGGCACGGGATTTAAGAAACATTAAAATAATATTAACTTTATTGTATTGTATATATGTGTAGTAGACATAAAAGAAGCAAAGAAGAGAAAAGTCAAAAACTAAATTCGCGGCAGTGAAAATTTGGGAAAGTTTTAAACTTTCCTCCAAAACTTTTCATACAAACTTTTCAACAACTTCACAAGATATATAGCCAGCTTTATATACAAACAGACAATCTTAGCACAAAATTATGCCAATATTTAAATTAAGTAAAGAAAGCATACCAAAATTATGCAGATATTTAATGAAAAACTTGAGGCAGGTAAATTTCCAAAAGGTCAATTGGGCCATCAAACATCAATTTTCGTGGTTCCATTTTTGTTGTCCTACAGCTTTTCTTTCTTTGAGAACCCACAACATCATCTTGCATATGATTCCATCCCGAACCAGTTCTTTCTGGAGTATCATCAACAACACTGAAAATATCTAGATAATTTTCAATGATAAATTGGGTTAAATCTGTGAAAGGTAGCAGAACTAAAGGAGGAAGAGAGGGAGGTTCTTGTGAATTATCGTCTGAGTGTGAAGCTGAATCAGGAACAACACTCAAAACCTCTTATTCTTCCATTAAGATATCGGTAAAGGTGTTAAGGACTTTTGGGTTAACGAGAGTGAATATAAAAGTTTGACTTGGCCCAAATCCATAGGTATATTATATATGTATATCCCAGCTGTAAGCCCACTAAATCCAAGTGAATATTTTATTATAAAAAACTTACTATTTTTAGAATGTTAACAATTGGTTGAGACATCCCAAAATAGAAAGTGTTAATAATGTGATGGGACAGAGGGAGTAGTATTTTTATAACTAATATTATAAATATTAAATTTATATATTTTATTAATGAGATTCAATCCTTTTTTATAATAATATTTTTGGAACTATATATTTAAAATTTAAGTATATTAATAATAAGTATCAAATTCTTAATTTCTAGTAATATTTTGAATTACATTGACTACTCTAAATGTATTTAAATTATTGGTTTCGAAAATAAGTTATATTATATAAATACTAGGGGGTTAAAGATATTAAATAAATATTGATTGAGTAAGTAATAATAATTTTAAATAAATTATACAATGAATGTGAGATGTGATTAAACTCATTAGATTATGCGGCCTTATAAGTAACCCCAAACAGGGCCTATGATTCGCAAGACGACATTGAATACAAAATTGACTTTCTCGACAAGCGCCCAGAGGTAGTTTATAATAAAATTATACTTCAACTAGTGGTAGTGGTATAGTAAAAAGGATAAACAAATTCCAATAGGATGGAACAGTTGACAATATCTACTTGCAACAAATTTCTAAGAGAGAATGTAGACAAAAAAAAACGCAAACAAAAATCCAGTACACAATAATTTAGCAGAATGCAGATGTCTTCACATTGCTCTCAGTTCAATGAACTCTACATAGTTTGATGAGCAACAACTGAATTTGTATAGTGATCGTTTAGGCAGTGAAGCTTCTCATAGCGCGGCAATTGAACAAGTCATACATATGAACTGAAATTACTCTGTCTTGTCTTCTTCTGAATCATCATTTGATAAGCCATTCCCCCCATGTACTTTCCTAATGTCAGGACTTCGGGCATCCGCCATGGGCAGAGGTGATGGTTTTATAAGTGTCAATGTATCATCCTTGTCAAACTCATCACTTCCGTCTTCAGAGTATGCATATCTATCATATGTACAGAGCTATTAAAGGACAGCAGAACCTCATGTATGAATAAAATTTGTGATGCACATAGGACATAAAAAAATGGTCATTTTACTTTTGTACTCTGGCTGTGAACAGCCACAACATTTTCCTCTACCTAAAACCGTATTTCAGGTGCAAAAATCTTTCACTAGTGATTATAGAGTGCCAATATCTTAGAAAGGTGATCATAATAACTTGTACGGTGTCGTTTACTAAAACGACGACTAACAAAATAACAAAAAATCGCAAGCCAATCCTGTTTGTACATGTTCATCCTAATCCTTAATCCACGGTGAAAATTCTTTAGTATTTTTAATTCCTAGACAAACGTGTGAAAGGCAGATATTCTTACTTCATTGAAGTCTGAGATGGGGCCCAGAGAGCACAGATGACACATAAGAGAGAAAAAGATACGACTTGCCAGAATGCAGGGATGATCCAAGCATTCCTCCAATGCTCATTGTACATGTCGGTTGACTTGAAATACAACTGCAAAAGTAATATGGCTTATATCATAACCTGCGGGCAGGGTCTTTTAATGGCAAAGTTAGTCCTTTTATCAAATTGAGGAAGGCAGGGTTATTTAAGTTTTTTACCGAGTACAGGGTCCCATGACACTACCATCTCAATGCTTTCCTCGGTCTAAGGATTTGAGCAGAGAATCTATCTCTGTAAGTTATTGATGATACAAAGACTAAAGAAGAGTCTTACATGAAGTAATTTATCCCAAGTCTTTGTAGTTTATTGGTAAGTACTTGGAATTTGTTATTTAAAAAAACAAAAGACAAAACTTGGAACTTCCAGTATAAACTTAAGGGGAATGTCGAAGATCTAAACTAATTTAACCAGCTCATCTATTCCATTAAAAAGTAATACCTCATAACATATCCATCCCACAGACACGAGGACAGCTACAGCCAAAGCATTAGTGAATTTCCTGTAGATATCCAGTTTGACCATCATTCGTCTCGCCTAATACATCAAAATGGTAATAAGAAAAAAGGGTTAATATGGTCACAATTTGTGGAACACCTTGGCGTTATTGACGTAGATAAATGTCATTCAAATTGTGAAATGCATAAGATGGGGATGAAGTACCTGAAGCTTATTCAAAGTTGAAGAGAGGGAGGTAAATATCCAAATAACAAAGAATGCATCCAAGAGTGCTACAGGAAGAACAAAGAATAGTCTTGCCTTTCCAGAAAGATCACTAATAGCACCAACATTTTCTACCAGTTCGAGAACTTCAGATGCAACAAAGAAGGTAACTCCAAGAATCATTACTTTCTTCGTCAGACCACCTAGGGTAGGTCTTACAACACCATAGCCCATGGAAACCATGAGGATAATTAAACGTGAAATGGTGCGTTTTACAGTGCCAAAGGTAACAGCCCATACAGTTATTCCAGTTGGTCGCTCTCCAGTTTCATTGAATTCAGCATAATCAAAATACCACAGGGCCATCTCAAACATGCCTAGTGTAATAACTAGTGTTACACAATTCTGCAACGGAAGAACCTCTTTCCAGAATCTCGCATACTGATAGAACCAAAATATGCCTAACAAAACGAAAGCTATAGACATAAACCCATAGAAGTTCATAAGCGGCGCCATTCTACCAGGCAGGTAACCTGTAGGATTTTTCCATATAGACTTACCCTCCACTACAAGTTGCTCAAGACGAGTATCACAGTGTATAAAATATAGATTATACATTCCAGTTCTTGAAATTTCTATCGATCTTGGGGGCAACGTCGTAGTTTCTTCATCAGCATTAAATGAGGCACCAAGCACATGCGGCCATCCAGGATTCTTGGTGGATTGGCGGTGGATGATTTCACCTTGTTTACACACGCCCAATTTTGCAAGATCTGACGTGCAGCACACAGATCGCTGGCCACCATAGGCTGAGCCTCCAATTGTTTCTCGATCATCTACTTCAAAAACAACAGCATGTACCACCCCAGCGCTAAAGTTTGATATTTGTTTTGGCCTTCGAAATGTCAATTTCTCAAATCTGGTTTCCAGAAGGAATGAAGATCAAGAATTAGATTTCAGATTTTAACGAAGCCTCATGTAAAATAAGATGAGAATTTACCAGAAAAAGATCAGTATACTGATAGCATTTACTAGTACAAACTTATAGTAATCAGGATAATATGACAAAAGAATTGACAGATTGATAAAAATATAGAGTCGTTTACCGCTACAAATCTCTAGAATTCATTAAACATATACACAAGTTTCACTAAATATATAAATAATTTTAACCATATTTCTGAACAAAAAAAAAAGTGGTTTATAATTTACACACATATACATGATTTACCGTTTGTAGAATTTGTGGGCTAAGATGGTTTGCAATTGAACACATTCCTACATGAATACACAAACGCTTAATATGCTGGCATGACATTACTCGTTGCTAATACATTGTGGTAGGTGATGACTAGGTGTGTAAAGCCACATTAGTAAAACTTTCGACAATAATGAAAAGTGTACCGCATTTTCATTACTCATTTGATAGGACCAAGAAAGTTAAGGGGTATAATTAGGGTTGTAATATATAATCTCCAATGTCCAAACCTAATAAACAGTAGAAATAAATACAAGAGAAGCAAGGTCATAAAGTGCGAAATTGTGTATCTAAAAAAACAAGAAATGAATCTAAGAGAGATGAGCACATAAGATTGTGTAGCAACATCAATATAAATTATATATACATCACATAGTAGAAGGGGGGGGGGGACCTGATGAAAGAGTGGGGAGGGGATGAAGAGTAGATTCCCTCACTGCCGCCATGGAAAACAAAAGCATTACCCTTTCTAATAAACTTGTTGTTGTGTTTAGCAGTGTATTCATGTACTGATCCTTGTATTACTCCCACTATTATCAACAATATCACCGCCACCGACTGCACCGACACCACCAACATTTCTTCCTTCTTCCCCAAACCCCTAAACACTGTGCGTATATGTGTGTGTGTATATGTAGAGTAAAAGAGAGATGAGACAGTGACAGTAGAGAAAGAGAGAGAGGCAGATCTGGAGTGGAGCTGAGGAGAGGATTGTTACTAATGGCCTGTTTGGCTGGATTTAAAAATAAGTCCTTTTGGACTTATTTTCGCGTAAAAATTTCATATTTTGATAAATGTTTTTTATATAAGTATTTAATGTATATTTGAGATTCTATAAGTTGAAAAAAAAAGTCAACTTTTTTCAGAAAAAAGTTAGGAATCTCTAACTTTGTCTTAAAATAAGTTGACTTATTCCGGAAAAAAGTTCTCCCAAACATCCCCTAAAACAAACTTTCCTAGTACTTATTACTGTCTGTCAACGGTCAACGCGTAGCTAAACTCATGATAAATTAATATTTTTAATAATAAACTTTTAATTCGGAAATAACAGTAACGATATATCTTTTATCTCGATTAATTAATAAAATTTGACGATCCCAATTCCCGATATTATTAATTTATAAACATTTTCCTGCATTCATTTAGTGTTAGCGTAAAAAAAAACTAATTGCCGTCATATTCTCAACTCTAGTTACCTCTTCTTTACATCACCCTTGGCTTGAGTTGCTTTGCAAATTGCCCAGTGTTTGTGCCCACTGCCCACACCTCTTAGGCTCTTACTACGTGGTTTATTTTGGTTTTGAAATTTATTTTTTCAAGTCGGTTGGACTTTAGAGTGTGTTATTTATTATTAATATTTATTTATTTTTATAAAAAATGAAACTTGAAAAACATTTATATTAAGAGAAAAACTTGTAACATATATTAATTTTTCTTAAAAGCTTGTAACAAAATGAGGCTGGCGAATCAGCACACAAATCAAAGACTAGGTAAATTGGTCCAATTTTAAACGGCACGATTTCGATTTGTAAAGTTTAAACCTTGGTTTTGTAATTGAGTGACTACATTCACAAATAAAGTTCACACAAGCTACACTATGCTATACTGCTAATGCAATCATGAACAAATGCGAGGCCCCCCTGGGGCTTGAAAATATTCAGGAATATAGTCATATCCTAAGATTTAATTCGTTAGGAAATTCCGACTTTACTCCTATGCTGCAGATATATAAAACAAGTAAACAAAGTAAATAAATTAAACACCATCTCCAAGCCACCTTGGTAGTTAAATGTGAAGTTACAGAAAACTATGCATTCGAAAAAAGCACATAATCAAAGTGACATTCCCATTGCAGTTGATCTACAAGCGCTCGTCCGCGATAATATTTGCGGAAGACATGCCATGAGACTAATGCATGTGCAGAGCCGGTACAGTCAGATTTCACATCAGTCCATATCAAGAAACTCCATTCTCTGTCTCATGGTACCCTTTAAGTCTGAAGCCTCCCTTTCTGCCTTCTGCGCCTGTCCAAGGTTCAGTATACGTCAGTAAATGATTGGCAAGGTCAATCAACACAACATTGGCTTCTAGTTTACGTGGTGAGGAAAAAAAACACTTCTCAACAGACTTAACACAAGTGTGACAGTTCAAAATGTAATCTCACCACAGCTAAACATACCATGAATACAGTAGGAATTGAACTACAAAGAGAAAATACAAATAACTATTATAATCACTATACATTATTCAAAAAGTTACAATTAAAAGATAGAGAATGCAGCTTCAGCCTTTCAGGAGTGCACAAGCGGCCTGTGGTAGGCAGTAAGAGACTAGCAGTCTGTGTCCAGCACAGGTAACTGAAAAAGATAGTTTTATAGTAGCTGTTTTATTGGTATTATAAAGATCCATATTTTTTCATACATACCTGATAGCACTTGATAAAATTGAAATTATCAGAACCAGAAACTTTTAGAGGTGTAGCAATTGTTAAATGTTAAGATTTGTTAGTGAGATAAATCACTTGACACTGATAAAGGATTTTATAAGGTGGACAGGAAAATATCGAGTGGCTGAAATTATTATTTTTTTGAAAACTTAACACGGGGGTCTTTGGGGAAGCAGGATTCGACTTCACATGACTGACTATTTAGACATACAAGATGATCTTTTTAAAAGGCCAGTGGGTCTTGGATTCTTTATGGAGAAGCTGGAGGAAGATTTGTAAGTTGTAAATCTGTGATGATCTCTGGAAGCAAATTGGGAACTGGCTGTCCTGCTTCTTCATAGTAAATTTGTTTAACATTGTTTGTCAATAAATTATGTCAAACAAATGCATAAGTTTACTACTGTCACCAAAAGACCACATAAAAAGAGGAATAGGATATCCAAGCAGTAGCTAGGGTATTCAATTCTAAAACAAACTCCGGGTAAGGAAATAATAAATGCAACTCTGGGTCTCTGAGCAACAGGCCGATACGTTGAGTGTTATCATACTGTGCATAGTTTCTATTTCTTGATGTACATTCACATAATAAATACAGAGCACATTACCCTTCTTATCTCTTCAGGTGGAACACGGGTCATGTGTTGGGGAATTTCCTCTTTCTCCAAGTCCTGACCAATCATATTCATAAATAAAGAATTGCTATAGGCAAATGCAAAAGATTTTTTAACAAAAAATTACAGTCTAGAAAAATTTATATACCAGTTCACCAATCAAAACAACATTCTCCCCACGAATCACATAGAGACCTAACGGAATGTCACAATATATCTCACCAACAATAACTCGTTCACATGCACCTTCAAGAACAGCATTAGCTGCAATGATTTCACATACATTTTCAGTTAGTTAATTTTTTTTATATACACATTAAAATTTATAAGATAAGAAGAAAAATAGTGGTACCAAATTGATCAAAAGAACGAAGTATTCCTAACAGTTTTCGACCATCTCGCAACAAAATAAGAAGCTTCTCTGCATACAATACAAATACATACATTAGAAGTGAACATAAAGCTTCTCTTAAACAGTATCAGAGATAAGTTGAACATACAATGAGCTATATATTTAATGAGAATCCAACTTCTTAGTTAATAAATCCAACAACAAAATACAATAGGACTGAATTGCTGAAGAAAGCAATTTTAGACCAATTATCGAGTAAGAAATCACTACATCATCTGGTATACAAATGATGAATGGTAGCATGAGTTTTTAATACATATGTGATCTATAATTAACTTAATCCATCTATATACAAACAGTCTATTCTGCAACATCTAGATGTTATCTGATGGTTACATTATCATGGACAATTACGTTCACACCACTCTACTGCTTTGCAGCAGAATCACTACAGTTCCTAATATCTCGAACAAAAAGTTGAACCCAAAAATCCGGATTAACTAATCCCCTAGAATCGACAGCTACATCACAAGTTATGACACTATGAATTAACCCGAGAACTGATAGATTCAAAATTTGCTACAAATTCATTCAACCTAACACTATAAGACACCTGATACCACTACAGCAGTTACTGATATTCATATAGCCGGTTCAAGGTCTTTGCTTTACTAAATTAGCATAAATCAAGTCATAAATGGAACCATGGAGAAGCATAATCAGCAAACATCAAGAAAACTGAGCCAAAAATCAAATCTTGAAAAGCAATCATATAATATAACAAGTACATATAGTAGCAATACTCAGAAAGATTGTATTTTTAAGCATAATAATTCTATATAAAACTCCAAACAAACTATTTCAATTCAAAAACCGAAGAAATATATACATGTGCGTGCGTGCGTGTGTGTGTGTGTGTGTGGAGAGAGAGAGAGAGAGGTGGGGGCTTACTGTCAAGATAACTAGCAAGAGAAGTGGAAAGATAGATATCCTCCTCAGGAGGAGCAGCCCAAGACATTGAGGCCTTAATTTATTTTGGGGTCTCTGAAAAATTACCCAAAATGAAACCTAAATGCATCTGCAGCTACACCACCAAAAAAGCTTCACTCTTTTTACTTGCCTACTACATCCAGTAATGCTACTCTAATCAGTCTCGAATCTGAACTAGTCGGCGAATGAACGTGGGAAATTAATTGGAATAATTAATCGGATTATAAATTGAGGTTAATTTAATGTTATTTTTTATATAATTATTTTTTATATATAATGTAGATTTAAATAATTGTTTAATAAAATTTCAAATAAGAGAACAAATTTATAAGTTAAATAATTGAATTTATTGTAAAATAATTGAAATATATATTTTTAAAATTTTAACGGATTTATTATTATTTTTGACTAATTTATACGATTTTGATAAAAAAAAATATATTTTTTGACCCGATTAGTGTAAAATCATTTCGGAAAATTACCAAACAATGATTAATCATTTTTATTTTTATAAAATACTTATTCCATCCGTTCCCTTTTAATTATAATTTTAAAAAAAAAATCACACGTCTTAAATAAATATTAATTGGATAACTGATTTTCTTTGTTATCACTCATAATTATATTAAATTGGGTTAAGTTATTTGTATGTTTAAATTAATTAAATAATAATATAAAAATATTTTTTGAAAAAATGTTATAAAATTATTTTTAAAAAGGAGAAAAACAAATAATTAAGGACAATTTTTTTAAAAAAATAATTAAAATGGACGAAGGGAATATTTACTAAGTTGATTATTATTATGCATAGTATAGATGTTGATTTTGTAATATAATTGTTAAAAAGTATGTTTGAAAATATATTTTAACGCATTGATAAGTTAGAATTGTATTTTAAATGTAGGCAGTTATTTTCAAATGTTATAATTATTGGTAAGAAATTGAATTTTTGATAATTTATTAAACAAATTTTTATATAAAATAATTATTAGTTGAGTTGCAGTGAACTTGTAATATTCATAGTCAAGTTTTATTAGGGTATAAAATAAAATAATTATATGAAATACAATTTTTTATGTTAAAATGAAAGTGGATGGAAGAATTCAAGGGAATTGAAACCAAACACCCCTCCACTCCTCTAGCAATAATAATAAATCTGTCAAAGATACGACAGCACAGCATTTAACCACTGTGTTGAATAAAGATGAGCTGGATAGATGGGTAATGGAAACGTGGCAGTGAATCATTGGCGGACAGCGCACAAGGAAAGGCCTATAATTTCCAAACAGCACATTTTTAAAGTCATTGAACAGCTGGCATTCCAATAATACAAGGCTCTCCCTCATTTTCATTTTATTAAACAAGAGAAGTTACTGACGTGGATTCTACTAGTCAGTACAAGAAGCAATCATTCAAGCTTGCTGATTCGTTTCTCTCATTGTATAATAAAAAGAAATATTCGTGGTTGAGAAACTGAAAGTGATATTAATATGTACCGGCTCTGGTTAGAATTTGTTGAATAATTTACACGTAAATAAATTTAGAAGCTTGGCTTGTTGGCTCTGTATTAAAATGTGTATTATGTTTAAATTCTTCATTTTTGAAGCAGGAGCAGAGGCTCAAAAAGAAGGAGACTGGGAGAAAGAGAGATAATTCGCATCATATACACATCGAAATCGTATTCAATCTCGAACAAGGTAAACGTTACCTGTTTATTTTTGATTGTTTGTGAATACGTACATGTCGAGATTGAATACGAGTAACAAGTTGTGCTGCTAGTCTTTCTAGACGATAAATTAAACTGCTTAATTTTACTAGGAAAGAATGTCTTCCTCGGTTATGAGTGAAGCAATGATAATGAACCCTAGTAATGTTACAACGATTGATCGATCAGAGCAAGCTGAAGTTGAGTATGCCGAGTGCGATTGCTGTGGATTGACAGAGGAGTGCACACTGGCGTACATACAGAAGATTCGTGAACGATACCAAGGGAAATGGATATGCGGATTGTGTGCAGAGGCGGTGAAATATGAAATGAGGATTATGAATACAGAACAAGAAAATGAGGCGTTGATTCAGCACATGACTTACTGTAACAAGTTTAGATCATCGTCTCCGCCAACAAATCCAGCTCTGCATCTTATATCAGCTCTGAGGAATATTTTAAGGCGGAGTTTGGATTCTCCGGGATCTACTCCCAGAATACGTGGAAGAGGATTGAGTAGGTCGGGTAGTAATAATATTCCAGCTGTGTCACGGATTGATCTGGATGAATCATCGTCTCGTACTAGTGCTGAAGAAGAAAGTGAAGAAAAGATGTAGATGAGATTGCTGCAAGCTTAAGTTTATTAGATACAAAAATAATTCAGGTTGGATATATTCAAAGAATGATTCCAGCCAATCCTCAGAGGTACTGATCAATAGAAGAATACGAAACTTTACTTGTAACTTTAATGTGTAGCATATATGAATTATCAAGAACTATCATTTTGCAGGATTCTCACATTTTTATTTTTGTTTGCAACTATGCTTTATCAATGGAAATAAATGTAATGATACATGCTGAGTACAGACTCATGATGCAAGTATGCATGTATGAATTCTTAACTCACAGTTAAAACCACAAATTGAATCATTCTTCATTGTTCTTAATCAATTGAATGAACATACTGAACATACGAGTGAAACGAGCATTCATCCTTTTTTTCTTTCTGGAAAGGCTAAACATTGGTCCACTCTGATTTTAAAGCATGTTTTATGGATGATGATTACTTTGAACATAGAGCGTGCTGTATCTAATTTTGCATCAGATTAAAGTGTTATGCCATTTACAGTGCTTCATTGACTTCAATACTTCTTTCATCTATGTGGAATACTCAAAACAAAGCAACTCTGCAGGACTCCAATGTAAAATAACAGGAGATGTTGTCGGTGTTTCAGTTGGTGTCCCTTCATATTTAAGCACCAGATCAGGTAGTCCACCTTAGAGGTTTTTAGGGTTATGGGTAGATGTCCCATGAGTATTGTCTGGTTTTACATGATTGCAAATGAGCTTTTTGCTCTGCTGCACGAATTAGTTTTTACAGATCGCATTATCTGGACGTTATGCAGGTCAAATATTTGACACTCCCTCTTGTTGGTTTAGAAATATCTTAGTTTATTTTTAACCTGATATATGTCTTACAAATTAAAACAAAAATATTTATATTTATTCAAGTTTGGGACTAAACAAGTGCTCTAAAATAAAGAGCCAATAGAGATATTAGGTCTATACAATGAAAAACATAGGGTTTTGGTCTTGAGCCTAATCACAACCTCCACTCGAATTAGTATATATGTGGAAAACTAAAGACCCACAACACTTTTATTATCTACTATATCATGGAATCAAGTACGTATTCGTATTAAGTTGGCATTCTAACACGAAGACACTTTGGCCGAGTGGTTAAGGCGTGTGCCTGCTAAGTACATGGGGTCTCCCCGCGAGAGTTCGAATCTCTCAGGTGTCGTTCTTTTTTCAGATTATATTTTGGCCAACATTATTATCGTTTAATAGTTACGTCTGAACATTCAAAATACTTTGGACTTGCGACCATCCTGCAGCAACTCAAGTATTCTACCAATTTAGAAATCCCAATTCTTAGTAGTCTTCCGAGTTGTTGATTTCTTCTTGCTCTTTTTACTCAAATTGAGTTTGATTGTGATGCTTTCACAATGGCAGCGGATCCGGGTTGTATTATGTATCTTATTATTGTCCATGAATTGTTGTTACTTGTTTTTCTCTTTTTCAATTTGCTTTCAAACGTTATTTCTTATTCAAGCTCACTTTCTTTGATGATGTTCAATTTTGTTTTTGAGATGCTAATATTTTGGTTTTAAGTATAAGATAATCGTATAGACATTTATTTTGATTTTATTGTTCAGTTTTGATTTTAGTAATTAGTGTTTGTACTATGAAAAGAATTATTTATCAGAAGCCATTTAAGATGGATTATTTTGTACTCTTGTGGAGTAACTTTGGGTTATAATTGATAGGTGATTGGTACAATGTGTACAATTGTAATGTGCCTTTAATAGGTAATATTGTATCATTTATAATGACTAATATATATCATATAGAAAGCCTGATTTTTAATTTTCAGTTATATTTTTAATTCTTTTAATGAGTTAATAATATCGAGCGGGGTTACTCTTTATTGGTTTTAAATTCATTAGCTAATTTTTAGCATGATTTAATTTGTTATCAATATTTTTAATGTTTTTTAATGAGTTTTAACTACGCTTTTATAATTTATATTATTGTTGTTAGTTAATTAGCATTTTAATTTATAAGTACTCATTTTATTTTAATATATTATTATTATTATTTATGTGTCTAACTAAATAGTTTCTTTTTGAATTTATTAGATTAATTTTAACAAGATTTTGAATGATCTTTGGACGAATATCAACATTAAATGACAATTGAATTTCTTATTTATAATTTTTTTCAGATATAATTTATACCAATAATCTTGGATTATTGTTTGATAATAAATATTTAATTTATAAATTTACCCAAAATATGTATATTATTAGATTTTCTCATCTTGATATTTAATTTTTTTTTTTTTAATGATATTATATCATATATTTTTTATATTATATTTTTAGTTTTTTTTGTTTGATGCAGTATTAATTATTTATTTTTTTGAATTTTAATGCGATATTAATTGTTTGCTTGAATTTTCATTGTATGTGTTTTATATTTAAATATTAAAATTTTATTGTCTAAATTTTCAGAGACATCTTGCATGCCTTGTGGTTAGATGATAAATTTTTTTGAATGAAAGAACTCCGTTTTTATAGGGTTATATTTCGGTACAAATCATCCACATGAAAGTTTATCCTGACAAAAAAAATACTTTGGACTTGGACAAATCCTATATTATTACAGTGGCGGATCCAGGAATATTTTTCGCTGAATTTCTCATATAAATATCATTTTCGTCATCTTAATTTTTAGCATGTATGTTAGATAAGTTTAATTATATTTTTTACCCATCTTAGTATATGTGGCAAAAATGAATATCTATACTATATTATTAAAGTCAAAACATTAAAATTTTGGTAGTCGGACGATATTTGGGTTGGGTAATTATCATTGTGCCTTGACTTTTTTAACATTAATCTCTTAACTAAAAGACATCTTACATTAATCTTTTAACTAAAACACACTCCTAAATAAAATACACAAACATTATCCTATAAAAATACAAATACTGTTAACTAAAATATATATCACATTAATCATCTAATTAAAACATATTTTTAAATAAAGCACATAAATATTATATAATTAAAATATAAATAAAAATAAAGTATATAAAAAAATATATAAAATATACATGTGTAACATTAAATAAAATTTAAATTATTATTAAAGAAAATATTGAAATTAAAATAATAAAATACTAAAAGAATTCGATCTGTGCATCTCACAGGATATAAGCTAGTAATTATTATTTTAGAATGGATGAATATTAAGAAAATAATAATAATTTAAAAAAATATATCATTCATACAATTAAGTAATATTTTTATATTTTAAAATTAATTTCTACCCTTTTTCATCTTTTAAATGTTTTATGGTTTTATTTAAAGAGACAAAAACGGAGAGATGATGATGAAATACTTAAAATTTGAAAGGGATGAATCGGTCTTGGATCAGATAATCAGTTTTTATATATTTTTTGATTTAAAGTATTAAAATTTTTGGGGTCTTTATTTGTATTGGCCTCACTTTATTTTTATTATTTAATTCTTATTTGGGCTTTTCTTGTTTCGGATATAAATGGGCTCGTAAAATATATGAATTCTTAGCTAATATTCTACCGAATTTGTATTTATATTCAATATATATTTTACTTTCGACCCGGAATTTAGTGGGTTGCAGAGCACCCACTCCCATGCCCCGGATCCGTCCTAATTAATCATATACAACTATTCACATACAGCTGACGAAGTGACAGCTAATAAACAAATTGATGAAGGCTGCTCACATATCCTTTTTTTCTTTATGAGAAAGACTGCTCATGCATCTTGAATATATGTTGTTAATATCTTGTTTTAGACATTTACGCGACCCTTTCTTCTAGACCGTACGACTATAAGAGGAACCTTTGCATCACCAAGCTACTGGATGACTGTTTTATGCTATCCGATGGTATTCGATTTGTTTCGACCTTTTTGAATTTTTCTGAATCCAATTTTTTGAATTTGGATCTTATTTTTAAACCCGAATGAGTTTGGATCTGGATTTAAATCTCATGTATTTCAAACCAAAACCCGACCCGAAACTCGATTCAAACCTGATCCAGACTCGAAATCCGATATATATATATATATATATATATAAATATATATATATATAAATAATTGTGTGAGAAACCCGTCTCACATTGAGTACTCGGTGAAACATATCATAAATAATATTTTTTATAATACAAACATATTTTACAATATGTTCTATATACTATATTATTCAATATATGTTCTGTAATTTATTTTTTAATATGTTCGCTCTTATGTTCAGTACCACTATAATTTTACTTAACATACTTCCAATATTTTTATAAAATTATTAACATATATTAGCATTTAATTAAATATCTAATTTATATAATTGAACCTTAATAATTAATTGTATCGAGTCAAATTAAAAAAATTAAAAATTTTGATAATAGTTTCGGGTCCGGATCCGATTCAAATTTTCGGGTTTTAAGTTTTACCCGATCCGATCCGAAATCCGTTAAATCGGGTTCGAGTCTCAATTTTCAGGTACGGGTTGAGTCCGGATAAAAAATCGGGTCTGAATTTGGATATTGAAAAACCCGACCCAATCTGATCCGTGCCGTTGCCATCCGTACCAAGCTAGTAGCCATAGATAGTATAGAGGTGCCGCCCTCATTTAGCAAAAGGAAAAAAAACCATACTAACTATGCAACTGTATAGTATCTTGTACGTGGAAAAGGCACATTAAATCAGAAGGTACAAGTGCGCTAGGAAAAGTTCCACGAGGACAGACTTGACCAATCTTTCGCCATCTGCTAAATGCAAATCCACTAGAAATAAAAGGCGTCATAGCGCACACCTGCCAGAGGGCCAGAGTATAGAACTATAGATCATAACAAATTGACGGTATCCATCTTATAACCTGATATTTAGTCCCCGTTTAAGATCCCTTGTAAATAACTTATAAGCTAGCCGTAAAATATGAACATTTGTATATATTAATATTAATTAACACGTTGTCGTTAATATATATAAGCTTTTCAGAAACATAGTATAATAAATCACAGAGCTTAATTCATTACACTTAACCTTTTCTTATAATAAATAGTTTCCATATCAGAGGTAAATATAGATTTATAGTAATGGAACTGAATTACAAATTTTTAATTTTTAATTTTTAATTTTTTTTTTTTTGCCAAGAACTGAATTACAAATTAGTTGAAGAAGAAATTGAACATGTGAGGAACTAAAAAAACGATTGTAATTGCAAAAATGTCAACTACGTTAGTGGGGTTGAATTGCATGATGGAATGAGTGCACTTGAAAGAGTTAACAATCAGGAGAAGAGCAAACAAAGCTATCACCCTTTGCAAAGTTGGCTTTTCTTCGTGACTTCTTGGACATAATGCAACCGATCTACTTTCCTGGTTTTCTACATCATTTCACGTTCCATCGATCATCTGAAATTGCCCGCATCTTCTATCTATAACACGTGTTTTTTACATACACGATGGAACTAGAAAAATAAAATAAAATTGGAGTGACAAAATTTTCAATAAAAAAAAGTTAAAAACGATAATGCATATAACATTCTAGGTTTTAAAAGAAAAATATTACTGTATAAATTTATATACATAAAATTAAAGAAAGATTAACTTTCTGCGAGATTTTAACTTTTTGAGGATCATGACCACCGCATTTCCCTTAATAATAACATTAATGATACCTGGGGAATTCGAGATTACTGCTACAATTATGTACTCAGGCCATGTGTGTACTGTGTAGTACTGTAATAACAATAGACTAATAGAGCATTTTAAACGTGCTATAACTCAATAAGTTATTCACTTCAACCACTGCACTATCTAGGGGCCAGGGGTATAGCGCTCAACCCCATCAATTAAGTTATCATTTTTAATTGCACCTTGCAGTTGACCACATTTTGCAAATAATTACATGTATGCTGTATGCATAATTTTTGATTCACTGAATCACCGATATATGCAGTTATGCATTGATGAAATTCAAATATAGTCAAGATGTTGGACCTTAAAAACTGCCATTAAATTTCCAATCCGTGTTCTCTTTTAAGGATAGTACAGTACAGTAATACACAAGGTATTGGGTTTGTAACGCGCCTCAAATATCACCAAAAATTCAGTAAATTTCGGCAAAAAATTATTATTACTAACGTTTAACACCTACAATAATAGGCTAGTATATATGTGTGTATCAACGTAAGAAAAAGTGCTACGATAAATATAATTATTTAATAATATTTTTTATATGTGAAACGGTGGAAGTGAAAATTTTAAATTCTAATTTCCGTAAAAGCAAAAAACTGATTTTTCTTTTAAATTTTTTCACCTAATTTTCACTAAAAAAATGCTACTGTATAATGTTGTTGCTAATTTGCCGTATAAAGTGACTTTTTTTAAATCCCGAATCCCATATACTCCAAAGTAACAAAGGCCCCACATTTATTGCTATCAATATTATATTTGGTATCAGAAAATCCATGACCCTACTTTATTTAGTTAATTTGTAATCCATAACCATACTTGATTCTAAGAGTGTATTCTATTTAGATTTGAAGAAATTATTAATGATTTATAAATTTTAATGAATTATAGTAATTTATAATTTTATATAAAATTTATATCGGGTTAGTAGAGTTTATGCTAATTTGCCGTATAAAGTGATTTTGTCCCGGTCTTTTAATAAGATGTGTGGAGGCTTGGAGCCTCTCTCTCTCTCTCTTTTTTATAAAAAAATCTCAATTTTGGGAAAAATTTATGGAGATTTTCTTCTAAAAAAAGTGGAGAATATGATTTCAAAAATTTCTTGATTCTCCTCTCATTTTCTAAACCTGACCGCAGCATAAGTTCTCTATTCTAACTCGGTTTCGCCCGTAGACGCAAAAGCGTTCGTCATATATTGAAAGAAAATGAAAAAAATCCACTCCCAGTACAAGAAGATTCTAGACATTATCCTAAAAAGCAAAAACTCAAAATAAACAATTAATCCCTAATTATATTTTATAAAAAAAATTAATTCCTAATTATTTATCCTACTCTTTTTCTAAAATAAATTTCAAAAAAATATCTTTATATTATTATTTTTAATATTTGATTAATTTAAATATTTAGTTTAATTTGATTTAATTATAAGTGATAATAAAGATTATAAATTATCCAACCAAGAAATAGTTTTGAAAGGAAAAAGTAAAAATGGATGAAGGGGTATTATTTTATATAATCCACTTCAAGTACAATATTCTCCCTCCGTTCCAATTCAAGTGACTTATTTGATTTTTGATAGTTAATTTGACCAAATTTTGACCGAAAATTAAAGATTATTCTTTTACAATTTTTAAAAATTAAAAGTTATATTTTAAAGTAGATATAATATATTTTCTAATGATATTTTTTTTAATTATATTATATATATAATTTTTAATTAAAAATTAGTAAATTGAACTCTAAAAATCAAACGGGACATTTGAATTGGAAACGAGGTAGTATTAAAAACGTGTTGGTCAATGTTATTACATCGTTTCTTACGCACACACTTGTAACATACACACATCTCATCAGTGTCATTCCCTGTGCTAGCTGCTGCTCTTATTTATCCTGCATCAACCCCTTTAACAATAATATACTACTGTAGTACATTTTTATAGCACCAAAAAAAGAAAGAGTTGATCAAGAATGGCACTTGCTAAAGAAATCATGGGTACTTGTGTTGTTGGAAAATCTTCATTTGTTACTTCATCAAACATACTCTTGTTTAACAATCATTTCAGTCAGACAAGTGGTATTAGATTTGTTGTTTGTTCAGAGAAAAAGAGGTTTCAGAGGACAACTCCTTTAGCCGCCATTACTGAGAGTTTGGTCAAGATTTCTCCTGATCAACAGTTTGTTAAGTTTAAGGTGAGAGCTGTGATTACTGTCAGAAACAATAACAAGGAAGATTTTAAGGACTCGCTTGTCAAACGTTGGGATTCTCTTACTGATAAGATTAGAAGAAATGTTGTTTTACAGCTCATCAGCACTCGAGTTGATCCCAGTAAGTGGTTTCTTGTTCTTGGCTTGGCTTGGCTTTTCAAGATTTGATTTGATTTTTCTTTCAAGATTTTGTTTCTTGTCGAGTAACTAACTCATTTAAAATCTCAAGGTGTCATATAGATACCTAAATGGATCTTATACTATTTTTTAACATTTTTCTGAAGGGTGGATCATGGGCACCCATTAGCCGATCTGAGCTCTGATGCTATGTTCACAGTAACTAGCTAGGTGTTAGAGAGAGACCTGAATGAATTTTATATTATTATTTAATATTCTCCCTAAAGAGTGGATCACGGGCACCCATTAGCCAATAACATGTTCAGTAACCGACTCATCTAAAATCTTAAGGTGTTAGAGAGAGACCCAAATGAATCTTATATTATTCTTTAATTGTCAAATCTTTAAGATTTAGTATCTGGGTTTAAACTAAATTTTGAATATTTATTGTTCTCTAGATTTCTGTTAAAACAGATATCCGGTATCTTTCGCTGCACCTAAGTAAGGACATGAGATTCTTAACATTAATATGCACGGCTTTTTGGGTCTTAATTTTTTCCGATACATAAATAATTAAATAATTTTTTTTCGTGGTTTCTCGGCGATTGTGATTGATTTTGGAATTTGTTGTAATGTTGCAGGAACTGGAACACCAAAGAAAAGCAGGGAAACTGTACTGAGGGATTGGTCTGAAAAATCGAATGTGAAAGACGAGACAGTGAATTACACAGCGGATTTTGTGGTGGACTCAAATTTCGGAGTGCCAGGGGCAATCACAGTGATGAACAAGAACCAGAAGGAGTTCTTTGTGGTGAGTATCACCATTGAAGGATTTGCATGTGGTCCAGTTCATTTCCCTTGCAATTCATGGGTTCAATCTCACAAAGATCTTCCGGGGAAAAGAATCTTCTTCTCTAATCAGGTATATTTAATTAAGTTAATAGTTCTCGTATTCACTAATATTGTTTCTTTTTCTGAAGTATCTTTATTTATTGTTGTTGATACATCATTATCTTTTATTATCTCAATTATTCATACTTTTTGAGATAGCTGATGGTCAAATTTGGATCATCTTATTCAAATAGTCTGCTATTAGTTCTTCATTCAATCGGTCAATATATATTTCATAGACACTAAGCTTTTGTAAAGGTACTAGAACTTGGTAGTACCATTCATGCCAAACCATTTTGAACTTTCGTAATTGTTCACCCTTTGGAAAATCCGAAATATCTTGCTACCTTACTCTTTTAGCAGGTTCTCGTATTTCTTTTTGTGTGTGTGTGTGAATTATTCTGTACTTTTGAGTATAGAAGCATTTGGAATTTTAGTAGAGAAGACAAGAACAGGGTAACTTGAATATCAGAAAGCCCTTTGTTAGTGTTTATACCTTTTTATACAGATACAACCATAAATTTGACTTCAATGTACAGCTAAGATTTGACTCGGGGCATTAAATCATAGTCAAGAATGCTTCTGTATGGACCCATTGATGGTGTTTTTGATAAAATATTCCAACATTGTATAATTTCCTGGGCCATGTATATAGGAGTGTATTATTTGTTGCTACTATTCATACAATCATCATCAACTTGTTAATTCTAAATTTTAAATGTCTATAGAACTAGTATGGTACAAAGAACTGCACATTAAAATACTTCTTATCTTCATTTTGTGGATAACCCAAATAATATTTATGATTTTCTGAATGGACAGCCGTATCTGCCAAATGAAACACCAGCAGGGCTTAGAGCATTGAGGCAAAAAGAACTGAGAGATCTGCGGGGTGATGGCAAAGGCATTAGGAAATTGTCAGACAGGATATATGACTATGATGTCTACAATGATCTGGGAAATCCTGATAGGGGAATTGACTTTGTTAGACCAACACTTGGAGGTGAGAAAATCCCATATCCAAGACGCTGTCGCACTGGGCGCCTTCCATCCATTAGTGGTAAGTAGCACTAACCTGAATATCAGCATGATTGAACTTAATGGTTTTTTTATCTATAAATAAAATGAAAAGAAAATTGAGATATTGTTCCTACTAAAGCATCATCATACATTCTAAGTTTATATGGTGCTGCAGATCTGTACCAAAGTTTTATTTTCTTGCAGTACAATGTTGAATTAACTGTTGTTTTTTTCTCCATACAGATGAGCATGCAGAAAGCCGATTGGAGAAGCCATTGCCTATGTACGTGCCACGAGATGAACGTTTCGAGGAGTGTAAAGCAGATACATTCTCATTTAGTAGGTTTAAGGGCATGCTCCACAACTTGCTTCCAGCTATAACGGCAAAATTTTCACCAAAGAACCCCAACTTTAAGGGGTTCGAACAGATTGACAGCCTCTACAGTGACGGTCTTTTCCTCAAGCTAGGGCCGCAAGATAAAATTTTGGAGAAGTTCCCTATGCTGAAGGGATCAAGTCATGCTTATCTTCTCAAATATGACATCCCCAAGATATCTTCACGTAAGCATTAGTCACCTTGTGATCTTTTTATAATTTAACAACCAAGATTTAAACAACTTTGCAACTGAGATGAAATAACCGTAAGGTACCTATCACGTACTACCAATTTTACTGTAACTTAGAAATTCACAATCACGTGCCATTACCTGTAGCCTGTGGGTTGCAAATTGTAATGGTCTTTCGATCTTGATAGCACCAACTGTAAAATTCAATATTAACACTGTCAGTACCTTATCATTTGCATGTGTAGAGGACAAGTTTGCATGGATGAGAGATGACGAATTTGCTCGCCAATCAATAGCAGGGGTTAACCCTGTCGCCATCGAAAGACTTGCAGTTTTCCCACCGGTGAGCAAGCTCGACCCTGAGCTCCATGGTCCTCAAGAGTCTGCTCTTAAAGAGGAACACGTTGCTGGCCATCTTAATGGCATGACAGTACAGGAGGTAATTACCTAAATTCTTTTTTCTTGGGAATACTAATTTTGAAATCTTAACTTTCTTTTCTTTATCTGACTTAATAAAGAACTCATCATCCAAAAGATTACAGAATGCGTCCGATAGTCCCTAAGTTATCCAACTCAGCCTTTATTTGTATTTTTCTGGTGGTTTTGCACAGGCTTTAGAGGGAAATAAACTTTTTATAGTGGACTACCATGACATCTACCTACCATTTATCGATCAGATAAATGCCCTTGATGGTCGTGCAACATATGCAACTCGCACCATCTATTTCTTAACTCCTTTAGGCACTCTCAAGCCTATTGCCATCGAGCTTAGCTTGCCTGGTCCTTGTTCCAGGTCAAAGAGAGTGGTAACGCCTCCAGTGGATGCCACTACCAACTGGTTATGGCAGCTTGCAAAAGCCCATGTGTGTTCCAATGATGCCGGAGCTCATCAACTAGTATATCACTGGTAAGCAGTAGCATTCTCTTCTACATCCTTTCTTTCCTTTGCTGCTCATAAATGAGATGTTGAATTTAATTGGTGTGGCAATATATACAGGCTACGCACACATGCCTGCACAGAACCATTTATCATTGCAGCACATAGGCAACTAAGTGCAATGCACCCTATATATAAGCTTCTTGACCCACACATGAGATACACTCTTGAGATCAATGCCCTGGCTCGCCAGAATTTGATCAATGCTGATGGTGTTGTTGAGTCATGCTTCACTCCTGGTCGCTACGCCATGGAGATCAGTTCGGCTGCCTATAAGAATTGGCGCTTTGATTTAGAGGGACTTCCTGCTGATCTCATCCGAAGGTAAAACTCTAGCAAACAAATTTTGATTACTTTCAGCAACTGCAGTACACTGGACTATCATGAGTTCAACAGGTTGCAATGGAGGCATGCTAAAGAAGTAAAGATAACATGTGCAACTTTTAAAAAGAATAATTTGTACAAGTAGTATGTAGATATATCATGTATAATATAAAACATAATTTGTACTAGTAGTATGTAGATATATCATGCAGAATATAAAACTGCAAATCTTTAGACATTTCGGTAGCTTAATCAACTGTATGTTCATTTTCAGGGGTATGGCAGTATTGGACCCAACACAGCCCCATGGTTTGAAACTCCTGCTTGCCGACTACCCATATGCTGCTGATGGACTTCTAATCTGGGATGCTATCAATAACTGGGTCCGCACCTATGTGAATCATTACTACCCAGACTCGGACACAGTCTGCAGTGATAGGGAGCTCCAAGCGTGGTATGCAGAATCCATCAATGTGGGCCATGCTGATAAGCGTACTGAAAGCTGGTGGCCCAGATTAGCCACTAGCGAAGATCTCACTTCCATGCTCACCACTCTAATCTGGCTTGCATCTGCTCAGCATGCTGCATTGAACTTTGGTCAGTATCCTTATGGTGGCTATGTTCCGAACCGACCACCACTTATGCGGCGATTAGTACCCGATGAAAATGATCCTGAATACGTCAACTTTGTCTCTGATCCCAAGAAATATTTCCTGGCTTCAATACCAAGTATGTTACAAGCAACAAAGTACATGGCTGTGGTGGACACCCTGTCAACTCACTCAGCAGATGAGGAGTACATTGGGGAGAGAAGTAACCCCTCTATCTGGTCCGGAGATGCAGAAATCATCGAGGCATTTTATGAGTTCTCAGCCAAGATCCGACAAATAGAGGAAGAAATTGAGGAAAGAAACCATGATCCAAAACTCAAGAACAGATGTGGTGCTGGAGTGCTACCATATGAGCTGCTCACACCAAGTTCTGGTCCTGGAGCAACATGTAGAGGTATTCCTAATAGTACAACTATCTGAAAGCTAGTTTAGGTAGTAGACTCTTCAGTCCCATAAGATTAGATGTGGGATACTGGGATGGCTCTAATCAGGACTAGTCAGAGTATAATAAATTTTCTTGAACATATGTATTTAAAGGTGACCTTGGAAGTGGTTTATTTTCTATGAAAATGGATGAATATATATATTTTAATCAAAGGATAGATGTGTGCAAGCATGAAATAAACGGATAAATAAGTTTTAGCAGTCGATTTCAACCCATATGCCAAGATCATTATCTTCCCCTCGAATAAAAAAATTGAGGTCCAGGGGAGCTGCAGTAACATGGATTGGACCATAACCTTGGGTCGAGGCTTGCTTTGATAGGGAATCGCTTGAGCGCCGTTTGATAGGAATGATCAAATTAGGTGGAAATCGAATCAAATTTGTATCATTTGACTGCTATGCTGTGTCAGCTTCGGATAGCTAGGTGTATAATCCCCAAGCTATGAACTGGAGAGGTAATAGTAGCACTTGCAGAAAGTGTGCATTCCATAATAAAAGAGTGTTGAAATTATCAAATAACAATCGGTTGTGCTCTGCGACTCGCATTAACATTTAGATAGTGTATACCTCGTTCATCCAGGAAAACAGCCAGAACCGGAGGTATATACCGGTTATTCGCTCACTCTCTTGAATAAACTTTGCATATCTAGTTACTGTTGTATATTTGATATACAGGTGCAGCAAGCCTATTAGAATGGCAGGGAAACCCTGATGATAAGAGCATTGATAGCATTTCTTTCACCTGGCCTGGCCTGGCCAATCCCATTTATTAATGCCTAATCACTTGAGTATTCACCAAGTACACACAAGAGAAATAGTGCAGCCTCTACCTCTACAACATTCCTTTCGGAATGTGCTGCAACCGGGCAATTCACGAAGAAGATTAGCTTTTTACTGTCCAAATTTAAATTTTGACAATTAACTGCCGTAAAATGGAAAGGAAGATATTGCGCTTTTTTTTATCTATAGTTATAAATAATATTTTATAAACGAGGCTAAGTTGGATCTTACAAAATTTGAATATTCGAAAGAAACTATAATCAAGTTGAATCATATAATTACAACTATAAATATTTGAATAAATTTATAATTTGATTTTTATTCTGTTTCCGTAAATTTTACTTGTACTTTTACTTTGAGCCATTATTGTATCCCATTTGTAATTTTGCTATACAAATATTGCGGGAACAATAACGACGTGCTACCTAACTTGCACAATAAAATAAGAGTTATGCACCCGAAATTTATTTATGCATACTTTGTTGAGTGTTTTGTATCGAAATGTCACTGATATTAATTTTAATCATTAAAATATATAATGTTAAAAAGGATATTTCAATCATTAAAATAAATTTAGAGTCTCTAATCCTGTCATCTCGTAACAATGTTATATTTGTCAATTTCCCCATTCATTTGTTTAATTAACAAGGCATATTGGCATATATGCAATCATTCCCATAACATATATATGTATGTATATATTCCGTCCAACCATGAACGTTATCCGTCTTGTCCGGCGTCTCCTCTCACTCTACATTCTGATAACAACCTACATACTCGCCTTGCCATTCTTCCTCATAATCGACGTGATCGCAACCCTGTATTTCAAACTCTGTAATCTCTCATCCACCACAGTTGATCTGGATCACTCCACCACAATGCACTTCTGGATTTCCTCTCATCGCCGCTTCAACAAGCCTAATCTCCTCCTCATTCACGGCTACGGTGGCAACTCCAAGTGGCAGTTTCTACGACAAGTCAGGCGCTTGTCACGCCATTTTAACAGTGATAGTGATCATGAGCAGTGGCATAGGAGCCACGGAGGAGCAGGTTAATAAGATAGGGAGGAATGCAGTTGATTTGTTGTCGCCACAGAGACCTCAAGATTTGAGACTTCTTATGGATTTGGCTATTTATACTTTTGATCCCTTCAAGTGAATGATTTTATCAGGGTCAGTTTTTTTCTTTTCAGTTCCACTAAATATGATTTTTGTCTTTTACCTCAAAATTCACGATTGTGTTCGTAGATGACTTGTAACCATCATCGGAGGGAGAAACAACAACTGGTGGAGGAATTAATGAATCCCAAGAATGATTCCAAGCCTATTCCTGTGCTCACTCAGGTTTAAAAAACCCGTCCGAATACTTTGAATTTTTCTTAGGTTAATTGTATAAAGATATGGGAACCAACAACGGGGATTTAATCTCAGTATTCTTGCTTTATTTTGTTCAAGGAGACACTGCTTATAACGGGTGATAAGGACAATGTCTTCCCTCTTTCTTTAGCCTATCAACTGCAAAGGTATTCTGCGACTAATATATGTGTGTGCATCATCAATTCATCTGATTATGTAATTATGAATATTTCATGAATGGGTGCAGGCATCTGGGTCCAAATTCCAGGTTAGAAATAGTGAAAGATGCAGGGCATGCAGCAAATATTGATTCTCCTGATTCACTTACCATTTGTATTGGATACTACCACCCACTCTATGGATCCATTACATCCACACTGATATTTATGTCATACATTTCATTATCATACCCAACTTATAATTCTAGAGCTGGTAAGAAATTCGATCCTTCTGTTTATAAACGTTGTACAGTTGCATTTTCATTGTTGAGGGTACCATGAACGTTTCACCGTGTAAACAGAACTGTGAATTCATGTTTAAAAAGAATTTACATTTTTACACAATTATGCATAGCCAGAATTTCTTTAAGAAAATAGATATATTGAAAATCTTCATCTCGATTCTCGAATCATATTCCCATGAAATGAATGCTGGATAGACATGTAAACTGTGAACCTATAATCTGGTTGCATCATAATTACTTCAATTTTCACTCTATCACATGGTATGAACCAGATCTTTCTTGCAATATAACCTTAAAATGATATTTTGATTGTCTAAACTCTAACCTAATCCATAACATGTCATTGGGGTCTTGAGGAGGAATTCATTGATATCACTGGTTCCAAATGCTGTTTGCGGAGAAGCTGCAAGTGTGCAAGGTTCTGGCATTTCAAAAAAGGTCAAGACTTGTGGGAAGAATTACCATCACTCCTCTGTTTTTCTTCCACGACCTCAAAAAGCGACAAAACCAAGAAAAGCACAAAGTTGAAAAGGATTGCCTTCCTACACAACAAAGAATAGAACTCGGTTCCTTGTAACCAAAGCAAGGGAACCAGTATCTGTAGTCTTCCCAAGGGCACTAAAAAAGTGTGGAGAAACAACTAGAGGTTACTATATACTGTATCAACCAATCTAGGACATTCTCCAATGGGTATACTGGGGCTATCTTCTTTGAATCAAATTTCAGGCCAAGTAAAGGATCGTACAAATTTACCGGGTCCTCCCATAAACTGTACATGTCACCAGATTTACTGCTTTTCATCGAGGGAACAAGTGCTGAATTCCTCAGGAATTGACAAGTTTTGCATTCGAAAACATAAACATAATCTGCTATGTGATTCGAGTAATACAGGGTAGGAGAATAAACCACCAATGAAATACAATCTGGAGTTGTACAAGAGACATGCCATGTCACTAATGTCAGGGGCCCTTTTTCTTTGAGGTCATGTGCGGTCGCTCCTCCTGTACAGCTGTACTAGCCCAATTAACGTCTTTCTTTGTAAGGGAAAGAGAGTACAGGCTCGACTAGTCAACTGGAACAAGTGCGGAATCACTTGTAAGTTTTGTAACCTCTAGCTAGGAAAGTTCATGTAAATTGGTGGATAATGCTTTTTCTGATCCACATCCATCTCTATCTATTATCTCTATCTAAGCCTCTGGAGAAACAAACTAATATTAATCCAAATCCAATTTCTAGTAAAATTTCTTAACATCGACTTTCTTGTTATATTCATCTGCTTCAGTTTATTAATAGGAAGTATTCAGAAACTATAGAAATCAATGTGTCACGCAAAACAGCTTAAACTAATCCAATAATCATGTATGATATTGATTCTTACTCTTCATATTAGTCGATCAGTGATTGTTTCTTCCTATTTTTTTTTGGATGAAACACTACTACTGGCATCGATACTAAGAATGCGTAAAGAAATGAACACTTTACAATCAAAGTCGCGGCAAATAGATTTTCAACACAAGCCGCTGATGATCAATTTGAGAGCCTTGAAATAAATTATAGATATTTAAATGAATATAAGGCTATAAGCTACTACAAGATTATTACAGAATTATATAACATACAGCATACTACTAACCATTAAGTTCGGAGAACTAACTGGTTAAGGACAGACACTGAACTAATTAAATGGATTTTAACAAACAAAACAAATCTTGCTTATATAATCCTCAAACTAATTAGCCGGTTCCACCAAGAACACCTTTAAGCGCCTTCACAGTAGCATCATCAAGAAATGTGGTTTTCTCAACCAATTTTGAAGGCAAATCATTGGCAAACAATGCAAAATCAAGAATTTGAAGGCCAGGAAGTGGACTGCTGAAGCTTACAAAAGCAATGGATGGGATTCCGCGAGCATTGATTTGAAAATGTAACAACCCTTGAGGGAATACCATAATGTCACCTTTATCGAGTTTCTTCACATAAACATCATTGGCAGAAGAAATGAAGCCAGCAAGGATAGCACCTTGAACGACAACTAGAACTTCGGATGCACCAGGATGAGTGTGCATTGGTATGACGCCGTTTGGGGCAAGGTCTAGTCGAGCCATGGAGATTCCAAGGCCGTTTAGACCGGGAAACTGAGTGGAAAATGCTGGAGTCACAGCTGCATTAATGATATTTGTGGTGTTTCCGGCCATCTTTAGGCCAGAAAACACAAAGTCATCAACTGTGACTTTGGCAGCTTTCTTGCAGGAGTATCCAGCAGGGCTTTCTGGCTCTGTTAGGTCCCCGACGCAGAAGTCTTGAACTGCTGCTTCAGAGAGGATTAGAAGAGAAAAGAGGAAGATAATTTGAATCATCTTTACTGTCAGGAATAATCAAGTAGAACTATATTGGTGATGATTTCTGTGGAGTTTGCAGAGGCTTGAGAAGGTTTATATAGAAGGGGAAAAGCTTGAACAACAATGCATGTTGATGCCAGAAGTGTTTTTGTGGTACCAATAGAGCTGGCCATAAAATGACATGAAGAGACCTTTTTTGTTTAATTGACACTATGGACACACACTACAAAATACAACCTTTTTTTCTCCTATAAATGTTTTGCAAATATTCAGGTTAAATTGACGTGGTTCTAATACATAACAATCGTTACTTCATGATTAGATCAACTTATCAAAATAGAAGTTAACCAACGGACTGCAAATGCTTAGATGATTTTTGTATGTCGACAAGCATGTAAAAGATATTATAAATATCTAATTGATGTTAACACATCATGATCACTCTGTTCTTCAAGATTTCTTGTGTTTCAATCTACCTCAGTGAGTGTTATTTTATCCCATCTTTGCAATTTTCATATCTTCTACGTTCATTTCATCATATAATTCTGTCTATCTTCCTCGCAGTTGAGTTCTATCTCTCAATCAATCGTTCGATGGTGATGTTAACATTTCTTCGTATTGTTGCTTCATTAGTTCAACTTTGAACTTGGGTGACTGGGATCACCAGAAGTTCTTACAATGATTAGAGTTCAAATAAGTTCTTAAACTTCTAATTTCCCTAAATGTGGTCCAAATTTGCACATGGAAAGATGAGGAAGATCCAGAAGCAAACAATGTCTACAGCCAGAATGCTGAAAGCTATGTATGCAAAGTCTTGGTCGTCTGATCAAATCGACGAAGCTCTATAATGCTATTTAACAACCATTACAGTATTGTAAATATGTGGTCTTAAGGATTGGCCTCGGGGTTTAATTTGCTCCGTTGGTGAAGGATGAGGCACGGCAAAGGTAGGGCATTGTATAATTTATAACCCCAATCTTCAACGCTTGAATAAGTGCCACACAAAACCCTCGATAAGAAATTGAGATAATATACGAGTATTAAATCACGGAACACTGATAGGCACATGTAACACTTGCTACCATCAGCTGAAGCGTCATTGAAATGAACCATAGTGCATTTTTCAAAGGTAATTTTCTACAAAAAAAATCAAGCAGGAATAAGCTACCAATAAACTAGTTAGTTCCCACAATTTTTGGATTAAAAACAGGGTTTGTAACTACAACTTGTAGCAATTGCAAAAACCACGATTTCCATGGAAAGCTTTTTATTATATATTTTGACAGATATAGCTCTAAACTTCTACTTAATTTCAAAAGGAAAAAAAAGCATAGTGTACAAAAGCATGGTTTTTAAAACTCTAAAAACTAAGCCACAAGTTGTACAAAAGCATGGGTACAAAACAATCAAGAAAAATGGGATACAAGTGCAAAGAATAATGTTCACTATATTCCAGAATGTATATTGGTTATTAGCCTAGCATAAAATAGGCACATTGACAGAAGTACTCACATCCAAGTATCTTACTAATAAATGCAGTATTTACTGTTTACTCTGACACCTGATGCTGATGGAGCAATGATGCAGTCAAAATGGAGGGTGGTGGACTGGTGTTGTGTGGTGTGGTTAAAGATCTTAACCGTGAAAACAGCACAAGTAACCGTAATATGGTTCTGGGAAAACTCTACTAGTGGCCTAATAAATCCAAGAAGTCTGTTCATCCCCTTTACATATACCAAATTGGAAGGACCCTTTTATGAGTTGGTTGAAGGGGAAGGAGGATAGTGGTTTTAAAAGGAGAAGGTTGTCACTTTGTTCAGGACAGAAGAAACTGGACCCAATGACCAAGACTTTGTTGGGGAGGTTCTGCATTTGATTGGGACCATAAAGGAATACCATAAGATGAGTGATCCCTAGATGGGCAGTCATTTAATGAAAACTGAAACTAACAATGTACACACCGAGCCTTCCATTCTCAGACTCGGTATAAAAAGGTCGTATCTAGCGTACAAAAGCTCCCCTTATAGCCGCCATGGGGCTGTAACAAATTGTAAACACCGTAGCAAGCACAACCTTCATATTCTCAATGTACATGCTTGTTGTCTATGTACAAAACCGGTTTGGAAATTGGAATGATAAATACAATAGCAAATAGTGCACCTGACAAAAACACATCATATAAATTTGTGTGTTTTTCAATGTAAATATAGATTTGGTTGAGTCAATATGATGAACACTCCTGCAACAGAAGATACCATATTGCAGTTTCAGAAACAGATAAAGTTATTAAAAGAAATATCATATGAAGCATCAATATAATGGGTTTGCAGTACTAAATATGTCTGCCAGGGTGACAGTGTGAACCACCAGGGAAGTGACAACTGAGAGATTTTTGTAATAACAAAAGGTAGATACATACTTTTTTACTACCCCTTTACAGAAGAAAATATCATGGTAAGATATTAATAATACTACGGTACTACCAGTCTACCACCATTTTCATGTAAATAATGTCATTCATGCCTCTAATCCACATGAAGATGACACGAAAAGCATGCAATTTCTAACTTCGACAAATATGTAATAATTGACTAATGCAGAGAACCCAGCACAAGAAGAAAAAGAAAGAACTATAACCACTCTCTTAGTCTCTTTCAACTGGCTATGACTGTCATTTCTGTAGACCTCCATCAAAGAAAATTTTGATTCTTCTTTTTTCTTGAAAGTTCTATCAATACATTGGTTTATGGGATTATTACAGAATGGCAGAGACTACTTACTACACGAGTGGTGGGAGCATCAGCATTGCATATTTGTGATGCATCAGTGCACAAGAAAGTACAGAGGTGACAGACATTAACAAAGAGCACTGATCAAGGAAAACAGTTGGCAGACTCAACAGGATCAAACACTTGATGCAAACACATGCATAATAAAGATCTTGCCGCAGCTCTAGGATTTACAGCCCTTATATCATCTCCTTCCCCCATTTCTTGGTCTTCAAAGAATTTGTTTCCAAGAGCTGCATTTAAATTTATAACTATAGTACTATACTAATATAGTGTATGTAAAAATGATGGTGGGTGTACAGAATAGATGTTTGTTCACAGCACCACAGTTAGAAGAGTTTAAACACCAAGCTTTGATCTACAATTACATGGTTTCAGGTGTTCCAATTCCAACTGATCTACTCTTTGCTCTCAAGAGAAACTTGGACTTCTCATCAACCCTCTTTCTTCACAAACAAGGTAAGTGCTACAACAATAATACTCCTTTCTCTACAGAGCTTTTCGTTTGTTCAAATCGAATCACTTATATATGACAACAAAGCAAACAGATGTAAGTTTTAAGACATTGCATTATTCTATAAATACCATCAAGTGAGAAGTAGACTGTTTTACAAACAAACTAATTAAAAAATAAAAACGATTATTTTTTGTACAACTGAGGGACATGTTTATTATATTAGTAATATTCTATCATTTTCATCTGCACTGCATCCTAATTTTAAGTATTAGAGTTGTGGATTATCATAAAATGTCTTAGATTTCTTGAGGGTAAAAAAGACTGCTGAGAAGAAAGTAAATTCGTTGGTTTTACAGCTAGATGGGGATGTTATCGTAAGGCGATTGCCAGGAAAGAAGACCTGGAACCCGGGAGGTGCAAAAGAACAGATGGGAAGAAGTGGAGGTGCTCAAGGGAAGCTTACAGGGAGTCCAAATACTGTGAGAGACACATGCACAGAGGCCGAAACAATTCAAGAAAACCTGTGACTATTACCACTAATGCTACCTCACCAGTCATGGGAAACCAATCAAATTCTGCTCATGACCAGCCATCCATCCAAACTAGTGCCCTCATTCGCCCTGCTTCTCTCTACTCCCTGTCCTCTTCTAGGCATCAGAACAGCAGCACTCAGCATCTATTTTTGGAATCCGGATCCTCCTATCAGACAAATAAAGATTACAGGTCTGTTTTCATGTCCTAAATCACAAAAGCTTGTACGAAAGTTCAAAGACATAATTTAGGAAAATCTGTTGACTGCTCTTTGGATATAATTTGATACATGCAGGTTTTTGCAGGGTATGAGAGATGATGAAAGAGCTTTCTTCCCAAGAGTTTCCAAGACTGTGAGAAGCCAACATGAATCATATATAACATCGGAAGTGACTCCATCTGATTACCTCCAGACCATCAATGATCATGGCAAATTTAAAGATCAGAGAAGACAAGAAGACAGAGATTTAAAACAGCATTGCTTTATTCTTGGCAATGATTTCATGCCAGCCAGGTCAGTCAAAGTGGATAGAGGTGAAGAGAATCAAGAGAGATTTCACCATTTCCTTAGTGATTGGCCTCTTAAAAGCAAATCTCACTGGCTTGATGTCGGTGAAAAACAACCAGATCATGCATCACTCTCTAGTACACAGCTCTCAACTTCAACGCCTTTGTCCACGCTAGAGTTATTTCAGGCAAAACCAACCCTTAATTGGTATTGACAGAGTTTATATATTCAATGTCTCTTTTTATCTTCCATTGTGGTTTTTTACAAGGGTTTCAGCTTTGCCTTCTTCGTGTTCTAATTTACTCTTGCCCTGTCTTTTTATTAAGTTTCGTTCTAATTCTGTATTGCCCTAAGTCATAGAAATATAATTTAAATATTAGGCGATTAACTCACAAGATTGAATAAGAATATTACATATACTTGTTCATTTTAAAGCAATGAGATATGCACAAAAATTTTTGAGCAAAGGTGAATTAGATAAGCTTATTATGTGTTATCATCAAGAATACCAATGTATTTATTCCTTTAAAAAAAAGAGTACACCTGTTTCAGCCTCTCAGGTCAACATACAGTTATTATATTAGTTATTTTATAATTTTATAAAAAGAGAAATGCCAAAATTTATCAAAGCTTTTCTTCAAACAAGTAATTTTGAATGATTCATCACTTTATATGTATAATACATTTTGCTAATTGTTCATATTATTGCATGATTATCTCAAGGTGTTGTTTAGGGCTGTAGTTAATAAAACTAACACAAAATAGATCATTTTTAGGAAGGAATTTGAGTCTAATATCCAGTAAACCATACAACCAAAGACAATCACAATATGGTCTCATACTCAGATACGCTTACTCTTCTACTTGTTTCTAGAACCTAATTTAATCCAATTCAAGCTAAAGCCAATTCTTGAGCACTTGTATACGTATACGAGCATCGATCCTGAGCAACTAGGTTCACACAATTCTCTAAATGCAAAGAGGTCTAGAGATGCATCAGTCTAATCCTATATAAATTGGGGGGGGGGGGGGGGGTGATCTCTGCTATAACAGACCAATCCTATATAAATATGTGCTAAAGAGTTAAATGTATCACAAACACACTATAAAAGAACGGTGATCGAGGTTTACCAATTTAGATTAGCAAGAACCAAAATGTACACACCAACAATCTGATCAATCCTGTAATGCATACATATGTAGACACATTAAAATTTGCTGCCACCAAACCATACGAGCTTTCTCCATATGTAGACACATTAAAAAAAAAAAGTCTTGATATTTGAACAATTGTCATCTCTTGCATACTAAGAACCTCACCATACAAACTTGCAATCCAGCGGCTACACCTTAAACCATAACCAAACTTTCTGTCGTAACTGCGTTTATTTCTCTTATGCGTAACAAGACTGTTGTTTCCCTCCTGGACTTGATCCAGCAATGCTCTTTTTTGTTAACAAATAAATTATAAGCCCGACTCGTCTTTGCGTGGCCTTCGTCTACTTCCAATTTTTTGACACACAGTTTAAGGTTCCATTTGGGATTCACGTTGAAAACTGTTTTGCTGCCAGAAAAATTGTTTTGCTGGAAAAAGTGTTGCGAGGAAAATCAGATTAGTGTTCGGTAATTTTTTCATTTATGCATATTTTGAGATATAATATATAAAAATAATATTTTTAAGAAAGTTTAATGATTAAACTGATAACTACTTACTGTAAAAGCGCTTCAGACAACAGCTTTTAGAATTTACCAAACACTTTTCTGACAGTTTTTCAGCAAAAAATTGTTGTATTTGTCTGCAATAGCAATACTAAACGGGGTCTAAGTTTAAGTTTAAGTTTAAGTTGTTTTGAACATATAGTTATAAGTTTTATTTTAAAAAAACAAAAATTATAAATAATAATATTAAATAAATATTTTTATTCATAAAAAAAATTAAAATAAAATTTCTAACTATGCGTTCAAATATTTTAAAATGTGTGTTAAAAAATATAGATATTTTGAAATAAAGGGAATACTAAGAAACGTTTTTTTTTTTGGGGGAGGTGGGCTTGCAATACATGGAGTCATGGACCAATCATACGGTTCAAATTTTATACATAAATTTTTTTCGGTTTTAGTGGGTATTGGGATGCAGGCCCGGGCCGTCGCTCTGTGGGTTTATTGATGAATGTAGACCCATCTGTTATGCAGTGTCCAGATTATATAATAAATAGAAATTGGGAATTCATAGTTCTGTTTGTTTAGGTTTATTGCACGGAACACTTTTTAAATATTTAAAATATATTTATTTTATATATTATAATTCTTTTAATATATTTACATTTTATAATATTAAATATAAAAATATTATTTTATTATTAACTACATTTATTAATTACTTGTATGATTGTTCTAAATTTTTAGTTATATATTATTTTTATTATATATTATATAAAAACAATATTTACATAATAATTATTTGCTTATAATTTACTTTAGAATATGTACATATTTATGAAAATATTATAATATTCTTATTATTATTTTTATTTGTATAAAATATATAAAATTAAATGAATTATAATTTAAATCATAAAATTTATAATAATATTATAGCCTAGAGAATTTATTTGATATATGATTTTAATTTCATGTGTTTTAGTTTCACGTAACTACTCTTCTAGTTTATCACAATAAATATACCACATGATGACCACATTAATCCCTTTATTCTAATTATACAATTATATATAAGTATATAATTATAGTCTTATGGATGCATATTTATAATTCTCGTCCCTTCACTGAATTAGTGAATTACACACAAATTTTTTTAAAAAATGCCCCTGAAAACAAATACATACAGTGATGACAAATGTATCACTGAAAACTTATATATTTTTAGTTTTTTTTATCATTAGCTGAATGCGAAATTTCTTTCTTTCTATATTCGAAGAAAGAGAAGTGATTGGTTAGAAATTTTAGGTGGTATGTAAAATTTCAATTCTAAGTATTAAATTTTACATTTTCAAAAATTTCATTGCTTCAATTTTATTTTATTTTATTAATTTTTTAGGATATTCATTAGTATCGGTTTAATAAATATTGATATACTAGATAATTAAATTCAAGACATTGGTGACAACAAATAGATAATTCTATCACATACGTGGAAAAGAAAAAAAATTCTATTATTGTATGGGAAGCGAGGAATGAATACGCGGGAAAAATAAAAATAACAAAATATTATTATGACAGCTATCTTATAGAGTAGTCTATACGTGTCCCACCAAAGCCGACAGTCGAAAATAGATCTTAACAAGATACGCTCCCTTTTTGTTGCAAGTCGGTCACAATTTAAGTGGTTTTAAGTAGATGATACTGCATCACTTTTGGTTGTCATTCCTAAAAAAAACACGCATTTTAAGAAAAATATTACTCTTTTTATTTGAATTGCTTGTATATTTTAATTAGTCAAACATTGAAAATAGTAATATAATGATATTATTTGGGAAAAAATTATAAAATTATTTTGAAAGAACAGAAGGACAGATAATTAGGAACTAATTTTTTTTCATATAAGGGACAACTAAAAATGGACGGATAAAATTGCAAAGTAAAATGCAAAATCTTGCTGTACTTAGGGGTGTGCATCCGGTTCGGTTAACCGAAAACCGAACCGAATAACCGAAATATTTTCGGTTCGGTTAACCATATTTTGAATTTCGGTTCGGTTTTCGGTAAGAATTTTTCAAAAATTCGGTTTTTAACCGCGGTTAACCGAATAACCGAAATAAATAACCGAATATATATAATATCATAAATATTAATTAATAATTGTATTAATTACCTTCCCGTTCTTATACTTATTGCCTCTTGTCACCCACATATAATTAATTATATTCTTTTCTTACTTCAATAATTACCCACTTTTTATATGCTTATTAATTTTAATAATTATATTATTTCCTATCGAATATATCTTCTAAGGTTCATTTTTGCATATAGCTACGGGAATTACTAGTCTAGTACAGTAGTAGTCGAACATCGCAATTTTAATATATTAAGTTATTTTTTGTTTTTTGTTTTTAATATAAAATTAAATATTAAATTTAATTGATGTGTAATTTATAATTTTTATTAAATTTCGGTTTTATATTTCGGTTTTCGGTAAATAACCGAAATAATAATTTCGGTTCGGTTTAAAACCGAATTAATTTCGGTTCGGTTTTCGGTAGTCATTTTTTGAATATTTTGGTTTCGGTTAACCGGAAAAAAATTCGGTTTCGGTTTTGGTTAACCGAATGCACACCCCTAGCCTGTACTAAAAAACATGTTTTCCTTTTCTAAAAAAAACTTATAATACAGTATATGATTGCGATGAGATGACATGGTAATAAAGGGTTATGGATGTTAAATTTT
Source organism: Oenanthe sinensis (assembly GCA_028671895.1). Taxonomy (NCBI): domain Eukaryota; kingdom Viridiplantae; phylum Streptophyta; class Magnoliopsida; order Apiales; family Apiaceae; genus Oenanthe; species Oenanthe sinensis. The sequence goes on along the minus strand of CM053795.1, from coordinate 5,134,966 downwards.
GGATTCGATTTATCTTGATTCGAGAATTATGTTTGTCGGGATATATATTGGAATAGTTAGTACAGTACTCACTCTATTATTACTAGCATGTAAGCCTAATAAAAAGATACTCAATGTAACTACGTTGTTATACGTTATTAGAAGTATATAATTATATGTTTTTTAGGGAGAGCGCGGTTAGGTTCGGTTCGGTTTTTGATTAAAATCGGAATCGAAACCGCATATTTTCGGTTTTAAAAATTAAAAACCGCAATCGAACCATCGGTTTCGGTTTTAAAAAGACCGGTTCGGTTTCGGTTAAAAACCGGATAAAAAAATGAAAAAGTATATAATTTAAATTATTATATATTTACATTGAAATATTTGAATCACATTCCGCATAATAACACTACAAAAAAAAGACAAGGAACTGTAATAAGTTAAATTTACTGTAACATATAAAAAACTTTAATGATTTTATATAAATTTTATATCATCAGAATCATGTCTTCTCATACAAATATTCAAATACGCAACTATATTAAACTATAGCATTTTTAATCGTGAAATCAATCGGCATTGTATATACTAATCAAGAGATTTTCAATAAAATAGTTTATTTTAAACAATGAATCATGAATATATATTGTGATTTATATTGTTTCATTTATAAGAGAGACAACTCTTGTATAGAACTATAACCCGAAATTAATTTTAGATTTTTCTGATAGAGTCTAAATGATGTAGTTTTATATAATTAATTTTAGGAATTTTTCTAAAAATAACGGTAAATACATTTTACTATATATATATTATATATAATAAATTTATTTATTTTAATTATAGGTTCAGTTTTAATCTATAACCGGAACCGATCAATCGATTCGATTTTTTATTTTTCAGTTTTGGATCGAGTTTTTTCAATTTCAATTTTTTTCAATTTTGGTTCGGTTTCGATTCTTATTCAGTTTTTTGCTCACCGTAATGTTTCCTGTCATGGCACAGAAGAGCAAGAGAATGGGTAAGAGGTGTACGTACAGTTGCATATTCGTGATGAAATGTGTGAGATAAGTGATGTTGGAATAATTGAGACATAGCCGTTTAATATATCATCAATCCCACCATTATGCCCGTTTCCGGGACCATTTACTCATAACTCACCCCACCCCCCAATTCTGATCATATACATACATTTATTTTTGTGTGTATAGCCAATCTTACACACCAGGAGGTAGACCGGTAGAAAGTGGAAATGCATGCATCCTGAGGAAACATGGTCCTCTTCTGCTGCCTTATATAATAATAATAATAATAATAGTAATAATAATAATAATAATTCAACTCTAGTGGAGTTGCCAGTCGCAACTTGGAGGATAGATATCCCAACCATTATTACTTCAATTTATATTTATTATTTATTTTGTAAACTTTAAACAATTATATTTTTAATAAAATACACATTTACATTGTCATCATGATTCTTTTTTCCCAACCTTAAAAATGTGCGTTTTTAAAAAATTAAAAGCAGCATGAATTTTATTTAAAATCAGTGCAAGACCTACATAACAATATTAATTGAAATTAAGTAAAAATCAAAACGATAATAAACGAAGCGAGGAGAAAAATTAAATAGAGGCACGCAAATCAAGACAAGGCCATTAAACCCTGCCTAAGTTCGTGAGATTGTAAGAGTGTGACTGGTGGGAGAGAGTGCGGATGCAGCAGCAACAGCAGCAGCTCAGGCTATTTGGATTCTCACTCATCTTTGTCTTGGTATCTATCTTTACTGCCCCAGACTTTGCAGAGAAAAGTCAAATGGAGCAGCTAGCTAAGCTACCCACACCATTTACATTCACGGATCTTTCTTTTCACATCTTGTATTGCATCTATATTCACAAACATGCTGCTACCAACAATCATTGTACTCTTGTTTACTTGTATGCATGCATACTTGTTCTTTTGTTTTTGTTTCTACATGTACTACTACCACTGCTACTCATCAATAACTTTTTAATCACTTACATAATTTATTTATGGTCTTCTTTCGTAATTAGCGGTTAGTTGTTTACAGATTAAATTAGCCGTTTTGACTAGTTATTTGAAGTATCTATTTTAACTAGCAAATTGAATTAGCCGTTTCGTATGAAACTGTTTGGTAAATAGCTGTTTGAGAAATTTTTTGTACCTTAACTACGCACATGCTAATCTTTTAATTGAAAAAACTTCTCAAAATAACTTTTTGAAAATTAATTTTTTTAAGTCCAAATTGTTATTTTAATCCGCTAACTACTAAACACCAATCATAAATGATTCATATGATCAATCATATATGATTCATATGATCAAACCTCTGGCTGGGCCTATATCTTTAGTCTACGGTCTGCTGCAGCAATCAGCATATATAAAATCTTCAGTCTCTGTCCATATCCAATTATATTTCTCACCTTTAATTTCCCGTTTCAAAAGATCGTATTTTTTCTATTTTATTCGCAAACATATATAAACTTCCACATTGACAATATGAGTACATGCAATCGAAGTTGAACATGCAACTGATTAAATTGGATGTGTATTTCATAAAATAATACACCCTAACCATTCAATTAATTCCAATGTTACAATATATTAGTGCCCCGTAATCTGCCTAAACAAATATAACGTTGCCTACAAACAAAATATGAAAACATCCCCAAAATTTAATACTACTTGTAACATTTAGCTAGTTTAAGTCTGTCAAGTCAAGAACAGATCGGGTTCACTCTTTCTCCCGGCAAGAACACTTCACTCATTCCACAAAGCAAACATTGGAACCTGATTAACCAAAGCCATGTTTGCTAGCCGATTAGGATCGTGATCACTTCCATCTCCTCCATCAGAAAACTTATGCCCCTGTAGCGATGAGAAATATGCCTGCGAATAATCTGCTGCTGCTGATCCATCTCTAAACTCGATCTCCATTCCAATCGAGCTTGAACCACCGTTCTCATTTGGGCTGCTTTGACCACTCAGGGAAGTCCTAGAGATGGCTGGATCTGCATCGATATTATTCCTCACATCCACGTTCTGCTGATACCCACCATTGTCGTTACTCCAAACCATGTTTGTTAGTTCTTCGGATTGTTTACCATTTGTTATGGCGAGTAGAGATCGAGGGGAAGAAGAAGATGCACAAGAGTTGTAATCCTCAAGGCAATTAGGTGAGTCTTTTGAGGAACGCTTGGCAAGATCACCTGCGATAAGAGTTGAACTTGAGCAAATCCTTTTCACATCATACCTACCAATATCAAAATTGGTCACAGCGCTTGTTCCCCTGAACTTGATTGCAGCAATATCATAAGCCTCGGCAGCCTCTTCTTGTGTACCTGGAAATTTGTATCAGAATCTATATAACATTGGTCCTTATATAATGCATAAACAATGAATGTGTGATATTAAACGATTTAGCAAATATACGTGAAATCCGATCCTGTAAAAAAAATGCAAACTTACTGAAAGTGCCAAGGTACAAGTCTTTGTTGCCCGCAACCCTTCCTATTCTGGCTTGCCACCTTCCATGTTGATGATGCCTGAAAACATCAAATTAGAGGATACCAGTCGGTGAAAAACTAAAAAAAAAAAACATACAAGGGAAAACACAAAAGATAAGCAAAGATCTAAGTTTTAATGATATGGCACCAAAATATTATAATTTATAAATAAAATAAACTAATAATTTCAGCTAAAATCTGTATGCCATTGCAACATGTGTGCCACATACTGCACAGCTAAAGATTTTTGCATGCATGAGTGTTGCCAACAATAGGAGATATAGCTATAAATAAATAAAAAGGAGAGAGAATAGAATGCTTCATATTCGCGGTCACAATCTATCACCCAATTTACATGCAAGCATATTATTGAAAAGCCTGAAAAAATACAGTCAATAATGTATATGACTTTTATTATAAAAAAAAGTTGGTTTGATGCCACAACCTGGTAACTCCTCTGTAGACAGAGGCCCCTCTTGAGAACCCACTACTTTTCCTGTCAATACAAAGGGAAAAGAGCAGCTTTTATTAGAATTTAAAACAATGCCATTACTTACTGTTATCTGCATACATATGCGATCTAATCCATGAATCTTATCTTTTACTTGTACAAAGGCAAAACTGGATACCTTCTTAAGTTGGCAACGAACTCTTGCCTAGTCATGTTCTTCATCTCTTCAAGCTCTTTCTCATAAGTGCTTATCTAAAAAATTCATGTCAAGAATTAGTAGTGAAAAATTAAATAATTAAGCAATATACAAATTATTTAGTTACAAAAATAAAATCTCGATTAGACAACATACAGGAAAATTGATGTGAGTAGTTGGACCCCAATACTTCAAAGCAGCTAAATCATAAGCTTTTGCAGCTTTATCTTCTTTATCATAACCACCTAATAATGATAAATTCTACAAAGTGTTACTCCCTCCGTCTCGTTATACTTTTCCTGTTTTGACTTTTTGTATTGTTCATTGTAAGCGATTGACTACTAATTTACACATAATTTATAAGACAAAATATAGTCATAAGTGATTTTGTTTGATTCGTATTTGTGAGTACTTTAATACAGTAAATTTTTTATATTTAATACTAATACGAAATTAAAGATATTAACGATCAAAAAGTGTGTGTTGGCAAGCGTGCACATGATTAACAGGAAAAGTAATAAGAGACGGAGGGAGTAGTATATTTCAAGTACATGGCTGATTTTTAATACTCACTCAGCCCAGTAAGTAGTGCACATGAAAAATTCACTTACCAAGATAAACTGTATGATATCATAGTTGAATGAAGGTTCCCGATTGATTTTGCAATAAGATAAAAAATGTTAGTATGTTATTGATGTATGAACAGTTGTGGAATAGTATGAACAGTTGTGGAATAATATGAAAAATTGACATTGCATCTACTATCTCACCTTGCCTTCCTTTCCTTGTTTGTCCTTCTTTTCGACAACTATTGTCCCATAAATGAGCTTCATACCTCCCCGTCCAACGATGCCTAAATAAACATCATTAACAAAAAAAAAAGCGAAAGAGGTAAAGTCTGCGTACATCTTAGTTTAGTTGAGTTAAATAAGGAAAAACAAAGTCGAGTTTGAGTACCTAGTAACTCCACGATATTGTGATGTCCTCTGTCCAAAAGTATCAATAGATTTGCGAGGCACAACTTGTCTATTTGATTTCCCAACTCCACGCTTCCTAGTGTGATCCGCCGCCGCAACAATCTCTAAAGACTGAGAAGCTGCAAAGCCGCCATTCGGAGAAGTTGGGTTTATAGTAAGAGCAAGAGCTTTCATGTTATTTCCCTCGTTAACATTAGTATCCTCGGATTTCTGACAATGGGTGGTTTGTCTTAGCCATGATTTGAAGCGAGAGACAGCGGTTGAAGATTGAACAAGTTCTGGTGCTTGAAATTGACAAGGTGTTTGAACATTTAAAGCAGGATTAGTAATTTGAGGGTAGTAGGTGTTGTTGGGGTAATATTGGATGTTTTCAAGATTATTATTATGTGGGGGGTGATTGATGTTAACGTTGTAGTTCATTTGGTCATCTAAGGTAGCATAAACAAAATGAGATTGAGGGTGAGGGGGTGAGGGTGAGGGTGAGTAGCAACAACCCAGAAAATCTTCTAGCTTTGGATCTTCTCTTGTATCAACAACCATTCTACTGTTTTCATATCTCCACTCTACATACACATACTTTATTCACTATAGATATTCGAAAAAATAATATTAATAAAAACTAACCGTATATTAATATATACTCACTCCGTCCCAACCAATTCTTTACACTTTCCTTTTTGGGACGTCCCACCCAATTCTTTACATTACTAAAAATAGTAACTTTTAACAATAAATATATTATTACATCCACTACTTCACTCCACTTTTTCAACACTTTACACTATTACACCCACTACTTCATTTATTTTAACAATAAAATCACTATTACACCCACTATCCTTGGTCTCCGTGCCCGGACCAAATGTAAACATTTGGCCGGGACGGAGGGAGTAATATATAGAGACACAAACCTGGTTGAGGAGGTGAGGGACAAGGTCTAAAAGACTCCTCCATAGCGTCAAGGGAATGAGACAAAATGCTGGTGGCGGTGTTGCTGGTGCAGGGTGGTAGGAAACTATCTTCACCGGCGGTTTCATCGTCGTTTTCTACGGTCGTGGTGGTGGTGGTTTTGTCGACGTCGACAATGCTAATGTGTGGAGTGAGAGAAAATCCCAACCAATCTCCCATTTTGAATATAAGCTTACAATACTGATCTATCACTATGGTATATATGTATCACTCGTCTTCTTGCACCTCCTCATTTTATAGCGCTGTGTGTGGAATATTTATATTGGTTGGATATTCTCTATCTCTGCGTAAATGTATATTTTATTCATAACGGATTTGGTATTTACATTTTAGTATCCGAATTATGAGTTTTGCACTTTTAATGTAAGATTATCATCAGCAAGGGGAATATGTATCCAATAAGTTTCTTTGAATGTATTTTAAAAATTGGAACATTTATTTTTATTAATAGAATATTTATCTGAAGATTATTATTAAAATCACTCACAAATTACTTGCCACGGTATAAAATCATATTATTATATAAAATTACAGATAAATAACTATATCAATCACTTGTTAGTTGTTAGGTTCTAAACCGTTTTAATAGAATATACATATTTTTTAATATTTTTAGTGTTGATTAACTGTTATCGTTCTGCTGGGCTGCTGCATGCATGGTGAACTTAATTGACAATTTTACATGTAAACTCAAAGGGTTTGTTTTTTTATGTAAGTTTAGAGTAGTAATTATTTTTCTATTTTTTTTGATAAGTGCGGGTTTTGAAATTATTTATTTACCCAATAAATGTATTTTTTTAAAATAGAATATTTTTTTAATGTCTCTAGTGTTTATTATTACAGTAATTCTGGGCTGTGTTTTGGGTCAAAGAATAGGGTTATACTCCTTCCGTTGTTTTTTATTGTTTACGATTTCTATTTATGCATGTACCGCCTAATTCTTTATATATCAAAAATTGTAAATTTTTATATTATAAAATTTATTCCCATTCATTAATATTTTCCTCTCATTTTCAAATCAATCAATTAAATATCAATTAATTTCATTACTTTACTCACTTTTTCTTATCTTTTCTCCATTTTCTTTCCTTTTTATATTATTTTATATAATTTTTTTAATCTCCGTGGGTCCTGAAAATCTAAACAATCCAAAGGGGATGGGGGAGTATTTTTTATTGTTACTAGTAGTGTAGTAGCTAAGTGGAGTATAGGGTGCAGCAGTTTGTAGGGAAGGCCTCGATATCAGTGCCCTATTTTCATGAGGGTTTCAGAGTGTTGGCAGAGGAAAGAAATGGGCACGAAAGAGGGTAAAGGAGAAAGACAACAGTACGATAACATAGCATGTTTTCAAGATAAGCTTAACAGGCTCTCGTAAACTAAACCGTACCAGGATTTATATGTTTCCACTCTCCCTTGCGTTTTCATTTTCATTACAACCCCTCCATCCTTTACATTCTTTTCCGTTGAATAATATTGCCATGCCCTACTTTTCCACCAAAAGCAACTTACAATGGGGCTCGACCTATAAAGATTAAAGTTGCCTATGCTTCATTCTTTGCAAATCACCATTATAATCAGCCCTTTTTGTCTCCGTAGATACCTTGGAGTTGCTCAAAAAGTTTGTTTCGGAGACTTGAATGTAGTGAGCGTATACTTGTATAACTATATTTAGCTATGTAGCTCTAATATAAATTTATATAATACTGTTTTAATAAATAGCCATAAATAAATAAACAAACAGGGTATATATATTTTTAAACTTGTAGATTATTTATATAAAAAAATAAACGGGGTCATAAATATTTCAGAAATCAGCCAACAGTCATTGTTATTCTTGTGGTCGAAGAGTGAGATTTAAGATTAGATACAGGGATAACTACAGGAATATTAGATGAATTAGGATAATAGCATCGTTTGTTTCCTCTTAAAAGTAATTTATAAATTGAAAAATATATACATCCTTTAAAATCACAAACGGGACAATAGGCGGCCGAGATCCTAAAATTTGACGGTTCCCTTCTATCAAACGAATAAAGAAGCTAATTTATGAACAAAAGTCTGAGCAAAAAATATAATGATAAAAATAAATAAAGCAGCTAGTGCATGGATTAGAGTACAGTAAAGGCAGTATACTTATATATCCGGCCTCTACTGTCAGTCCTGTTACTTCAAACACAAAATTTACGATTGATATTTATTATCTGACATCTTTTTCCATCTGTTACCGTGAAAGACCATATGCACTTACTTCATAATTCTTAATACCAGTGGTTGACCTGTGTATTTCTTGATTTTATAATTTCTTGAAATTTGCTAATCAATATGTTTTTTCAAGATTATGGAGAGTACTGTCAATTGACTTTCAATCAGATCTTTCTTTGGACAAATGAAGGAATAATTGGACCTTTTCACGTCTACATTTAAAATTGCGACTTATAATTTAAAATAACTTAAATTGATAAATTTAAAATTTAAAATACATATTTGAGTAATTTTGTATTATGAGTAATTTATGAGTTTTTAAAATATAATAATAATAAATAAAGTGACTTATAAGTAATTTATAACATATGAATAACTTTTATCAAAACAGAAAAAAATAAGTCATTGAAAAAAATACATAGTACTTACTTCTAGTTTTAAATCAGTTTCTGACTTATTTATGACTTTAAATCAATTTCTTGTTTATTACACAAATAAACATTTTTCAACTTAAAATCATAATAAGCTATAAGCGGGGTTTGCTAAACAGGCTATTGGTTTGGTTTACTTTATAAGGAGCTTATATGTTAGAATAATATAAGAACTCGGTGAAATGAGTCAGGGATATGACGATGGAATGACGTTGGGATAGGAATGTGCTGGGATGGAAATGAGTTGGGAAATGGAATGACATTGGGATAAGAATGTTCATTCCATTTTTTTGTTCGTTTAGTAATATTAATTTTATTGATAATGAAATGATGATTTTTATTAATTTATTTGTTTAATATATAAACAAAATGAATTCTAAAAAAATTATTCTATTCAATAATAAATTTACTAAATAATAATATAGAAAATATAAGTAAGGCAAAATTAAATTATATATATAATTACTAAATAATAATATAGAAAATTTAAGTAAGGTAAAATTAATTTATATAAAAAATAAGATTATATATATTTTAAATTATATATTAATTTAAAAGACCAATATTAAACAATTAAATAATTAAACAATTTTTGTCAATTAAATATCTTGAATTACAAAAATGTTATATTCAAGAATAAAAATAAAAAATATTTATTTTTGGTAAAGATAAGAATGGTTATCCCGTGTGTGAGGGTGAGATAAAAAATTAAGTTACGAGAAAGGATAAAAATGACATAACGATGAGTGATTCAATTCCCAAGTGTTCAATCGAACAACATTTTTTTAATGTTCATTCATATCCCACTAATCTTCGTTCCAACTGAACAGGCCTAAGGTTTTAAATGAGCGAATTACTCATGATATCAGAGCTGGATTGACTACCTGACACCCCTATTATTCCATTGGGCAGGGTCTAAAATTCGAATCTTTGCCACCACTATACGTGGTATCTATTATTTGAATTAGACTAGTTTGGAGGAGATGACAGTAAAGTAATACTCCCTCCGTCCCACCCATTTGTTTACATTTAGGTTGGGTATGGAATTTAAGAAAATTGTATAAAGTAGTATGAAAGGGAAAAAAAGTGAACGAAAGAGAAGGAAAAGTAAATGAAATAGAAGGAAAAGTGGTTAAAGTGGTGGAGTCAATTGATGTTTAATCGATAGATTTGAAAAGGTGGAGGAAAGTAGTAGGTGATAGTAAATTTTATAATATAAAAATTTACTATTTTTAGAAAGTTTTGAAATATAAATAACCGAGTGGGACATCCAAAAAAGAAAGTGTAAATAATTGGATTAGACTGACGGAGTAAAAAAAAAGATACAAAAGAGAGTTTGGCGGGTAAATTCCACAAGTACTTTGGGAGATTTGCATGGCTGGAGTGCATAATTTTGGGTCAACTGATACGGACCCAAGGACAAAACAAAATAGGATGTCTGGTTCGGCTATCGGGTTCTTAATGGGCTGAAACATGTTAAAAGTAACTTGTTTATCATTACATGTACAGATGTACTCCATTTTGTATGCGACCTTGCCGATAAGATAAGAGAGGATTCTTGATCTTATAAATCCTTTTGATTTGAATGCATGTTTGGTTGTTGTGTTGATTTAGTAAAATTTGCGATCAAGATGCAAGTAGTTATATATATTTCCAGGCTGCAGTAGTGAAATACAATTAGATGGTAAACTTAAAATTAAAGAATATTGCATAAAGGCTTTGGGTAAGTGCAACATATTTTGGATTTAAACAGGTTGCCAGTCACCGAGATTAATCAGATCACGGCTCTGAGTCCAAGGTCCCTTCATCCAAAATGTTGGTCCAACTAGAGAGCTCGACAACAATACTTGAAGTTTAGTCAATTAATATGCTCACATTTCCACTGATTGTGCAGAATCATTCCATGTTTCAGGTAAAAACGAATCAGCGGGAACATAAAAATTCAACACAAAAGGTACCGAGGACAGAATTAATTACACTTTTTCCATTCTTAATCTTTGTGCTGAAGACGTTTATAAACAACTGCCTCAATGATGAGGTAAATAATTTGAGCATCACACCAAGAACAACCACAAATACAACTTGACAAAAAAGGTATCGACTGACAGTGCAGCAAGTTTGCTTGATCTTTTGGATGAGCTACTGATTCTCGGACTTTCAGTCATTATGTTTGTCTTGCAAACGAATTAATATATCTGAATCTTTATTATCATCGTGTATAGAGGCTATTCCTCTGTTGTCTCTACCAATTTTGTGAAGCAGTCCTTCCAGTTCATAACCTTTTCTTCACCATTAACCACCTGTTATCAGACAGTTAATAAATTGGCTAAATGAGCCTTCTGCATTACATAAGACAATAAGGGTGCTTTGTTGAAATGTCGAGGAACTGAAAACAAATTACATATATTATCATGGTAAACCGTTAACCACAGATACAATACAATGGATTCCAAATTCTATTTGTAAGATGCATAACATTTATTTTCAGTTCACTGGTCACTCGAATATGTATAATGCTTACAAAAAAGAAGAAGAATATTATGTATAATTATATTGGCAGGGCAAAAAACGGACATACTGAAACAGGAAGAAATTTACTGTAGGAGCACATCTAAAATAAATAAATAATAAATGCATATTGACACCATCCTACTCTTTCTGGTTATATTTTAATCTCTATGAATGGAAAAATATACAAAGAATAGAGCATGCCATATTAAATAGCATATACGCTCAAGATAGAACATGCTAGTAATAACCTAATAAGCCAGTTATGTTAATAAAATACTTATACATAGTTGCAAGATATTTATAATCTAAACCAACCTCTCAAAAGTCAGTCCTCGTCTAGGTACATGTCAAGAGCTTCCACACATATGAATGCAGCATCCTCCTTGCTAAGAGTTCCTTGTGCAGCACTACCCTGACACAAAAAAGTCATAACGCTGTTAGTGCCTATGAACCATAAAATGCATGTGAATACATTTCAATACAAAGCTTGTTCATGATATGCTACCCAATTATCTTAGAAACTAAGAGATAAAGAGAGGAGAAAACAAACACCGAAATGATATACATGGAAGCAAGTTTACAGGATATAATAGTTGTTTTGTATTGTTTTAGTCTTATAGATTACTGACAATATATTCCTTCTTAGTTCTTTCTTACATACCCTACATTATCTGCAAATAATTAAAATGTACGGATATATATATATATATATATATATATATATATATATATATATATTTTAGAAATGGTCTTCTGTACCGATGTCCGCATATGCACACACGCAATTCCTATACTGATGCTAAAAATCTCAGCGAGCTAGCTAGAGGTGAGGGGTTCCCGTGGAACCACTGATGGATAATTAGGACCTATGGGGCACCTGCCCCCAAATAAAATTAGAATTTTGTCTTCATAATAAAACAAACCCTCAGCAGATGCATATGAAATCGATAAATTATTACTAGATGTTTCGTTCAAATACTCTATTATTTCAATTAATGTTGCACATAAAAAACAAAAAATTAAATACATTACATGTATATGTAAATAATTTAATTTTGTAGTGCTTCCACAGCAGAGCTTTTTTAAATCCACCGATAGTAGTCTAGTAGCAGGTCTATTTTACTCATTTTTCTGATACAAGAAATAAAGGATTTTTGTGAATATCCAGGGGTTACACTAAATGAAAGGTTCTGCACCGGTTGGCTTAGAAAGTATATACTCAGGTGAAAAACGTACCTCTTTAAAGCTGAAACCTTGCTTTCCACCAGGGGTATTTGTTAGTGACCCAGTTCTGATGATAGTGTAAGGAATTCCTGAATTTCTTATCATGGATTCATCCTGCGCAGCCAGTTTTCTTGCATTGCTATTCATGATAGCTTGTATACCACTGCTACCTTCATAAGCAGACAGCTAAAACCTTATCAAACACATATCAAACAGAATTCATCTACAACAAAAAAGAACCTACACATGCAAGCAAATGGAAGGAGTACCTGAGATAAGAGGATTACATGTTGAACCCCCTTCAAACTCTCAACACTGGATAGGAAACCTTCCTAAAATAGAGCATTGTTGCCAGAATTTGTGAGAATTAGGTTTTTGTTAGGAGTTATATTGATAACAGTGATAAACAAGAATCCAATATGTATAATTTGAAATGTTTCCACAATTGCATACACCCAAATACGGGATTGACATGTAATAAGAATTAATAAAACTAAATGTAAAGAAAGATCTAAGATGCATACATTAGGGCATATTATTGCACGAACACCTCTTAGAGCCTTCTTTGCAAAGCGCTCGTCATTGGCGTCTCCAGCCATCGACTTCAAATTCACAATTCAAATTGATCATCATCAATGATACAATATGACATGATATCAGTATATCGCTGATTACGTAATTAAATTATTAAAATGTCATTCACCAACCTCAACGTAAGTACCAAATGACTCAATTGCAGCACGCTTGTTCTTCACCAGTGCTTTAACTCGACTTGTTTTGATAATCAATGATAATATTACCATCTATAAAATTTTAGAATTTAGGGCTAAAAATTGATCTGTCATAAAGCAGAATCACTTGCAAAGCAAGACCATATCAACTAAGAACCTAGAGGTTAGGCATTGATTCTTACTATAGTATATTCTTTTTTTAGGTCCACTCTTTATTTATGACAAATTATTTCCCACTACATATTAGGTACAATTTTATTCACAAACAGAAATAACTGTGCACAAAATTTAATTTTAAAATACAAAAGAACACACCTGACCAATCTCATTATCTCCATCTGTAACTAGAACGGCGTCCCTTACTTGATCTTGTTCTAAGGGTCAAAAAACATAGGCAGGTTATAAGAAAACTTCAATCATATAAACATGAAAATGTTTGATCTGTTAAACAAGAAAAACCTGGAACACTGTCCTCATCTTCATCTTTTGTAAGGATATCAGGTGCCCCATACCATTTTCTTAATTTAGGCCCACCTACATTCATCAGATTGAGTATGGTTAATTGTTACAGCTATTGTAACCTTCTATCGTATCAATTATCATCATTAATTTAAACAAAATATATAGAGAACAGATATCTCAGGAATCAAAATTAAGGAGGGAAATGAAGTACCTTGTATGTAATCAAGAATCTGATCCATAAAGTTAAGTTTATTACTATTTTTCTTGGAAGCACAACATGTAACAACAGGGTGATGGGCATGGGAGACTAAACATGTCGTGTTTCTTGAAGATGTTGATAATGTCATGCAACAAAAAGCTGAAGGAACACAAGTAGCAGTACCCATTCAATTCAGGGTCTGTTTGGCTGACATTTAAGTGACCTTATAAGCCGAAAAAGTTGGTATATATGTACTTTTTCTGAAAATAAGTAACATATTTTTAAATTTGTAAATAAGATTTGGTCTTAAAATTTTAAAATAAATATTAATTTTTTAAAAAAAATATGAAAATATTTTTTTTAAAAAAATAACTTATTACTTATAAGTTAAGCCAAACACCCCTTCAATGTTTCTCGCTTCACACAAACACTACACTTCCTATCACACATCTTTTTTCATGTAATAAAATTTACTGGTATTTGGCTTGTAGGGGTACTTTTGTCCTAGTACATCATTCTAGTTCTTTGACATTGTTTCATGGGGGTACTTTTGTCCATTGAGAAAGTACATTACACGGTCTTTGCGACTAGATAAAAAATAAAAGAAAAGCAACCATTCGGACCCCGACCCATGTTATTAAATTCAATTTATTCAATTTTTGGAATCCGGACTCGGTTTGATAACGATTGCTGTAATACTGAGCGTCCAAGAAGAAGAAAGCCAGATTGAGCTTCAAACACAACCTATAAATAAATCCCATATTAATTTACATCCCCCCTTTCTTGAAATTAATATTTAAAATCAGCTTTTTTGATGAGGGCAACAGGTATATTTCAATTAATTTTTATTTTTTGTTTAATTAACACAATCTTTACTAATCTTGCACACTTTTTCTTGACACAGTTTTCGAGTATCACGGGGAGTGTTTACAATCATCTACATAATCTAATTTGTTACAATTCTATGGTGAGATCAATTTTGAACTGTTTTATTATGTATTCATTTCAAATTATTGTGTGTGTGTGTGTGTGTGTGTTGACAAAGACACAGTGAAAAGGTGTATCTGTAAATGGTTTGGATTTTGTGATGATGAAATGAATATAAAGGCATTGAAATTTGATTAAAGTTAGGATCTTGGGTTAAATTTTGACATTGTTAAATTAAGGATTTAAGGGTTTTGATCACTGGTATATGTTTTAGAAGCATGTCTATAATATAACTCTGTTGGGTTTTTTTTCCCCTTTACAGTTGGTTTATTTGAGTTGCAACTTGGTTGTGGCGGGTTTCCATGGAAACAGTGGTTGAAGTAGAGGTTAATACTGAATCTAAATCGGAGGTCTCGAAAACTAGTTCTGCAGAGAAGTCACTGAAGTTGATTGCTGATCCTGTTGTTTACCAGCTCGTTCGGGTACTCTTACAACTTTTATGTGTGTACCAATGTACAATCAGTACTTCACTACTTTCAGAGCAATATGGAATCTTTAGTGGTAAAAAGGGTATCTTTATGTATTTCATGTGTAGAAGATTATGACAATCATTCTGAGAGAGAAAAAAGATCATAACTTTCCAACATTTCTAGAATGGGATAATATATATGTGATCAATAGGAGTCTGCTTATTGAAACGGTCACAGGTTTCCTCTTTTTGCATTTCATTGTTAGATGTCTCCTAGCTAATTTTCCATATCTAACTTGTAGCAGGAAACTGAAAACATTTCCTAGATGGGCGTAGCTAATAAAATCATTGATCTAATTATCATGTCGTAGTATTGTAGACAAGAGTTGTCTATGATGTATGGGGAAGGCCAAACTGGTAATGACTTCAAATAAATACTCCAAGAGATTCATTTATACACCAAAGCAATGAAATATTGTGGGAGTTGATGAACATATGCAGGAAAATGTCGAGGGCATGCTTATATTTTAAAGGATAATCTCAGGGTCGATTATCAATAACTAAGGAGATTAGAAGTACTGATTTTCGTTCCATAATGTAGGTTGAAGGTGATGGGAGACTGGTGCCTGCAACGGACGAAGAAGTTTTCGAGGTTGAAGACTTGCTTGATGATGGAAAGAGTATACAGATTCTCTCTGACACTGGGAGGGATGTAGAATGCACTACAAATAATAAATGTTCTTCAGGTACAACTCACTTGAAAGGAATGTTGAACACCGTCATTCATTTGTCTTTTTTCATAGTATTTCCTTGCTGGTTGCCAGGATACTGGATAATTTAGAACACAATCGATAACTTAAAAATCCCAACAAACTAACAATCTGGTTTGTGTTTGGTGACTGATATGCTCTTTGTATCATTTCCCATCTACTAGAAGCTCCTTTTTTGCTGTATAATTGTCCTTTGCTCGATGTCTGTGCTTTCTCTAACAGTCTAACTTAATATTACTTGTAGCTATATTGCAATCTGTGAATCTAGAAGCTTGCTCAGATAAGTCAGGAGAAGTACTTGACTTGGAAATTTATTCGATGAAGTCAAGTACCCAAACACAAACACAGGTATATTTTGCTAAAATCAATGTATATACACTTTCTACTCTAATTTTCTTTTGTATTGGTTAAACTTAAAAAGCATCAACTATTAAGGGTTTCTCTTCCTTTGTTTCAGCTATCGGTGCTCAGATTTGTCAGTCTACATATATGATCTTATATGTGCTATATATTTAGCTGTATATTTAGAGCCATAGATCAATTCTTAAACTCCTTTTTCTTCACTCTGTTATTGTTAACCCTAAGTAGCCTGCTACTTACCCCGAAAGGAACTTGTAAAGGTAGAGTTATAAAGAATACATGTTTTCCTATTTTGGTTAAATTTCGTATCAGTGTAAACAATATAATGTCAAACATTATTTACTATATTCTCTCAATAATCTTACTAAAATTTAAGAGATTAATGAATATTATAAGTTAATGGGATTATTGATGGATCAAGTATGAGATAAATTTGGAGTAACACAACATCGCTGTAGGAAACCTTTTTCAAGCATTAAATTTGGAAACAAGCCATGTTTTGTTAGCAGAACTGTCCTAGTCTTGTACCATTTACTTATGGAAGTTTCTATATCAGTATCTTGAGATTTTGGAATCTAAGATGACCTCGACATTGCTCAGAGCTGAGATTTCCTAGACACCATTGACATATACCCTAAGAGGACGTTTATATTTAGCCTAATGTCTTATAGTGTATTTAGCCCTCTGGCCTCAATTTTGACTTTCATCTTTTTAGTTTTTTCCTTTATGTAAGAGTTCCTTGTACCGTTACACATGTATGTGATGGCGTGATGCATTTGCTGCGATTGTTTCATAACAGGTATAGTTTTGAACTTCCTAGAGTCAGAGTAGTACTAGTTACTTAACCTTCACAGCTTTACTTGTATTCTTCTTCTTAGATATAATTTTTTTATCTTCACCCTAAGCTGATATATTGTACAACATCTTATAGTATATAGATATCCCACAGAATGTTAAGTAGAAGGTATTTAATTTTCTTGAAATCTTTCTTATAGGAGATGATTCCTTCATTGGCACCAAGTACAACTGACAGGCATCAGCCTGAGAGTGGGGAATGCTCAAATCCCCAGGTAACGGTGACCGGAAGTATCTCATTAAATTCAAGTGCCTGTAAAATTTCAAAGCCCGATTTCTCTAAGTTGAAGGGAAAAATATGCCTGAACAGTCTTTCAGTTCGGGAGCTTCATGAAATTTTTAGAGCTATATTTGGACGAGTAACTACTAACAAGGACAAACAGTGGCTTAAAAGGAGGATTTCTATGGCATTAACTAATTCTTGTGATGTTTCAAGTACAACCTTTGTAATAGAAGACAATAAAGTGGTAAAGAAAGGAAAAGAAGAGAACAATAAGATTGCTGACATTAAACACTCCAAGGATCCTATTAAAGGAGCAATGGATAATATTTGTAAAGGTTCATCATATGTTGGAAAAAAGGAAGTGGAGAGTCATCTAAATGGTTCTGGCAAGAGGATGCGAAATGCTAATGTGGTATATGATCATTATAAAGAAGATACACTTACAGAATCGAGAGCAGACAAAAGGGTTCGGAAACCTACAAAAAGATATATCGAAGAAGTTTCAGAAGGAGAATCTAGAGAAAAAAGCGGAAAAGTAACCTCTAAAGCTACAGGGTCAGGACATTGCCAATCATCTCCACGGCCCAGTGTCCAGCCTATTAATATCAGGTCAGATGGGAGACCATTTGTCATGAGGCAGGATTCTCTAGGAGGTTCTGGAATTCAGATTCCATATGTCTCTCGGGTTCGAAGAGGTCGTCCAAGAGAAAATTATATGACTCTTATGGTAATGTGAAACAAAATCTATGTACAGTTATGAACCACATGGATTTGACTAGTTTAAGTTAATTGTGTAACAATTATCAATATAAGAAACAATTTCAGGTACTTTCAGTACGCCAGCATACCATGAGCAGAAGGCTTAACAAATAGTAGATGACTAATTGCTCTTTCATTTGGACTTTTATTCGTTCAGTCAATTGGATTGCAAATAATTTAATTGGTTCTCTGTAAGTTATTGTCCAAAAAACAAGCTGAAGTAAAACTGAAACATATAGTGCTCCTTTTACACTCCGAGTATGATTTGTGTACTAGTTTATGCCTGTCTTCTCCACATATTGATATGTGCCTCATCCTCTGCATAACGTAGCTCTAGTTTTCTTTTGAGCACTTCATGTGATTCTATTAATTTAGATATTATTGATGTATGCAATATCAGCACTTCTCTATTTTTACTATAAATGTATTAAACTTAAACATATGCCATTGGCTTAAGTTGCATATGGCATGTTTGCGAATGACCTGATGGGCCTTTTACGGACCAGGAAAATTTGAACTTGAAGCCAAAGTCTTACTGTTACTATACATATACTGTGTAGAAGTACATTGATGAAACTGCATCTATTCATCTCGCACTTATTTTTTAACGTTTAGTTGTGCAACTTGTACCTATTTCTTTAATGCAGAAGTTGAACATGATGATATTATTTAATATGTAGAAACTTCAACCAAGTGAAGTGGGCATGCCCTCAAAAATGGTCAAAAAGGCGTTTGAAATGTGTGATTCTCGACCAGATATTGAAGAAGGGAAGAAAATTGTCGAAGCAGGATCATCCCCTGAATGGGTTCAACCTGTAAGCCTTTGATATACCCCACAGCAGTTTGATTGGTTTCTTATTTTAATTTACAAGTCATATTATCAAATTCTGGAATCCTTAAGCGTTTATAGGTGACCGCCTTATGTTGCTCAGTTTAATATATCTTCTTTTTTGCTGGTATTCATACTGTTTCTTTCATGTTGGTAGAGTTTATTTTTCTTTGTCCTTTTCTGCATCTTGAGAATTTTTCTGTCAACAAGTTCACGGTTTTCTTCTTATCTCTTTCTCATCTCAGTGGAAATTTACTCTTTCCGTGGCTTAATATGTTTCCACGAGCACACGATTTTAATGATAAAAAAGGGACAATGGTTTTTCGCAGTAAGAGCTGTGTCAGCTCTCAAGAAACTAATTATATCTCGGCTAAAGTAAATAAAAAACTTACATTAAGGCAAAAAATTAGGCCAAGGAAAATATAATATAAAACTTATATTAAAGATAATTATAAGTTGGTTGAGGTTATCAAACTAGAAAAGTCTTCTTGTAAATTGTTTACATATGTAGAAGAGACTTCTTTTTATGCGAAAAAAGAGGAAGTGTTTTTACTTGCATAACTACCCATCCAGATATATTTGCTTCTTTAGGAGAAATACTACAATCTATTAATTGCTAAAATCTTGTTCGCATTTAGTTCAGTTGCTTTACTCATTGTTGGCTTGTTTATTGGGCTTCACACAGTAGTGTTGTATGGTGTATTGTTTTGCTTATTTCACTATATTTATTCAAATATATAAATGAGATTTTTTATGTATAGCTTATAAGTAAACCAGAGAAAGCTGAGGAGAACTTAGATAGGATGACAACTGAGTTTGCCAAGGATAACTTGCATCTGCAACACACGGATCCATCTAGTTACTATTCTGATGATGGTATTGCAACTATGCCTACAGCGAACGGCGGAATGCGGAGGAAACATCACCGGACATGGACATTGAATGAGGTTGTTAAGCTGGTTGAAGGTGTAGCTAGATATGGTGTTGGTAGATGGTCAGAGATAAAACGGGTTTTTTTTGCGTCACATTCACACCGAACCTCAGTAGATCTGAAGGTATATATCTTGTTGTAATGGGCATGCACTCTAAAAGAATTTTCAAATGTTTTTTTTAAAATCATAGTGATGGTTAACAGTATACTCTGTGTTGGGTTGTAAGCTACTTATCTTCTTGCAGGACAAATGGAGGAATTTGTTGAGAGCTAGTTTTGCACAATTGCCTTCAGACAAAGGGGTAAGCTATATTTCCGCAATTTGTCAGCGAAGTTCCATTTCTAATCACTTGTGTTCATCTTATTTAATATTCAGAGGTATCAATCGCATTTGCAGCGAAGGTATGATGCATAACAATCTGGATAAAAACCAAATAATAATTTTTGTACACCTCTTCAGCATGTTTATATACTTCTTAAATTGCAGTAGTCTTCTTTCATTATATCCAAGTAGATATGTATCTTATCCTTCACAATTTACATGATCAATCACATTGATAAAAGAGACCAAGTCTGACAGTACATGGACTTAAGTTTTCAGTGATTGGATTGACACCCTTGTGTTCATATGCTAATGCTTCGTTAATAAGTTGCAGGTGGATAATTCCCGAAAAAATGCTTCTATTCCAATTCCGGCTCCAATATTAGTTCGGGTGAGAGAGCTAGCAGAGATGGAAGGCCAGTTTCCACCAAATCTCAGCGGAGTCAAGTTTGCTGGACATGGTGGTAGGGATGTGGATGAAAGGAGATCAGGGTACTTGTAACAGAGATGTTTTTTTTTCCCCTTTTGTTGCATTTCTAAATGAAAATAAGAATATTAGGTATATATATCATAGAAGTTGTATTGTTCTGTTGTTTAATGTGAATCTGTTAAACATGTTAGCCATGTGAAATGTGGTCTGAGCCTAATTGCGATGAAAATTACTTTTAGTACTCTTTACTCTTTTTTTTTTCCAAACGATATAAATATAAAAACCTTTGATCATAGTTAAGTTTAGTACTTTTTACTTTTTTTTCTAAACGATATAAATATGCTTTATTAAAAAAAATTAAAATTAATAAATTTAGTTAGGCTGTCTAAAAACCTGAAAGTATGTACAATCCTTTGATCACATAATTAACTTTAATATTTTTAAATTTTTTCTTGAAAAATACTTAACAAATTTAATTCTGTGAAGAATGTGGAAAAGGATGCGACGCCAGAGGAGAGGAGTATATATTCTTCTCGGGATCACCAAAAGGGTGTATTTTCAGCTTTAAATCGTGTCTCTAATTTCTTCTTCTTGTCTCCAAATAATCCTCTTTAACCTCCCCTTTACTCTCCTTTTATTCCTTGATGATAAAGCTTTTGCTGCTTTCATTTTCTGTGTCTCCACTTGTTTCTACTTTCTTCTTTTCTTATTATTACGTACCGAACCTAATCCCCGTTCATTAGCAGTAATTAATTCTCGTAATTACTACAAAATGAAGTTGTAAAGCGAGCGACCCCGCGTAAGCCTGAGCGGCAGTTGTAAACTTGTAATGGATCCGATTAATTTGGCAGGACAAGACACCCTTCCTTTGATTGAGACTAGATAAGAGTCCCCTCCTAGCTTCTAGGATCCCTATGTGCTATGTGCAATTACTCTACTCTCCTCTTTTTCTTTTCCAACTCTATGCGAGCATGTACTTGATCCCAGGAGTGTTTTCAAATTACGCGCGTACTTCGTATTATTTTTAAGGAAATGATCAATAAA
Organism: Oenanthe sinensis; assembly: GCA_028671895.1. Lineage (NCBI taxonomy): Eukaryota > Viridiplantae > Streptophyta > Magnoliopsida > Apiales > Apiaceae > Oenanthe > Oenanthe sinensis. The sequence continues at coordinate 5,113,188 of CM053795.1, read as the reverse complement.
AGATTGACATATCATGAATTTGGAAATTTTTTGGGAATCAATTCGGAATTTCTAGTACTATTCATATTTTATTATTCTCTCCGTCTCAATTCAAGTGATTTATTTGATTTTTTAACAGTCAAATTGACTAAAATTTGATTGAATATTAGTATTATTTTTTTTTGAAAATTTAAAATTTGTATTTTAAAGCAAATTAAATATATTCTTCAATAATATATTTTTCCCCCAATTTTTTATAATTATCTAATATATATACTTTTTGGTCAAAATTGAGTCAATTTAACTACTAAAAATTCAAACAAATCACTTGAATTGGGATGAGACTGAGGGAGTATATATGAATATTATTTTCAAAATTTGATTATTGTAAAATTTAAATTATATTTTAATATACATAATTTTTTTAAAAAAAAACTATAAAAGTGAAGGGAATGAATATCATGAACAAGTAAAGTGGACGGAAAGAAAATTACCGGACGTGAATACGTGTGCGGTGTGTACATGCGCGACAGGGGATTAATGACATGCATGCTGCTGCACATCCACGCACCTGCACTCTATATAGTCTTATTAGTCTATCTAACTTGCTTTTCACTTCTTCAACTCCACGGCTCCACCCGCAGCTAAAAATGCAATTTAATGGCATAATAATATCTACCGTTGGTGCATAAATTTCATTTCAGAGATCAAAATGTTAATTTTAATTAATATATAACTAAAATTTATATACAATGGGATCAACATATGCCCACAGACCATTGTACCCCTAAAAAATACAAACTCTTTTCTGGCCTCCTTGTTTTTGGAATTTCTTGAGGATCGAGTTGGTCTTGCAATCCGCTTGTTTTTCATTCGAATATGATCCTGAAAAATGAATATCGAGTCCTAGTAGCGTTAAACATGCAATATAGTCTCTGCATTTCGGCATGTATTAATGTATACCAAAGACACAATTGAAAATTACCATGCCCTGATACCCCATGTGTGTAAACATTTGATATATAATTGAAAAAAATTAAAATTTTATGTTGTTAAAAATATATATAATCTACTTTAAAATGTATTTTTTAGTTTTTTAAAATTATAAAATGACAATTTTTAATTGTTAGTCAAAGACTAATCAATTTGATCACGAAAATTAAAAAAAGACTACTAATTAGAGACGGAGGGAGTATATAAATTTAATTTGTTTTTTCTACAAATCTTGTGCCCCCTCCCGCAATTTAAAAAATGAATAAAGAATGTGGAGGTATAGTAGGAACTAGGAATTCAAAAATAAAAATCACTTAAATATTATATTTAATTCAAATATAATTATGGCACATTGACAGTGGTGTTTATAAAAGATACTCGGTAAATTATCAAATTACAAAATTCTTTTACTTGTTCATATATGAAGTTTTGATGATCTATTTTAGTCACTTCACTTTATCAAGCATTCGTGTCGGATATTGAAAACTTGGATTGAACACTTATTTTAAGTCTAAAATATGTAAATTATTTTAAATATTATCAAGATACTTGGATATGTATTTATATTGGACACTTTTAAACGAGCTCGAGTAAGATAACAGTGATAAATTAATAATCAAGTCTGTACAGTTTTGATTCCAGCTTATAGGTATAGGATAGCCTTTACTTTTCCGATATGCTCTATCGTACTGATCCACCAATAATTCAACAGATTGATTAACTTGTAATCAACTTTTCTTAAACACTAAAGTATAATATAGTTTAAATGTACAGACCATGTATATAATCTGTGATTAGCACACACATATATGATCATCCTGTTGTGATTTAGTGGCCCTTTCCTTAGTCGTAGTACTCTGCTTTTGTTGAATAAAACTACGAATCTTTCATCTTTGTGGCACACACACATGTGATTTCAGAATTGTACATGCAACTCGACTTGCTTGCCAAAAGTGATTAATATGATGATCATCGATAAGTTTGAAATATTTTTTTAGAAATAATACAAGAAAAAGGTTTAATATATGTCTGGTATTCAATGATTATGAAAATAAAGATCTATTTAACTTATTTTTACTTTGTTCAGATGTATTTAACGGCTTTTAATGACAAATTTCAACCGGGTAATTAAAGAATTAATATGTGAAGCGTTCTTGAGATGAAAATTTGATAACTAATGAATTAATTATGTCATACTAATTACAAGATATAATAATGATTTGATGTGGAAAAAGAGTTGAAGGTTGATGAACAACAATCTGACAGTAGATATTTTGTCCAAAGCTTTTGGAGACCACCATTTTACCTTTAATCCTTCCGCCTACCGTACAGTTAAAATATACAGTAGACAATGACATCAAATCATTATTCACCAGACAGTTTAAATTAATGTAACAATAATCAATTACTTTAATTTACTAGTTTTTTTTTAAAAATAATTTAATTTACTAGCTTTGTAAATCACAAATACATTGATACACCATTAATCATAGTCATGACTGAATCCATTTGAATATTATAATAATATTTAATTATTTATTTATTAGTTAATATATAATACATTTTCCAATTATTTATATTTAATTAAAATATTATTATATATATTTAATAATTTATTTATTAAAAAATATACCGTTCAAGAAAAATTTATAGCAACCGAGTGAATTATAAAAATTAAATTTTAGGATTATGGTTTGTACATTTGCGTGAATGTACATAATTTAAAAATAGAAATTTGAATGATGTACGTAATAGCAGGAGGAAAATCTTATTAAAAATCTCACAAGATACGACTAATGAATGATACGCAAGTTGACAAGTATTAGTCGGCAATGGGTAGATTAGTATCAAGATAATTAGTAGTTTCAAATACAGGCAATTCCTCCATATAATTTCTCCTTACATTAATCCCACAATTGTTGAGGCTATCCAGCTCAAACAAATCAGAACTTGCGCAACTAGCATCATCATCATCATCATCTTCTGATTCAACTTTTCTCTCATAATTCTTCTTCATTAATTCTCTAGTTGCTTCTTGGACACTCTGATTTTTCGTTCTAATATGATAAATTAACTCGTCGTTTACTTCTTTTCGCTGATCAGGCACTGCTAAATCTTGTCTGCCTTGGCCACGTCGCAAAGACTTATGTCCACATGGCTGACAATCTTCATCCATAATTACACTGACTGGATTGAACTGCACTGACCGTTTCGTGCCACTGTCCGAATATTTTCCCCTTGTGGACGGAGTTTTGCTTAGACATGACCTTGAAGTTGAACATGCAGGCGAATTGTTGGATGGAATTTTGCCTTTTTTGACATTTCCACCCGTGGTAAAAAGTGAATTGAGAAAACTAGCTAGCTTTGCGCCTGGTGAAATTGGTTGCTTCATATTCTTCAGATCACCGTAGATTTTTAATGCTTTCAACTTTGATCTCTTAACTACACCGTCAGATTCTTGATTTCGCTTCTCAGTATGTGAAGTTTTGTTAAAGTCTGTCCTGGTTGTGATAGGCTTGGGCCTATAAGCAGTTGATGATGATCTAGACGAAACACCATAATTTGAATCCGCCTCAGAAGAGAAGAGGCCACCAGAGTTAGAATCCGAAGAGCTCCAGCTTGAATTCAAATTCATGATACCACTATACTTGTTGTCATTTTTCCTCTGGTAAATATCATCAGAGGAACCAGATTTTTCTCGAGTCTTTTCCCTGCCCTTGTTTTTCTCCATCCACTTGTCAATTCGCTGAAATTTGGCTTCATCTTTAGTCTCAACAGTTGTATGAACGTACTGTTTCTTCTTTTTTATCGTCGCAGTCTCCCTGTAAAGCACAAACTCATCGTTGGTTTCGTCGATCGAATGATAAATTTGATCCAGTAGAGTGGATGAGAATGAAGGATTCTGAGCTCTTTCGCTGCGACTTGTGTATCTGTTGTGGCTGTACTTGTCCATTTATGCTACTAGCTAGACAAACTTAGCAACCAAATGAAACATGATGGAGAATTAAAATGATCTAATTTTATGGTAAGATATACGAGTGAAGCCTGATCGAAGAGTAATATACGAAAGCACACAAATTAAAGTATAGTGATGAATATATGTGTTTGGTAGTTAAGAGCAAGTAATCAAAGGCAGAGGACGAAGCCTGAAGAGGAGGATGGTAATAAGAGTGTAACCTATGTTTGTTAATGATGAACAAGTGCAGATAATGAGACGAGTGGAGAACAGATCGAAAGAAACAATGTTAGTTTTCGTCTTATAACCACTCACACTGCTTTTTCGACATGCCCCATTAGCCTAGCTGGAGGACTTAATTGACAGGATGTCACACATACATTATACATAGGAATATAGGAATACATAATTCATTTATTTTTAATGTAGCTAAAATCTCTGTATGTATACGAAAAATTAATCAATGCGCCCGTGTCTTGATAACTTTATGTTGAGAGAACTAAAGAAAAGAGTGAAGAAGAGTAAAGGAATAAAGGGACGAGATGAGATGAGATTCTTGAGGAGAAGGATTAAAAAAAGTGGATTAAAGAGAAAAGGTAAGATTTGATTATATGCTACCTAAAACCGATCAAAAGATTGCATAACCAAAAAGCAACCTCCATAGTTTCATGCGTGGGCATGCCTTGACTATTATTAACTATTATTTAATAAATATTTCATATGTATAATTGAATTTGAGATTAAATGCATTTCGAAAATGTGCTATAAGATTATGAGGTTGGGATGTGTGTGTATACAAAGACGTCGAATTCGAAGGAAGAAAATATCAAGTGGGAGTTCTCAATATATACATATATGCGTTGAATATTCCCGATAGATTTGATTCGGATGATGGAGTATTGGACAAATTTCAATATTGGGTGACAGACCAGAGAGCTCAAGATAGATTAATGATGTATATTTGACCTTATATGGGTGTCATATTCAAGCAAGTAGAGTTTCCAAATACATTAGCAATTACAAGAATACAACCAAGGCGTGCTTAGTTTTTTTCTGAAAGGTACGTTACACAACAAAGTGAAACATAAACGTGCACATTAATAAATAATCACATCACAAACAAAATGACAAAACCTATATTAATAATTATTAATAGATTAAAAAATGCAATTATATTAATAAGTACAGTTAGAATTATACTCCCTTCTTTCCCCAATTAGTTGTCCTCTTTGTTTTTTATATAGTCAAACTAACTAATTAATCTTTGACTGTAATTTAAAAATAATATATAATTAAAATAATTAAAATTTTATATTATTAAAAAAAATATAATATATTTAAAAATATATATATATATATTTAATTTTTTAAAATTATAAAAGAACAATTTTTAATTTTTAATTAAAAATTAATCAATTTAACCATAACAAATTAAAAAAACATGTAAATAGGGACGGATGAGAGAGTACTATATAATAATATCGTTTGTCACACAATTAAGCTGATAATCAATCAATCTACATGGAGTTGATAGAAACAAATATTACAAGACTTTCCACTAACTGCATATATATCATCACAATCATTTCGGAAGGGAATTTTTTGCATGCTTTACTAGTTCAACTTGTGAGATGCTCTCCGTTTCGCCGTGGATGTATATTCTACACTTCTACGCAATTACACGCGTACCGGTCCACCATTATTAATAATGTGATATTCCACTGGAGTAAATTTTATTTGTGGGAACATAAATTTTATTTAAAATTTTGAATTTGATTAAATGATATGTTTGGATAATTATTAAAATTTGAATTTAGATTTTATTTAAATTTTAAATTATTCAAATATTAGTATAAATATGAGAATTTAAAATTTCAACTCAAATCCAGTCATTTAAAATGAAATTAAAGTTCTCGAACACAATATTATATCATTCACAAAAGTATATAATACACGATCTAGCTAGACAGAGAAATGGCGAAGCAATAAATATATATTGTTATAGATACTCCCTGTAATCTGTTTTATAGGACTTCACACGTAACTTTAGATTTTAAATTTTACTCAATATTTTTAGTACTTTTAATAAAATAATTTTACAGAAATTTTAATTCAATTGTTTTTAAAAAAAATATTGAACAAAACTCATAATATAATATTTATAAAAAGGACGAGGGTAAGTATTATACGAATATCTATCTAAAGAAAAGAATTCATGCATCTAAATTGGACTGGTACATGAACCGTTTAAAAATAAAAATATAGCATCAAAAAGTATTTTTTAATGCTAAAATAAAAATTACACTTCAATGCTAATTTCACAACTAATTTTAAATTAACTAATTTTTTTAACTTTTATTCATTTCAATATATATTTTTATATTTGATAATCTACCGTACAATAATTATATAACTTTTACCCTTCATTTGTAGTTATTAATGATGTGGTAAAGATAAATGCATGTCAAATATAAAACCAATGATACATTTATGCATAAACGTATTCAAATATAAAAACCCTCTGATAATATAGCAATAGAACAAGCACTTGCTCTAACAAAGAAGACAGGTACTGGTGTTAACTTTGAAGAGGGACCCGGTGGGACGAGGGACTGAGTTTTGAACTAAAGAGCAAAGACGGGCTGGGATTCATATATCGATAGATCCAAGAGAATATATATACAGACTAGTACTTGTTACTCAAAAGCTGCACGGCAGCAATCCCGATAAATAACAACGACAACAGACAGCAACAACAAATTATAATTGTATCAAACTCGGTGCATGGAATGTGACTGTTTATCTATCTTAAATTTGTGACGTTGCAGGAGTTTTTTCCTGGTAGACCTGTAGGAATACAATGGTAAACATAGACATGTCATTCACAGATATATCTTGGCAAATAGTACTATACCTAGATACTTTCAATTCAAGATTATGAAATGAACATTATATCATTGTTTCTTTCACGAACTGTGTTGTTAAAGTCAGGATCTGACCCTCAAGTTTACGAGGATCTTTAATCGAAATCATAACGTATATATAAATTACATAATTTATGTATAAAAATTTTACAAACTTTAAGGGGTCTTAAATATTGAGGGCTCTCATCTAGGGCTGCTCATGGGTTGTAAAAATCGACCAAACCGAACCAACCCGACCCTTATTTAGGCTGAACAAACCGAACCAACCAAACCCAAATTATGAATGTGTTATTTTTTTGTTAGGCCGAATAAGTTGGGTTGGGTTAGAATTTAATAAATTTTAACTCTAATCCAACACGACCCAACCCGTTTACATATAATGCATTTTAATTAAATATTTTCTGTAGATTTGTCCAGTTTTATACATTTTTTGCAGAAAATATTTTCTACACTATGTAGATCTATGTAGATTCTGTCCAATTTTATGCACTTTCTGCATATTTTTACAGATTTTATGAATATTTTCTGCATTTTATTCATATTTTCTGCAATAAATATTTTAAACCGATTCAACCCTAAACCAACCCGAACCAAACCGAACTAATTGGGTTGGGTCAGAGTTGGGTTACATATATTTTTCTCAATTAATGTGTTGAATTTTTATAAAACTGAACTAATTGGATTGGATCGAAGTTGAGTCAAAAACCGACCCAACCCTATCCATGAGCAGCCCTACTCTCATCCCAGGTTTTGTCCGTTTGACAGTAAGTCTAAAGTTATTGCGGTCATGATAGAGATATCATCTTAAGTTTTTAACTAAGTAGCTCAAAAGTTTTATTTTTACAGATGTTTTTCGATTGTAATATATAGTTGTTAACCAGTGATTCGATTTGCAGAGCTTGGGCTTTGATGAGATGATTCGGTATTTACGAGGCCCAATTAGACTACACGGTATAACCTTTTTAATTTTAAGCTTTCAAACTACTCTCCACACTCAGCAACCTTTACTATGCCAGTTTTGAAACCGTTAACTAGACTGGTAAAAAAATCCGAAAAATCCAATATTCGTCGGAAATATCTATATTCATATTCGGAAAAAAAATAGATCTTATCTGTATCCGGAAAAAACCGGATATTATCCGTATCTGAATCCGAAGATTCCGGATACGGATATGGATATGGGCGCATCTGTATCCGAAAATATCCGTATCCGAAATTAATTATATATAATATATATAAATATATATAATATATAATTATATATTTTTAAACCCATTTATAGTTATATGTCCATTTATATATTTTTATACATCTACTTATAGTTATAAACTCATTTAATTTGATTCAATTATATTTTTTAATTAGCTCAACTCTAATGTTTATTTTAATTTAATAAATTAATATATACACTATGCATGGTTATACTTTAAAATCTATATTCAATATATATCAATTTATATTTCTATAGTATTTTATGTATTTTAAATCGTATCACATATATCACATAAATAATATATATACAATTTAAATTTTATTCTATTAGTTTTATAGTGTGTGTGTATATATATTCATTAAATAATATATTTATACAAATTTTATATAATTGTAAAAATATTATAGACATATATAAAAATATCATTTGAGTTTTATATTATTAAGATAACAAAATTAGATTGAAAAGATAAATAAAAATTAATTTTTTAAAAAATAAAATAGGCTTAAATCCCTTTAACTCTTAATTCAATTTAAAAAAAAATTAATATTTTTTTGCAATTGTTTTTGAATTTTTACTATAAATTAAAAAAACTTATTAAAAATCGGATTCGGATCCGGATATTATCCGTATCCGGATAGTATCCGTCAGATCCGGATTCAGATATTAACCTTTAAAAATTTTCGGATTCGAATACGGATACGAATACGGATTTTCGGATTCGAATTTGGATACGGATACCGATACAGACAGATCCGTATCCGAATTATCCGTTTGACAGAACTACCGTTAACCTACGGCAGAAAGAATGCCATCACTCTCATAATCCCAAAAAGCCGTTAGTATAATTTTTTTCCTTATTTAATGGAGAGTAACACTATGTATCCTAAAAAATATTTTCAAAATTTTTCTCAAATACCTGATTTGTTTTGATTCGTAGACGTATATGTATGCACACGGATTCTCGTATTATTATTAGTAAAGTTTCAAATCACACACATGACAAGTTAGTATTTGAGATAATTTTGGAACAATTTTTGGGTTAGTTAGCATTTTTCTTTAATTAATCTAACTCCTATCTATTAGAGTATTGGACTTGGTCTCAGTTCATATCTAACGTCGTGAATGGGCTGCACTACTCTTTACAGTTTAACGTACTGGTCAGGCAGATGTTATATTCAAATGCGAAATACTAGAGAATAAAACAAACAACGGTGTTATTCTGATGGACCACTTTGATACAAAGTTACAAACTAAAAACAGGCCCATGAATGATAATTATAAACCTCTTGATTTTTCCACACGGCCGAAAGAAATTCCTTTAGACTCGCAGAGTCATTAGTCTACCTCCACATATTAAAACGTTAAACAAAAGAAGAAAATAGAACCACATAATAATGTAGATTACAACTTGTTTATGGAATTTCTTGCAGTCAGCTAAGCTCGTCTTCTGTACTCTATTGACTATTGGTAATAAACTTGATTTTTTTTTTGAATCTCTGTTCATATTTTTTCTGATCTAATTCAATATTTTATGCAGCGAGCGAGAGAACCACCTCCTACCAGTCACCAGAGGAGTCGGATACCGCAGAGACAAGACCCTCGTTGCTTTGGTAACTTTAACTTTAAACCGGTAGAGTACAGATATTACGAGACTTAAGTCAGTTGGTTAGACTGGTCAAGATTTTGATCTAAAAAGTGGCCCCTGGAGCTGGTGAGTCGCGCGTCATCCCTTTAATATCATGCCCAACACCGCTGGAGTCAATTAAAAGCACAATTATGATGATATTTGCTAAACATTTTCGAGGAAAATATAAAAGCAAATACTACTACCAAACTTGGCTTATTTACAATTTAAACCCTGTGTTATTAACAATATACAATTCAAATCCTCTTTTATTATATTTAATAAATTTAACCCTACGTTTTTTAACTATTTACAATTGAAACCTTTTTTAAAATAATTACTAAAATTTTAAAATAATTAATAAATTTAACCCTATGTTTTTTAACTATGTACAATTGAAACCTTTTTTAAAATAAATAGTAAATTTAACCCTGCATTTTAAAACATTTAGTAAATTTAACCTCGACTTTTTAATTTCGGAATAAATAAATTTTATATCGAAAAAGTATTTTCGAGAATATATTCATCGAAGAGTATTTTTGAAAATAAAATAAATTCAGTGGTGAACATTCATGAATATATTGAGCGGGAAGTGTGATGGTAAGATGGAATAATATAAACACATATTAAAATTTTATTGAACATATATAATATATTATACATATAGATATATTAATATAGAAAAGAACATATAAATATCCATTTTTTAAGAAAAACCCTAATAATTGCAAATATCTATTATGCTTAGATAATATCTATACAAAAAATTGACAATAGTGCATTTGACGAATATTTATTCAAAATTTTGTCGTAAAATTTATTTTATTCCGAAATTAAAAAGTCAAGGTTAAATTTACTAAATGTTTTAAAACGTAGGGTTAAATTTACTATTTATTTTAAAAAAGGTTTCAATTGTACATAGTTCAAAAACATAGGGTTAAATTTACTAATTATTTTAAAAAAAGTTTCAATTGTAAATAGTTAAAAACGTAGGGTTAAATTTACTAAATATATTAAAAGAGGGTTTGAATTGTATATTGTTAATAATACAGGGTTTAAATTACATTTAAGCCACCAAACTTATAGAGAAAAGGTCTTGTATGTCACAATTTGGGGAGAAAATGCCCTAAATGACACAACTCGGAACAATGACCATAAATAGCACTCCAAAACGCTACATAGTGTGGCGTGCTGGAAAAGGGGTGAAAACGCTACTTCGTGTAGCGTTTTGCACTTTATTTATTTATTTTTTATTTTTTTTCGGGGAAAAACTCTATTTCGTGTAGCGTTTTGCACGTTTTTTATTTTTTTTTTAAATTTTTTCAGAGAAAAACACTACTTTATCTTGGGTTATAGGTTAAAAAACGCAACTTAAAGTAGCGTTTTGGGGAGATTTTTTTTTTAAAAAAAACTTTACACGATGTAGCGTTTTGGAGTGTTATTTATGACATTTTCTCCTCAAATTGTGACATATAGGGCCAACACCCAAACTTATAACTCTTTTGGCCTATTATTATTAGATGTTGCTATTCTGGAAGGGTAGTCTTTATTAATTTGTTTAAAAGTCCCCATGTTAAGAAGTCATCAATCATAAAGATATTGTACTATAAACATAATTTTAACCCTGTTTAATTGTTAATCTCATTATTGAGTCAATTACTACTTGTACATTGGGTAAAGTTTCAATTTAAGCTGTTTACATACGGTTAGGGGAATAATTGGAGGCCATAACTTTTCAAGTTCCAAATAATAACTTAAGTACCGGTATTTCGAATGGTATCCGGTGTTATCCTCCGATGCTGAGTTGAAACATGATTTATCCTGCATGAATGCTCAGTGTCTCTTGTCAGTGTCATATCTTGCCTCCTGAATCTCCCAATCTTAGTGGAAGGCACTCGCAAGTATCATCAATCATTATAATTTGCATGGATTTCCACACAAACAAATGTCTAAGGTTCCATCATGAATGAAAGCCACACTGACACTCTATGAATATGATACCTTTGATATTATTAATGCTACTTAAATAATTTAGCTCACGCTTCCCAGAATCCCAGTATAAAATTGGTTTCCTATAAGAATTTTTAAATATACGTAACAAATTTCCTCCTCACAAATAAACATTATAACGGATTAATGGTCCCACAGGAACAAGCATAGCTTTCTTGCATATTCAGCAACCATAAGAAATCAGTAAGAGCCCAATAAAATATACTTAATTTTTTTATTTTTGTTATAAAATAGTATAAAATATTAAAATAACTTGCATTACTAATAAAAAGGATGAAGATTCTTTCTTCAAAGTAATCCGATCGCTCAAAACAACCTAATGTGTAGTCTTGCAAATTGTCTTTTTCCGTTTGGAATATATTAGGGTATTTTTAATAGATTTTTTGCACATTTATTTTTGATGATTTGGTGAATTTTGTCCTTTATCATACTTTTCTCGAGAAATAATAATACACTTTTTTAGACATATTTTTTCAAGCACGTACATTAGGAGAAAAAACTCCAAAATTATTTGTCTCCGACATATTTTCCTGCGTGGTGATTCACATGTGATGATAAAGTTATTATACGGTAGAATTTTTTAGTCACGTACTCATTCTGTCTCTTTTAATTATCTTTTTTGAAAATAAAAATTGTCTTCAATTATTTGTCTTTCTATTTTTTCAAAATAATTTTATAATTTTTTTAAATAATACTCTTATATTACTATTTTTAATACATAATTAATTTAAATATACAAACAAAACAAACAAATTAATTTAATATAATTATGAAGGATGATAAAAAAATTATTCAATTTGATAATTTTTCAACATATATAATTTTAATATTCTTTTAATATACATAATTTTTTCAGGATTAAGACGAACGAATATAAACATGAGTAGGCTCGCGGGGAACCAATATATTTAGGTCACGTTTGGATTACATTTGAAAAATGGGAAGGGGTTTAGAAAGAGAATTAAAAAAAAAGGAAAAAAATGAGTTTGAATTGTTTTCCTTATTTGATTTTGATCTGGAAATAAAATAAATAATTATTTTTTAATAAATTATTTTATGCATATTATTATTTTTGAGTGACACATCATAGAAAAAGAGATAAAAACAAACAAAAAAAAAAAAGTGGAGGAAATAACCTAAAACTTAAAAAGATAATGATTATTTTTATAAAACAAACCGCAACAACCAAACGGTCCTTAATTAACTTACATATTCACACCTTCATGCAACGTGGGGACCGCGTTGCCTCTTTGTCGGTTTTCCTCGAAGAATATTCGGACCACTATAGTTTACTCAAAGGAACGGACCACTCTAAGAACCGGGTTCCTTAAAATAAAAAATAAATTATTTATTATATTTTTTTTATATTTTTATATTTTTTCTAAAGATAAATATATATTTGAAAATTAAATATTATTTTCAAAATAAAAAATACATTATTTATTTAAAAAAAAATATCTTTATACATACATTTTTAAAAAATAAATTGTTTATTTCCAGAATTAAAGAAAAATAAATTAGCACTATATAATGTTTTGGATTAAAATCATATACTTTTTTTTAGAGATTAGACTGTTTCCAAAAAATTGCAAAATATATTATACTGTAATGTATGTTTTTTCTTACAGAAGATAATAGACACCTCGAAAAAATGGTTGTTATATAACCTTTTCCCTGTTTCGAGTATTTTGGAGGTCAAAATATTTTTACGCCCTTTCAATTCATTTTATAAAATATAAATTAAGTGTACTTTTTAATTTATAAATTCTTTACAAAAACTTCAAACAATGTCATTATTTGTTTATCAAAATTACTTACTTAATTAGAAATAAAAATTATATTATTATATACATATTATATTAAAAAAATATTTACTTAACAACGTTACTTATTTAAATATTGAAGATTATGATATTAAAAAATTCAAATGACAAAATATATCTATATTATTATTTTAAAACTTGTAATTCTAAATATAAATAATATATTAATATGCAGGGCTTTAAATAAAATATAATACAGTATAAAATAATATATTTTTGTCTTTTCTGAGAAAATTTTAAGTCATTTTTTTAGAAATTTATTTATTTAACCGAATATATTTATATATATAGAATTAAAGTTTTAATATATTTATATATTTAGAATTTAAGTTTTAATATAAGAATATATTTTATTTCTAAATATATAAATATATTAAGTATAAGAGTTTAAATTATTATATTAAAACTTTTAATTCTAAATATATAAATATATTTGGTATAAAATAATATATTTTCTTCTTTTCTCAGACATTTTTTTTCCAATTTTTTAACATTATTCAAATCATGTTATACAAAATAATGTAAAATTTTAATTACTGATATAAACGGGCTGAGCCGAATTCAAACCGAAAAAATATACAATTAAGTTTAATTTATTTATTTAACCGAATATATTTATATATTTAATATCGTGTTCAATAAAATAAAAATCAAATCAATAAACCAAATTTGATTTTCATTCACGAACCGCTCAATTTATTTACCGCCCCTAAATTTAAGACTACTTTTTGAAACAAAACAATTATTTATAATTATTTAATACTACTGTAATACTGTACCATTACAATTATTTATAATTTAGTCCGTATAATAGTATACGTACTGACACAGGGGCCAGAACACACTGATTTACTGGTAAGAATTGGGTCGGAAATAAACTATCAATCTCTTGCTTAAATCTCTCTCTCTCTCTGTACATCAGTACATATATATATAAAGTATTTTAATATACACGCAGTTATATGAGACACACACACGAACTAGCATTCAATCTTTGTCTCTGCTAACATCTGTACTCTCAAGCTGGGTTGATCTCATTAGTTGACTTGGTCGTACTTCTTTCAAGATCAACTACCCATCATCATTCTTTTTAGGTACTCTTTTTATCTACTCATTGTTTTATGTGTATGTGTGTGTAACTCAAGATTTGCTTTCTTTTATAAACTTGGGTTTGTAAGTTTACTAAGTTTTGGTCAATTTTTTTTTTTATCTGAAGCTAAACGGTGGATGAAATGTATTATTATGCACATAGTTTAGACGAGTTCTTTGGTGTTTAGCTGTCAGATATACATTAGTAGAGTTGGGTTTGGAGTTCTTGAGTTATTTTTGATATTATGTTAGTTGTTCTTTGTTGACCATGTTGTTATATATAATATATGCTAGTCTTTCAAGTCTTCTTCAAATCTGAAGTTGTGGTGAGGATCACTGTTTTTCTTCTAGTTAGAATGGCTGTAATTGATTTTTTTTCCTAATGTGTATATTGGTCATCCTGTTTATATACTAATTGGTACTAAATTTCATTCCATTTTGGGTTGTAGTTTCCTGGAAGTTTCGGGGGTTGACTTGTTGTTAAATTTGTGTGTTCAGGTTTTGCTCTTTTGAAATATTGCCCATCAGTTTATTTTCTTAAATAGTTGCGAGAGTAACTTGGCGTGTCACCCAGTTTTTTATATCAAAGTTGTTGATGCCAAGCTTGGAGTTTTTGTGTGTTTTTGAGCTACTTATGTGGTACTCTTATTTATTTGGATCTGAGGCCTGAGAGATGGCTCATGGCAGGATGAGGACAAAGGTTCGAAGGAGCAGTCTTTACACATTTGGGTGTGTTAGGCCACCTCCTGATGAAGCCGAGGGTCCACACCAAATTCAAGGTCCTGGGTATTCACGAATAGTATATTGCAACAAGCCCCATCTCCACCAAAAGCAACCTCTTAAGTACTGTTATAATTACATATCCACCACGAAGTACAATGTTATAACTTTCATACCTAAAGCAATCTTTGAGCAATTCCGGCGCGTTGCCAATGTTTACTTTCTCCTGGCAGCAATTTTATCACTCACACCTGTTACTCCATTCGCACCGGCAAGCATGATTGCTCCTCTGGCATTTGTGGTTGGACTTAGTATGGCAAAGGAAGCAATGGAAGACTGGCGTAGATTTGTACAAGATATGAAGGTTAATCTGCGGAAAGCCAGCACTCATAAAGGGAACGGGGAATTTTCTTATAAACCATGGTTGAAGATTCAGGTTGGAGATGTGGTAAAAGTAGAAAAGGATCAATTTTTCCCTGCAGATTTGTTTTTTCTGTCATCTAGTTATGAAGATGGGATCTGTTATGTAGAGACTATGAACTTAGATGGAGAGACAAACCTGAAGGTTAAAAGAGCTTTGGAGGTAACTCTACCACTGGATGATGACGACTCTTTCAAGAATTTTACCGGAACAATTAGATGTGAAGACCCCAACCCTAACCTTTACACTTTTGTCGGTAATCTAGAAATTAACAACCAGCTCTATCCTCTCGATCCCAGTCAAATTCTTCTTAGAGATTCAAAGTTGAGGAATACAGCTTATGTGTATGGAGTGGTAATATTCACCGGGCATGATAGCAAAGTCATGCAAAATGCTACAAAATCTCCATCAAAAAGGAGCAGGATTGAAAAACAGATGGACAAAATCATCTATATCCTGTTCACACTCCTAGTGTTCATCTCACTAATTAGTTCAATAGGCTTTGCTGTTAAGACAAAAGACGAGATGCCAGATTGGTGGTATTTGCCTCCAGATGAAGAAGGTCTGTATGATCCTAGTCGGGCTAACTTGTCTGGATTTTACCATCTAATCACTGCTCTTATTCTTTATGGATACCTAATACCCATCTCACTATATGTTTCTATTGAGCTTGTGAAGGTCCTTCAAGCAAAATTCATTAACAAGGACATAAACATGTTCGATAAAGAGACGGGAACTCCTGCTCAAGCACGAACTTCAAATTTGAATGAGGAGTTAGGCCAGGTTGATACAATTCTCTCTGATAAAACTGGAACTTTGACATGCAATCAGATGGATTTTATTAAGTGTTCCATTGCTGGAACTGCATATGGCTTGTCTGCTAGTGAAGTAGAAGTTGCAGCTGCAAAGCAGATGACAATGGACCTTGATGGGCAGGATCCTGAATTTTCAGGCAATTTCAGCCGTAGAAATAGTACAGATATATTATGGAAAAATAGAAGGCCTAGTCTTGGGCCATCTGAGATTGAGATGGAAAGTATCAGTACCCCTTTAGGTGTAAAGCATCAGAAACCTGTGATAAAAGGGTTTAATTTTGAGGACAGCCGCATCATGAATGGAAATTGGTCAAGAGAACCATATGCAGATCTAATTTTGTTATTTTTCCGAATACTTGCTGTTTGTCACACTGCAATTCCAGAGCTAAATGATGAAACTGGTGGCTATGACTATGAATCAGAGTCACCAGATGAGAGAGCTTTTCTTGTGGCAGCAAGAGAATTTGGTTTCGAGTATTGTAAGAGAAGCCAAACAAGCATATATGTGCGTGAATGGCATCCTTCTTCTCAAGAGATTGTTGAAAGGTAACTTTTTCAATTTTTCGGTTGTATTAGTTGACCTCGGAGTCTCGGACTTAATGAATTGGCTAATTTTATGTCCTGATAATATTTCAGGGAGTTCAAAATTCTTAATCTGCTAGATTTCACTAGCAAAAGAAAGCGAATGTCTGTGATTGTCAGGGATGGGAATGGAAATATTTTTCTGCTGTGCAAAGGCGCAGACAGGTTTGCTTTTTAACCCTTTGCATGTTCTATTCTGCAAACAGACCAGTTGTGTAACCTATACTGTTCATTGCTTAATCACTATAACAAATGTAGATATTTTTTTTCTTGGTATTTGATAGATGAGAAAAACATCCAATGAGATAGAAGCTTGAAGTTCATAAAATCAAATATTACCTTTTCTCGTCATTCTCTTCTGTCATTACTGTATTCAGTTTGTAATTTTATTCTTAAATTTATTGTTTAGCATCATCTTCGACCGTCTATCTAAGAGTGGAAGAATGTTTGAAGAAGCTACCATGAAGCATCTGAATGAATATGGGGAAGCTGGGTTACGGACTCTTGCACTTGCTTATAAGAAGCTAGAAGAAGCCGAGTACACTGCTTGGAATGAAGAGTTTCTCAAAGCAAAGACTTCTATTGGTGGTGACAGGGAGGCAATACTTGAAAAATTATCGGACATGATGGAAAGAGATTTATTTCTTATAGGTGCCACTGCTGTGGAGGACAAACTACAGAAAGGGGTAAGGGAGTCATCTTATGTCAATAATTTATTCATCATGTAGAGTTCCGTTTTCTCTTGTCAGTTCCTTTTCAAAACAAGTTGTTTTGTTTCAACTCCAGGTGCCTCAGTGCATCGACAAACTAGCACAAGCCGGTCTGAAATTCTGGGTCCTTACAGGTGATAAGATGGAAACTGCAATTAACATTGGGTATGTTTAAGGCCGTGAGCGATATGTATATAGTTTGTAGCTTACTTTTCATTCAAGCTACACCAGTAAGTGTGATTAAGTTTGTATTTTCTGGTGCAGATATGCATGCAGTCTGCTTCGACAGGGCATGAAACAAATATGCATATCGGTAAACATTGACATCACAGCCCAAGATTCCAGAAAGGTATCCAGTTTTTGAAGCATTATGTAATAAATAAATGTATATTAATTCAAATAGGTAACTTATGGTGGTTATTTGTCAGTTAGTGAAGGAGAACATTTTGATGCAAATCACCGTTGCTTCTCAAATGGTCAAGCTTGAAAAGGACCCTCATGCTGCGTTTGCGTTAATTATTGACGGTAAAGCATTAGCTTATGCCTTGGAGAAAGATATGAAGAATCATTTCTTAAATCTAGCAGTTAATTGTGCATCTGTGATATGCTGTCGTGTCTCCCCTAAGCAGAAGGCGCTGGTAAAATATTTTTATGAATTACAAAACTTGGTTTTCGCTCTCCCATTTCTGCTAAAACCAGTTATGTGGTTGTTAAATCAATGATTTATGTTATTGCCACTCCAGGTAACAAGATTAGTAAAAGAAGGTACGGGAAAGATAACCTTAGCAATTGGCGACGGTGCAAATGATGTTGGAATGATTCAAGAGGCAGATATTGGTGTAGGAATCAGTGGTGTGGAAGGAATGCAGGTTCGTAATATCTATAACAAGTTGCTTCTGACATATACAGATTACAGTTATTAAACAATGATACTTTTCCGGACATCTTTCGATTACTTTGGGTCAATAATGAAATAAAGGCTTTCCTGTTCTGTATATGTCAATACATCTCTATCCATAAGCATTGTTAGATTGCAAAGAGAAATAACAAAAGGACCTTATGAATTTGTTAAATTCTAAAATCTGTGCAGTTCAATGTTAATGAAGTCCAAGTATTTAAAAGTTCATGTATCCATTATAAATGAGAGATCTACTACGCTTGTAAATGAAATTTCTGGGAGTTAAAGCTTCAAGCTATTTCAGTTTTCAGACATCATTTAATCGCCTTCATTCTGTGGTTATATAGATATACCTATATAAGTTTAAAGGCACGAGTAGTTTAGGATTATTTTTTTCCTCAGGCTTCTAATCCTGTTTTCGAGCTCTCAAAATTCTCAGCTTTTTACAGGCTGTGATGGCTAGTGATTTTTCCATTGCGCAGTTCCGATTTCTGGAGAGACTTCTGGTTGTACATGGGCACTGGTGCTACAAGAGGATAGCTCAAATGGTGAAATAATTTTCAAATTTCTATACCAGTATATTAGTATAAACAGTCAGTTTTTTAGGTCTGCAAGACATATTTTCATGCAAACACGAACCTTGTGCACTTAACACAAGCACTCCCTCTTGCTAAGGGTCTTATTGCTAAATTCAGTCATTCTCATTGAAGTGCAACTGTCTACGTCCAGATTTGTTATTTCTTCTACAAGAACATTGCCTTTGGGCTTACACTTTTTTACTTTGAGGCATTCACTGGCTTTTCTGGGCAATCCGTCTATGATGACTGGTATATGTTGCTATTCAACGTGGTCCTTACTTCATGGCCTGTCATTTCACTCGGTGTCTTCGAACAAGATGTTTCTTCTGAGGTCTGCTTACAGGTTAGTGCATTACTACATGTTTGAACTTCCATGCACCCATGTTTGCACACTTAAACAAAGTTAGTTGTCTTTATACAGTTTCCAGCATTGTATCAACAAGGACCGAAGAACTTGTTCTTTGACTGGTATCGGATCTTTGGGTGGATGGGAAATGGCCTCTATTCCTCCCTAGTTATTTTCTTTGTAAACATTTTCATCTTTTACGACCAAGCCTTCCGCTCAGAAGGCCAAACTGCCGATATGGCTGCTGTGGGTACCACTATGTTCACTTGCATCATTTGGGCTGTCAACTGCCAGATTGCCCTCATAATGAGTCACTTCACATGGATACAACACTTCCTTGTGTGGGGAAGCGTTGTCACTTGGTATATATTTCTGTATCTATATGGCCTGATTTCACCGGTTTACTCTGGGAATGATTTTAAAATACTGGAAGAAGCTCTTGCTCCTGCACCACTATACTGGCTCACCACTCTCTTAGTACCGGTTGCCTGTAATCTCCCTTACCTAGCTCATATATCATTCCAGCGGGCCTTCAATCCAATGGATCATCATGTGATTCAAGAAATCAAGTACTACAAAAAAGATGAGGAGGACCGAAGTATGTGGAGAAGAGAGCGGTCGAAAGCTAGACAAGAAACCAAGATAGGGTTCTCAGCACGGGTAGATGCAACAATCAGACAGTTAAGATTGAGGTTGCAGAGAAGATATTCTTCATCGACTCCACGGATTAGCATGTCTCCTACGTAGTTTTATTTTATTTTCCTTCATATCTTGGATCTGTCAATATATATTCTTGAGCTTATTGGCAGGCAAGTAGTCTGTTTAGTGACCCCCTTCTTCATTCCTCAAGAGGTATGTTCCTGTATAGTAGTGGTGGCATAGCTTGAGGCTGAGCCTTGAAGAGGTTCATCAAGTTAGAGAGTAGGTTGTGTACAGGTATTTTATCTACAGTATACGATAGCAGCAGCATATATAAAGGATGTATTAGTATGGCCACGTTTAACTCCCTTGAAAAGAGAGAGACATGTCTGTTTGTAAAAAAAAAATTCAAAATTTTAAAAGCCAGTTTTTTTTTTTAATAATTAGGCTTATAGCCTTCCAAAATGAGTATCGTCGAACCAATGGGACGGCAGAGGATAATCGTGCTTAAAAAATTAGTATTTTTGAATAATTCTTTTAAAATTAAAATATTGATTGAAAAACAAAAGAATACTGATAGTTGAATGTTAATATAGCTATTACTTAATAAATGTAAGTAATTTTTAGAGTCACTATTTGAATTTTAGATTTTCTAGTTCCTCTCCTAGGAGAATTGTTTATAGAACCTTATTATTCATATAATGTATTTTTTTATTCTCAATTAATTTAAAAATATATTATTGGTTGTTTTGGTTTTCTAAATTTTTTTTGTGAAACTAAAATATTATATTCCAAAAAAAAAACTCTATAAGATTAAGAAAATAAAAGTATAAAACCAACAAATTAGAAATGAAAGTTGAATAAACAAGAGTACAGTAACCAGAGGGAGGGTACAGTAATTAATAAAAGAAAAAGTAAAAAAAAAGAAAGAAAGGGAGGGTCAATTGGATCAAAGGCAACAAACAAAGAGAGTGGGTGATATGATGAGGTTGATGCCCTCTTTTGTCTTCCTCTCTCCTCTCTCTCTCTCTCTTCTCCGTTACAATCCACCTAATTGAACATTCTTTCCGTTGATCTCTTCCATCAATCTCCCTTCCTTTTCTTCATTCTACACACACACACACACACACACACATATCACCATTTCTCGTACCGCTTTTCTCGATCCTCCGATTCTCAATTTCATCTATTCGATTTCTGTCTTTTATTTAAAATTTGTGAAAAATTAGGGCTTTAGATTGTGTTTAAGCTATTCCAGTAATTAATGGAGCCTCGAGTCGGTAATAAGTTCCGGCTTGGCCGCAAAATCGGTAGCGGTTCATTCGGAGAGATCTATCTCGGTAGCTTTTCTCAATTCATACACTTTTTCAATTCATTCCTTTATGTGTGTGTGTGTGTGTATTTGTTACCTTTTTCTGTTTAAGTATAGTAATGAAAAAGTTTTTTTTGCTGATAAAACAATTGAATTTTGGTTTGCAGGTACCAATATTCAGACAAATGAAGAAGTAGCTATTAAGCTAGTGAGTTATATACATGCTCTATTTCTTTTGTAACTATTAGGTTGTGAATTTGAATTTAATGGCAAGTATTTATAAAGTGTTTGTATGTATCTTGTTGAAGATGTTGTATAGCTTCTTTTGAATGAAATTGTGCGCGCCTAATGCAAACTTAAATTATTTGTTTGTTCGTTTTCTTTAAGAAAACTTCTTTGTTTTCTCGCGATAGTAACATTGGCGGATTGAATTATTTTTAAATTACCAAAAAAAACATTATTTAGTTGATTGACAGTTTTAATGAGACTTTGTTAACAAGCATGATTTAGTTGAATGCCACTTATAATGGGACTTTGTTTTGTTATTTATTTAGTGTTTTTAAAAGTGTAACCATTCGATAAGCGAGGTGAATTTAATAACGTGTTCAAGCTTTGTTTCATGTCCTCGATTAGGCGAGGCCAAGGCAATTAATTCAAGAAACCTTTGTAAAAAGAAAGTTGTCTTAATATTCTGTTTTTTCTTATATTAATGATAAAAATCTATTTATTAGGCATATAATTGTAACATAGAAATCATGTGTTTTGTATATAATTATAATTATTACTAAAACCAAGATGAAGTCACGAATATATTAATTTGTAAACTAAATATAAACTATAAGAAAGTGTCTAGCATACATACATATATATATATATATATGTATAATATAAATTATATTCCTAATGTAATTGATAGTAATAACATTAATGTTGTCAATAAAGTAAACCAAACTTATAAAGTTAAAACCGTAGCCCAAGATTTTAAACTTAAAATCATATTTATTATTTTCCATCACTCTCTTGTAATGTTCAATTATTTACTAGGATAACTTTTTTGGTCCTCTGTGCCCAACCCATATGTTAAGAATTGGGCGGGACGGAGTGAGTATAATATTGTTGTCATATTATGTAATACGTGGTAGAATGTTGGTACAACTGTTCTTATATCATATATATTTGCGGCCAAAAATGAAAATCTATAGTAAGGTGAGGCTTCACCTCTTGATTAATCAATATAAGACACTTGTCGCCTCATCTCGCCTTAAACGACACTATTTATTCGGCCATTTGGTGCCTACTAAAGTTGTTCTAGATATATACATTAAACGAGTGGAGTGAATGCGTTGGGGGCATGATTTCATTTGGTGGAACACTCATTTTTATAGTCTTCAAGCATTTAACTACTAAAATTAATAATAGCCTGAAGTGAGTTTAAAATGTTGATGGTTTGTTAGATAACATATCATGTACTCTTGCAAACTTTACATATCATGTGCTCGATTCTGATAGACGCCGCATATTATCATTTAATTTAGCAAAGAAGATTCTTTTAGTGATTTTTTTATATCAGTGTTTTACTCATTATATCTCTTGTTTCTTTCTACGCAGGAAAATATCAAGACCAAGCATCCTCAGTTGCTATACGAGTCTAAGCTGTACAAGATACTACAAGGAGGAAGTAATAAACTTTTCCATACATTTGTTACTGTATGATATCTCTCTCTTTCAACTTTTAGTATAATGTTCTGTATTTTGTAGCTGGAATTCCGAATGTGAGATGGTTTGGGGTCGAAGGAGACTATAATGTTCTTGTGATGGATTTGCTGGGACCTAGTCTCGAGGACCTGTTTAACTTCTGTAGTAGAAAGCTGTCTTTGAAGACTGTTTTGATGCTCGCAGATCAGATGGTACATCTTTAAAATTTCATTTCTTTTTGTTGAGCTTTTTATATCTTTGACATTTGACATTTTTTATTTTTGGTCTTGCTTTTATTCTTGACAGGTAAATCGGGTTGAGTTTGTTCATTCAAAATCATTCCTTCATAGGGATATTAAACCGGACAACTTTCTTATGGGTTTAGGAAGACGAGCAAATCAGGTATATTCTATAGTTCATGGAATTTCCGCACACACACATATATATCATTTTTCTATTGTCACTTTCAAGTAATACCATCCAATTGGGTTGTAGGTCTACGCCATTGACTTTGGACTGGCAAAGAAATATAGGGACTCTACAACTCATCAGCACATCCCATATAGGTGAGCTCATTGCAATTTTTTAATCATTGAATCAGTTTAAAGCTTAGACCTTGTGTTGGCATTAAGATTTTACTTCTGGCCTGTTACATTAAATGATTGTTGTTGGTAATGGTATATCTCTTTTTACTTTTACTCTTGTTATAAATACTCTTTATTAGTTTATTACTAATATGCTATATGTGACTTGTGAACCTCCTAGCATAAGAGTATCTGGATAAATGATACGGGACCGTTAATACTATATACAAGTTGCCTTATTTACCTTTATGTTATATTTCACTGTCTGAACCATAGTTGTCAAGGCGTTTCCTAGGTGACAAAAAACGGATAAAGAATTCGACCCAGCGCAATTATTTTTGACCTGGTCCAGCCATATTTGACTAATAAAGAATTTATGATGTGTTGTAAACATTACGGCTGTCATAACTCACAAGTAAAACCTAATCTACAATGACCTAAAGAAGAAAAAGGAGAAAGAATCATCTCCTGCCAAAGAATTGATTTAGGACTGTTCTGTCAAGTTTTTTTTCCATTCTTCTTTTAATCTTTACATACACACGCGCTCGCACACACATATATACATGAAGTATATACATGTGTTTGTAATTTGTATACAATATTTCAATAGTATAACTATAGTTATTTTATTTTATTATAATATATAAATATATGTATATAAAAACAATAACCAATATATATTTAAATGTATAATCTGCCTAATGGCCGCTAGGCAAGCACCGCATTTAGGTGGTGCGCTGGGCCTACATCACCTTTATACCTTGATTACACCTTGACAGGTATGGTCTGAAGTCTGAACCACTAATGTGGAACATTAATAAATGTTAAGTTTTAGCATTTTAGTCATAAAATATATTTAATTGTTATTTGATGCAGAACAAAGAATAATAATATTAGTTTGTATTTATTTTATATTATTAGTTAGGAATAGACATAATTATATTTTGTTATAAAGTTATATTATATATAGTAGGAATATTTTAGATTATAGTAGTATAATAATAAAAAGATTAGTTTCCTTTACTTAAAGATATAGATATCAATTAGGATTACTTTGCTATTTTATAGGATCTCACTTGTTCACCAAGTTTTAGGATTTTTATATAAACAGTTGTAATCTTCATTATTGAATAGAGTTGATTATTATGAATTAAATCGGCGGATTTTGTGTGTTTCTTGCTAATTCTCTGCGGAGATAGGCCCTTATCCCCTTATTTTACCCTTTTTCTAACCCTTGTCCTTTTTCTAACCCTTGTCCTGCATCATTATTTCTAGTTTATATTGTGTGCGATGTACATATATTATATTTACTTTTTATTTAGTATTGAATTATAATATAGTATATTTTCACAACATTGAATATGAATATATTTTAAAAATTTATATGTTTTTAAATTTATTTTAAATAATCAGGTTTATTAATTATGATTTATATAAAATTATATTATTTCAAAATTATATTTCAACTATCATATATTTTTAGTATTAAAGTATTATCATCAATATGCATTTCTTTTATGCTTAGTAGATTATATTTTTGTTGTCGAAACGGGGTTCTTCTCTTATAATAATAGATAAATGTAATGTTATTTCTTTTAGTTGCTAGGAGTCTCTTAAATAATTGTCTTTTCCCTAGAGCAGCCCTGTCCGCCCTTCTCTATTTTGAGCCTCATATTGAAGTCCCCGAATAAAGGGGAAAAAGGCTAACCGTCCATATTTTTTTAACATCCAATCCAAAGGTCTATGATCATCATTTGGCAATAGGACTAAGACCCTTCTCACTCTTAATATATGTAGGACATAATTTTTATCAGTTTTATATGCATTTATTCAACAATGTAGCAATGCTATGTAGAACATTATTACTTCCCCACTGTATGTGATACTTCTTATGCTCTTGGATTAAATATGTAAACTCGTAATATATGAGCTTTATATTTAACGTTATAGTAGTTGTAGATTATGAGGCAATTCTTTCACTTCATATGAACTTCTATGTCAATATTAGGACTCTAGTTTCCAAATAGTTTTAACTTTTTGCAGCATTTGACATTCATCTCTTAAGCTCTACCGAGTTCCTAGATTTACAGTTGAACTTGTATAAATTAATAACTTTGGGACCAGCGAATTTTATTAATTTATCGATGTTAAAAATACACTGTTTTTATTATGTTGAGACTGAAGGAATATATATTAATTTATCGATTATCAATTTGATTGAGGTTATACTGTATTTGAGTTGTTATGCTCATTCCTTAGATAAGTCATGAAGTTTTTCTGTCTGCAACATGATGTATCAAATGCAGAGAAAATAAAAATTTGACAGGAACGGCAAGATATGCTAGCATGAATACACACCTTGGCATTGGTATTCTCGCTGCTTTCTTTAATCCTGATTATTGTATATTATATTTTAAATCTTTCTTGAATAGTAATAATACTCTGCATCAGCTGAACAGAGTTTCATGGTTTCGTTATGTTTTATCAGAACAAAGCAGGAGGGATGATTTGGAATCACTTGGATATGTTCTCATGTATTTTCTAAGAGGAAGGTAGCTATGTTTTTTTTTATGTTTGTTGCACCTGTAACTGCATCCAGTACCCTTGTCATTTTGTCAAGCATATGTCTTTTTCCATTCTATAGCCTCCCTTGGCAGGGACTAAAGGCAGGAAACAAGAAACAAAAGTACGAAAAGATTAGTGAAAAGAAGGTTTCAACTTCTATAGAGGTATTGTTTGTTTATTGAGATCTTGTTGATGCAAGTAAATAGGTGCACCTTGGAATTGACTAGAGAGGGATCTGTTTAAATGTAGGCTCTATGTCGAGGATATCCCACAGAGTTTGCATCATACTTCCATTACTGCCGTTCACTACGCTTTGATGATAAACCAGATTACGCTTATCTTAAAAGAATATTCCGTGACCTTTTTATTCGTGAAGGTTTGTGTTTTCCATATCCCATAGTAGTAGTTATACTTTACATGGTATTGTGTTTATTTGATGCTAAGCAGTCATCTATTTTACATCAGGCTTTCAGTTTGATTATGTATTTGACTGGACTATTCTGAAATACCAGCAATCACAACTTGCAAATCCTCCATCTCGTGCTCTCGTGAGTCTTACTCTTTTGGGAGATTGTTTACCTTGTTCTAGTTACTACAATCATGCTCAGTTAATATGATTTTCTTGCGAACAGGGAGCTAATGTTGGAACAAGTTCTGGGATGCCTCCAGCTGCTGCCAATGTTAATAGACAATCAGGTGGGAGTTTTTAACTTTTACCATGAAGCTGAATTGATTGTGTTCACCTTGTCTGTATTCAAACAGGTCCATTTTTAATAAAATAGCTGTAGTTATATTTCTGGTTAGCGTAGTATCACTACAAGAAACAGAGTCAGAACTGACTGCCCCAACGGTCGGTTTTAAAGACAAAGTGGTCGGTTTTAAATAAACCCGACTGCAAGGTCTTATCTTAATCCCAGATATGTGATAACCACTATGACATCCTTTTAAGGCTTCAATGTGGTAATACTCTTTTTACATAATACGGGGTTTAACTGAACTTTTATACTGAATGGTTTTCTTCCTGAGTTCTGTATGCTATGAAATGGTGCTTCATCAGATGTAAATATGCTAGAAGATTAATGGTTCACACTGTTATCATCAAGCAGGTGGTGATGAAGGTAGGCACACTGGTTGGTCGTCAGCAAATCCCTCTCGTAGCAGAAGTACTGGACTGCCTTTTATTTCTGGAAGCATATCCAAACAAAAAAATCCTATTGCGGATGAAGTAAGTTGTGTTTGTACTTGTTATAAACAAAAGCCAAAATGGAAAGATAAGAATGAAATAGATTTTTTTTTTTTGTGCATTCAAGACCACAGCATGTAGGATCAGTTAGATTAGCGTTCAGTTGATTTGTGCAGATGTTGAATGTGGGGTATTTAAAATATATGGCATTCTGATTAGGGCGTAGGTTATTATGTGTTACGTCTTTTCCTTCCCTGCATGATTCACATTGTCACAAACACTTGTGGAATCATATAATCACAAAGCACAACTCTCTTCTGATTTTGTTGGAGCAATTACTTTTTCATGCTGGATTGAAGTGGACTTCATTCAGTCTTATAATTTTTTTTCAAAGTTGTTTTCTGTTGGCAATGTGCTGATGTATGACCAATTTACTTTG
This sequence comes from Oenanthe sinensis, assembly GCA_028671895.1. NCBI lineage: Eukaryota > Viridiplantae > Streptophyta > Magnoliopsida > Apiales > Apiaceae > Oenanthe > Oenanthe sinensis. Next base: position 5,085,087 of record CM053795.1, on the reverse strand, counting down.
AAAATTTGCACTTCTGGTTTTCTGTATGTATATGCGGATATACAGGAATTTGGTCTGCATTTTTTAATTTAACTACAGGATAAATTTGACCTTGATATGCCATCCTGCATCTTTTTTCTGTTAATTGATTAGTTTGGGTGGTTTTGCAGTTGCCCAATTCTAATAATATGCGATCAAGTGGATCATCAAGGCGACCTGGTGTCTCTAGCAGTCGCGAACCAGGGATCTCTGGGGCTGATTTTGACTCTGTACGTGCTCGTGCAACTGATGCAAGCCCAGGAACAGTTCACAAGATTTCTGGTACTGCACAAAGAAGTTCACCAGTTTTATCATCAGATCAAAAGCATAGTACTTCCAGTAGAAACCCCAACACAAAGAACCTTGAATCTAGTCTCAAAGGAATTGAGGGTTTGCATATTAATGATGAGAGGTCGCACCATTAAATATTAATTACTTGCTCACTCCGTTGCTCTGTAAATTACAAAAGGGTACACATTGTCGACATATGCTGCTTCTGCATACTTCTTTAGAAATTCAATCTGGTCTGCATAGTATGAAATGGATACAATGAGCATGAGATCCCATGGTTACAGACTTGCATTTTCAGCAAAAGATTATCCCAGTTAGCCTTCGCAGGTAAGGTAACCTGGTCCAATCCATCCGTCCAAATTTGCCTTGTTGAAATTTGATGAGCTAAGTCAACGGACTCTCACATCTTTTGTGCCTTCCTCCTTTTCCAAGCTTTCTATCTCATCCCTACAACTCAAGGTAGCTTAAGCTACATCCCTGTAATATGGCAACTACAGCCATTGTATTGATTTTTCTTTGGTAAATTACTAAAATTTTATAATGTTTTTAATCCTTGAGCTGTTGTCTTGTGATGTTAGCCTTTGACAACCCTTTACAGCTGTGTTCCCCCCCCCCCCCCCCCCCCCCAAAAAAAAAAAGAATTAGTAAGGGATTTTTCATACCGTTGCACCCATAATATTGTTATTGATTTTCTTTGTTGTGAAACTTGAATTCTTCATGCCAAGAGTCATTGCCATGTGTAATAAATTTGCTTTTTCTACCTCTACCATAACTGAGATTCTGCCAGTTTCCATATATTATGATTCTGAAACTCCATTAAGGCAGCTTCATTGAATTTCCTTTAATAAATCTGGACCATCTGGCAGTTGGGTTTTTTTTGGTTTCTGACCTATTATTATCTGAGCCCTCTGAGCTGGTCAAATTTAATAATTTTTATCCAGAAAACTAGTGTACAAGGCTTGCCGAGTTGAATTTTTACTTAAGATTGTACAACTCGTCTTATGTCCTTGTAGAGTTATAGCAACATTGAAGTAAAATGTATTTTACATAATCGGTAAGAACTTGGATTTGGTTTTTGAGCAATTTTCAAGATTAATCAATTGCCAAAAAGGGTTTGAAGGCGTAGACAATCTGCTCATTGTTAAAACTTACAACATTCCATATATATACAAGTAAAAAGTAAACTGAAATAGACTTAAAAAATTGTACTCTTTGTTGCCAGATTACTAGATAAAAAATGTTTTAGCAGGTGGAACAATTAACTTGTTGATATGATTCATTGGCACAAAACGATGCGACTCACAGACAAGTAATTTGAATGCCTACCCCTCTTTACATCCTATCATGTCTTGGTAACGGCCAGACAATCCCGGAGTCGGCTGCATAGACTCGATAATATATGGCCCCTTGACCAAACATGCTGCATTATCAAAAATCTGCATAACAATACATATAAACTTTGCACAACAACAGCACATAAAAACAGTGCCGAGCATTGGTTCTCACGGTGCACCCGTCTGTGGAAGTGCCCATAAGTTGTATATTTAGCTAGACAATAATACATCATCCGAGATTGCTAAAATATCTTATTTTATGTCATTTTTGTTCATTAGAATATATATCAGTCCTCTGCTGCAATTCCTTGAAGAAAAAGAACTTCATTTAACCAAAAGATTTGATGCACCAACACATGTAACATCATTAGATGCAAATCCTGTTATACAAAAGACAAGTGCAAACAAACTAAAAAACACTCAAAACAGAACAAACTAATTAAAACATATATCATTCAAAGTCACCTCCATCCATACACAATATCTTTAATCCACCTGAAACTCTTTCTCAAAGACCCTTTCACCTTACCTTCAACTGCATAAACCTTGTATCCAGCAACCCTTTTCTTTCTCTTCATTTCGGGATCATTAAAACTCCAACTTTTTCCGATAGACCCTTGATTGTTCTTCACTTTCTTGATCTGTGTTTCTTTACCATTCCCCATCATATAACTTGGTGGTGCAGGATTCACTGAAGAAGCAAAATTTGTGCTGTAACTCCTCAGATTATTCATCCCAGCTGGTCCTGCTGATGCATCTCTATCTCCATAATTATACCTCTCCAACTGCATATCTTTCACATCTCTACATGACTTGGATCTAAAATTTTCCATTGCAAACACAAGAAAATAATTATTGAGAAAAAAAAAGGTTTATTGGCTTTGCTTAACTATGTGGTAGTTCTTGTTCAACTTATAATGGGATTGGGGACAAAATAAAAGGCCAAACTTTAATGTTTGTTTTTTTTCACTCAAGGGGGTGGTTGTTGATTGATTGTTCTTTCTGTAATATTACCGTTTTGTAATTATTATGTACTTGCATGAGTTTGCTAACTCTGAATGATAATTTGGTGCTGTATGAAAAGTTAAAATTTAATTTAATTATAAGTAGATTTAATATATCTTCAGAAAGTGACGGTAATGTAATAATATTTTGTTAAAACGAAAAATATGTGTCGCGCCTATGTTTATTATGTCAATATTGGGAAGCTTCTCGCTTGGAAAGTGATTTGCTAGTTTGGACAAGCACAGTGTAATCTTTCTCTGCATTTCGTTTTCAAAATACAGTTGTCAAAAAATATCAATAACCAAAAAAAAAAAGAGAGAAGATATGTTGTTTATACTTAAATAATGAAAGTTACATTAAACATAATTGTTTTATATTATTTTTTATGAATAAGAGAAAAGTAATTAGGAATATGCTTATACACAGTATATCTGTTACATAATATGAAAATGACACAAAATTAATATACTGAGAAAATTCCGAAACAATTCTTATTTGAACTACATCCCTCCCATCCCGAAATGAGATTCAAAATAATAAATATAATTCTTTTGAATTACTCTTTATATCTCCTTGAGAACAAGAGTCTATCTAGGAGGGAGTAGGGATTTCATTATAAAAACGAGAATTTTTAGATGGCATTGTGGCAGGAATGAGCACAGACGGAAGATAGAATAAGATGCACTAAGCAGAATTAAGCCCGGAAACAAGAACAGGTTTTCAGGAAGGAAAAGGTTCAATCCTCTCTACAACTCATGGGATGCAATAATATTTTGATCACAAAGGATCTAAGCAAGTATAATTGCAACAAAATAATCAAAAAACAAAATTGGAAATGAAAGATAACCGAACATGAAACAAAATCCTACCCAACAAAATTTTGTTGCTTAGGCCTCCCAGATTGTTTGGTAACTGACATATCAACTCTCTATAGCAAAATGCAGAAACACACCAAATTTAGTGGCATTCAAGCATTGCAAATCAACTATGACACTTACTTCTCCATTAAAGGAGCTCAGCAACATTCGATGGTAGTTCCTCAACAATCACATTGTAAAACTTCTGAATGTCAAACAGCATTCTTTCATCATCCTGAGTCACAAAATTGATGGCTACACCTTTTCTTCCAAATCGTCCACTTCTTCCAATACGATGAAGGTAATTTTCTGGCTGAGTCGGCAGATCAAAGTTTATAACAAGGGAGACTTGCTGTACATCAATACCACGGGCCAACAGATCAGTGGTGATAAGAACACGTGAAGAGCCGGAACGAAATTCGCGCATAATTATATCCCTCGTGTTCTGATCCATATCTCCATGGGTAGCTGAAACAGTGTGGTCACGGTTTCTCATTTTGTCAGTAAGCCAGTCAACCTTTCGCCTGGTGTTCACAAAAATGACACTCTGGGTGATTGCAAGAGTCTCATAGAGATCGCAGAGTGTTTCCAGCTTCCACTCTTCCTTTTCAACATTAACATAAAATTGCTTGATTCCTTCAAGCGTTAGCTCATCACGCTTAACCAAGATTCTCACAGGCTTATTCATGAACTTCCTAGTAATATCAAGGGCTTCTGGTGGCATTGTGGCAGAGAACACTCCGACTTGAATTTTAGCAGGTAGCAATTGAAAAATGTCATAGATCTAACAGAAATATATCAAATATCAAGGCCAATTGGACTCCAACAATAAATCGCACTATGTTTTCAGGAAAAAAATGGAAACCAAAACAATTAAATAACGTCAGAACAAACTACAGTAACAAAAATGAATTCTTAGAACATGATTAGTGAGAGCAGCAAAGAAATATGTAATCAAGCAAAAACTGATAAATCCAAAGAAGTTAAAAAACGCCTCCAAACTGAATGTACTGCAATATCTTGCATCTTATATAGGAAATCCTACACTCCATGCCAAAAATAACCATCCAAACTTCCAAAACCTTCAAGGTTCTATCTAGGAACTTGTTCAGGAATGAACCAATAAAAACCACCAGTAAAGTCCCCTACAAGTTTTATGCATAAGATCACAACATAAATCTTTATGTTTAATTCTATTTCATATTGTGTTGACAATGTATGTAATACTTAAACTGCAGTTTCAATGTGACCAAGTTCTACTTATTTCCTAATCTGGACCCCTGACAGCCTCGAGAGAAGCTCATTTAGGGAACTTGCATCCTACATGTCTTCTGCATGCTTGAATAAAGAACTACGAAACTTCATATACCTATTTGTAGATGTTAATCAATAATGAGAACATGATAGCCTTGTCTTGTAGACATTGCATGTATCAAGTCGGAAGGACATACTTTAAATAACCACACAGTTGTGAATAACTTACACTTGCAAGTATATAGCCATATGATACCCTGATATGCCAGTTATAAACATAGAGCACCATTAGACAAAAGATAGTTATCACACACCTGATCCTTAAAACCACGTGAAAGCATTTCATCTGCTTCATCCAATACAAACATCTTGATATAATCTGCCCGAAGAGATTGTCTCCTCAGCATGTCAAAGACACGACCAGGAGTACCCACAACAACATGAACACCGCTTAAAAGAATTCTCTGATCCTCGCGGACACTGGTCCCACCAACACAAGCATGAACCTTCACACCAAGATAATCACCAAGTGCCCGCATGACCTTCTCAATCTGTTGTGCAAGTTCTCGTGTGGGTGCCAAAACCAGTGCCTGGCACTGGACTATGCCATAATCAAGTTGCTGCAAGATTCCAGAGCAGAAAGTTGCTGTTTTTCCAGTTCCAGACTGAGCCTGCTGAATGACATCAAGGCCCTTGCAAAATGGCACAATTCCCCTTTGTTGGATTGCAGAGGGCTTTTCAAAACCTTTAACGACATGACACTTGCATCAGCCAACCGCAGGAAACGTTAAGACTGATGTTATATGAAGGTTTGAAAAGAGAGAGTTTCTAGATATTCATATCAAGTCATTCTTACGCCTGAGACAGATACTTGTAAACACTGCACGAGGTACATGCTTACATGCCCAATGTAAAGAGAATGAAAACGTAAATCCATAGGCATATGTACTACGAGGAAATGCCATCAGACTACTTACCATAGGCATATATGCCTCTAAGAAGATTCTCCTGCAATTCCATAGCATCAAAACTGTCATAAACTTCATCGTAAGATGTGAAGAAATCTTGGCCATCAACCGATAATCTACACGAATCATAAAGATACAGCAGATAAATTTTATGCAGTGAAATTTCAAAAAATAAATTGACAAGATATTGTATCAAATAAAAAGATTGTTTGTTTACAATGAAGAAACTCACAGATCACTCATCTTTGCATCATACTGACGCGCATCAAACTGTGCTCCTTCTGGTGCCAAACCTGCCATGACTGCAAAAAGAGAGAATTAATCGAAGTAGCCTGTTGGCTGCTAATAAAAAAAAAAATCTAAGAGAAAACATGCATGAGCAACAAAATAGCTATATTACTTGCATTTAAATTTAATACAGGTTGTGTATTAAGTGTAATAAATCATAATTCATAAGCATAACTAAAATTGCCTAGACTTGTTTCCCAGCAATCAACAGAATACTTATACAGGTAATAGAACAAGATAACTTTTTTACCCAACAGACCGAATATTTTAATAAAAGGGACACCTTTAAAAGCATTCTTCTATGGATAAACACACACATTTCAGATTTTGAAAAAAAAACTTCAAGACAAAAGGTAAGTGTAAATAAAACATATACGGATTGTTATAGCAGATGGTCTGAAGTGCCCCTCTTCAGAGACATCAAACCCAATTCACAGGGCATGGCCTGTCAGCAGATAGGCCAATTATTATTAAATAATCCACAATATCTACTCTATATGGTCCCACTCCCAAATTAGGAAATTTTCTTACTTGCCAACTTTTGATGTAGTGATGTAGTGCATTACAACTATCCCTGTGAGACTGTGACCAAAATGTACAAACATTTATACAGATTCTTGTATCCAAGAATAAACACAGTTCCAAATAACCAAATCACATCTTGTGCAATACTTCTTTTTCATTTCACATCTAATCCACCATTTCAAATGTAAATCAACCTTGAAAATCTAACTTTTTTAACAGACAGATAATTTAATCATAGAAATGAAATGCTAGTGACAAACAAGCAAGAACAAGAAACATATAAATATACAAACTTGATCACAGATCATAATATATGATAAATTGCATGACATACAAGAACTGTAAAAGAAAAAAAAACGAACTTGCTTATGATTTGATTATCTGATCAAAAGAGATTGTTGCATGTATTTGTGTTTGCTAGGGTTAGTATTAACCCGGATCTGCCATAAGTTGCACAAATCTAATTGTTTTTACACATAAAAAAAAACTGTTCCTACACAATAATAATTTATTTGTATCGTATTTTATTTTTTCAAAAAATGTGTCTAATTTATATTTAAAAGAATAATTGAATGATAATATTTTTTAGAAGATTTTAAAAAATGATGATTAATTTTAAGCATACTCAAATTCTAGCAAAGTTGACATAAAAGTTTATAGAGGCCGATGGAGAATCTCACGAACTCATAAAGAATTTATAAAATCTAACATATTTGTATTTTTTGAAAGTTAAAATAGTACTAGAAAATATATTAAAATTTAAAATTTTACAAAATAAAAAACAATAAAATTTCAAATATCAATAAATTTAATCAGTTTTTAATTGGATATATTAAAATTTTTAAGAACAATATAAAATTTGGATTAAATATCTCAATTTTCTTAAAATTCTTATGGGAAAACTATCAATTTTTTGATAATTTTTATAAAATATAATTTAAATTCCCTCTAATTTTTATAATTAAAAAATCTTCTAAAATTTAAATTAAATACACTACTTAATTATCATCCCTTAGTTATTCATTTTGAAGTATTAATAAATGATGACATAAGTTAAAATTATATCTCCATCACAAATATATTCTTTGTTAAAAATTATAAAGATTATTGAATTTTTTAAAAAAATATTAAATTATTATTATCTTTGTAAATTTATATGCATTTTTATTATCATAATAAATATTTTAATAATAGATTTTATATTTATTTATAACTAAATTTAATTTCTTTTACATATTTCTAAAAAATATTACAATTTCAATTAATTAATTATAAATAATATTTATTCCTTATTTTTTCAAATTTATGTAAAAATATAGTGAGTATTGTTCAAATTATGTGGACCCAAAACATATAAACAATGGGTAAATAAGTATTTAATCTAAATTATATATTATTTTTTAATTAGGTTATCACCTGCTCTAATATCTTATTATTTTTGTTTTAGTCTTTTTTCAATATGATTTGATATTTTTTTTCATAATAATAACACTATAAATTTGATTTAATATTATGTAGAAATATTTTTATATAATTTTTTACATATTTTATTTATATTTATATTTAAAGTAAATAAAATTAATGTATTTTGTTATTTTATTTATATTCATATATCAATTGATAAATGAAATAAAATTTGTGTATTCTTTTTAAAAATATATTTTAATTAAAAATTAAAATATAAAAATTAATTCAATTATTAAATAACTATGCCGACTTAAATATATTATTGATTTCAAATGGTTTGAGTTCAACATATTGAAAAGATACAGAACAGTATAGAACTATAGATTAGACTATATGATTAGTGCATTTTTTTATACTTATTTATTGTTTGTCTTAGTATTTTTAATTAATTAATTTGATGCATTTTCATAATTTTGTAGATATTTGATCAAATAAGAAGAAAAAAAGGAAAAAATGGGATAAAAGAGCAAGAAAAGAAAAGAAGTAAAGTTTGAGCCAAGTCATCAAGTTATTTTCAAGCCATCAAGCTATACTTGGAGCCAAATCAAAAGACAAGTGAATGGATAGAGATGAAGGGTTATGATTTACCCAATACTCTAATTTTGTCCTATAAATACTCTACTTCTCCCATTGTATTCCCATATTTAGTTTACTCTAGTTTTAGTAGTAGCCTCTGTTTTAATTTTCTAGATCTAGTTTTTAGCTCTCTCAAATATTGTAAACACTTTTCATATTAATGCAGGTCTTTATTTTCTTTTATACTAGTCTTCATCTTCATCTTTTATAAGTCTTGGTTTCTTTTATACTAGTCTCCATCTTATCTTCTTTAAATTTATGGCTATGATATCTTTCTAAGTACCACAAGTTGTATACTTGGGAAATGAGAGAAGCCCTTTTAGATTAATATTTTAGATCTAGTTTACTTCATCTCTCTACTTTACTTCTTAGTTTTACTCTTTATTATCTTGTCATGAGCCTCTTTAAATCTCTATTTTAAATGTGGGTTTCATGATTTTAGATCTTTAACTTTGTTATTGTTGGTTCTTGATTCTAAATTGTAGATCTTAGTTTCTCTTTTTACTTGCATTTTATCTTCTTTCTTTTTAGATCTATTTTTCTTTTTTATATTTTGTGGTTGAGCCCCTATTAGATTTCAATTCTATTAGTGAGTTTGATTCACATAGCATTTAGATCTACTTTTATTAGTTGGTTGTTGACTAGAGCTTATGGATCTAATGTTTTATGTTAGTTTGGTTTGAGGTTACTTAAATGTCACTTTTAATATTAATCCCATTTTTAAAGTTCAATTTTATTAGTGAGTTTAATAATTTAAATTTAGGTTTCTCTCAATTAGTAGTTTAATTTTGTTTTTTTAGTTTTGAATATAATTTTAATAGTGTTAAAATATGATCTTTAAATTTTTTTAGATATAGTTTACTAGCTTACTTGTTTTTTTTTTTCATTTTATTAGTATAAACAAAATTCACCTTGAAATTAAATTCTCTAATTCGTCTAAGTTAAATTTTAAGGATCGCGAAATTAATTTAGTACCCGTGGTTTGAATCTTAAAATACTTAGCATTTTCACAAATGCCTAAACAAGGTGTTCAGAATGTGAATTAAAGGTCATATCCTCAAATGTGTGTGTTTTCTTTTTTCAAATCCACCATTTCAAATATAAATTAACTTTGAAGATTTAACTTTCTTTTTTAGCAGAGATAATTTAATCATAGGAATGAAATTCCAGTGACAATTAACAAACAAGACCAAGAAACAGATACATCAACAAACTTGATCATGGATCATTAAAAACATATTATAAATTTTCTTACATGCAAAAATTATAAAGAAAAAAAATAAAAGACTACTTATGATTTGATTATTTGATGAAACTAATTACAGTTCAATCAATTAATTGTAATCATAAAATTATATAATCTTTAATTGTATTTAGAGGACTTGAAAAGTTGAATACATTTAAAAAATAAAAAATAATATGTATAAAAACTATTTTTACAAAAAAATAAATTTATGTAAAATAAGAATATGTATCACTCAATTATCTAAACCCAAAACATATCCACAAGTAAATAAATTAATTACTAATCACTAATTATATATTAATTTTTTGAGTTACTAATTCAATTAACGGATTTTTCCTTAATATTTTATTATTTTATTTATATTATTTAAGTTTATTATAATAATAATTCGAATTTTATTTAATATTATGATAAAATATTTTTATATAATTTTTATATTTACATTTAAAGTGAATAAAAATATATATTCTTATTTGTGTATATATATATAAATAGAACAAGTCTAAAAATATATTTAGTTAAACTATTAACATTTAAAAATTATATTTAATTACCAAAAAATTAATCCGACCCAACAAAATGTTTCGTGTATTTTTTTTTGGTGTCTGAAAAAATGTTTCGGATATATAGATACAGAGTGTAGTATAGACAAAATAGATTAGACTAGAGTTGTGCCCAGGCGAATATGGCCATTTGCCCGTGAGTTGAAGGTCATATCCTCAAATGTATGTGTTCTTTTTACAGAAAAGGTCGTAAAAGCCGAGAACCCAAAAGCCACATGCAATTGCCCAAAACAAGAAAATAAAAGAAATATTATGAGGTAATATAGCATAAATGTAATATATTGTTAGTAAATAATAATATAATAAAAATAATAATCTCGCCGGAGCTCTTTCAATCCACAAAAAAAAAGGGTTTCCTTAGCAGAGGGGAGTGAAATGGGGATTCACAAACAAAAGTGGACGAGAGAAGAAGAAGAAGCGTTGAAAGCTGGTGTAACCAAACACGGCCCTGGCAAGTGGAAGACTATTCTCACTGACCCAGATTTCTCTTCTGCTCTTTCTAACCGCTCCAACATTGATCTTAAGGTGCCCCCCCTTTCATTCCTGCTTTTAATTCTATTTCTTACTTATATATTCTACTCTTTTTAATTTCGTGTTTTTGCTTGTCCTTTTCAATTTAGGGTTATGTGTGTGTGTAATTGTGTACGTGTTTAGTGTTTTTGACAATGCCATATGAATATATAACACATACAAAGATTCAAAGAAGCTCTATATACTTAAAAGCTCTATACTTATATATTCATCAAGTTGTAGGGATTAGATGATTGATTCCGCTCGTTACGGTTTTAAACACTGTTACTAAGGTCATGCTTGTGCTGAAATCCGGACAAATATTCAGTCCACTCAGATTCTAATCAGATTTTTTTCCAATGATCAAGTGAGACACAAATTCTTTGGTTCAGATTTTTTTTTTGTAAAAAAGAAGAAAAACACCCTAATTATTCAGTAATATCATGTATCAGGCCATTCTGTACGCCGATTATGATTTATTGGCAAAGATATGAAGAAAAAGATTCATTATTCCAATCCAATCGATTCAAGAACGCTAGAATAGACTAATGCCCTTTTCGGGTATCTCCATCGAAGAGTTTGACCTAATTTTTTCATGCCTCATTCAAATTGACTCGAGTTTGTATAATTATACTCATATTTGATTCCGCTTGACTCGATTAATTGGTGAGGTATATGTGTGAGTTTATTTTCTTGATGTTTTAGCGGAGTTAATCTATTAATCAAGTCCCTAAAGAGTTTATTTTTTTATATGTAATATTTTATCTTTAATATCAAAAGTTTAAAATAAATGATATATAATTGACGAGTTGCGGTCGGTGGCAAGCCCAAGAATATTTTCTAGTGGGTTTCTTGTATAAATATTATAAAAGATGATAATGATTAAAAAATATGAAATTCATACAAATAAGAAATATGTTTACATTTTGAAGTTGTTTTCTTGGCATTTTCATCTTTTGAACGTTTTATTTTTCCAGTAGAAGAGATAGAGACTGAGAGAGTTAGATGAAATTAGGGACTTGAAGTTGAAACAGATGAATGGGTCTTAGATCAAATAATCACGTTTTTTATTTATTTAAAGTTGTGATGCTCGGACTCTCTGGAGAACCGAGCCGTACCCGTGTCGTGTCGACACAGACATGGACACTTCTGGATCCGAATTCCATCTAGAAAAAATTGGACACTTCATCTCATCTTTAATTTTGATAACTCATTTATAATAGGAAGAGAAGAAAAAAATATAAGAAAAGAAGTGCAATTGATGTAAAAGGAGAAAGAGAAGACATAAAGTCTTTATTTTACCCTCTTTTTCAAAAGTCTATATATTATTTGAGCACTGTTCAATAAACTTTGAATTGATTTTTGAATTAAACCCGGACTCTTTGTGATTGATTACTTTCATCTGTACTTATGCTTCGTTGTAATTTTGTGGTTATGCTTCGTTGTAATTGTGTGGTTTTACTCTCAATTTACCCAAAAGTATAATTTATGCTTATGTTGTGAGTTTCGGCTCATAAACTCGACAAAATTTAGAATATACCCCTAACACAGGTTCCATGTGATTAGATTATAATCGTTGTTCGGGATTGAGGATAAAAGGGGTGAAGGCTTTATGATAGATAGTTTTGATCTTCTTCTTTCTTTTCTCTTTAGTCTCTCCCTAAGAGTGACTAAAGTTCTAACAATATGTGTTGATGTGATTTAATCCTTTTATCTCGAATTCTTAGAGGCTGGCACGATATGTGTCTTCCTCTTCATTATTTAATATCTATTTTCTTGATCAATGTGTGTATTATGAAACAAATCAATAGTTGAACATGATCATCCATTTCATAGTTCTAAAAAGAGGAGAGTTGAATCTCATCTATTTGTACACCTCACACAATTCACACGATTCATAATGCACCCAATAATCTCCATTATCTTCTATTGTGTTAAATTTGCTTTTGATGATATTAGAATATACAAATCATCGTGTAGAAATTTATTGCTACGAGAAATACTTATAACACTATGTACATGTACAATTCTCCATAAAGATATCTCATAGTCCAGTACATTGTTGTCTAACATGCATATGCAATTATGCATTGACTTAGTATACATACTAGTATTAATGTATTACTAGCTTGTAACTCATGCTATGCACGGATTATTTATAATTGTTTTCCCCATTTTTATAATTTAGTTTTTATAAATTTAAAGAAATTATTATATATTCCTAATATTTTATATTAATTAAGTTGTCAAGATTTAAAATATTAGTATCTCATTTGCGATATATTTATAAATTTAAAATTTGATACATCACTAATATTTTATATTTAGTTGCCATGATTTAAACCTTTTCGCTCTCATAGCTTAGAATAGTAATTATGAATTTTTTAAATTTGTAAATCAAAATTGATGATAATTAAATTTTATTTGATGATTTTAACTTTTTATCAATATTAATAAAAATATGATGTATTATCAATATTTTATAATAATTTAGATGCCAAGGTTTAAAACATAGGTCTCTCTTTTTGTTTCAACGTGAGATTATAAATATGATGTACAACTAATGTTTAATATTAATTTAGTTTTCAAGATAAAAAAACATAGGTCTTTTTTAGCATATAAAAGTAAATATGAATTTATTTGAATATATAAATATATTATTATATTTGTCAAAATTTGAATTCCAAAGTCCAAACCTTTTTTAATATAAAATAAGTAAATATTATTGTAGTTGTCGAGGCTTAAACCCAAGTCCTCTATTAGGATAGAATAAGGAATATTTTTTACCAATAGATTTAACGTTGTTATTTATTTACTTGTAGATCTAATGGTTCGTATACTTTTTTGCGGTACTTGACAACCACAAATAGTGACTACCAAAGATTTTGAATAAGGTTTCTTTTCAAGCTTATTATATATAGAGGATATAATTGTTGTCTTATTAACAACAAATACATTAGTACATTTTAAGAGAATAAAAGAAATCATTCATTTAATCAAAACAGAATGTGAATAATATCATCCAACCATATCATATGGAATAAATTGCCTCTAGGGAATTAACTATAACATGTGCTACATACAGTGGTAATTTAGGTTTTCTGTACACTTCTGGATTATTCTTCTTGCCTTTGTTCGTTTGTTGTATATGTTTTGTAATATAATAACTAGTGTCACCTTTTTTCTCCAATGATCATCAGGATAAATGGCGTAACTTGGGTATCGCTAACATCCCGCTAGCTTCGAAAGATAACAATCCTGTCTTAGCCATTACAAATGGTGGTTCACCTCCTACTGCTCAAAACACCAATACTGCTCTTTCTCTTGTGGCTGTCAATGGTGCCACTAAAACTCCCAGAATTCCACAGGATGGAATTGTAGTAACCAGGAGGTTTGTGTGGTTTCTTTTTCTATGGACTAATTGCTTGACTTTTTGGATGAAATTTCTTTACATTTGGGCATGGGATATTGTTTTTTGCTGTTATTGAATGTATTATGCGGAGTTGAGGCTTATAAAATGGCAGGATCTCTAACATTCTTTTGAGTCAACATTAGAGAAGTGTGTACATTTCCATGTTCATGATCATCAGATACCTGACATAAGTGTGTGCCTTGTATATACAGCATGGTTTTTGAAGCAATATCTTCGATTAAAGATTCAAAAGGTTCTGATTTCAATGCTATTGCCAGCTTTATCGAGGTTAGATACAAAGATATTTCATTTTCTGATGAGAGTTAAATTTATATTCTATGCTCTAGACCATAATATATTGCTAATGAATTAGTAATCTAGTAAAAAAGCAAGTTCACTTCAGGAGAGTAGTTGTCCGTTGTCTTGTCCAATTATGTTCATTGCATTCATATGTAACATATACAATCTGACTGCAGCAAAGGCATGAGGTGCCCTATAATTTCAGAAGATATCTTAGTTCAATGGTGAGAAGACTTACGCTCCAAGGGAGGCTTGAAAAGGTAAATGAGTTTCTGAATCTTGATTGTAATCAAGGCCTCCTATGTATTTTGTCTCTTGGTGCTTAGTCACACAGATATGAGATACCCGTTTTACCGCATAATGATTACATCCACCCACCATTCTCCTCTATTATTATGATCTTATAATTCAAACTGTTACCATAGGATTCTAGCTGTACCATTTCTGAGAGATATCAGTAATACTTATCATGAAAGATATCAACATTCCTTCTTGAATGCTCAGAGAAGTTAATCTATTTACTTATATTCATCTGCTCTCATGTAACAGCAGCAACTCTCAACTTTTTTTTACCTAAAGCCTGATGTAGTTTAACGGTCTAGCTTGTATTCCTTTGGGGCACAGGTCGAGCAATGTTACAAGATCAAAAATTCAGGTTCAAGTAAAAAAATACCTGCACCAAGAGCAAGGGATGTGAATCCAGGGACTTGTAAAAATCTTGATGTATCAAACCCGGACACACTGGAAGAAGCTGCAAGAATTGGTGCCTTCTTGCTTGTTGAAGCGGACAACAACTCATTTTTGGCAGCTGAAGCAGTAGAAGAGTGTGAACGAGTTGCAACTATGGCTGAAGAATCCAGGATAATGTTAAAGGCAGTGAAGAAATTTTGCAAGCAATATAATATTTGAAAGCCCAATTTCATTTTGGGAAAAAGATCATCGGTTCTTGGTCTCATGGATGCATTTTAATTTCAAAGATAGCATTGGCTGTTTTTTTTTTGGAGGAAAGGTGGGAATATTGTTTTCTATCCTAGAATGTTCTTGGAAAAAAAAACTATGATGCATGTCATGACTTGTAACCTTGTTGATATATAGAATTTACATTGGACATAGAAATTACATTGTTAGAATGTATGGTCTATAGATTTATGGAGTAGCTAAAAAGGGGGTATTAAGTTGAAGGTATAAAACAGATCCTGTGTATCTGCTGAACCCCTGAGGCCCTGACCCCGAGTGCAGCCTTGTGTAGATATGTTTAGGTGTTGGTTGACAATAATAATGAACTTAACCCTCAACCTCTGGCACACCTTTTGGTAAATGGACTTGCACTATCAACCCTCCAATAATTATCTTGTCGCAAAGAAAAGAGTGAATTTAGCAACAACAACAAAAAAAAAGAGTGAGATCCTACCCCGAGAGACAAAAAAAGAAACATGTTGTTCAAGGTGATAATTAACTTAAAAGTGAAAATTTAACTATGAGTTTACTGTCTGACGACCATCTCCAGCTGGTTAGGGGAAAAACGGTGAAAGGTTGTGTTGGAAAGTGTAATAGGTGAAAAAATTAACAATTATTCGGTAAGAATATATTATGAAGTGGTTTTAATTGTTTGAATTAGTATCATAAAAAGTATAAATCAGAATTAGACGGTGAAAGCACATAACATGGATTAATCGGATGAATCGGACATTAATCAGAATGATTAATTGAATAATTAGGAATTTAATCAGTTTGGTAAGCTACCAAAGTACCGAACAGAGATTAATCGGATTAATCATCAATTTTTATAACAGTGTCAATTTTTATAACAGTGATTTGAACGTATAAATCCTTCTTACAAGAGTGTTGTTTAGACGTCATTTTTGTCCTAGTATAGTGCTTTTAGTCTAAAATAGAGAAGAAGCCTGGGTGCAAGTTTTAGTAGTAATCAGATTTCTTTTGGCTCGTCATTGAATACAGGAGTGTTTTGGTTTTCTTTATTTACGATAAATAAATATTTATTTTTTTATAAAATATTCTCTCTGATCATTACGCGAGTCATTTATTTTTTTTTTTTTCGTATTTTTAACTGTTTTGACTTAATAATTAAAATTAATATTTTTCAATTTTTTTGAATAAAGAAAACGTAAAAAAGGCAAAATACTTAAAAATGCATGAAAAAAAATTAAATGACATGATAATGGACCAGGGAACGCACCCATCAAACATGGGAATGAATGTCTTGTCTGATTCAACATTTCCAACTGTCGACCACCAGTGGATCGTTCTTGTACTGCCCTCCCATTCTTGGCAATGGGATGATTGACTATGTCCATTGCCACATTATAGGTGACAATTTAACACATTAACGTGAACATGACATGAAAAAAAAAAAAAATGAATATGAGTTTTGATTTTCGATACATAAAAAAGTACACGAACACGAAATTATACAATAAATTTAGTGTCGGATATAAGTTTTATTTTGGGTAAACGAAAAATACACGAAATATTAATATATAATATTTATTTTTTATATATCATAATATATATTATATATGTAATATATATTTTTTAAACATGTTATTATATATATACATAATATATAACAATTTACTTATTTTATGTATTCATTAGTATTTCGTGTATATTTGGTGTATTCGGATATAATCGTTTCATATTATTTCGGGTCGTTTCATGTAAACAAAAAGTATACAAAAATTTCGTGTACTTTTCGTTTTGTTTCGTATTCGGATCGGTTAAACAAGTACACAAAATGATTTTGGGTCATTTTCGGGTTTAGCTATGAGCAGACGAAATTACACGAAATGACATGATTACTGGCTCTATCCATGCACATTTTTGAACAAATTTAGAAATATTTAATTATTTTATTTTATGATTGAATTACACCACGACCTTTTTGACAACAAATTGTATAAAAATAACGAGAATAAAAAAACATAAAATATTTCAGATTTCATGTTTTTTATAAAGTAGACAATTTATATTATTTTAAAAATTTATATTATTCATGAGTTACAGTTTTATTTATCGAATTAATCATATTTACAAATAAAGAATACAAATATATTTTTTATAAAATAACTATTCTAATTATTTTCTTTAAATGTCAACAAAAAAATTTAAACATTAAAATTTACACTTACAATATCAATCTAAATACATAAATTCCTCCTTATATAATAATTTGATTTATATAAGCGATGGACATCAAATAATATAAATTTATTAAATAATTATGAGCTCGATGAAAAATATCAGTTTAATTATATTAATATTAATATTATGATATTTTATTATTAATAAATCGTTTTACTATTTTTTTTTAAAATAAGGACAGGTGTGTAGGATTCTGGTGTGTAAAGCGAATGTGTGGAGCCCTAATTCTAATAAACAAACCTCTGATTCACACATCAATATCATTTTCAGATCAATCAATATCAATTTATTATAAATATATAACAAGAGACGATCAGTTGCCGGAGAAGACGAGTTACGATTTCTTGTCTTAATCATTCAGATTCAGATGTCTTACGCTTCTCACATCTTTCGTCACTCGAAAAAGGTCCTTATCTCCCCCCCCTCTCTCTCTATCTTTTTACTTTTTATTTTCCGTAATTGTTTTGAATTGACCTGGAATTATTGGCGATGTTATTTATCTCATTTCGGATGTTACCTTTTTAATTTAATTATAAGTATTCTAGCATGTTATATTTTGTATTTTGGACGTGGTTTTTCATATCAACTCATGATATATACGAATATGTTTGTGATGTGTTGTTTTGCAAATAATGTGATCCGCTTATAGTGATGAAGAAATATCCTAGGGTTTTCACGGACTGCAGGGTTGGTGTTTTTTTTTAATTCTCAACTGTTTCGATGATAGATCTTATTAAAATGCTTGAGCTAAATTCGAGCTATGAGAGAGAAGGAAGGATAGAAATGTTATTAATCATTGAAATTGAATGCTTACTGTTCTTCCTTTCCGTGCTTGTACAATCATATGACCTAAATTGTTTAACTAACATGTACTATTAACATATTTTGCGATTTATCTTTTTCTCCAAACTCTTATGACTAGTTCTCATGTAATGTTACCTTTTATGCTACAAATATTAAATGCTGTCTAGCAGCTTTATGTATTTAATCGTTTTCCGATTATTATGGAATGTTATTATATTAATTTTCAATCTCAGTTTAGTTTTTTTTATCTTATGATTCTACGATAGTCCACACTCCACTGGGATGAATATGCATTTTAATGAGTAAACAACACAAGGTTGAACTAATATGAAAAATCTTTTAATACTCAGATGTACTGCTAATCCCTAATGTGTCAAATATATATATATTTTTGTGTATATATTAATTGAGTTATCACCCCACCCCACCCCACCCCACCCACAAAGAAAGAAGACATACATCCAGCCCGCTCTTTGTTGTATAATATTAGAAACCAATTTTTTCCAGACTATATAAACAACTGGAATTACCTCGGGACCAATGTGAAGAAATTAAAATTTGCCTGTGGTTGACTTTTTCGAGGCAGTCCATTGCACTGGTTGGTTCAAATATTGTTTTAACGATATTGATATTTTGGCATATAATCTACAGTTACAGAGTGTTCCTGGTTTTATACGCCATGATCATGCCATCTTGGTGCGATGTCTTTCCAGCGATGCACTTCCCTTCACAAATAGCAGAAAATGTAAGTAAATGTTCTTATCTATTTCCTGGATAACTATTCTAGTTTGCCTGATGTGGGGTAGTTTTATTTATCTTCCTTGCTCTGTTAGCTTGTCTATATTTCTCTTCTATGTTTTAACTTGTCACTGACAGAAACATATACTTTTTAAATTTGAATCATATTTTTAAAGTATTTGACAAGAAATATGCTGCTGCAATTAGAAGAAATTAATATTGTTGGTGCAGGGAATCTTAAACCTCTTGTTCTTAATGGGGAGATAGGGGCTGAATTAGGTTTTGTGGCAGAAATTATAAGAAATCTCTCACAAGGAAATTCCATCAACTCAATATATTTTCTAAAAAATTAATTCTGCTGGATTACAAGTAACGACTTCTTTTATATAGTCAACTTAATATACTTATACTTCCTAACTTCCTAATAAAACTCAAAGTCTAAAAGATAGATACTAAAACTAATTAAATAAAATAAAACATACTTTATAAATTTTTAATTAATTTGGGCTTCCAAAGCCTCTTATAATGTGCCCGAATTGTTTCTTTGTGCTTCTCATTGGTTGTCTAGCATCAATTCTGCAGCGCATCATCTGTTGTGTATTGATGTTTTTATACATAGGACCATGTTACATGTATTCCACAATATATTCTTTTCTAATTTGAATTTCTTGATTTTATACTTAGCAGCTAGATTCACATGCATTTTCACATGGCCTTAGCATAGAACTTGGGTGTTGCGAGCTAGCATCTATATTCCTTAAGATAATTACCTGGTTTCTTCTTATCATTAAATACTTATGGTTGTGTCCTCTTTAGATATATGGAAGCTTGGTCAACTTGGTTATGTCCCTTTAGAAAGAGACAGAGCTTGCAGTAGCTACACTTCAACCACAAAATACTATAATCACAGCAAGAGTGCTATAAATCTGTCCATGGTAATTAAACCAATGCATTATCTCTTTCCTACTTTCAATCCATGTGCTTTTTCTCTTTTGTTGTTCGATCATGCAGGTGTCATACTATGTCTTTAAGTCCCATCGCCTCTTGAAGGACAATTTTTGTCTTGTAGTTATGTTTTAAAGATGTCAATTTTGCCTTTTGGTTATATCCTCCAATAAGTGTTGCTTGCAAGAGAACAAAGCTTCGTAATAATTATTTTACCACACTAACTATTCATAGTTGCACAAATAAAGCAAGATATAGCGCAAACACGCCATGAGGCCGTTTTCACTAGTAAAACAAAATTATTTTGTATTTATCATGCATAAGAGCCTATCTAAAATTATTTGATTGGAAATATGATTTTCCTCAGTAGCAAAGAAAGATTTTTTCTAATAAGAACTAAATAAAACTGACTAATCAAGTTATTTTGCAGGGAACATTTGTAGGAATTAAGCACTTAAAGTCTACAGGTACAGATTTGAAATTGGGTAGTCAATTAGTTGGACCAGTGCTTTCCAGAGGTTTATCAAGGTAAAGTGGTGCTCCAAATTTTCTGTTCTGCATTCCTTGCACATGTTTGTGATTCTATCTTCATACATTCCAGTTCATTGGGACAATGTAGGAGAAGTTTTTCTAGTGGCTCAGGTATGGATCACACCATGGTTCTATTTCAGTAATAATATCTTAACTGAATTGCCCAATGTTTTCCCACGATTTTTTAACTTGATTGATCACAATGATTCATCTGTTAGTAGTTTATTTTGTTATCAAAGTTATCAGGATTAAACATATTCTGTTTCAGGCCTTCCACCACACCAAGAGATAGGAATGCCCTCTCTTTCTCCTACAATGACAGAGGCAAGTATATATTGAAAGCTGAGAAGAGGGACTATCATTAATTTAAAAAATGTTTTAAAAGATATTTTACTCCATGATATGCAGGGTAATATTGCAAGGTGGTTAAAGAAAGAGGGTGACCGAGTTTCTACTGGTGAAGTTCTCTGTGAAGTTGAAACGGTGTGCTGTAGCATGTTTAATTTCTTTATAAGTTTGAGATGATATTATGATTTTGTTGCATTTAATATAAGTCTGAAAGCTTTATCACTCCTTTAATATTTGTGTATACTCTTTTGAATTTGTAGGATAAAGCAACTGTTGAGATGGAATGCATGGAGGAAGGATATCTGGCAAAAATAGTACATGGGGATGGGGCAAAAGAAATTAAAGTTGGGGAGGTATATATATTAATGACATTCCTATTGTAATGAGGTTCTGTCTTATGATTGCATTAGTATTGTTTTAAATGATTGCAGTTCAATTATCTCAAGCTTGAGCTAGTAAGAACCTATATATATATGATGTCCATATTGCCTTAACCTAAAATTTCGGTTTCAAATTGGCTGGTGAATAAGACATTAGATGAGGCAATTGTGGTGGTTATCAATTTTCATGTTTCTGTATTCCAAATTAAAGACGAGGGGAAGCACCAAATCTAATTATATGCTTTCAATTTTACTTACCCACTTTGACATCCTGATTCAGGAGGGGGGGGGGGTCAAGCTTTATGTTTTTCTGTCATTATATCCTATATATAATTAGAATTAGAGAGTTAGCATGGTTTGGTCGTCAGGGGTAAAAATGTAAATTCACAAGTATTATTAATGTATTAATTGATCAAATTTTGATCATCTATGAATACAAGAATTAGTTTAATATTATTTATAAATAAAGTATTAAAGGTTCGATTATTAATAAATAACAATAACTAACTTAATATTATATTTAAAAGAAAATATGTTGAATTTTAATATTTAAACTGAATAAATATAAATTTCTAAAACATTAATAAATTTGACTATAATATTATTATTAAAAAAGTAACCATAGTATAACTGAAAAAAAGGACATTACATGGTTTAGTTGGTATCGGGTTCCATAATAATAAAAAGTAGGTATATAAAAAAAATTAAACAATATCTTGACTTCTATTTAACATAAATAAAATTAAAATATAAATAATAGAAAATATTTAATAATAATTTTCAAATACACTCATAATATTATTCAATTATTAATAAATAAAAATAAATAACTTAATATTATTTTTAGAAGAAAATATATTAAATTTTAATATTAAAACTGAATAAATGTAAATTTATCAAAAAATTAATAAATTTGACTATAATATTATTATGAAAAAAGTATCCATGCATTGCATGAATATAACTGGAATAAAGGACATCACGTACTTTATTCGCTATCGGGTTCCACAATAATAAAAATTAGGTATATTAAAAAAATTTAAAAAATATCTTGACTTCTATTTAACATAAATAAAAATAAAATACAAATAAAAGAAAATATTTAATAATAATATTTAAATACTCTCATAATATACATGTAAAACAAATAAAAATATAAATAATAAATAAATATAATTCAAATATAATAATATATTCACACATGATATCAAATATAGTTAATAAGAATAAAGATAAATATATAAAATAACATTAAAATGTTAATAATAAAATATTAAAAAACACAACTAATACAAAAATTTAATAATAATATTCTAATATTTTTATAATATATATGTAAAATAAAAATATAAACAACTAATTAATAAAATTAAGATATAATAATATAGTTATACATGATATGAAATAAATTAAAAAATAATAAAAATACAAAAATAAATGTAATTTAGAAAATGAAAAAATAAAATATTAAAATATAAAAAATTACAATATTAAAATTTAATTAATTAAATGATACTAATAACCCGTGCTTCGCACCGGATCTAAGCTAGTTTTCCTTAATTTAAGTAGCGAATGTTACACGCATGCACGCGCATCACTATAAGTATGCTATCTGGATGGAGAGGAATGCTAAAGCAGTAGAGCTAGGTGTATCTATATACATACTATGCCTGGATTGCTGTTTGATTAGCACTGTAAATCATTTGTACCTGGTGTATGTTGTTCTTTATGGCCAACTATTATATAACTGAAAGTTTAGATATGTTATTTTGTAGGTCATTGCCATAACTGTTGAAGATGAGGAAGACATCGCAAAATTTAAGGATTACAATCCTTCAGATGCTTCACCTGCCCCTAAAGATTCTTCTGACCCAAAAGATTCTTCTGTATCTGCTCCACCGAAATCAAAGAGTTCGAGTAAAATAGCTTTTTGTCTAGAAGTTTTCACTTAATTATGCGTACTTTTTTTCTTGCTGCTAAGAAAAACTTATTTTATTTTTGTACACTAATGTATAAGAGCATCCTAGACTCTAGAGTGTTACGTAAATATTTAGCACACTCTTCACATAACAGTAATATAATTTGTTACCTATCTCTTTTTTCCGAAAGGTACTGATTTGCCCAATGTTTTCCCAAGATTTCCATCGTGGTTGAATTTTATGATTCATCTATTAGTAGCGTATTTCGTTATCATTGTTATCAGGGTAACACATGTTCCCTTTCAGGCCTTCCACCACACCAAGATATAGGAATGCCCTCTCTCTCTCCTACAATGACAGAGGCAAGTTGTGTTTATTAAAGCTCAGAAGAGGTGGACTATCATTGATTCAAAACTGTTTAATAAGATATTTTCTCCATGATATGTAGGGTAATATTGCAAGGTGGTTGAAGAAAGAGGGTGATCAAGTTTCTACTGGTGAAGTTCTGTGTGAAGTTGAAACGGTGTGGTGTTAGTCTTAAAGTTTGAGATGATATTATGTTTCCTTGCATTTAATATGAGTTTGAGAACTTTATCACTCGTTTAATATTTGTGTATACCCTTTCGAATTTGTAGGACAAAGCCACGGTCGAGATGGAATGCATGGAGGAAGGATATTTGGCAAAAATAATACATGGGGATGGAGCAAAAGAAATAAAAGTTGGGGAGGTAAATATTAATGCATTGCTATTGTAACGAAATCTGTCTTCTGATTGCATTTTTATTATTGTCAATGATGCAGTCTAATTATCTCGAGCTAGCAAAATCATCTATATTCTTTGTTCGTCCTATTACCTAAAGCTTTAAATATAATTTTTAAATTTTCTGTTACACGTGACATTAGACGAGGCAATTTTGTTTGTTATCGATTGTTTCCATGTTCTCATCTCTGATTTTAAAAACTCACATTTCCA
The DNA here is from genome assembly GCA_028671895.1 of Oenanthe sinensis. Taxonomy (NCBI): domain Eukaryota; kingdom Viridiplantae; phylum Streptophyta; class Magnoliopsida; order Apiales; family Apiaceae; genus Oenanthe; species Oenanthe sinensis. Next base: position 5,060,673 of record CM053795.1, on the reverse strand, counting down.
TTGTGTCCACTCTCTCTTCTTCCTCTCACTTCTTGTATTAGTCTTTTCTTGCATAACCTATATGGCTATATCTTTGCCATGTTCATTAATAACGGGTTTTAGACGTGCCCAAGTTTCCTTGGCTATTTTTTTGCTCCTTTATCCAGTCCTTATTTCTTTTTCCATGTCCCAATGATACATGGCATTTATCCTGTAATTACCTTAGAATGATACTCTCTTCTCTGGATGATAAATTATAGAGGCTCACTCAAGTGTTCACTGTTTTTGAGGTGATGGCATTCCATGTTACTCGTCTAGATATCTAGTTGGATCAGTGGAAAAGCTAGAGGCTTTAATTTTATAAAAAAGGCTGGCTTACACGTGCCTTCTAATATTTCGACTTCATATTTTCTTGTTACTTTATTCCATAACGGTCCTCTGGTTGTCTGAAGGGCACCAAACTTCCTCAAATGTTGTTTTTTTTGGTTTTGAATTATTAAAGACAATGGGAAAAACCAGCTCTCCCTATATGCTTTCATATTACTTTCTCACCTGGACATCCTTGTTCAATTTTTTTCCTCTTCTTTTTGGGGTTGGGGGTGGGGGGGGGGGGGGCAGGGTCCAAGCTTAATGTCTGTATGTCATTCTTCTGAATTGAAGTAGCGAATGTTATTCACACGTACCAAGGTATGCTATCTGGATGAATAGGAATGCTAGATCAGTAGAGCTAGTTGTATCTATATGCATAATATACTTGAACTGCAGTTTGATCAGTGCAGCTAATTACTTGTTCTGGGTGTAAGCTCTTTATGGCCAATTTCTTATAAAATGAGAAATTCAGATATGCTATGTTGTAGGTCATTGCCGTAACTGTTGAAGATGAGGAAGACATTGCAAAATTTAAGGATTACTATCCGTCAGATGCTGCAGCTGCCCCTAAAGATTCTACCGCATCTGCTCCGCCAAAAGATGTAGTTGAGAAACCTACCAGTTCACCGAAGCCAAAAGCTTCAATGCCCAGTGAAGGAAAGGAGACTGGGAGTCGAATCTTCGCCAGTCCTTTGGCTAAAAAATTGGCCGAAGAGAATAATGTAATATATACAAGGGATCAATAAAGTTGAAAAATAGCAATATTTGATTATTGGATTATTGATTATAATGTTTTGGTATATTTTTCTTCTTCCATCATGTTTCGTTAAATCAAGTTCCAACTTCTTGAATCAGGTTTCTCTATCAAGTATCAAAGGAACGGGGCCTGATGGAAACATCGTAAAAGCTGATATTGAAGATTATCTATGTAACATATCTTGAACCCTGTTTATGTCGAGGGTCTTGAAACTTTCACTTTGTATCCTATACTATTTCTTCGATATTAGCGTTCACATTGTAAAAGCTGATATTGAAGATTATCTGAGCGGGCGAGAGTTGAAGGTTTTTTTTTTATATATTGTTTCCAATTTCACTTCCATTGTTGCAGCTTCTCGTGGAAAGGAGGCTTCTCCAGCATCATCCAAAGTTGATAAGACAGCAGTTTCGGCTTTAGATTATGCAGATATCCCTGTGTCTCAGATAAGAAAGGTTAGTTTAGGTTTGTTCTAACATTATCCTTCAGATAAAAAGACAATTTGGGTTTCAGTTTACATCCTCATTTAATTGCATCAGACACGGCATATTACATGTATATGTGTGTATGTGTATTTATTTATCTATGTTTTAGATCTATAATTATAACTCTCTATTTGTTTATTCACTAGCTTAACTCTTGATAGGTCACAGCGTCACGTTTATTGCTCTCAAAGCAGACCATTCCGCATTATTATTTGACTGTGGATACATGTGTTGACAAACTTATGGAGTGAGTGTTCACAACTTTTCTGCAAAGCTAAGATGAAAGTGCATTTCCCCTGGGCTATAAATTCTAATATTAATGTGTCGGCAGATTAAGAGAGGAGCTCAATTCTCTACAAGAAGCTTCAGGAGGGAAGAGAATATCTGTCAATGATCTCGTAATTAAGGTAATATTTATTAATTATACAGTGCAGACTTTCTAGGCCTTGAGAGGAAGCAAACAGGAGAATGGTTCAAATGTCTTGGTTTATATTTAACTTTCCAAATGAAGTAGCACCTTCTTGTTTATCTTATTATCAAATTGAGGGAGATGCTGCATATTAGTCAGCTGAGGCGCTGCAGTCTTGGTAGTTCTTGTAAGACTGTACGCCAGTTGTCCTGCATCTCTGAAACCAGTAAGCCTCTAGTGGCACTATGTAACCATAGCACCTAACCCCAACAAAGGTCAATAATAGAAATTTACATGGGAAAAAGTAAGAATAACCCTTGGTGAGTATCAGGAACAAAATATATGTTAAAATGGTCTTCAAAATCACTCGTTCAGTTAATACAAATGCACTTAATTGCAGGCTGCTGCTTTGGCACTTCGGAAAGTTCCCCAGTGCAACAGTTCATGGACCAATGATTATATTCGCCAGTAAGCATGCGTCAATGAATAATTAAGCATTTTGGTGGGGATATGACAGTTTGATGATTTTTTGTTACAAATGTATAGGTACCATAATGTGAACATTAATGTTGCTGTTCAAACAGATAATGGATTGTTTGTCCCTGTCATTAGAGTAAGCCGATCTTTTAATCAGATGCTCACAAAATATAACTAGTTTTTAAGAATTTTAATGAAAGTTTACATCTTCAACCATGTGGTGGTATTCATAGGATGCTGACAAGAAAGGCTTATCCAAAATTAGTGATGAGGTTAAGCTTTTGGCTCAGAAAGCCAAGGAAAACAACTTGAAACCAGAAGACTATGAGGTTGGTAATGACTTGTTATATGCTGGTTTAAAAAGTGTGTTGCATAAAATTGATGACGAGTATATTCTGTGCAGGGAGGCACGTTTACGGTATCAAACTTGGGGGGGCCGTTTGGTGTCGAGCAATTCTGTGCCATCATTAATCCTCCTCAAGCAGGCATTCTTGCAGTCGGTTCAGGTTTGTTTGGTTTAGAATGTATATTAAGCTATCAAACATAATTTTTCAGTATTATAATTAGGTAACCTTATTGTTGAGCAGCTAAAAAAAGGGTAATACCTGGTGCCGGTATCGATCAATACGTTTTTGCTTCGTTCATGGCCGTGACACTGAGTTGTGATCATCGTGTTATTGATGGTAGGTACCTTTGTTGAATGATTATCATGAAATTAACTTGCAGATCTTGGCGATTAATATCTCAGTATATAGAATAACTTTTTACCAACTATTCATGTTATGTTGTAAAAAATGTAATCCATATATAGTAGGAAGCATCACTAGATTTTTATTCAATAAATGTGATATCTGATATTACCTGAAATATACCGGGAAATTCATTTCAATTTGGTACTCTGTAGGTGCTATTGGTGCAGAATGGCTGAAAGCTTTTAAAGGCTACATCGAGAATCCGGACACGATGTTGCTTTAGAGAATTATCGAGTTCTCTAAAAAAATCCCTTTTCTTTTTTTTTTTCCCTCTAAATACCTGATATAAATTTAGGCGAGGTGAACTGTTCAGCAGGTAGATTGTATTTTGATTTAATTCTTCAGATGCATACACGGGGTAGAAAGTAATTTAGAATAATGGGACTCGAGGCAATGACTCAATTTTGCCCTTGTAGAGTGTATAGCCCCGATTTCAGGATTATAGAACTAACTTCAGCGGCATCTTTTCTGTTTTTACAGTACATTTTAAAACTTGTCAATTTGCTTCATGATTGCAAGCTCCTTGACATAGATGACTTGTAACTTCTCTGTTCCAAACCAAGAAATAAAAGTCTCGTCATAGGATGATGTGTGTTCTATCATTTTACGTGGGTTACTAAGTACCAACTGCACAATTAACTTATTACTTCACACCTCACTTTTTTTGGTCAGTTTGTGTAAAAGATAACTTAAAATTAAGTATTTATTTTTTAAAACTTGTACGTTGACTTAAAAATCAATATTAATGTAACTTTTACTATTTTTTTTGTTATATCGTTATGTTATACATCATATAAGTTAATTATATATATTAATAAAATCATTTGACTAATAATAATAACTTATAAAAAGAAAAGTTATTTCTACATGTGAATTATAATTATAACTTTAGACTGTGTTTGAAAATACACGATTCATTTTTTATGAAGGATTTATGATAGATTTTAAATGATAAATATTTTGCTAATTTAAAATTTATATTAATATTTGAATGTTTTGAAATTTAAATAAAATTTGCATTTAATTTTTTTTAATTATATAACATATTATTTTTGATTAAATTCAGAATTAAATTCAAGGTACCAAACATTACATTAAGTAAAATCTTTCTGCTCAAACTAGGCGTAGTAGTTGCATAAATAGTTTTGGAACTAAGTTTTAAAGTTGAGAAATACTTGTTATATGCTTAATACAACATGCGCTCTAGCCTCTATTTATGAACACAAAATATATAGGAAACATCTTGACAAAAAAATAAAATAAATAGGAAACATCTTCATTAGTAATGTAGGTTTCATGTTTGTTTGCTTATCAAACTTGTTGGAGGGTAGATATTGTGTTAAGCTAATGAAACGATTGAAGAGATGTTGTAACTAATTACTTCCTATAAAATACAATATATTACATTACGAAAGGTAATATTCCACGTGTGAGTGTTAGGAACCTCTAAATTGTGTAGTTTTTGTTTAACTTCTCTATGCCAATACATGAATAAATCGTTAAAACCTATTTTGATCGACTTAATTGTTGGTAGTATGGGCAGGTAAAATGAAAATTTATGTGCTCCATATCAATTTACAGCATACCAACTAATTCAACAATAGAAGAGTCTGTCATTTAAAAAATTATTAGTAGAGAGGAGGAAAAAGTATTTATATTTCAATCAGGATGTTCTAATACAACATTACACCAGTTGGTGAATATAGGATCTACTTCTATAGTATTGCACTCGGAGATTCCAGCGTGCTTGAATCAATACAGCCACAGTGTATCAGGATTGCTTATTGCTTAATCCTGTTTCAAAATGACAAACAAAATTAATCCCGTTTGCATTTATTTTTCATGGTCCTTAGAAACGAATATGTTTTTTCCAGACATAAACTCAGTTTCAGTAAGATGAAAATTTAATATTCAAGTATCAAACCAAGCGAGAGAGAAAATGCAAACTACAGGCATATGCAAGTGAAGTGTGATTTAGATCATTTTAAAGTGGGAGTTTGACCTGACTAATATATGAGCTTCTTCAAAAGCTTGTGGTAGACTGTTGACTTGCACTGCCAGTAATTCTATCCGATTATACATCTCATTCATCACAGCCAAGTTGTCCTAGTCGTTCGAGTTCAGGCAATATGACCTTAGCAAGGTCTGGTCTGTCCTTTTTCTTCAGCTCACAGCATTTCAAACACAACTTTGCAAATGTTGTAGCCTCTTCGACAGGCCAATCAGGCACTGCCGGATCAAGTACTTCTAGTATATTTCCTTTTTCAATTGCCCTTGACACCTGTCCGGTTATACCCATAGGAGGCTTTGCTGTTAAAAGCTGCAACAACATCACCCCTAATGAGTAAATATCTGATTTTGTGCCCAACATTCCAGTTTGTTGGTACTCTGGATCGATGTAGCAAAATGTTCCGGCCGCTGCTGTCATGTGATACTGGGTAACACTATCGGCCACAGTTGGTGGAACCATCCTTGCTAAGCCAACATCACTGATCTTGCTTACATAATTTCTGTCTAAGAGAATGTTGGCAGGTTTAAGATCACGATGCACGAGGGGCTCTGGTTTTGATTGATGAAGGAAAAGAAGGGCAGTGGCAATTTCTGAAGCAATCTTGAAACGGGTTCCCCACGATATCGGAGGAGTGTTGTGTTTTCTGAATAGACGATCTTCTAAGCTGCCATTTTCCATGTATTCATATACAAGGCATCCATACTCAGGGCAGGCTCCTAATAGAAGAACCATGTTTGGATGTCTCATGCAGCTTAACACTTCAATCTGCAATAGAGAAGACAAGATTAAATATGTAGGCCTAAAGACAAAACCATTTATCCAATTCCGTTCGAGAAAACTACACATCTGGTTAATCTAATTGTTTTTGGGCAGTAGACAGAGAATACAAATACCTCCTTTTGAAACTGTTCTTTCCCTTGATTAATATCTGGCCTTAAAACCTTTATGGCAACAGGAGTGTGATCAAGATAGCCTCTAAAAACAGGTCCATATCCTCCTTCGCCAATTTTTGCAGAATTAGAGAACTTGTTAGTTGCTATTTCAATTTCTTCAATGGTATAAGTTCTATAATGGACACCATTTCGAGTTAGTGCATCCATTGCTTTTTTCATTTCTTCTGCCTCGTGCTTAGCCAAACGTTCTGCACATCTTCGTTTCTGGGACTCCAATTCTGCTAGACGTTGTGCCTTTTGTGCTGCTTCCATTGCTGCCCTGCACTTTTGCTTCTCCATCTCGACAAGAGCTAATGCATCTTCTTCAGATCGCCTTTGTTGTGCTATCATATGTGCCTCCGTTGACTTCCATTCATCAATCTCTCTCACCTGAAAACAAAATTAACATGAGAATTTCTCAGTTGCATTGTGCATAGAGCAAAAACCTGATGTATCATTTAGCTATATTCTAACCTTCTGTTTCGCATTCAGACTTTCATTGTAAGCTGAGTTGTACATTTCCATAGTTTGCTTTAGTTCCTGTTTTAATCTCCTCATCTCATCTTCTAGCTCTTCCTGTAACATTTAACTCATTGAGTTGAGAACCCAGTTTCTTTGTTTGTATTATGCCTCTTTTATTAATAATCCAACTGATGCCATTCATATATTATACCACTTTTGCAAGATCAGCAATGACTTGAGCTTTAAAGTATTAACAGGTTTAGGTGCAGTTGACAGTTAGATTTGCAGTTAGCATTTCTAAAGACCTAGAAATCATTGGACTCAAGTGAACTTACTTCTCTTTGGGAGGATGCATGGCTATGTGTATTTGAATTTCCTGGTGTTTGGAATCGGTCCAAATTCTCGTAAGAAAAGTTGCCTGACTGGAAACTTGACATCCCAGAATATTCGCTGCCATCAGATGAGAAATTGGGATGAAGAGGACTACCCATTGCCTTTGTGCGAACCATATAGTTGAGATTGCTCACTGAAGGTGGGTATGGAGATTTGTTGCCTGAGGGCCTTTCAAAGAGATTCATTCCACTATAATCAGTGAAATTTGACTGAGAACTGCCCGCGCTGCTCATATCGAAGGATGTTCTATCTGATCCACTTCTCCAGCTCGACTGGCTGAATGAGCTGCAACAGTAGAAATACAGTTGAATTGAGTATGAATTTGTCAAGGTAACCGAGTTTGCTTGTGCTAGAAAAATAATCATATAGATACAATATTTATATGATGTCACGGCAGATTAATCTTAATTCTGACCATCTTCACGTATCATTGATCTGGATAAAATAAATTGGAGTGTACCAAAGTGCAAAGACTGTAAACGAGTTGAAAACATAATTTCTCATCTTGGTCACTTGAAAATGAGATGATCGTTTTCTAGTTTAAGACTGGTAGCTGCTTTAGAATTGCTTACCTGTCTGATGAATATCCTGATTGAGTTGGTGGCTTAGGGCTAACAGTACTACTGGAAGGTGTAACGGTCCGGCTAGCTGTTTTGACATTCTGAACTTTTCCTTTTGATATTGCATGCACTGTACAGAAATCTGGTGCAGTTTTGCTTAAGTTGGTTGGCACGTCTGCATTTCTAAATGCCCTGGTGAGCAACCAAAATTCACTATTTAAAGACTATAAAGAAGATCAAGGCAAAATCTATGAATTATGCATTTTGATACAGCGCAAGTGATAGGATCAATAGAAAAGACCTTGTTAGAGCACTACGGTTGGAAAGGCCAACAACAAGATTGCTGATGGTGTTTCTTACAGTAAAGTCTACCAGTGCAGATGTAATATCACCATCACAGAGGACTATTTCCATTGCTCGAATCTGTAAAACATTAACCATCAGTACCAATAATAGTTGATTCTATATTGATTAAAACATAACAATACAAATATAAAATCAATGCTGGAAATTTAGCAACAAAATCATTTTCCCTATTCCTTAATTTATCAAATGAGATTCTTTACGAGAAACTCAAACCGATTGTCTTAAGAAGACTCTGCTTATCTTAAAAATATAGCGGTTGCTTTGCTTGCTTACCCCTTTTCGAGCACAAAATCCACGATATGGGAGGAAAAATTGCTGCATTTCAAATTCTGTCGGTGCCCGACCTTCTTTAGGGACAACATCTTCTGCATAATCGAATAAATGACAGACTTTTTGAGTATCACTTCATTGAAAATATATGTGTAAATGTACAGATATATATATAACCATGATCTTAGCTCTTGTCTGTCAAACTAATTTCAAAAAGTTCAATTAAAACGACCCTAAAGAGCACATAGATATGGTATAGCTGATCCATTTATACATTTTATTTATCACAAAAGTTTTAGCTAATCGGTGTTGCAAATTTTCCCAAAAACAAATTTAAAATGGAAATCAATGACCATATACATAATTTTTGGCTCTTATCAATACTCTCACACACATGATTCCACCAAGACTCAAACCCGATCTTACAATGCTAAGGATCAACCGATCAGATAAACAATAATCAAGGTAAAGAACGTACGAGGTTGTGATACATTGGTTTTAACATGAATAAGAAAGACACTGCTATTCTTTCTCAAGAGATTCTCAATGGCCCATCGAACGGCGTGAGGGCTATTCTTGTCTTTATCAATGGCAATAGCAGTGCTTATAAAAGTAGTCCCATCTCCAGAATTGTTACCCATGGTGCCCTTAATAGGTTGTGCACCGCCTGAAAATGCACAAACTTTCTGCGGCAGCACAACCTATAGGCTCCACAGGTCCACCACCCGTGTACCTACAAACAAGAAATAACCATAAAATATAGTCTTCAATTAAAATCAGATTATATATATAGTTTCAAATGTTCCCTTGTTTTTTGCCTGTAAATTAGCTGGTCTTTTAAATGATTAACTATATTTGGCGCCAATGCATGTGTGACCGTTATTGACTTTCACTCTGACCTATTTGTATTTTAGACTGGATGCTATATAAATGTAACTTGTTACTGTACATATATTTTAAAAATGAATTTTCAAGAAAGTACACGGTTGTGTTCTGTACACTTAAGCATATACGAGTCAACAATATTATATTTAAATATATTGTTAATGAGTATCGAACTTCCTTTCCACTTAACTGTTACGGTACAACATAATAATTATCGATCTTTTTTTAGGTGAGCAGATCGAACAGTAGACGGTGAGGTTAGCATAAGATCCTTAGACAAAGAGACATCTGTCTGTCTTTGATGGTGCTTTGCTTTGTCTCACATAGATAAGTCCCATGTGGACTTGAGTAACGTGTGGACTTTTAATAGTCCTATACCATGTATATTTATATATATTCTTAATGCATTGATTGGATTAGAGAGAGTTGGATACACTTGAATCTATACGTGTCTCCAAATATTTTCAGTTTCAACAAACTTTCTTTCTTTTTCTCTCTAAAATCCCAGATTTTTTTTATTTTTCTTGGGGAAAAACACAAAGGTGATCATCACTTTGGTGCAATTGTTTCAACTGGTAAGCATTTTTTTAACTATTTTTCTGTATATTTGTTAGTGAATTTCAGCTGCAGAGATTTGAATGAAAGCACCCTTATGATTGTACCTTGATTACAAACCTTTCAATTCTACAAGTTGCATATTTTCAGTGTAATTGAGGAAGATTAATATTAAACAATAATAAAAAAAATCTTTTCTTTTTGTTGTTTTGCATAAAAATGATTACGGTTGCCTTAGATTCATGAGACCCAGATTGTATGTGCAAGAGACTCCACCTTTAGAAGGTTTCCTTGTGTTCCAAGAGGGGTTTAATTTTTATATGAGACCCTTTTACTTTTTTTTATATGGTTTTGAATAAAGATTGTTAATGTTAATCTCTACAAATTGGAGAAAATTGATTCTTTTTTGCCCTGAAAATCTTGTTTACCAATATTTAGATCAATATCTCTCTCGATGGTTTGTTGTCTAGCACCAGATCTGATAACCCGGTTTCTTTTTGCTTATAACTAGATTTTTTAGCCCTAAAATCTTGTGTATGTATATAAGATTTTCTCAGCATTGGCGCATACAAATTTAAGATCTGCTTTTGCTGGTTTACTCATAAATTGTCAGCTTTCGTGCCAGGCCATTTGCTTGAAGCAGCTGAGGGGACAGTAATTTTTTTTAACGTTTGAGGGGTCCAGTGATGGAAGAGATATCTCCAGCTATTGAGGTTACACTCAGCTTAAGTCGTTCGATTTGTGATGACTCTGGGATCGCAAGCAATGTGGAAAAAACACAAGTGCAGATACTGACTGAATCGGTAAGCTTGTTACAGGATCCTGTATCAGTGCTGCCTGCTGAATCTATTTGGTAGGGAGAGAAGTTTTAATAGACTAAAGAAAACCTTATCGGGAGTAGTAGAAAGTGAAAGGGATACTGTGTTAAATGGAGATAGCGTCTGGGTTCCTACTGAAACAATGATGCAGCAGAACAAGGATGATTTCGCAAATGGTTGCAGTGGAATAAAAAGTAAGCAATTGCAAGCTCTGAATGCTGATACCGGAATAAGTGTGCCTATTGCTGTAAAAATTGAGGAGATAGATGATGGTCAGATTGTTGCTAAAGTTATTAGCTTGGAGAAACAAAATATGGAGGGGAAGATGCCAGGTAGTGCAGATGTAGTTAGTTCTAAAGTTTTCACTCTAAAGACATCTGTGATTTCTCTTCAGTTGCCCAAAGAAATGATTACTGGGAGTGGAGAAAGCAGGAATGTTGTACAAATGGATTGTATTCCTCTATGGGGTTCTGTCTCTATCTGCGGTAAGAGGCCAGAGATGGAAGATACTGTAGCAGCTGTGCCTCAGTTTCTGGATATTCCCACTAAAATGTTACTTGGTGATCATGTAATGACCGGAATTAGTCAAAATTTCTGTCCCATGACAAAAACTCATTTTTTTGGGGTGTATGATGGTCATGGAGGTTCTCAGGTATGTCCAAATTCCCAGTTAAGACTAGTAGTAGTAGTAGTTATCTTCACCTTTTCCAAGTTCATAATCTGTTTTGTAACTTGGCATGGTCTCTCACTGTTAATTATAAGATTGTAATTCTCAACCGATACCTCATGCAGGTCGCAAACTACTGCCGTGATCGTGTCCATATCAATCTGAAGGAGAAGTTAAAAGGTGTTGAGAATAATGAAACTGAAGTAAGAATTGCAGACCCTCAAGTCCGGTGGGAGGAAATCTTCATCAGCTGCTTTCAAAAGATTGATGATGAAGTTGGAGGAAAAGTATGCCATACTGAACTTGGAAAAAATTCTAATACTTGTGGTAATATAGAACCTGTTTCCCCAGAAACTGTTGGGTCTACTGCTGTGGTTGCATTATTATGTTCATCCCATATTATAGTTGCAAACTGTGGTGATTCAAGGGCAGTCCTTTATCGTGGCAAAGAAGCCAGAGCTTTGTCAATTGATCATAAAGTAAGGCATATATGTGTTTCGTAAAATTTTTCCGTCAGAATTGAAGCTTTATGTGGAAAGCAAGTCTTTAATCCCCCCCCCCCTCCCCTTTTATCATTATTCAGCCAGACCGAGAAGATGAATATGCGAAGATTGAAGCATCTGGGGGCAAGGTCATACAGTGGAATGGACACCGTGTTTTTGGGGTACTTGCAATGTCAAGATCTATTGGTAAGCTTTCTATGCATGGTTGCTTATAGCCATTGTGGTGATTTCAATAATAGTTGTAGATTTGCAAACATCATCTAAAATCGATCAGATTACACACAACGTTTTTATGCTTGAATAAATAATTTTATATAGAATGTTTATATATTCCCTTCTCTTTTTTTCCAGCATATGTTCCCTTCTTTTAATTGAATTACTGTCAAATATGACTCCCCGCATTCCACCAGAGAAGTCACATAAAACTAAATGTTAATTTAATGTGTTGTAGAGGAAGTGCAGTGGGGAAAGTCGACAAGTGTATCGTAAATAAATTTTTAATGTTCGAATTTGAAGGTCAAAAAATGTTTTGAATCAAGTTGAAGGTTATTGATTTAATTTAAATAAATATTTCCCATAACTTATGGGAAATGCTTTCAAGGCTTACGGGGCTTATGGGCCACAAGCCTTGAAAGCTGCTTATGGAAAAAATTTCAAATTGTAGCTTTTCCTGACTTTCCTAACTTGTGTAAAAGCAATGTTAGTGTTGGCAAATCCTCCTTTTAGGGTTTGGGAAAGCAAAGCCAAATGAGAACTTAAAGACAAAATGAGATTATTGTGGAACAGAATAATTAGGTTGACACCAATAGTCTCCTTCTGGAACTAAGAAAGCTTAACCAGACAACTCAAAGCAGACTGATGGGAAAGTAGCTTCAAGAAAGAGAATGTTTAGATTCGGAAAGTTGGAAAACTCCAATAGCAATATGTAATACTTGACCGGGAAGTTGGCATAGTAGGTTCAATGCAAATGATAATATAGTATTTCTAGGACATCCATAGTTACATTGGCCAAAGTTCTACTTAACTAACAAAAAATGGGAGGTAACGAGAGGTTCAGGTCAGGAGGTGACCCATTGAAGTAATTATTATTAAATTGCAAAAATACATTGCATAATTGGCTAAGCCAATATATCTATGATGCTCAGGCAAGTTAGCAATCTGACATATTACAGCTTTCTCTAATCTGGCATATCATACACTCATAGTCTTAATCTTTAATCTGGTAAACACAACTACTGTTCATCTTTCTTCTCCTTGAAAATTAGAGAACCACCATTTCATATGTGTTACGTGGTTCAATGTTTCAGATGCATTTGATGGTGATATACTTGTATTTCTTGATGTATTGAGTAAAAAACAATGTTTCTTTCACAGGTGATAGATATTTGAAACCATGGATTATACCTAAACCAGAGGTTATAATTGTACAACGAGCTAGAGAGGATGAATGCCTTGTATTAGCCAGCGACGGTCTGTGGGATGTCATTACAAATGAAGAAGCATGTGAAGTGGCTAGGAGACGTATCTTGCTTTGGCATAAAAAGAACGGGCCGGTTACTGATTTCAATAGGGGTCAAGGAGCTGATCCTGCTGCTCAAGCAGCAGCAGAATACCTCTCAATGCTTGCTCTTCACAAGGGAAGCAAGGATAACATCTCGGTGATAGTGGTGGACTTGAAAGCTCAAAGGAAGTTCAAGAACAAATCATGATTATGACAATTGCGTTTCCTACACAATATAAAGTGGCTCCCATAATTATATAAGTTTGGTCCATTCAGTTTTTATATGGGCTTAATGTGTGTATCAGCAGTCATTACTAGGTAGTTCAATTAGTAGAAATGCCAGAACAATATTTTTTTATTAATGGATTTTGTCATTCACTATGCTAGCTTATGGCCAGGAGTGTTTGTAGTCTTTGTAGAGTGTTTATTACTTTATTTCAATATGAAATGGTAATACCCAACAAATATGCCTTCAATACTGTGTAGCTAAATATATAGCAGAAAATTGATTTAACATTGGATTAGGTTGGAAGCTTTGATTCGAATTTGCTTCAATGCTTTGATTCGAAGGATTACAATGCATTCACGGAACCAAATAGCCGGAACTAGAATAATAAATCACTAAGTTTTGAAGATTAACCGATGCTCAAAACTAAATTTTTATTAATTTTTAATTAAAAATCATGACTTGAAAAATAAATTCTCTATTATTTCTTGAAGGTCAGCCGGACTGGAGTCTAGGCTGACCCCTTGGTTCCGGTCCTGTCACACTGTATCAATAAAGTAGTTTTTAATACATATTCATGTTATTAATTTTTATTTTTTTAAGAATTTTTATATAACTGCTGTGCTAGATATTATTCGTTTGATAATTTAAGATAACATATACCTCAGAGATGGTGTTTTTGGAGGGGTCAAAGACTCGGATGATTCTGGGAAGAGGTATTTCTACAAAAGAATGTAGAAAAATCACGAAAATGACATATAGATAGCTGAGCTATTAATGGGAAATTGTATAAAAATGTAGCACGAAAACTAGTTAACTGTTGAACTAATAAATATGATAAATTAATTTTAAATTCATCGCTACTAAAATTAATTTTAAATATAATAAATTAGAAGTTATTTATATAAAAATTTTAAAACACAATTTAGATTAACATAATGCCTTAATATCATTATTATTTTAGAAAAAAACATAATTTTAAAATTATTTATTTAGAAATTTGTAAAATGTTATTAAAAATAAATTAGATATATTTTTATAAAATTTATAATAATATATTATATATATTTATAAATATGATGTCCGATTATTTGGAGCCTATGTGCGATTGTACATTCCTACTCGGTTTGCTTCTCTTCTCAACTCTTTAATTTGTATGTTTGTTATTAATTATATTTTTATGATACTTTTTTACTTTATCTACACTTTTGGGGCTTCTCACAGTTAAACCTAATACTCTTGAGACCTGAGATATTTATGATATCGAATATTAATTTAGTTATGCTGCATGTGTGTGAATAAATCAGTCCATGATGTATCTCTAGTAAATATGGTGGACCGTATCAATTAGTCTATTACCATGTTGATAAAAATGTATGTTTGTTCGAGTATTGAATTTTTTAAAAATCACAGATGATATATAATATATAGACAAAGGTTCAAATTTTGATGGTTATATTTCAAGAAATGTGACGATAACAATTTGGTCATAATGGAGATCTTTAAGATGACATATGTTGAAAATGAAAGAAAGTTTAGAGTGATACGGATTTTGTCAAAATACGTTTCAATTGGAGTGTTCAGTAGGTATAAAAATCGGGTTAAATATCTTGTTGGTCATTGAAGTCAGTCTGATGTATCAAGATGGTCACTAAACTGAAATTGGACTCATGTAGGTCACTAACTTGAGTAGATGGTACACTCCGTTAAGTCATCTAACGGAAGTTACGTGATATGACAAAAGCTGCTGACATGGCATAAGAATCAAGTTTCTTTTTAATGTTTGGACAAAGAATTTGATCACTGCCAAGCATTTCTTCCCTTTTCTTTTTAATTCTAGTCATGAGCTTGAATGTAATCTCCTGTATCATTGTTAAAACTATACCTCCCAGTAATGATCCAAGCATTGAGCATTCAGACATGTTATTATCAACATTGTCCGCTTTCGATATTGTTGCAAAGTGAGCCTTAGTCCAAGCTTTAGCATCAAGGTTCCTGAGTTGGTCATAAGCAGGCCTAGACTATTTTGCAACTTTTGCAAAGTAAAGCTTGCAAAGTAAAAAAGAAACATTAAAGCAAAGTCAGCAATTTTTGTCATGTCACGTAACTTCCGTTAGATGACTTAACGGAGTGTACCATCTACTCAAGTTAGTGACCTACATGAGTCCAATTTCAGTTCAGTGACCATCTTGATATATCAGGCTGACTTCAGTGACCAACAAGATATTTAACCCTATAAAAATCAGATATCTCATATAGGAGTCAAAAGCTAATTGAGCATGGGGATGAATTAGAAATAATGGTGAAGAGAAATATTTTTATGGAACTATTTTGTGGGATTACAAATGCCATAGTGGAGGCTAGGTTCCCAAATCTCTGGGTTTATAGAGTTATAGTCGCGCTATCAGCAGCACATTAGACACACATGTGAAGAAGGCTAATAATGTAATAAAAGTTGGAGACAAATGTGTGATCTTATCTAAATCCTATTTATGTGTGCCATTGAATTTTGTGCTTTATGCGGACATTTCCTTAAATGTTAATGGTTATAATCACGAGTCTTCATTTGATTGCTCAGAAAGAAAGAAAGAAGGGGAATTAACAAAATATGCTGATAAGTAAAAGTCAGTTAATGTGTTTGAGAGACAAGTTCATCGGTACTAAAATTAATTTTAAATATAATAGACTAGAAATTATTTATATAAATTTTTTTAAACACTCAAAGAATTTAGAGTAACAATGTCAGTCTTTACTTTGATGCTCAGAAAGAAGGGAAATTAACAAAAAATGCTCATGATATGATCAAAATAAAAGTCAGTTTGTGTGTTGAGAAAGATAAGATGTGTTTAATGTATGATGAAGTCCACATGGCATAAGATGAGACATTTCCCCCTAAAACATGTTACAAATCGAATTGACCGTAATTATGTATGTTTTAATTTTATGGATGGTGTGTTTTTGTCTTGAAAATGGAACATCTTATGTTTCTCACAGTTGATTTAGATTGGTATTAATTTTTTCAAAATTAAATATTTATCGCTTGTCTCTCTTATTTTGTGGTTCTATCTATTGATCCAAATTCCAATAAAAAAGAAATTGCTAGCGCACAACCACGAATCCACTCTTTTTATATTTTAATTCTTATACCAATTTTTGTAACATACTTTTGCATTTACATACTCCCTCTTTTTCATAATAAATTGCGTTTTATAAAAACTAAGAGTCAGTTTAGATTCAATTTTGATCACTAATTAATAATTATTGTTAGAAATAAAAATTATGAAAAATATATCATTAAAAATATATTTCATAAATTATTAAATTTAATTTTTATTTTTGTAAAAATATAAATTAATAATATTTAATTTACGATCAAAATTAAACAAATTTGATTTTTGAAATTAATAAAATGATACTTTTTGTGAAACGAATAGAGTATTAATCTTACTAAAATAAGTCGCTTATGAACATCACTAGGTAAGTACTACAAATTATACACAATTGAGACTTCAATTTTCCGGTACTAAAAAGTATTCTGAAAACTATATTCTTCTTGCAATCAGTGCGGGTGTGTGAGCGGGCAAAAAGTTAAAATGTTTCGAATTCCAAGAAAGAAGAAATTATTAGCAATTAGCACACAACCATGAATCCACTCTTTTTATTATATTTCAATTCTCACACCAATTTTTTTGAACATACTTTCGCAGTTTCATATTATTTTACTAAAATAAGTCGCTTATGAGTATTACCAGATAAATACTACAAATTATACACACTTGAGATTTACTCCGGGTAGAGCCATAGCAGAAATTTCAGATGTCAGACAACTTTGAAGAAGCATAAAACCACGCAAAATGTATGATTAAGAGATAATACAAATTTATCAAGAACATCATTTGTGAGTGAGTTTAGGCCAATAGTCACAATGGATGACTACTCTCCAAAGAAGAAAAATGGCAAGAATATTATAAGGGTTCACTATCCCAAGCCATTACCAGTTTCACTTTAAATTCTTTGGAAAGAACATAATGGAAGCAAAATATGGCAAGCCTCACTAGGATGATAGAGTGAAAAGAGCATCATTTGCCTTTATCATGAGAGATGGTCTTGAAATCTGTGTTCCTCCAAGCCATCCAAATTATTTACATTCTAGACAGTTGGAAGAACAGGAAATTTAAGATTATGAGAAGCAGAACAGGTTGGCTCAAGAATTGTTAGATGAGCTAGATGCTGAGATGGCTGAAGAACAAGAAAGCCAAGCCATACCTGATTATGAAGCTCATGCAGATTTCCAAGATCAATCCACAATTGCTCCAACAGTGTAAGTAGTAAAGAAAAGGCCAAGAGTAAATGCTCATGCCAAGAGGCCAAGTGAAGAGGAGAGGTTGAAGAAGAGAAGAAAATATTTCCTGCAAGTATTGAGATGAAATTGCCTATAAATGATCAAAGTCTACCTGATTTTCCTAAGAAAGAGCTTATAGATTTTTCAAATATACAATTTCCAAAGTATTTCTTTCCAAGAGAGGACGTAGGCAGAAGTGGTATGAAAACAAGAGCTAAAAAGCAAAAGCCAACCAAGTCTGTCGATGTTGCTCCAATAGTCAAGAAACCAAATGCAGATTCTATGGTATACCTGGCTGATATTCTAGAAGTTACAGATTTAAACCTTTACTTGGATGAACTAGTTCAAGTTAGAGGTCTATATGCAAGGGGAAGACAACCAGAGAGGCTTGTATTTGAATATAGAGGAGTAGAAAGAACTTGGCCATTCCACAGGATACTTGAAGAAGATTACAGGGTTCTTACCAAGATGTTCACTAAAATATCTGATACAGCTGGTTTCTCAAGAACAGCTAAGAAAGAGCTCTTGGATAAGACAACTGAGATCAAGAAAAGTTAGACCAATCCTGAAGGGCTTCCAAGAAGAAGGACCATTCCTTACACCGGAAAGAATATACATCTACAACCATACGGGATGATGGAGTTTAGGGATGAGGATGGCATTAGGAGATTCTTCAGGATGGAAGATCGATTAGAGGAAGCTGATAATGAAACTCTCAAATTTCTGCAATCCAAGCTAAATCCAAATGATGAAGAGGAGAGATTCTTTATGACAGCATTGCGAAGGCAAATCAACATCAATCCAGAGAAGGGAAGCTGAGAAAACAAAGGAAGAAAAAGGAATAGCAATATTTGCTCAGGCTAGAGGAGCATTTTTACTTTGTATTTTTTCTGAAAACTTACCTCTTTTCATTCAATTCAAAATTGAAGCTTTATATAATATAATTGTAATGTCTACATTTTTATAATGCTTAAGAAGTGTTTTGTTATCATCAAGTCTCTAATTTATGTCAACTATTCTAGTAGATATAAATTGGGGGAAATTGTTAGGAATTATGTTGATTCTTGATGATAACATATTCACTTAATTTGTGTAAGTGTTTTTGTAACTGATCAATGGATGTCATACTATTGTAGTATCCATTGATTAGGTAGCTTATTAATTGATAAGTATTTTTGTAACAATATTCATGTGATCTCAATTAGCAGTTGATAGGTTAGTTGATCAATGATAAATCCTTGATTTATCAAATAGATGTGTAAATAGGGTGACAAATTGTAAATATTTTATGTCATGTAATTTGCACAAGTGAAGTGAAGATCAACGGATGAATCCTAAGCGATACTTGGGACATTCCTTGTGTGAACAAACAAAGGTGAAAAGTCTACCTTTCTTTATACGCCATACTTGGGACATTCCTTTTCACGTGCCCAGATTTCTTACAAAAGAAGCACGAAATAGCTTGATCCTGAGTCTTTTATTTCTTAGGCTGTAGCTTTTCCACTACAGTCTCCTTATCCTTAGTCCTCTTTCAGTAGTTAACCTTTGAGGTAGTTGCCACATGAGCACTTTCAGTGTTAATCAAGTATGGTCATTTCCATTTACAGTTCTTGATCTAAGACACGACCTGCTCAAACTCTAAACTAGAGTCATTGATTTTAATAGCGACACATGGATAACCCTTCTGCTTTGTCCACGTATCCATGAATTTGTTCACATCAATTCCAGATACTTCTGAAAGAACACTCCATAGATCTTCTGTCTTGGCATTTTTGTTGGCATATCTCTTAATATATGAACCTAAGGATTTCTGATTTACAGCAAAGAAACTGCACAGTTAGAGACATGGTAACAATTCTATTAGCCATCTAAACAACCATAGCAATCTGACTAAGCGAAGCTATGCTAGTAATCATTCACTCACAACTCACAAGTAAGTTTTTACTTTCTTTAGATAGGTTTACTATTTGTAGTCATCTAATTCTAACTTCAAGTAGAATTTTACAAGTACTGTAGCATGTTATCACGGGCTTAGGATTGCAATAAGACATCTTGGAACATGTTTGCCAAAGAAAAGTTTCCTTTTTTTTTTTGATATGTATCCTGGTAAATTGGGTAACTGAAATTTGCACAAATACATCAATATGTGTCGTCATATAGTTCCAAGGGTGGAGCTACCGTCGGGCAAGGATATGCCCCCCCAATTTCTTCTAAAAAGTTAGTGGTTAATAATCTTTTGATTTTAATATTTTAGAGTATGCAAGTATTGGAGAGCAATTGCTGATTTTACTAAATTTGTGTAACTTTTTGTCTGGCAGGTGTTTATTCTTTCTTATTGCGGCAAAGGTATGGACATTCTTAAACACGAAAACAGGCAAGTGCAATGCGATTATGTATTGTGTACAAATAGCTTTAGTGACAATATAGACATACTATAACTATTCTAAAACGTCACTAATTGACTAGATAAGTATTACCACCTGGAAAATATCAGCACCCAGATAATCCTCTAACATCCGAATGACAGAAGAACCTTTTTTATAACTTATAGCATCAAAAGTCTCATCAACTGCACGAGCAGTGTGTACCTCCACCTACAAGAATATGCTCATCATAGTAGGGGAGCACAATTAATCTTTAAAGTACTCGGAAGTTAAACCATTTATATATTTGGCCTTATGAGCCTTGATCATATTCAAATTGAAATGTACAACTATCCGGTGAATAAGTTTTTTTTACCTCTATTGGATGCGAGGTTTCCAGAGCATCCATACGCAGTCCACCAGTAGTAATATCAAGAAATTGAGTCCAAATCCTCCACTCAGGATATATGATGTCAGTTGCTAAATAACTTGTCTGGATATATCAAAACCTATCAAACATCGGACCAATAGGAGGAGCGGAAAACATGTAACTTAACAGAACACCAATTACCCATGTTGCAAAACCTTCATTAAGCCATAAAAGAGTCCACCATTCCATTGTCACCAAGTTACCAAACCATTGATGGGCAACTTCATGGTTACAACAATAGCAAGCTGGAAAAAGAAATGATTCAACCATATAATTGACAGGGTTGTAAAACTATCAAGTTTTGAAAGTTAATTATTTATTTTCTTATGTATATGACCACACAAGGATTGACAAGAACAGAAAGAGTACATTAGTAGAAAAACATTTAGTATATTAATAATATACTTTAAAAGGAATTTTGCTTAATAATGGCTGTCGTAAAATGAAAAACGAGAAAAAAACCACTGGATGGACACTTAGATTACAACCTACCTTTGTGTGTTGGCTGCTGCAGAATGCAAGTCATCACGTAAAAGCTCAGTCTCATGATAGACAATCAACCCATAATTCTCCATGGCCCCACCAGAGAAATCAGGAACAGCAACCATATCCAGCTTAGGAAGTGAGCAAGGCACCGGAGAAGTAGCTTTAGAATTCAATACCAGCAGAGAGTCAGTCCAGTATCTAGATAGAGTACTGAAACTACAGTTTTCACTACAAACAATGGACATCTACTTCTTACTCTCTGTTCTACAGAAACGTCCATAAAAATGGACTCAATCAGTCACTATCTAGTATGAATAAACGTCCAGCAATTTAAGGACAGGTCTAGTATAAGTATGCAACTGTTATTTGCAGAGCGCCATGCCTTTATTAGAGCAGTTTGTAGACAGTGGAAGACAAGACTTTTGGATCATTTTAGGTTTTCTAAATATTTCTTTACCAGTCAGACGGTTCGATTAAAGTTTTAGGTACAAGTTATACTCTTATAGGTAGTGAGATTATAGGAATTCTGATATGTTGGATCGTTTCTGTTTTATGTTGTAAAAATGGTTTTCTTGCTATGTGTACTGATAAATTCCAACATCTTAGTCAGATTTTTCATAGAAGACAAAGTGACAGTAAAAACTTACTCTTTGTATATGTCGAGTGCTTTAACAGCAATATTAAGAGCTAACAACTGGACAGTATGCACGAACAACAATCCCTGCCCGAACTATCATTAATATCCAGACTAATATAACTTGAAGAAATATTCCAGAGTTGCATGCATACCATCAGATGTTTTATCTTCGATGTAATCAAACAAACCAATTACAACAGCCACCAAATATGTTGACATGATCGGCGATTCCTCAAACTGTACGCTCTTCAAGAGCCCATCGTGATTTTCTTGACAAACTGGCATGTTAAACAGTACTTTCAATTCAGTTGGTACACCGCCCACTGTAATCTTGAAGGTAGCCTGCAAGGGTAAGTTGAATATCAGAACTATATTGCAATTAGAAGTGGTTTATGAGAATGATATGAACATCAAGTAAACACTCGAAACAAGTAAAACAGTAACCGATGTAACAATTAAAAATCACATGTACCTTTAAAGCAGGTTCATCCCAACAGGGGAAACATTTGCGAGCATCCACGGCTTCGAATTGTGTCACTGCCATATTCTTCTTCACTCCCCCATCCACATAGGTCCTGTATATGATCATACTCAATACAGATCAAACACTTAAGGCTGTCCACAAAATCCTTTCAATTTTTAATAAGCTTTGTTTTTACACCAATAATATACATAGTAATATAATGACAAAAGAGCTCGGCTCAGTAAGATATTACGACCGATAAGAGTTAAGATGGGTTCCGTTGCCTCTCTCATCTTTCTGTATGCAACATATTTCTCAGAAAATTACACAAATTTTTTAATCAAGGAAAAAAGAAGGAAACAGACAACAAGATACCCTCTGTAGAAACCCTTCATATGTTCATCTAGTATTCCAGAAAAGCTAATGCTCAGAATCCCTTCCCCCAAAGAAAGAGCCTCCTCGAATACCAACACAAGCATCTCGTCCTCACCGTACAAAATCACATAAACAGATGACCTGATAATAGTATATGATTAACTCAGACATGCATGTGTACATATTTAGTACATAATAATTAGTTCTTGGTGAATGAAACTTCACGGATGACCAAGTCAAGAGAATCGAGTACGAGGTAGCGAGTAGGATTAACCACAGAGAGGTCGATTAGTACACTGCCGGTAAAATTAGATATTTAGATGCTAAAAGATCAGGGTTTATAGTGAGATCATGATCATTCACAATATTAGCCATTCTTTCAACTTAAGAAATTACCTGAATGTATGTACTAGCTAGCTCACTCCAGACGATAGTTGTTCTATGGGCCTGAAGATGAAATGAAAAATTCACAAATTAGTAGATTGTTTAATGTGTCAACTTTTTCTTTGACAGCCGTCTTTGGTTAATGATAATTTCAAACCAATGTGACTGTCGTGGGACAATGGACCTTGCAAGTGAAAATGACATAATTAGTTTTTCATTAGAATTGTAATGACAAAGGAATTATGGTATCTTATTTCATTTTAAATCATCCATTTCACATGAATAAGAATTAAGAACGAACAATACCTATCTATATAACTGGAAAAAAATTGCAAGGAGGCTAATTAGAATTTAACATTTTCCCCATAAAAATGTGGTCAAATTCATATGATATCTCTTATAAAGACAACATGTGTGCCTTGTATAAGTTATTCCTGGGTCTATAAACAACTCCTGATCTGCCAAAAGACCAGCTCAACAAAACAAAACCCATTACAAATCACCCATAACTATAACTAAACCCACATAGAGATAACAAACGAGTACAAAACAACTGGATGCTCACAAAAAAAAAAATTAAACTTTGGAGTCTTTGCTTAACAAATACTTCTTCAGAACATCCATAACTGATCCAAAATCTGCTTTGACGTTCACAGGCGGATTAGCATATCGACAACTCATATCAGGTATTGCTTTAGAGTGATAATCAATCTTAGACTGCGTAAACTTCAATCCATGAGCAGTGCTCACCACCACAGTCCTCTCCGTTGGCTTGATAACTCCACTGTTCCTGAGTTTGATCAATGCAGTCAATGCAACTCCAGTATGTGGGCATATAAACATCCCAGTAGAATCTGCTTGAGCCATGGCATCCATCAACTCCTCTTCCGTAGCTTCCTCAACAATCCCATTCGACTTTTGAAGAGCATAAACCGCTCTATCAATAGAAACTGGATCACCAATTTGAATCGCAGATGCAAAAGTAGTTTTAGCTTTCACAGCATTAAAATCCTTCCAGTCAGATTTAAAATGTAGATACAAAGGATTAGCATTAGCAGCTTGAGCACAAACAAGCCTCGGAATCCGATCAACTAACCCCAGTTCCTTACACATATGAAACCCTTTATAAAAGGCATAAATATTCCCCAAATTCCCTCCCGGAACAATCACCCAATCGGGCACCTGCCAATCAAACTGCTGCAAAATCTCAATAGCCGCAGTCTTCTGACCTTCTAACCTCAAACTATTCAATGAATTCGCCAAATAAATAGGTAACTCAGCAGTAACCTCCCTAATCAACTGCATACACCCATCAAAATCAGTATCAAGACTCAACACAAACGCCCCATTAGCAATAGGCTGAACGAGCTGCGCAATACTAATCCTATTCGCAGGCAAAAACACAATGGAAGGAATCCCAGCAGCAGCACAATAAGCCGACAAAGCAGCAGAAGTATCCCCAGTCGAAGCACAACCAACACCAACAACAGGTCTATTCATTTTACGCAACCTATTAACCTGACTAACCAAAACAGTCATCCCCAAATCTTTAAAACTACCTGTATGACTAATCCCGCAATGCTTAACCCACAAATCATTCATCCCCAAAAACTGTTTCCCATATCTTTCGGCCCAAAAAAGATTAGAATTACCCTCAAAAGCACTAACAATATCATCACTATCAATCTCGGGTAAGACCCATTCTTTCTTGGACCAAACCCCACTTCCATAAGGCCAATTAGTCTTACCTACACGAGAATCAAACAAATTCTTCCAATACTGCCCATCAAACTTCTTCAATGCATCCATATCATGTTCAACATCAAGAAGGCCGCCAGATCGACTACGATAAACAATCTCGTCGAGAGAATAAGATTCTTTGCAAGAGGGCTCGGCGTTAAAAGGGACGTATTTGGCGGAGAAGCCTTGGTTGGTCGTGTGGAGGCGGTGGGCTTCTTGCCGGATGTTCTCGTCGGCGGGGCGGCGGTGAGTCTCGGCGGAGGAGGATTTGATGGGGTTCGAGTGCAGGCTGCTTCTGGGGTTGTTGGGGCGGTGGGGTAGGGTGGGGTAACGGAGGAGTGATGAAGCCGCCATTATAGATGGAGATGTAGTGGAGGATCGGGTTCGGACCTGGCTTTTATATCTATTGCTTTAAGCCCTAACCCTATTCATCTTTTTAAGTTTTTTATATTTTAGAAACAGTGAAAGTAATGAAAATAAGGATTAAGTTTTTTAAACATATACATGATTTTGAACTTGTAAAAATTAAGTTTTATAAATAAAAATCCATTTAAATAAATGTATATGTGAAGGAAAAGAACTCTGAAATCAACTAAAATTGACCGAATATTACTTCAAATTATTATGAATCTATACTGTTATATTCCGATCGATGTCATTGATTGACAAAATATATTATTCCGTTTGTTGGCCTTCAAACGAAAACTTTAATAAGAGATGATTCAATTTGGCTTCACAAATCACAACTCCGAAACAGGGGACATCCTATTGGAAAGACTAGAAAAGAGAAGATAATTGTCCAACCATAAACATAAATAACATGAAGATACTTGTAGCAAACTACAAGTATACTGAGCAGCAGGAATCTAGCACAAATGTTTGAAGGATAGTGTAGAGTGTAGAACGATCACTCAGCCCGGATTAAGAAGACTAGGAGACATTAAGATTCCAAGTTGATCAATATACATAGTACAGACTACCAGACAGTATTTCAAAGGCATAAAATATAATGTACCTTGAGAATATCTCGAAAGGTTTAACATTTTCTTGTCTGTTTAATCAGCAAGAACACGTACTAATTATTTGATGAAATGAACTTAGCCAAGGATGACTTCCCTTCAGACCAGCAATCTTATGAACACCACCAATTTAAGACTACTAATCATTTGTATACCCTCACCGGAAGACTGTGAGAAAATGGTGGTTTCCACCACATCGATCCACTCCACCTCCTTTGCGAGACTTTCCGGCAGGATAAGGGTAAGCAGAGAACCTTAATTCTTGCTGCAGGATATTGCTGCCGTCGTCTGAAATGGGCATACTGTCAGAGGTCCAACTTGCATATGAAGGTTTTTTCTGGTAATTTTGAGGTGAAAGATGAAGCTCAGATTCCAATGTTGTTGTGCACATTTGGTGTTGAGTTGATTCCGAGAAATCTTCCTCAGTGTGAATAGCATTGGGTTTGGAATCTTCGAGCTTCTTTTTGTTGAGAAAACGGCCTCCAGATCCTCTAGCCCTCTTCAGTGCATGAAGATGCCTGGACTCATGGAGATATGGCTGGACAACAAAGGAAAATTTTATTAGTGGCAAAGATTGATCATCAGCATTGAGACAAAAGCAAGGTGAGTTGCACCTATAAACTCACCTTTCGGTTTTTTGTGAGTTTCTTCTGAGCCTCAAGCTTGGCACGGTACTGTCTCCGCCTTAGAATTGCACCGTACTGTTTTGCATTTACATATATAGGTTCATCTTGAGACAAATCAAGAGGTAGGGGCACTCGAGTAGAAGCTGCAGTCATCGTGTGGGGGAAATATATCTGGGAAGATGTTATTTCTGATTTCTTAGTACCAAACAAAATAAAAATGCAGAAAAATCATTTCTGAAATATATAGGAACTCCACTGCTGAGGTTAGTGGCTTAAGTTTATTCAACTACAAAGGCATGAGTGAGAACCTCTGACAGAACAAAAAGATTGGACAAGTGAAAGCAAGGACCTCTACCAATGATATAGGATGTTTAAGAATGTATGGTACAGCAAACCGCCTCCCAATGAATTTTTACCAGCCAACAGAAAAATAAAACAACAGAATATAAATGAAACGTCGGGAAATGTAGAAGCCCAGAGATTAGCATTGTACAACATGATGCACCTATCAGTCAATCACCTTGTATGGTATTACACAATAAGCACAACAAATTGTAGGGGCAGAGCAAAAGAAATAAAAATAAGTACAAGTTAGGTAGGCAATAACATTTTTTTTTTTGCAAAATCTGTAAACTAACCATTGATTGTGGGACAGTAGCAAGTAATCCAGGACAATATGGATCAGGATAGGAAAGCGGAACACCAGACTGATATCAACGAGCAGCAAAGAGCATCATTATTGTAAATTTTAGCCCCATACAGACAAAATATAAATAAGCTGAAAATTAGATGGTGCACGAGGCTTACAAATTGTTGTCTGAAATCAACTAGAGGATGATAAACATAGTCATGAACCTGCATTGACAAAGTTGCTTTATTGTGAACCTCTTCAAGCTTTTCATGGGTTTCCTTGTAACCTAAATACCAAGAAAAATTGAATCAATGCAAAAAGCTGATGGAATTCTCTTGCAAAGTATCTTGTTAAGATAGATGATTTCCATTACTATGCAGTTTCTTCCACACCACCTATTGAATTAGAAGTAACCTGCTGTAAACGACCTATAATCATATTCTCATATTGTAAGACAGTCTACTTTAAAGTCCATTGTCATTTAGCAGCAAAAAAAATATTGTCCATTGTCAACATCAACAATTTTTAATGTAATTTCCCCTTCAAACAGCTTTTTCTCTCAACATTCTTTTCAATTTTCATCTTATCTATCACATGAACAAGTCTATGTTGCTTTTATGCTTATTTGTTTATGGATATTTCAGATAACACCCAAATTATCATTTTATTTTACAAAGTTGTGAAAAAACTACAGACCTACTCTCCAAGCTCCAAGTTGTTAATACACAAAGGTTTATCACTAAATTCTCTGAAATAGTCACCCTAAACAAGCACTTAAGCCTTCTAACACATCACTCAGTTATTAAGTAAAATAGATAATCAACATCCACAGCTGATTTTCAGCAGAACTGTATTATACAGCTACTAATAACAAGTTACAAAAAGGATCATAGAGAACTAAGTTCTTAACTGGACTTTGTGGAGAGCATCTTTTGCACATAAGGGTTGCTTTCTACAGCATTAGGCACTTCAGGGTATGACTGACCAGACGACTTAGTTGGTGACAGGTCCCGCTCTTGGAAATGGAAGCCCAATTGCTTAGAACTCTGGGAGTATGGAGATGGAGCTGCCATCTTCAAACTTAAACTTTTTGATAGACATGATTGTTCAGCATATGAATTATGAATATGTGATTCAGTGGATGTCCATGGACGTGAAGAGCCAATTAAACACGGGGTCACTGAATGGGCAGTACTTAATACAGACTCTTTATCCAGCAAATCATACATTTTTTGTGAACTCAGTATGATACCACGAAGGGGCTAAATTTAAAAACCAATTCAATGTTCTATCAAATTGTTCCTGCACTAGTATGATAAACAAAAAATATATACAAGTTAAAAGAATATAGACGGTGTTTGCACTGAGCTGTCTTTAAAGTACAACCAATTCAATGTTCTATCAGATTGTTTTGTTTTTTTTCCTAAGATACAGAAATAGAGAAATATTAAGAACAAAGTCATCCATCATTATATCAATTAAACAGAAAACTTAAAGATATTGTAGCGTATGCAACACAATAATCATTAGACATAAAATAATGCTCAACTTTTAAGTTCCAAGAAAAAAAGTCCTCAAAATGTTTAATGATGTCAATCCAATGTGAACATTCATGGACTTTGCATGTTCGTAACTTTTAACTTTGATATATGTCGTGTCCAAATCCGTACCTAAGTCCAAGCAACATATCTTCTAAAGTTCTAAGTAGAATGCATACAGACCAGTAGAAATTACAGTTGGCTGTTTCAGAGAAGTTTGTCTCCTTTTTCCTTTTTTGTAAGCCATAAAAAAAACTTATCTGATGTTTGGTGATGAACTCCAAACACAAGCTTTTTTGTTACTTGCTAATTGTTATAAACTTTAAATCCTTTCTTTAATTAGTGCCCAACCCATACATAGTGAACTTGTGCAGAATCTAAAGGAATGGAATCTTACAACATCACAGAGGATCAATCAGTAGTGTTAACTGATCAAAATATAACACCTAATTCCCTAAATATCAGCAGACAAGATTTCATTCATTTCCGCTGGAATAAAAGAAGCTTGGAAGCGTAACTATGTATAGGACTGAAAAGAAACTTAAGTCGCTAATTGTTATACAACCCATACATTACTTGCTAATTGTTATAAAACCCATACATAGTAAACTTGTGCAGAATCTAAAGGAATTGAATCTTACAACATTACAGAAGATCAATCAGTAGTGTTAACTGATCAAAATATAACCCCTAATTTCCTAAATATCAGCAGACAAAAATTTAAATTTCTAAAAAATGAAAAATAAAACAAAGATCCTTCCTAGACACAAAATTTCATTGATTTTCACTGGGATAGAAGAAGATTAAAAGCATAACTATGTATAGGACTGAAAATAAACACAAGTCACCATATTAAATCAAACCAATATATAGGAGTAACTGTAACTCTGGTAGATCTCCTTTGACCAGATCATCTGATCAAAAAAGGCCATATACAAGAAACAGAGACCATGTAAATATGCAAAACTCACAAGTTATAAATCTCATATGCTAAGAGACCACAGAGAACCTATAGCACAAGAATCCAGAAGCATAAACACACACAACAGATACATATAAACACATTAACACATACTCTGCACATACATAATACATGATACATGATACATACATACATGATATCATGAGAAATGAAAAAACCAGGAGAAGAAAGGACCTTTATGATTTGGAGTGTGCAGGGAGATATGTTGGGGTGGACTTGGGCATGTCTCCTTCCTTGAAACCTCTTTGAATTCTCTCTGCTCTGTATATAATATATGTAAACAATACAAGTTTATATTTTGAATACTACTTAGTAAAATTTAGTAAAAAATAATCTTGGTTTTGCTGCCAAGGCTCGAACTCCTTAAACAACTGCAACTTCCACTTCAACACCCCCTACAACCTCCATTAATAACACTGCTGACCACCTACAACAATCTCACCACCACTACCACCTTCCTTGAATATTATAATAATTCATTTGCCTTGGTGCTTTCTTGTCATAGTATTTTCATTATTTTATGTATACCTTTGTCTCATAGTGTATTTTCTTTTCTTTTTTTTATATTTAAAGTTGGTAACTGTAAGTGTTATTGGTTCCACTCCAAGTTAAGATAATTTAGAAAAATACTATCATCAAGCAGCTGTAACATCTGTTTTAAGGAATTATCAAAATTTGTATTCTAAAATCATCTTGATTTTATGTAAAGAAAAAGAAAGAACTGAAATTTATCATCTATTTAATTCTATACGAGGAATTCATGAAATCATGATTTTCAGTGAAAAATTTAACATAAAAAGTTTGTAGCTTTGATTATTAACGTAATTAGATTCGATATATATTACCATGAGTCATTTTCACGGCTCTGTCATGGTGGAAGCCTATAAAAATGCATATATATCATCTATAATAATATTATATACTACTGTTGGCATTTATATATATCTCTTTAATACATTTCACAAAATTAATGTAACATAAAATTTAAATTTAAGAGTTCGAGTCCTAACAAATAATTATTAGTATTATAATATAAAATAACATATTTAATAAGCGCGGTAAGATATGAAAGTAGATTTTCATCTAATTTAATTTTTTATTTTACATTTGTAATAATTCAATTTTTTCAGAAAGTAATAATTAAACAAACAAATTGTGATGGACGGAGTCAAACTCGCTGCAGGCTAAACCAAACTTCTACTAAAATAATGATGCACCCTCAATGACACCTTTCTTATATTATATACATGCCAAAAGTTTATATTAATAAAACAGTTAATAATAATTGAAAATTACATTCTCAAAAACCCAAAGAAATTACATAATTAACATCTTTCATTCGGAATAGTATATAAAATACTTTATAACATACTTTATAACGTAAACAATAATTAATCAAATTTTAAAATGAAGCAGGTAATAAAAAAACCATAAGCCCCACAAGCAAAACTAGATTCCCTTTAGAAGCAAGTTGGGTATTAGTCAACTACAATAATATAGTGTATAAATCACTAATATAACATAGGTGCCATATGTTTTGCGTGTAGAATCTGTAGACATTTCTTATCCACTCAAATCATAAACAAGGCTCTAAAACCTTGTATCCTAGAAGCTAACCTATTCAAAAAAGACACTGGGGACCTTGAACGAAGCTTAGTAGTGTACACAAGGAGACTGCAGACAGCCAGACACAACCCAAGATGGTGACTATTATCAGTGACGGACCCTGAGGTAAAAATAATAACATAGTAGCTCTCCATCCAGTTTGCTCTGGTTACTAATGATCAGTTTATGTTATTGGCTAGTGTTCATAGCACAGTTCTAGAGGTTTGCATTTTGCAGCGTGGAACAACGATTTTATATACTACTAATACCAATGCAATGATAAATAAGATAATTATGTAAAAATATGGACATGGAAGGAATTGAACCCCTGCTCTTCATGTTCCAGCTGAACCAAAACACAACCATGTTCATTACTGAAAAAGCTTGAACTGAAACAAATCCAGGGGTCCGAGGACCCTGCTAGACCCCCAGGTCCTCCCTCCGGTCACTGACTATTCTCCCAAAGATATGAAGATCGTGCCTCAGCTTCTTGAAAGTTGCATTTCACAGTTCTTCTAATTTTAACAATATGAAGAATGCTTGTTTAAATGTTTTAAACAACAATTATCGTGGAATTTCACACCCCAGCAATCCCACATTGAACTTAATAAATAAATAATCCATGATAACTATTTTAATAATAAAATTGCAACTAACAAACAAAAGAGGGAAAGGTAAACTAATCTATGAAGAGGTGATCACAAGTACTTTATATAGAAAAGATACATACATTAAGACAAGTCCTGAATAATAATGCTTATAACATTAAAACTCAAAAAAAAAAAAAAAAAAACTTGCACAGGTGATGCTTAGAGAAGCGCACTAAGCCTGTTGGCTGTCAACAGCAGGGCTTTTCATATGGTAAATTTGTTCAAATAAGTCCACTTTCAAAAGCACCAAAACTCATCTTTCCAAAGGAAATGGCTAAAACTCTCGTCCTTTATACTGCATCTCCTATATGAAAGAATGTAGGAACAATGAGTAATGCTTTTAAAAGTTTTAGTTGTATATATGGACATGACAGCTGAAAATGTTATCTGACCATTACAACATGTTGCGTGCCACAACTCATGACTGATGTATAAATATATATTCTCCTTACTACATAAAGACCAAGAAGTAAGATTCATAAACATAACACTTCAAATTTTTATTCACTTGTCATAACTAGGTGATGTTATTTTATATATAATTGATTATGGCTAATTTGGGAGAGAATACCCCTTTTGAAGTGTCAGTAAAACAAACTCAATAGATGCATAAAACTTTCTCTGACGTATGTTCATAAAAACCTAAATTAGTGACAGTATAGGCATATAGCAACTTTTTACCTGAGGATAGGTTGGCATGTACACCACCTGGCGAGGCTGACCAAGAAACATATGTTGCCCATACTGCAACAAATGGTGAACAGTCATTGCCTAAGCCATTCATATATATTGACATCTACAAAAATGGACAAAAATTTTCAGATACCTGAGGTCCATTTGGATGAAAATAGGACTGTGGTGCTTGCATTGATGCAGCCTGCAGATTAAACATGACAGGCTGGTGCCCACCAAATGATTGTCCAACCTAAAGCAAGCAAACAAGTATGGATAGATGTAAAATGAGATCATTATCATCAAAAAACATTCGATGTTACATAATATGATGCCTTAGTCCTCAATGAGTTGAATCAAACCATCTAATGCAAATCTAGATATCAGCGTATCAGCAAGTATTGCACTGTAATTACACCAACAAAGATGATAAAAACTGCCATTTTCCACAGTCATGGCTAAAGAAATTATATTTCGGGGGAATATAATACTGAAAAAGTTGTACAATAGATGCAAGTTTCAAAGACTACCAGATTTTCAGCATACAAAAGGCAACCTCACAGATATATTAGCAAATTTAGGTGCAGATAATGTCTAAGTTCTTATCTAAAATATAAGTATCAACATGTGCCCGTGTTATTAGAGAACAAAAATTTCATTAAAAAATCTAAATCCATTTCCAGATGTTCTAAAAGTGACCTTCGTATTTTCTCAACAAAACATGTTCACTCACTGGTCAATCAGCTAAGCCACTTCCAATTTATGAAGAACAAATGTATACTTTCCCAAATCTCATTCATATATTTGGTCATCTTTAGAAAGTTTGAAACAGTGTGCAGGGTGATAGAAAGTGGAAGTACTACAAAGTATAAACCACTTGCCCCAATTGCTACAGGTATGCCATGCATATTAGGGACAGCAGTCACATTAGCCTGATAGTAGTAGGAACCATCAGTCACTGGAGATGCTGGCCTCAATGATGTCTGGTTTGGGGTGAAACTCTTCGCGTTTGGATTTAATTTGAATTCCTGATTAAAAAACACACCAAATAAAGCAGGACTTGTTAGTAATAAATTAGTTGCTTTGAAATCAATCCCTTGCTTCGGAATAAAAACATAGCTTGGTATTAAGTTTACCTTCGCATTGGGATTGAGCGTGGACAGAGAACCCAATGATGAACTTGGTGATACCCGAGGAACACTACCTGAAGTATTTGGTGTGTTCTTCTCCTGAACTTCAGATATAGGCGGAGCATATGAAGTAGCATTTTTAGAGAGAGTTCTATCAGAATCCTTCTTTGTCCCAAATGATGAGTGTGGCTCTGCATACACAACGATAGATGAAAACTGGAAACATTTATTTAACCCACCGAGTGCCTCCAAACTTGCAAGGTGTTTTTTTTGGCTTAAATACAATTTAAACCCTGCGTTTTCAAGAATATACAACTAAAACCCCCTTTTAATATATTTAGTAAATTTAACCCTATGTTTTTAACTATATACAATTAAAACCTTTTTTTTTAATAATTAGTAAATTTAACACTATGTTTTTAACTATTTACAATTAAAACCTTTTTTTAAAACATTTAGTAAATTTAACCTTGACTTTTTAATTTCGGAATAAAATAAACCTTACGATCAAATTTTGAATAAATATTTGTCAAATGTACTTTTGTCAAAAAAAAATTGTATAGATATTATCTAAGCATAATAGATATATGCAATTATTAGGTTTTTTCTTATAAAATAGATATTTAGATGTTCTTTTCTATATTAATATGTCTATATGTATAATATATTATATATGTTCAATAAAATTTTAATATGTGTTTATATTATTCCCTCTTACCATCACACTTCCCGCTCAATATATTCATGAATGTTCATCACCGAATTTAATTTATTTTCAAAAATACTCTTCTATAATTGTCATAAATTGAACCAGATTTTGGTAAGGTTTATTTTATTTCAAAACTAAAAAGTCAAGGTTAAATTTACTAAATGTTTTTTTTAAAAAAAATTAATTGTAAATAGTTAAGAACATAGGGTTAAATTTACTAATTATTTTAAAAAATGTTTCAATTGTATATAGTTCAAAAATGTAGGGTTAAATTTACTAAATATATTAAAAGAGGGTTTTAATTGTATATTGTTAATATCACAGGGTTTAAATTGTATTTAAGCATTTTTTACATTTTCTACTTCATACTATGAAATTTAGCACATTAGATAACTTAAGAACATATTCAAGAGATTATGATTTGATCACTTAGGGACCAAATATAGTATAAAACAATAAATCTAGAGTAGATAGGCAAATAGTCCAGATCTCATGACAGGTAGCCTAGTAGTATAATGACTTGTTACTTTGCTTACCTATCTTTCTCTAGAAATACTGCACCTAGTCCTGTCTCTCTCAACTCTCAAATCACAGTGTGACCATGGGTAAACCTCCGTTGTACTTCATACAACTTACAATTTTTTGCTCTTCTCTCCATATTTTCACAATGCATTTTTTTGAACTTCAATCTATATAATTATATATTATAATTTTATAATTGCGGTTGTGGTTAGAAATACTACATAACCACTACATGCAGTTTGGTTCGGCATTTACCCAATAACCGAACCAAACCCTATACAACCCTCATCTATGGATTCACCTGTAACAAGTACCATAAAAGTAAAACAACAGTTACAACACTAAAAACTAGTGACATTGTGAATGTAAGTTAATTAAACCAAATATATTATCTGGTTTTGTGCACTGTTTGTTTAATCTTTGAGGGCATAATTGTAGTTGATTGATGCAAACTTGGTTTTTTATTTTTTACATATCAATCTGGATGATTTCTGATCACTTTTTAGCAGTGTTCTAAAAAATTTCCTAATAGTAGCTTATTGGCTGCCTAGGCAGAATCAAAAGAGAAATAATCTAACTTCATACTAATTGAGCAAAAGACCTCTTAACAACAATTGTACAAATGAAGATATGCCAAGGCTACAAGGGACCTGTTTTCATTGTAATTTATTAATCTTGTTCGCATCACTACTAGAAGTCATCCTGCACATTTTGTTCCAAAATAAAAGGGTGATTCACTTTAGTAGGTCATTACCATGGTTACCGCTAACTTATTTTTATATTTGATTTTAAATTTTGGGGAGACCTCAGTCTCAGATACCACTATAAAACCTCAGAAAGAGGATTGAGCCGATGGCCTTCGTCAGCTTACTTGTTCCTAACCTAACACAATACCTCAAAATATCCTTCCAGGTTTGAGGCTGCAAT
This sequence comes from Oenanthe sinensis, assembly GCA_028671895.1. NCBI lineage: Eukaryota > Viridiplantae > Streptophyta > Magnoliopsida > Apiales > Apiaceae > Oenanthe > Oenanthe sinensis. The sequence continues at coordinate 5,025,068 of CM053795.1, read as the reverse complement.
TTTCTTCGGCCTTAACCAATTAATCATTTATTAAATAGTAAAGAGTGAAGACACTCACTTGATCTAATTCATAGTATCTAAAATAGTTTAAGCAGAAAACCATAAACCTGATGGTAATAACGTTAATTTAACCAGCAACATTCATCAGATCAGGATGGATCATACTCACCCCGAGGTTTTGAAGGTTGAGTCTCCACATGTAGCTGTTCAAAAATATAAAAAGAAATAAATATAAGATCGTTAATAAAAACCGACTCACTTAAAATAAAACCAACAGAAGAAAAGATGCATATATAAGAGGGCAGTAACATTTCACTTACGGGTTTTTTTTCTAATTCTTTGAAACTACTTCCTGCTAGGTTTTCATTAACCTCGCCTTCTTGAACCCTGCATTAAGTCCCGGTCATTAAAGGTGGAAAGTATATGAATATCTTTATTTCTGTCAGTTCTCATGAGACCAAGTAAAAAAAACAGTTCAACAACCAACAAAGAAAATATCCAACATATATCGGTACCCGTAACAAACTATTTATAAAGAATAAGTATGAATGATAAAGAACCTGCTTCCACCATCTAAAGCTAAAAGACTTGTATGATGAGGATCTGACGGGAATTGCATAATATGATCATGAGAAGCAGTCCATTGCCGCGTTGACTGAGAAGATCGAATATCATCCTGTATAACACGGCACGGGAAATGATAATCTATCTAGATACAACAAAGAAGAGCTATTGCCTTAGTATAAAATATAGCAAATATAAGAGTAATTGAGAAACAAGTTCAACCTTGGACATAAACTAAACATAAATACAAAGAATCCACCACCAAGTTTCTAACAGAAGGACAATGAATGTTTCCTTTTCTTTTGCAAGGGAGAGGGAAAGGTGTCGAATTAAAAGGTTATTTAGCTCACGTTTTGGCTTTCGTCATTGCAGTTCTAGAAGGCATATTACCGTTAGTACTGACAGTAATAAATTTATTTTCATCAGTGATACCATGTTAAAATTATATAATCGCTGGGCAATAAACTTTAGCTCCAACCTAGCTGAACTGACTTAAAGAGAGAAATTCACAGACTTTATAAGAATTATAAAACATTATTAACAATTACCATATATGAGGAGCTTGATGGCATTTCAGCTCCATCATTACTTTTCCCACTTTCGAATGGAGTAAATGACTTGCTAATGGAAGAATCAGATACACCTCCAAAAGTTTCAATATTCCGTGAATCCAAAAGGTTCTCTTTTTCATCATAGCCACTGTCATCAATCCCCCTAAAGACCGATGAGAATCTGGTTTCCTCATCCAATTCAATGTCACGAGGAAGTTGAATACCTCGTTCCTGTTAAACATAATACATACACATTAATGTAAAGAAAAACTATAAACAAATAATATGTAAAGAAAAATAATAACTAGTTAACTACATAAACGATTGAGATTGAGCTAGAGCCTAACCTCTGCTAAATGAAGATCTTGTGTATCCTCAACCTCGATTTCTCTTGCTATTCTTAGTGCCTCCCTTTCCAGCTCTTTTGTTTGAGGCCCTCTATCAAGTTTAGTGGTGTAGAGATCCTCATTAAAGGTGCTTTTTACTCCAAACAATGTTTCATTTGCTTCAAATTGATCCCAGCTCCTACATAACACAAAGTAAAAAAAGATAGTTGATAATTAAAAATAACCAAGAAACTGCATTCAGAAATATGTTCCTAAAATAACTGGTATATGTTAAAAGTATGGCCTGCTATTTCAACAAATAACTCTGATCATGTTATTATATATTGCCTTAACTGTAAAAAACCATGTAAAACCACCAGGAAGTATTATCTCTACTTCTGAAATTACAGTTCTCATGCATACATAGACAGAAGAATAAACATTTCAAGATGTATCTCTAATTGCTTTAATGTTATAAATGAAACAGCCAAGTACAAACACAACTTCAGACAACTTAATGTGCCCTATACAGAACTTAGTCATATTCATAACAAATCTATTCTGCTTATTCATAAGAAACAGACACAAGCAAGGTAACCATTACCATGAGTAAGTTATCAACACTTATGGAATTGCAGTCATCATATGGAAATATGGTCTAAACACCTAATCAAATAAATGTGGCTTGAAGAGAATTTCTTAAAAAATTAAAATGTGATCAGGTAAATTATAACAACCTATTCCAAGGACCATCAAATATGTTGTCTAATTCAGGACACTCTGGAACATCTTCATCAGGAACCCAGCGACCCAATTCTCTCTCCACCTCAACATGGCGAGATTGCGATATGGTGGAGTCTGTCATTATATCCTGCTGCTTTTCCTGCTGGAGCTCACTCGCTAACCCGTCCCTGGTTACAGGCACACCCTGCCCAAGTCAATGACACATAGAGCTCATTACAAATTCACTTGATACAATCCACAATATAGATAGAGAGTTAAGTTTTAGAAGGGATAGTAGAGAGATCAGAAAGCTTGGAGAAGTTAGGAAACCTAGAAAAGAGGTGGAAAATATATAATTACAGGATTTAATGGAGATCTGGGGGACTCTTTAAAGAGAAAGTAAGAGGGGAACTAACTACCACAATGATCAGGCTAGTAATAACCTACATCCGTCTTGCACACAGCATACTTGTACAAAAAACACTTTGTTGTACCTAACTAGCTTCCATTACTAGTTCATACTTCTAATCTTACTCCCTGTAAACTGACTTCAAGAAGCTCAACATCCTCCCATGTTGACTCTTCCATGCACCTACAACTAGTTGATACATCGGTTGTCCTCTATAATACTTTTGAACATATCCTCAGATCCAACTTCCTGAGTGGTCCCATGTTGAAAGTTGAAACTGGAATTAGCTTTTAACTACAGAAGTTATGTATAAACAGCAAATTGTGGAAGTTGCCTCATAGCACTAACTTCTCCATTCCACTTCTTGGGCTGAAACAAATGAGACGTACAATATACTGAACGTCCCTTTCTAACCTTAATTTTCATTAGTAAAAGTCTTCATAGAGTCCTCTGCATCTTCAATTGATGCCATAGAAGACTGGCTCCGAGTTCTGTATGTCAAAACCACATGCTTCGGCTTTGTCCCTTTAAAAGTGAGAGAAGATAAATTTTAAGTTAAATAATATCAAGCCATTACTCTTTAGAAGGTAGCAACGCAGTCCAACGCCTTGCTCTTTGGCTGCACATCTGAATATGAACTGAGGTATTCTTCAAGAAACTAATTAACCCTCTCAGTACTTAATTAATCTGTGGATGTTAGGCATTGCCCATATAACACCTAGTGCCAATCAGCTTGAACGAAAGAGACCCATAACTTCTAACTAAACAGTGAATCTTTGTAACTGGAGATGATACATGGGACCCAAACTAATCTATAAATCTGGTAAAAAGATATGAGTTGATTCCAATCTAAAATGAAGAAACAAATATCCACGAGACAGTACAAACTGAATATGTCAGTGCCTACCTAGATCACCTCAGATCCTACAGATTTAGGAAGACCTATAATGAACTTCATATAATTTTCTACCAAAGCTAATTTGATATGGTTTTAATGGCTTGATTTTTCCAGGCAATGAACGCACTTAGGCTTGGGTAAACACTTAGCAACTCACAGATCTCGAATACATAGATCAAAGGCACAATTGATAATTTTCAGGTGCGCTTAATTCTAAATTTCTAATCCATCTGTGTAATGTGACTGTTTATGGCGCCTTTAGGGTCAGTTAAACTAAACTGATGGTGACTCCTTTATCTGAGAGGGAATAGAGGTGAGATTAGATTCAATAGAGATAAAGTTATTCCAGGATTCCAATAAGGTGTAAGTGATTAGATCCTATTCCTACCTAAATATCCGTCGGATTAGTTTCTTGATACAGTACACCCGGTTGACCAAAATGAAAATCCCTTATCCAAGATTACAGTAGCTAGTTGACTAATTAGCATTTATGACAGCAACTAGTGTTTCTGCTCACACTATAGGCAAACACATAATTGGGGGTGACGATCTCTCAAAAACTTGGGCGGTTGGATTTAATTTTACCTAACACAGCGAAAATTATATAATTGAAATTTCGTCCATGAAACAAAAGAACAAAAACCTTCGCAATAATTTGCACAAGTTCTGTAGCTGGTATTATCAGGGTCTTTGAAGGAGGCTTGTTGGCTGAATCCAAGATATTCTTCTGTCTTTGGGAAGATCCAGCCTTTGTGAGGCGAGCCATTTTCAAGATGATTCCTATAAGTCGCAGTGTGAGCGTCACGAGTATTGGTTGCTTCAAGATAATGTCTCTTCGAGAGATTAATATTAAAAAAATGGCAATATATACCACATAGGTATTGGTTGCTTATGAAATCTGAGTTAACGGACTTACCAAAATCTTTGTCAGCATTAGTAGCATAAAATATTCCAGAGAAGAAAGATCCATCTATCACCTGGATTTCCACATGATGTCCGATAAGACATGTTGTCAAATAAACTAGTCTCTCGCGTGAGGGACTTTCATTTCCTATCCATTTGTCGCTACCCAGTACACCTGGTCTGACTAACAGTTAAAATGACTAAAAAAATACAATTAATTAAAATTTTACAATACTGATCCATACCTGAAGCTGTCAATCTACTGGAATTGGCCCTTCCAGTAGACAACTTATTATCAAACCTACTTCCAGGTTCTTTTTCGGCTCTTCTACGACCAATTCCATTAGCAGACCTGGGTGGGACAGCTTGTTGCATATTCATTCTAAAATCAGCCTTTATCTGCTGACAAATAATTGGTATTAAGCAGAAACGTTATATAACTACTTAAATTTCACATAGAATGAACATATTCTAGTAACATATCCAGGAAGTAATTAAGCTGACTCATATTGCTGCAGCTGTATTAATAACTGTAAAATAATGAAACATAAACCAAGAAATTCTCAAATACTCCCCCCATCCATAATAGTCTTGTTTGGGAAAAATTTTGATCCCAAATTACTAGTCCATTTCTATGTTCAATGCAAATTTGTGAATAATGTTCCAAACTTACCCTCACTTATTTGTCATTTTCAATGTTGACTACTCTCCATATACATATTGAATAATTGCATTAATTATGGTAAGAATGGAAAAATAATACGACATTTAAATTAATCGATATGTGTGAATTTTTGAAAGGAAGCTAATAAAATGGAATGGAGGGAGTAAAAAAAGTAATGTATAGCACCCCAATTCATATACATGAAACTGGAAAGAAAAATCCTGGAAAGTAATTTTGATAGCAAGAAATCATTTTCAAGATAAATATATAAAAATTATTGTGAATACGAATAAGACTGTTTATTCGTTGTGAATGTATAATACTGAACAATGAATGCATTCGCTCCTAGGTCCTAATGTACATTATTTGGGTCTTTAATCATGAGTAGCTAAGGGTGTCAAGTGCATAGGGCAGGAACGTTCAATCACATTGCTTCTCGTATATTTTTATTAAGTGCAGATTCACAGAATATACCACACCACAGAAATTCAAAAACTTATACCCCCTCTCTACAAGATTCCTGGTTTTCGCATATCACAAGGGGCTAATATTTCTAATACAAAGGCATAGCATATAAGATTCTGAATTTTACAGTTAATTAAATTCAAGGATTATACCTCATGGGAGAGTAAGAATAATAATATCAACTAACATGGACAACTCAATTAAGTAATTGCAGTATAACAATTGGGTATAGCATTATTGATTATTTTATGAAGAATGCATTTATATAATCTAAGCAAATACAACAAATAAATAAATAAACCCTACGATCAAATTCCTATTAAAAAAACCCTATGATCAAATTATTACAAGCTGTGATACCTACACAAAATAAAAAGTAAACTAACCTGAGCTGCGGAGAGAGAGAGGGAGAGAGAGAGAGAGAGCGATCTGTGAGATGGTAGAGAGGGGAAAGCGAGAAGGAAAGATACGCAAAGTCGTGTAATCTTGGTCTCTAGATCGGACCTGAGAGAGACCGATATAATTTATATTTGCCGACCGGAGTTTTTGAGAAACCCGACCCGTATATTACGGTTTTTAAAAGTTACGTAGTACTTTTTTATTTTATTATTTATAAGTAAAATATAATTTTTTGACCTATAAATTATTATCAGTCTAAATATATTTATTAATAATTTATAATTTATTATATATTAATATTAATAATATAATAATAAATAATTAAAAGTTATCTTCTAAAAGAATGATATATATTTTTATAAGTCAAATTGTAAAATAAAAATAAATATACATTTTTTATTTTTAAAATTTAACTTATAAATCACTGGATCAAGTGACAGCAATGTTTTAACTCCATTTATATTTTTTTCTTAGAAAATATTTACTCCAGTTTGTTAAGTTCATACTCCCTCTGTTTGGAAATAATTGACGTTTAACTTTTTGACACACATTTTTACGAGCTTTGACTACATAGTTAAAATTATTATTTCTAAAATTTTCTTTTTTATAAAAAATTTAGTTTAATATTTTTATTCATAAAAAGAAAATTTTAAAAATAATAATTTTAACCCCGTAATCAAAACTCATGTGCTAAAAAGTCAAACGTCGATTACTTTCAAATAGAATGAGTAATTAATAACTTGATCCAGGCTATGCATGATTCACAATGAAACTGGACCATTTTAATCAGCTTTATTTTCCTTTAAAATTGTGTTATCAAATGGATACACTCCGGGCTTCTTTATCTGATCTTAACTCTTACATTATTTGAGATCATATGATTTTTTATCATATCAATCTATCAATACAGTTAAGTTCGCATTCCTGATTCACAATCTGAGTAAAGAATCTTAAAATTATAATGCTTTGCATTAATTGCAGAAATACACCAACTAATTATATAGTCTTTGGGAAAGATGAACAACTCTTTCCCTGTTTATCAAAGAGGGGAAGAAAAAAGAATGAAGATAAACTCCTTTCATCTGCACAAATATATTAAAGCATCAACGAAGAAGTGATTTAGTAAAATGTTCACGTGCTGCAGCCAAAGCTTGGGTAATTGTCTGCCGAAAATGATAGGTAAGTTTCTGTTAGATGAACATCAATCAAAGAGGAAGAAATTGATGCAGTGAACTGATTGCCAAATAAACTAACCTGCTCAGACAAAGGTGCACCTTCGTCTATGGTATGACTAGCAACTTTACCAGCAATAGTGGTGCCATCAGTTTCGAGAATCAACCTGCCACGTATATCATTGGGAATTCAAACTTCGTCACTGTTACAGTTTTTTCTTTTAATATTATCTTAGAATGATAAACAAGATCATTCGTTAAAGTTTAAGTTACAGCATAAGTGCATAACTGCTTAAGTGACACAAAGGATGACGTGAAAGGATCTCTTATAACAAATTAGCTACACCAGAGTAAAACTCTGTCACTGCTTTGGGTGATAAATTGAGTAAGATGTAGTTTAGTTTTTGCTTGCATTTACTTTTGCTTATATATAAACAATGCGTAAAGAAGTGAAAATACATGTATATGTGAAAAGGCAGTAATAGCCTACCCTCCATCAATGATCTCATCAATGCAGAGAAAAATCAGATCCATGTTCGTAAGTGCTTCCCTTTGGTCGACACTATTCCTGCAGTGTCCCCAAGATAAGAAGGCAGTATAAAAGACATTTTGTAGCATACATTTCTCATGATATGACAATCTAGTATCCATTTCAAATACTATATGATCAACTCTAGGGGATTTTTGGAACCCTGCCAAATCAGTTAAGGAAACAGATAGACAGATGAATTGACGACCACTTGTTAATATGTTCATTCTATATTCTAATTCTTTCATATAATGAGTCTGATAATGACGTCTAGAAATCAAACGATATGTTAAATTTCAAAGTTAATACGATTTATAAAAATTTAGAAAATATTTTTCCTGTGAACAATGATAGTATTAGCAAACAACACCCTTACAATACTTGTACTAACTAAAAACCTGAGAAGAACGGTGACTGCTTCAAAGAAACTGTTGAGGACTGAGGCAAGTATCAGTTCATTTTCATCATTCCCTCCGGTCACAAAGAAGTGCAGATCCTCAGCAAACTTATAGGCAACAATGTTGTCGTCGAACAATGTTATCTCGGCTGAAGGTTAAAACATTAGTGGAGATTAATATAACATAAAGAATTATGATGCCAGTAACTAAAATTGGTACTTTTGTTGTACGGAAATATGAACTCTTCATTATCCTCGACATTATTGTATCATGCAATCTTTGTAGGACACAATGACCCGACTCATGAGTCCATGAATGAGCTACCAAAACCCTTTTAAATATATTTTCCAACTAAGTTTGATTAGGTAGAACATTGACATGCCTTCTGTCCGAGCATTTATCTTCTGAGTTTTAGCAAACAAAGATTTTTCAAAAGATAACTTTGCCTGGTTTGTTGGCCAATCATCTGAATAGTACTTAACTGCTACACGCTTTCCATCAGAGTCGAGAATAAGAAGATTTTTGATAGTTGGACAGTTCTCCTGTAATCTCATCACAACAATATTACAAATAGAATCAGTTGCATTAGTGAATGGAATTTTTTAGATAGAAGGTTGTGATATATAAAAGAAACAAATACTGGCTACAACAGTACACATATTCATTCATCGTATTCTGTTAATTAGTCAGACAGATCATTTTTTTTCTTTGCATAATCATAGGAAATAACGGCATCCCACAACTTAAGATTAATCTGAAAATACTTTATGCAACACAATTGTATGTCATAGCAACCTAGTACATGAAGGAGCTTTGATGAAATCAACACATTCATTTCATAATATATTTCGTATTACCAACCTATAGTAGGCTGTAGCAAACTCAAATAGTAATCAACATGAATATATATACAACATGTGTTTGTACACATACAAAACAATGATCTGGGCTAAATGAATATCGATTCTTCTAATATGCCTTACAGATCTTAAGCATTTCATTTATTAATGTGTAATAAAAATAGATCAACCATTATGATCCAATTATTGCAAAATTATGATATTGATTTTTAAAAACAAAACTGAAGAACACGTAATATCTAACAATTAGCAGGGAATAATAATGATAAAAATCAGAGCTAGGGAAATACATACACGAACAAAGTTGGCCATTGATGAAGCAGAGAGCTCTGAAGGGGTCAATGAGTTTAATTAAGTAGTAAAGTAATAAGGGACGTTTGGCCTACATACTTCCTAATAATTAAAGTTCTTTTTAGAATACTTTTTTCCCGTATATGTATTTGTTTGCATGATTTATTAATTTAATATATATATATATATATATATATATATATATATATATATATATATATTTAAAGTTACATACGAAAAGATGATATTATGTTTAATCAAGATATTTATTTATTGATATACAATAAGCATGCATACTACTTTAAGTACTTATGCCACTCTTTGGTAATGTACCTTTTGAAAAATGTTAAGCATGTACAGTTTTGATCTTGTACCTGCTTATAGATTTTTAACCTCAAAAGAATTAAACATGTAACATCATTATGCAACTTTTTATTTGGCTTGTTTATACATGTTCTTTGGTGCCATACTGTAGTTTAATCAGTTTGTTTTTTCACATAAAACAAACTTAACAATTAACTTTGACTATCGAGGCGATTCAAAAACATCAGAACTTAGAACTTGTGTTTACTGCACACCAGCCTTAATGGATTGAATTTCATACAAGCAAACACTAAAAAGTACTCGTACAATTGAAAGTACAGATGTCTGCAAGATTTTCTTGGCAGGACCCCATTAGAAGCATAATATTGCTCAGAACCACTCAAACATAATATTGCTCAGAACCACTCAAATTATTAGAGTGCTGTCCTGAACCACCGGAATAGAGAAAAAAAGAGTTGGTGTCTGGTACTGTCATGAGGAGCAGGATCCCTCTAAAACTGAAAGCTTATGTTCTTCGACTTGGAAGTTGGCAATAGGCTCCCTAGGCCGTGACTCTTGCCCGGCCCTTGGCAATTCGCCGAGCAATTACTCTACGGCCACCCTTTGTTGCTTTCCTGCTCATTTATTAATAGGAGTATTAATTTAAAAAAATGTAGCAATGTCGCAATAAAATTATCATTTTTTAACTGCTTGTTTTTGGCTAATCTTATTTTCTAAAAATAAGAATAGCTAGCCAAATACCCCTTGCAAAACTTTAACCATGTTATTCAAATGCTAATTATGGAAAAAAATTAGTTACAAACAGGGTATAAAAAACTGCATTTGTAACTTCTCATCAAAAACTATAAATAATGTACCAAAGGTTCTCCAACAAAAAGAAAAGAGAGAATTTTAGAAAAATAATTTGATAAATAATATTGCTATCCAGACTTTAGTAGATAAATTGTAACGAACGGGGGGCTGAAAAACAAACCGGGTACACAAACAATTACATGTGTTCATGGAACTAGATATGTAACATATCACATATACCAAAGAAAAAGAAAGACATACCGAGCCAAAAATCCATGATTCCTTTTGCGCCTCAGGGTGCTGGGTTGATATGTTCGTTTGGGAAATAAAAGCATTGGTTCGCTTGAAGAAGATCCATCAACTACAAGAAAAAATAAGCAGAAGTGTGGGGGAGGGGGAGCTAGCAGAGAAGCTTAATACTTTTATAATGTACTAAACGCAGCTTAACACTTTTATAATGTACTAAACGCACTGTGGGGAAAGAGAATAGGTAAGTAATCCCAAACCGAGTAAAACTGTCAAGAGCCAGCAGAGAAGCTTACACTTTTATAATGTACTAAACGCGCTGTGGGGAAAGAGAATAGGTAAGTAATCCCAAATCGAGTAAAATTGTTGTAGAAATGACATTGGGATCATATTATGAAAGGGAAAAAACTAAACCGACTCTTCAAAGTCAAGGAAATATCTCTATCAATAATAATAATCCCCCCTGAACATTGTTATCACGAAGACGACTAGTCGTCGACTAGTCGACACGAAGGTACTCGGGCGCCGAGACTTTTCGACGCCCGACTTCGCGCCGACTTTTCGACGCTTTCGACGCCCGACTTCGCGCCGTGATAACGATGACGATGATTATGGTGTACAATCACATTATTCCATCAATGACAATACACAAGAAAGGATAAAATGAACTTAATAGAGATGGATTAATTTGTTTGATTTTCGTCATCACTTATGTTTTTATTTGCTTGGACATGTTTAATGGACATGTTTAATGTTTGGTATTTGCATGTTATTATGTAGTAAATATGCTTAATTTAAACTTATTATTCTATTACTTTTGATTTAAATTGTGAAATTGATGTGTTTAGCAATGCTATTTATTAAATCTAGTAAATATATGTATATGAACAAGTTGTCGACTTTTTACGACTAGTCGAGCGCCTTGTCGACTAGCCTTTACGAAGGTAGTTGAGCGTCAAGCCTCGACTTGGCGCCGTAACAACCATGCCCCTGAATTACAATGATTAAACTCATATATATAATAATCTAGTTTTCTAATCAAACTAAAACTCTAGTATACAAATAATATTAATAATACAACTAAACATATTCTAATAAATGGGCATCCAAAACCTAATATATTGCTCCCAAATACTTTCTTTGGGCTTTTTAACTCGTTGTCGTATCACATCGCAAGTATCCATATTCACACTTGACCCTCATGATGTACAAAAAGAACTGTTTTGCATATATCATTCGTCTAGAAAGATATAGATTGAATTTTACAAGGTAATGAATATATACTAGAAATTGAGCAAAAATTAGCATGATCTGAATTATGATTGAAAAATTAATGCAAGTCAAGTCCGGTGGTGGTCAATGTTGAAGTCTCGACCTGTGTGAATTTTCTCATTACTACCACCACCTATATCATGTTGTGATACTCGATTGTTAAATTCACAAAGCAAGTTGTTAAATCCAAAACACAAATAAGTTTCGTTTCGCTCGACAAATATAGAAGGAAGAAAAGAAAACAGAAATCAAGCGTACAAACCTGCACTAAATTTCTCAAACAACTAAACACACAGAGGGAGATAAATGTATAAAACTCCAGATATGAAATGACAATAAACAGAAGCGTTCATAAAAATCTACACTATATAGATACATATATACATACAGAGAGAGGAGGGGGAGAAATACCATCAGGGAGAAAGAAGGGGAGATAAGGGAGGCCAGAGGGATGGAAGAATTCTTGGGAAGATAAACTACTGACTGATTCGACGTCGTTTTGGGGGAAATGGGCATGGGAGGTGCTGATTTTGGTGATGAAATGGGATTGTGACGGAAAGAGCTTTGGAGTTGAATCGATAATGGTAGCCTGTAGAAATTGACGGTTGAGATTGGGAGGAAGATGGGTTTTGTGATTGAGCAATCGATTCATCAATGCCGCGCCAGATTGAACTAGGGTTTTACTCGCCATTGTTTTCACTGTTTTTGTCAATTACACACGCTTCTAGGGTTCTACTTAGTCGCCCAAATTTTAAATAAATAAATACACTTGGTAATGCAATTGGTTTATTTGATTTTTGGTCGTTAATTTGACCAAACTTTAATCGAATATTAAAGATTATTTTTTTATAATTTTTAAAAATTAAAAATTATATTTTAAAGTATATATAATATATTTTCTAATGATATTACTTTTTAAATTTTTTATAATTATATTTATATATAATTTTTGATCAAAACTCAGTCAAATTGACATCTAAAAATCAAACAAAAACACTTGAATTGACATTTCTTATTTTTTGTTGGGTGTTGCTAAATACAGCTCAATTTTACTTAATAGTACAGCACTAGTCTTCTACATTTATATCCTTCTAAGCATTAAATTCTATTAAATGTAATTTTACAGATAAACGTGCAAGTCTAAACACTTCTATTCCCTAGTAAATATGCGGTAGTTATACACTTATAGTGATGATATTGTGCCCTATCGATTAGTAAAATATGAGTAGTTTGTGATTTCGTTTTATATAATCTAGATATAACTAATTCTTTTAATTTAAAAATATAGTTGTTATAAGAAGAAACTGATATAACAGTAATTTAGAGGTTTGCTGGAATCACAAAACAAAATATGATAATTTTGCTCATGAACTTGATGAAAAACGCGAATAATACGGAAGAAAAGTGATGGTTTTTTATAACTGACTTTGCTGTTGATTCGTTAGAATGTCAGAGAAAACGTTTGATTTCTTATTCTCAAATGTCGATTCAACTAAAACAAGAGGCCTACATAGCCTATTTATAGTGATTCAAGCTACACGTAATTCTTGAAGGACAAGTTAACTATATGTGTTAGGTATTGGTCCGGTCCATCGGGCCCAAATCCTCAGACGTGAAAGACTTTGACCCCAGTCTGTGCGGATGTGGAGGGTAGACTTCACAGATGTCTGTAACCGCTAGTTAAGAGAAATCTGTGCTAAGTATTCCGAGTTAGCAAACTGACCCGAATAGAGCGGTCCGAACGAATGACCATGGTTGAGGTCCTTTTTCTGTCAGATCAATGCGACGTGAAAGAGAGGTGATGAGAAGCGAATCGGGCTGAGTTTCAGTTCTCCTCTCTCTTTCTTCTTGAAGTTGAATGAGTCTAAGGCCGGTGAGCTAGCGACGTGACCTCGTGCTGGGCCAAGGGTCTTAGAATATTTTGTCATCCTTAGCACGATGCGAGCTGAATATGATCATGATGTCATATGAGCCCAGATACGAGATGAGTCGACCCATTTATGTCATTAGGTCTACCCACGGCCTATGTCCAAATATTGGGCATAACAATAGTCATTTCTTTTATTATGGGTATTTAATTTTTTATATATGACTTTTTAATATAAATAAAGTTATAATTTGAATATAATATTTATCATAAAAATAATTTAAATAAAATTAGGTTATAACTAGAATTAGAATAAAATACATATTTTTATATTTTTATATTCAAAACAAATGAATTAGAAAAAATATTCACAAATAAATATATATTCATTTTATATGAATATGTTTATATAAAAATATATATCATTTTAATTTATTTCTTATATTTTGCATAGGTTCTGTTTTTGTTTTGTTTTGATATACATAATATTTTATTTATAACATAATTGAAGTTAAATTTAAATGTAATATATATCCCAAAATAGCTTACATGTGGGTAGATTATAACTAGGGTTAAAATAAAATAAAAAAATATTAAAATTTTAATAATCAAAATAATTGAATTAGAGATTTATATAAATAAGTATATATATTTATTTATATGAATATGTTTATGTAAATATAATTATTTTAGTTATTGTGTGTATAGATTTTTATTCATGAGATAATTAATGTTAAAGTCTGAATATAATATTTATCATAATAGCTTACACAATAGTAGATTATATTCAAGGTAAATGAAGGGGGCTCTTGAAAAATACTCAAGGATATTTATTTTTTTACAAAAATAATCACTTTTTTAAAAATATTTTGTAAAAATAACATTTTTTGAATTTTTTTACAAAAACACGGTTTGCAACTTTACAGCCATATATGCAATTGGAATCAATCCAAATCAACATTAAAAATTATTTATATAAGAGTAAATTGTTTTAGTTAAAATTTTATATTACTAAATTTTAACATATATATAATATGTATAGTACATTACTAACAATCTATTAATATTGAATATTTATTATTGTACACTAATACAATTTTTAGTTATTTAAAGATTTTTTATATCTAATATATGATTTTGTTTTTATAAAATTTTTCTTAACGTCTTTTAATGTTTTCTCAGTTATACAAGTAGAAAGTGATTGAATACTTGTGTTGTCTTTTGCCTGTTTTAAAGTCAAACTCAAGGTATTTAAATTTCGAACAAATAACAAAGATTAAACACAAAGTATGAAAAATAATATTGTTTGTATTATTAATGATCAAATACAAACTCTTCTAGGATGTACACAAACCCTAACATCTACTCGGTGTTTTTCAGAACAACTCTCTATCTCTCTTTGCTCTCTTAAAAGTTCGACTCCATAAATTAGGTTACATAGAGTGTTTATATAGAGAGTTGTCTTTTAACTAATAATAAAAAATTAAAGGGGTTTTTTCAAAAATACCTAAGAATAAAAGTTTTTTTGCAAAAATACTAACTTTTTAAAAAAAAATTGCAAAAATACGTTTTTTTTTTAAAAAATTGCAAAAATACCTTTTTCTTAAAATTTTTTTACAAAAATACGGTTTGAAACTTTGTAACCATATTTGCAACGGAGATCAACCAAAATCAACTACAAATACAATTTTAAGATTTAATAATTATAATTATATTTGGTTGCATAATGTGTTGCTTAATAAGTTGCATAAGTTAAATCAAATGCAACCTGCATTCAACCAAAATTAACTAATTTCAACACACTCAAATTACACAACAATTATATGCAACTAAAATCAATCCAAAATAACTTTATAAAAACAATCAAAATCAACCTAAAGAAATCTGAAAGCAACTAAAAATAACTGAATTTTAATAGTGTGAAGTGCAATATCTTCCGAAATTAAAAGTACTAGAATATTCAAGATCACACATTTGACGTTTCCAACCCAGACAATATACAACAGAAAACAAGCAGCCGTACCACCTTCCTTTGATAACGACTATTGAGACATTAGGATTAGGATAGATACGTATGCTTGAGCTTGACAATCAAATTTCAACCAAATGTGGGATTTTTTCACTAACCCAAAGGTGGAGATCGTATTTTTGAAAATGAAAGTTTAAAAACAGTATTTTTAGGATTATTTTTAAAAGGTGTAGTATTTTTTAAAATAATTTTTAAAAAAGTAGTATTTTGGGTAATTTCCCAAAATTAAATTACAATAGAAATAAAATTTTTAATTATTAGCTAATAGTTTCCTTCGGTAATTTTTCTTCCTTCCCGTAGTACATCTGCAATATATTTGCTTTTATCTTGAAAGACTTTCTGTTACTGTGATTATCTTTCAAATTCAGTTTCAGCTTTATAGACTCTGATTGAACTTCAGACTCTGACTTTATTTCTCCTCAAAATCTTCTAATTACAAATACTCTTGATGCATGTACAGAGACTAACTAGACTCTGATTTACATTTACTTTGATCAGTGACTATAAAAACTTATTCTATTACAAATATATCTATGCTAGACTCTGTTATAGTATTTTGTACATCATCAAACGAATATATTCCTAACATTTAATAACTAATAATTATATTAGTTTAATGATATTTAAAATTTAAAAACTATTAATAACATGATATATATATATATATATTAAAATTAAAATTAAAATTATAGAAATGTTTTAAATTTTGATATTTAAAAAAGAAAACATAACTCATGTTATGTTTAGAACATGATTGGTAAAGTTGCGTAATAACGATATTTCCATTTTTTCATAAATTTAAATATTAGATAATGAGAAAAATGTTTAGAGAATCAAAAGCAAATGGTAATAGGATAATGAAATTATAAAATTAACTAATTAGTATACATTTATTTTTTTGAAGAAACTAATTACTAGTATAGCTATGATATCATTAGTTGTTGCTGTTACAAAAAAATTAGGTAAACTATTAATTCATGCACAAAAAGTTAGGGTTGTTTACACTGTTACATTAGGAGGGTCATTACGGTAAGTTCAACAAACTACATAGAGCAATTTTGACCTGCATTTAGCAATTATGTTATGTTTCTTTCTTCTTTTCTTAAATAAAAAAAGACAAATATAGATGTTCGGACTACCCACTTGTCTTCCCTTTAAACTAAAAAAGAGAATTTTTTTTATTAAAATTGATTTTAAAGTAAAAAGAAGATATTTGATTTTTTATTCTCAATAATTCAACTTATTTTTCTTATCATGTTCCTTAATAGTACAGGTTAAATAAACCAATAATATAATATTAAGATTATTTTTATATATATAAAAATATAAAATTTATTATTACAAAAATTTCATTCAATTTTAATACTCAAAATAATTTTAAATAAGTTATCTAAAGTAATTTTAGAATCATTTTACTATCTATTTATTAGATGGTCCTATCCTCTTTGTAAACATATCTGGCAAACCCGTGATTAAAATTCTGATTTGAACAGACTACGCTGGTCTAGTTTAATTGTAAAAACAAAGCA
Organism: Oenanthe sinensis; assembly: GCA_028671895.1. NCBI lineage: Eukaryota > Viridiplantae > Streptophyta > Magnoliopsida > Apiales > Apiaceae > Oenanthe > Oenanthe sinensis. The sequence continues at coordinate 5,007,857 of CM053795.1, read as the reverse complement.
CACAACCCTGGTGACAATTCAAGGCAAAAGAATAATAGAGGAAAAAAGTAAAACCAACCAAAAAAAAATGCTATGTCAGTGAAGGAACAACAATCAACTTGACATTTTATACACATGCCAAGCTGCAAAACCCGGAATAAACTAACTGTAGGAAAGACTCGAAGACATTCCACATAAACAACAGCAAAACTAAGAACCAACTTCCATGTTGGCTTAGTGACTGTAAATCTGATATAGCTGCATCTTTAAATGTAAAAAAACGTGCTGGTTCTGTCAAATCTGGACTATGGTGGCTCTATTGAGGTTCTTGAATGGCACTGGCAATCCAATTGGAAGCAGCTGTTTGGGTGTCTGCATCAATAGATGAAGAAAGGTACATTGGAGTGATTGCAACCTGTTTCAAAAATATGAAGTCAGACAATTATGGCCTTGAACAGAAGAATGAATTTTATCTCATGAAGCCAGAGCATTATTGTAAGTTTATTTTATATATCAATTTTAGGAAGTTGAATGATTGTACATAACTCTGTGGTGTAAAAGACATATAACTTATAAATAACACAGATTACTCAAAACAGCCTAAACTAAATAGATTATGTAAATGTATACAACTGGATATAACTCAACCAATAACTATTTTACAGACATTTAAAATCTTTTAAATCCAACACTAAAAGCATAATTGAATCATTATTCATTATAAATGATCAGAAAATTAAATGGGACCTGACAATACCATCTGATTCTGATTCAGTTCTAAAATGCACCTAATCTCACTTGCAGCAGGGTTTACAAGAACAGTTCAGTATCTAGTAAAATACCGCAAGACTTTAGTACTCTCTCAGTCTCTCTCAACCACAAAGAGGACATCGTCTACTTACATATCCATTTTCAAGCGCTCTGAAATCCAGCTCCTCATTTGTATCTTCAAGATCCTTGTCCACAAGCTGCAATTACAAACCAAGTGTTGAATGGTAAATCTTAACATATTGAATAGTTCAGACAGAACAGAAGTCACAGAAGTATCAATTTGAGGGAAATTGCTAAGAAATAGAAGTTTTGCAATTATTCTATCTTCCTTTTACTTTCAGTATAAAGCGCATATGCAAATATTAAGATCTAGAATTTCTAATGCAATTACTAGATTACATTACATGCATCATCGTTAGTAAGATAGAGAAGGATTGCAACCTTTATCAAACATGACTGACTTTTTAAATTTTTTAAATAAGACCACGATGATGCTAAACAAGGACCCAAATGAAATAAATCTTTTCAAATTTCAACAATATGTGTTCTAAATATTAAATTTGGTCGCTAAATTAAACACCAATGCTTCAAAATGCAAACTAAGCAGTATAAGTTTTCTTACTTCTTGTATGAAGTACTTCACGGTCCGGTTAGAGTCGGATTTCTTAGAAACTCCAACTGAATCAGCCTCCACATTCTTTTGCTGACTGGTCGAGTGCCGAGCTGCACCCTGTAAAACCACACATTTTAATGGAATTAGAACCACAGAATGGAAAACAATAAATTATTATTATACATCTAATATTAGCTTCTTACAGCAGCAGAGGCATCTCGGCTGAGCTGTGCAAGCTGCGTGCCAAGACTTTGCTGGTTAGACATGAAGCGTGCAGCAGATGGCTGCCTGCTGGCTGATACAGCTGACCAGTTAGGTGCAGACCTCCACAGACTTTTGATGGTGGACTTAAATCCCTATGAAAGAAAAAAAAAGGCAAACAAATTAAAGCACTAGGTATTTGAGTTAAAGCAGTGGAAATAATAACACGTTGAAAAGTAAAGTTAAATAATGATACAGAATATAGTGCCATTATATTTTCTATGTATTTGGAGACTTTGAAGTGAAAAACGTATGATCAATCAAATCCTTATTTGACAAATAAAAATTTAAAAACAGTGCTTCAAAAAATTCAAGGTAAAGCAGTGGAAATAATAGCATGTTGAAATATAAAGTCAAAAAATGATACAGTATATAGTGCCAATATATATTCCATGTATTTGGATATCTTGAAGTGAAAATTTATGATCAATCAAATTCTCATTTGACAAAGTAAAATAAAAATTTCTAACCTCCCCACCCCCCAGAAAAAAAAAAACAATATCCCAACTGATGAGTTTTGACCAACTTTATTAAATCATAAATTGTGAGTGGAACTTGAAGGGTTTACAAAATTTTAAATTCTACGAGAACTTCCATAACTTAGAAGGTACAGTAACCATGCTACATAAACACAATTTCTTATTTAGGTAATTAATTTTTCTAGTAGAATAGCCTGAATAAGATAAAGACATGAATTTCTATTGCACGTATGCAACCATGAACCCACCTTTTATAATGAAATAATCAATAACAAGAGTCCAATGTGCAAATCGATTTACTAAAATTCATATAGAAGGTCGATACTAAAGTTGAATGCTTGAGAGTTTGCATATCAAATTCGGATCTCATTTTGGTGATCACCAATCATCTAATCACCCAAGTTGTGAACATTGTACGAAATATACCTTTAATGTGCTCACAAAGAGATATGCCATGTAAGAAACTTTTCCCATTATTTTAAGTGTGTGAATTATCAAAAGATTTATTAGCCTACATAATTAAAACGAATTACCTTGTTTTTGAGAGGTGAAGTGGGAACATCTACATTCAGTGAAACGGAAAATTTCCTTTCTCTAAGCAACTTAGAGCTACATTTATTAGTGGCAAACAGACAGACACTGCATCCTTAAAATCACCTTCTTGGCTTTCATCTTTTTCCCTGAATTAGATCAGTATTTTGCTATTACACAGGGTATTCCATAAACCAGGGGAAATACTGGAGCAGCAGAAGATTACCACAAAATTCAACTTACCAGTTTAGTGAAATAGACATAGACGGTACACCACTACTTAATGCTTCCCAAGGACTAGCTGCTGCGCCTGAATGAAACCTGTGGTGGTAGAAATATTGTTAGATAATGATTGAGATTCAGATATACATAGTCCTGGAATCGAATTTTTATCAAGATAGAAAAAAAACTCGATATCTAATGTTTCAATATTAGGAAACAGGAATCAGGCATTAAACCATAACAACTTACATATTATGCCCACAAGTTGAACCCCTATGGACTCCACTAATTACCTGAAAAGGTATACGGAAAATGTAACTTCTCAAAGGATATGAAATATAACAAAATAGATAATATCGTTCCTGACTCGAACACAAGATATACCAGAAGGGGCTTAGACCAAGAAAACAGTGCCCCGGATAAGGCTAGTGATACACAATCCCCAGGAGTCCCTGAAGAAGTGGCAACCAAAAATTAAACCGTCATTTGAACTAACAGTTGTTTCAGATTGCAGCATATAGTAAGAGCAAAAGATAATTGATATCTTAACAAAGTATATATTTCTCTCAATTTCTTCAATAGCAAAAGTTAAATTTAGTACCAGAAACTTCATATGCAGTTGCACCATCTATTTCGGCAGAATAAACAGCAGCTGATTCTCCCACCGTCAATGAATGTCCGGAGTGAGATTTGTCCCTAATCCAAATCAGTAGCAAATAAACAAACCACCAAAACAAATAATATCAAATTCAAACCAAACACAAGCAACCCGCAAATAAAAAGAATCCTCCTAACAATACTATAATTCAAGAAACTACAAACAAGAAATCCAAAAACAATTCCACAAATTACCCCCCACTAATTCTTGAATCACCAACATTACAAGCAACACAAACTAGCAAGAACAAGTCTGGTCATATTTTTTCTTAAAAAAACAGCATAATCTAGAAAAAAGATAAAGAAATTGAGAGAAATTACGACTGTGGAGCGCAAACGCAGACATTGTAAAGGCCTTGAGCAATCAGGGCCTGAACAAGAAATCTAAGACCAGGTGAATCAATACCATCAGCATTTGTAACAAAAACAATGGGCTTTCCCGAATCATCACCCTGATTGGTTTCAACATTATCAGAAGGCTCTGTATTAGATTCTCGTGTCTCAGTTTCAGTTCCTTTTCTGTTTGAAAGTACTTGTTGCAGATTTGACACTAACCCTGGTGGCAATTTGTTGTTTTTCATCTTTACGTGTCAAGAAATGTGTATGTTCAATCAAGGCCTAGAACATGGGTAATTCAGGACAAGAAAAGAAAGATAGACCGATTCAAACGCCGTTGTTTACAGAAAGAAATGATTATGGGTATGTACGTAGTTTAGTCATGTATGTCTGTGTAATAATGCAGGAGCGCGCATTGAGAGCGCGGGTTGACAATGTGTAGGAACGACTAACGAGGAATGAGTAGAGTGTGTAGTTGGGCACGTCGAGTGAAACGCGCGAGGATGATGTTTGGTTTCTTGTAATGATTTTTTAATATTTGTAGGATAGATGAAGCAAGACCAATTCCAACACTTTCCACTTAAATTCAAAAATAAGAAATATGATATAAAATATAATTTTAATAATATCTAGTGATTTCCTAAATTATTAAAATATTTTAAATTTTCATGTCCTATTAATAGGATCCTCTTAGTATATTTTAGAGCAAGTCCAACAGTGTGCTAACTCATTCTCTATTAATATTATAAAATAATGACTCTTAATAATTTATTATTATTATAATAATAAATGAGACAAAAGGGGGGAGAAAATGAAGGAAAAGAGAGGGAACTGAATATTTTATTCACAAATATAAAATAAGTAATGGCTAGTGAATTCCTATTAATAGGTGATGGTTAGTGAAATTTAAAATATTCTAGTGATTTAGGGAATCAGAATGACATTTTTTTGTCATGTTCCCTGTTTTGGAGCTTAGGAACTCATTTGAGGAATCCGTTGGACTTGTTTTTAGTAAATAAAAAATTCATTTCTTTCTCTTTTCTCACATCTTTATTCTTTCTTTTTTTTTTCTTTGCTCTTTTTTAAGACTAACTAAATTCAAATTTATTATTATTATAATAATAGATAATGAATATAAGAAAGATTGTGGGAGTTGATTATCAAAATCACTAGGACCTATTATTTTATAATATTTATAGAGAATCAATTAAAATACTATTGGACTTGCTCTAAGAGCAGCTTCAATAGAGTCCTAATTCATTCCTTAAATTTAATCTAAAATATTGAATTTTAATAATTTAAGATATAAATAGGTATGTTGAACTCCAACAATGTTATTTATATTTATTCCTCATTTTATATTTTATTATTAAAAATACTTTTTATCATTAAAGATGTACTATATAATAGAGAGAGAAATATAATATTTATAATATTTTATTATAAAATATTAGTTAGAACATGCTTAGCAATGGTTACTTATTTATAAGTGAAGAAGGAAGAATCATAATGGATCCCAGTGATATAAGAAATCACCGGAAGATTGTTGGAACTCATATTTCATTCTTATTACTATGCATCTTGTACAACTGCTGTTCATTTACGTTTTTACATTTGTAGGATAGATCGAGTGACGACCATCATCTCCTATCCCTCAAAAAAAGTGAGCATATTCTCAGTGCTTTCAAAATTTTACGCTCCATTTTTCTAATCCAATTCAAATATTTTACTGATCCAACTCAAATTTTGTGTTGATATGATCCAATTATATAATTGAAAGCAAAATCGTAAGCAAAATCAAATAATGTACACTGCATGTCTTTGACCAATGACGAGGAAGCTCTTTATATATCATTAAATTTTTAGGTGAGAACTAAACCTCAAATCATGTCGCCCACCACTTTGTCACGTTTAACCATTTTAAACATAGTATTAAATTTTAATTGTATTACAACAGTGAAGACATGCTAATGCCTCAGAGTCATTTCTTACAATTAACTTGAAACAACTCTACATTTTGCATTTGTCTTTTTCCCTGAAGAAAACGTCATTATCTTCCAATTGTTGAAAACTTAGTCAAAAAAACACAATTATTGAAGATACAATTGGATCTACCAAATGTAATCTGAATCAACCAAAAAACAACTGTAAATAAAGTTGAACAGATAATGAAGATGAGTTCTGTTCTTATGTTTGAGTCTGCAATTTAGCCTTCAGTGCTTCTATTACTGCTGAGAAATCATGATCGCTAAGGCCATGCGACTTCGCTACCTTGTAAAGTTCATTTGTAGCCGCAGCAATAGGCGTGGGTTGCGAGACTGACTCAGCTAAACCGAGAGCAAGCCTTAAATCCTGGCCAATAAAACTTGTTAGATGTAATAATGGTGGATGAAACACCTGCAACACAATGAAAGTTACAACCTTTTGCTGATGCTTCAAGGGAAATGCTGTGGGATACTTAGATTGGACCATAGAAGGACCTTTCATGGAGAACATTGGGGCACTGATTGCACCCTGTGAGACTACCTGCAAATTTTTTGCATGGATCTTAAAAGGTTGTCTGCCTAATGCCCATTGCTGAACTTAATTACAGTATAAAACAAGATAACGGAAGAAAGCAATGGCTAATGCAAGCGTTTTGATGGAATATAGTGAATATGGATAAGTATCCGACAAATTTATTTTATACCTCCACCAGCACACTTGGGTCTAGCCCTACTTTCTCACTGAGAAGCAATCCTTCAGAAAAAGATGCCATCATGCTGCAAGCAGTTTGCAAAAAAAAATCAAAGATCTTGGCACAACTAAGTCATGACTTGGTTTATATATCTAGGATAGAGTAGAACCTTCCCATGATCATATTGACAACAAGTTTCATTGCAGCTCCATTTCCAACATCCCCGAGATAAAATCGCGACTGAATCAACAAAAATGATAATATGCACCAACAAATATTATATAAAATGGAAGCACATACACATACACACCTCTATATATAGAGGGAGGCGTTTAGGTTACTTCTATGATGCTCAAACTCTTTTAGAAGGATCCGACATGGACACAAATCAGTGTGTCAGATTTTTCAAACTCCAAAATTGAAGACTCGGGGACACGTTTTATAAGGATCCAATTTGAACACGGCAATTGTTATTTTTAATATAATATGATACTTTCTATAAATAAATATCTATCATTTTATATAAAATAATATATAAACTTTTGAAAAAGAGGGTAAAATAAAGACTTTATGTCTTCTCTTTCTCCTATTGCACCTCTTTTCTTTTTATATTTTCTTCTTCTCTTCCTTTTAAAAATGAGTTATCAAAATTAAAGATGAGATGAAGTGTCCATTTTCTAGATGGCATTCGGATCCGGATCCAAGCGTCCGTGTCCGTGTCGTGTCGTGTCGACACGGGTACGACCAGGTTCTCCGGAGAGTCTGAGCATCACAGGGTTACTTCACTTCAAATAAAGTACCTTTCCCATGATGTCCAGAAATGGAGAAACTGTATCGTATAAAGATTTGTCACCTGAAATATTGCATCTGCGATTCAGTAAATAAAAATCCTTTCTTCACTAATTAGGACACAGTTTGTGATGAAAAACAAAGCCAACAATTAAGCAACATAAGAATTTGAGATGGACGAAAAATACTGTTTACGTGTATTTGAACACTGCACTTTGTTCTATTGCACATGCTTGTTAATCAGATAGGACAATCTTCCCTAAAACTACAATTTCTTATAATAAAAATAAGATAAGATCATAGGAAGTTTACCAGCTGTTAAGAATATTAACTGCCCATCCTCTGCTGGCTTTTTAGAGCCTGAAACAGGGGCCTATAGAAAAAGTAAAGCTTCATGATTTTTTTTGAAGTAATAAAGTTTCTAAAGTTCCTACATGGGTATTGGATAAAAAAACACTAAACTACGACTACTTCAGCATTCAGGATGTTTGATAGAGTTCTATTCAAACCAGAAACTTGAGTACCTAACCTCCAAAAATAGGGCCCCCGTGGCTTTAACATTTCCACAAATCAATTTAGAAGTAGTAACATCAACTGTCGAGACGTCAACGTATCTACAAGCACAGAAAAAGTCACTTACAATTTGAATTGTTTTGAAGAATACGGATATTGATTAAAGTAAAAATTACAAGAATGTGCATATCATTAGCAACAATCCACTGTAAATAAAGCATATAATTTCACACAGGGGTCATTGGAACATATTGTTTAGGAGGTTGTGCAGATCCACTAACTAAGCAACCTGCAAGCTCTTGAAAAGTAAGCTAATGTCTTGAATTATAGATTTTGTTGATGTTTTTTTTTATTGTTAAAGGTTGTATAATATTGAAAACTCATGTGAGAAGTACACAAGCAGATACCCTTTTCCTGGAGTCAATCCATTTGCAGCCCCATTCCTCCCACAAGCAACATCTACCTGAAAAGGGCTGATGTATGTCAACTTGTAACCAATATATCAAGCTAAATACACTGAATAGTGACATACGCACTGCACTTTCAGGATCAGCAAGCATGGCAAATGTGATATCACAAGATGCAGCAACTTCCTCCGGAGAAGACACATATCTGTGAACAATGGAGTAACTATATTTTTATATTCTGATAAAAATGTTTAAGGTTATACCGATCTACTTCAAAAGTATAGCGATGCAATTATACAATCTGAATTGTACACCAAGACTTCGACATAGGATTACCTATTTCAATTCAATTACGTGTTGATGAGTTTTTTTTTTGGAGGGGGGGGGGGCATCTATAATGAGAAAGAGCTATAGTATGCTAACCAGTATATTACCAAATCGCAAAAGAGACAATACACCTACTTATTCTTGCCTAGTTGTGTGTGGTGGTGGGGGGGATCTCTCCCTTTTTCATTCACGTTTCCTAACATGGGACTACTTTCTAAATTTGAGAGAAATCTGAACCCTACAAGCATTTATTTGACTCATAATTACATAGAACTATATAAATAATATAATGTCGTACCCAGTACACAAGACTCCCGCATCAGCAGGGTCTAGCAATAATATAGTAAATAAATAATATAGTATAAATAATATTATTTATACTAGCGTATAAATAATATAGTAAATTTGAAGGAGTAATTTCTGTCTAAACACAACAACTGGAAGAGGTATAGATTTATCTTAAAGCTCCAAACTTTGCTAACTGCTGTCAACATTCAGTTTGGATCATTATATATTTCTAGCCTCCATCAGATTTTGGGGACAAGGCAAACAGACAACTATTAAATTATATTGTAAAGTTTGTGATAATAAAAATAACTATTCATATGCAGGTACCCTGCGTAATGACACTGAAGCTACCCCTTCTGATGCATCATGAAGAATATTGAAATCCTACACATAAAATTACGAGTTTGGAGCAGGAAAAATTTATGTTAGTTGGAGGATATAAATACTTACTTGGCACCCAAGGAGATCAGTGGATCACATTTGCTCTTTGTCCTATTCCAAACAGTCACGTCGCATCTACAAGCAGCCAGTCAAAAATATAAAAAATTGTGTATACTTAAAAGCCCATGTAATTGCTATATCCGGAGGAAAACGACATTATAAAATCGCCATAGACAATTATCATGCTATGGAGAGACTCGGAAGTGCTATTAGACGACTTCTCTGTATCCACTAGGCATTGGATAATTTGTCCATGTAGTTAAAATCATGTCTAAAAGTTTGTTGATATACATAAATTCTCTGCGGTATAATATTTTAAAATCATTAATGGCATTTCCTGCAGCCTGAGCTCAGTAAATAAATAGACTCATACCCTGATTTTATGAGGTTTAGTGCCATTGGAGAACCCATGATGCCCAGACCCAAAAACCCAAGACGTGCTGGAACTTCATCTGTTGGATACATGCTAAAACTTGGTTAGAAGTAATCTGACTCTAGCTAAGTTTGTAAATCATATTGCATAAAACAGTACCTGGATCTACTACAGGTCAACAAATATGTAAACATCTATTGCTATGAAACATGACAAAATATATTGAAGCATGTACATTTTTCAAATTTCACAACTACCTACTATGATATTTTCATCATTTCTTCAATCCACCAACAGCTCAATCCAATTCATAAAACACCACTACAATTTAACATAATAGTTTCTATATCAACATTGCATAAGAATTGGATCAGTGCAACAATCAATTTAAGTTCAGCATTTATCAGCACCCAAATTCTTTATCATCAAATTCAAGAAACCCATAAAAGCCATGATCAATGAACTACAGTACACAAAACCCCATATCAAAAAGACATATAATTTGCAGAAAGAATCATAATACAAAGCATAAAAAACCACAGTAAATAGAATTGAATTAAAAAAAATAGTACCTTTGGTAGCAGAAGCTGAAATCTGAGAAGTAAAAGATTGAAATTTGGGGATAGAGAAGTTGTGTGTGGGACAGAAGTGGGTAGGCAGAGAAGGGCAAAAGCTTGAAGACATTGTCATGGTAGCAGCTGAATAAGATTTTATGTTTTGTGGTGAATACAAAACCTTAGAAGACCAGCTTACCCAGCTTTTAGCCATTTCTTTATGTTTTTTTATTTTTACAATCTTCGGCCTCCACTCTGTAATAGGCTCATTTCCCAATGTGAGGCTGGGAGTTGGGACCCATATTTATTTTTCTAGCTTAATTAATCAATTAAATTACTTATATCCACCTGTATTTGACTATTTTCAGAAGGGAAAAAAAAGTAAGTAGAACTTACTTTTACTTTTTCCTTTCTTTTATTTTTTTCCAAATTTTTGCAAGCACTGTATTCGACTAGTTGTACACAAAGTACAACCTAGTTAAGAATTATAAATTTAATCAATTTATAATTTTCTAAAAATTTGAATTATTAAATTTTTATTCAGAAAAAAAAATTAAAAATAAATTATAAAACTATACTTTGCACCTTAAAATACGTGTCGGATCTTCTCTCCGAAACGTTAACAATTGGGTGGCACGGAATAATACAATTTTACTTGTTAAATTAATTTAAAAACAAATAAACAAGCTTAGCAACAAAAAAAACAAATTAAACGATTACAGTATCTTTTAATATAAAATAAAAATAAAAATGATATTAGTACTTACAAAAGTTCTATAAATATCATTGCAGGAACATAGTAATCCCCAACTCTTCGCTCACTTGAGTTTGTGTTTCTAGGGTTTTGTCTCCGCCTGTTCCTCTTTTTACATATATCTAGGGTTTTACTCTCCATCAAAAATGGTTAATCCCAAGAAAGAAACCCTCGATCTCTCAGATCTCGACGGCGCCTTGACCTCCGCCGACGGCTCCGGTAACTTTCTTCACTTCTACATCCATATTTTCTCATTCATCCTTGTATATGTGTGTGTGTGTGAATTACTGTGATTATTTGAATGTATGTACAAACCCTAATTGTGGCTGCTTGGTTACTTTTATGTAGCTCTTAGTGCTGAGGAGAGGTCTGGTCTTGTAAATGCTCTTAAGGTTCGTTTTGTTATGCGATGGTATTTATTTTGAATTTTGAATTATTTTTGGGTGTTACTTGAGAATTAATCTGGGGTTTATGTAGAGTAAGCTTCAGAACTTGGCGGGGCCGAACTCTGATATTCTCGAGAATTTGACACCAGTTGTTCGAAAGCGTGTTGAGGCTTTGAAAGATATTCAGGTTTGCCTTTTTACTTATTCTTGTGATTTCTAGTTTTTCTTTATTTATATGTTTCGGTTTATATGATAAGTATTAGGTTTGCATTATGTCATTAAAGTGATATGCATTTTCATTAGTAATTTCAAGTAATTTGTATGTTGCTCATGTATGGATTATGAAAAGCTAAACAACTAAGTGTTACAAACTTTGGATTTGAATTTATTGGTGGCATACATTGTCAAATTTGTTATTGTAATTTAGAGCGGGAATTAGTTCACTTGTTTGATAGGCCAATTGACCAACTACTGGGTGTCTCTAGTAAACGTCTTCTTGGACATTTTTATTTAAACCTGAATGAAATGGTCACCACTGCAACTTTTCATTCCAGAGTAGACATAATTCTTTGTAAAAGGCCGTGACCATTAGTTTTGTAGGATACATTATTGGCGTGACTTTTTATTGCTGATAACCTTAGAATTATATGTAAAGTTATTGAATGTCTGAATTGAAAAATTGTTTGAACAGTTTATTGTTGTGCTGTAGTATGATGTTTTCTTGAATGACAGAGCCATCATGATGAGTTAGAGGCAAAGTTCTTTGAGGAGAAAGCAGCGCTTGAAGCTAAATACCAAAAACTATATGAACCTCTGTACACTAAGGTATGTGATGTGTCGGTACTTGCCTATTTGGCACTTGCCTATTTGGCAGGCATCAAGTGCTGCAAGTTTTAAAATCTTTATATGATTTCTCATTTTGTTTTTGTAAATAATCATTTCAGAGGTATGAAATAGTCAATGGTGTTGTTGAACCTAAAGGGAATGACAGTGAAGAAGCATTGAAGCAGGAAGGTGGTCAAGAAAAAGGTGTGTATTTCTGCTACAGATTTCCTGGTGCTGCTTTTATATTTCCATCTCTTTTTGGTTTTGTTTGTACTGGTATCTTGAGTTCAGTATTTTGATATACTAGATGCAGAAAAAGGTGTGCCTGAATTCTGGGTCACTGCCATGAAAACTAACGAGATATTGGCTGAGGAGGTGCATTTTTTCCCTGGAATTTTGTCCTTCCTATTTCGCACTCTGACAAAATAGTCATATTTTGCCTGCTAGAGTTCAATAACTGATCGTGTTCTGTGTCTTCCTAGATCTCTGAGCGTGATGAGGAGGCTCTCAAGTATCTGAAGGATATCAAGTGGTGTAGAATTGATAATCCCAAGGGCTTTAAGCTTGATTTCTTCTTTGATACTAATCCCTTCTTTAAGAACTCGGTTTTGACAAAAATATATCACATGATTGATGAAGAAGAACCTATATTGGAGAAGGCAATTGGGTAAGTCGTCATTAACCTTGTAGCACTTGCAGTCTGTGAATGGTTTCGTTATTAATATCAGTGCTATATTTTATGCTTTTATACAGGACGGACATTGATTGGTATCCAGGAAAGTGCTTGACACACAAAATATTAAAGAAGAAGCCAAAGAAGGGATCAAAGAATGCAAAACCTATTACCAAGACTGAAAATTGTGATAGTTTCTTTAATTTCTTCAGTCCTCCGGAGGTGCCTGAGGATGACGATGATTTAGATGAAGATGCTGTAAGTTCAGTTCTGAATCTTTCTAAATATTAGTTTTATTTAATCTTGTGAAAGATTTGTCATGCTGATTGCTCGGGTGACTTTTGTATGCTTAAACAGGCCGAGGAGCTGCAAAATTTAATGGAACAAGATTACGACATAGGGTAAGTCTTTAATTTCAGCTGGGAAATTTCCTTTATACATCATCTTTTTACCGACTTGTGATATATGTGCATGCTATTTTGAATACATAATTTCTTTCTCACTTTGTTTTATAAAGAAAAGAATTGAAGAGTTTACTACTTAGTTGGCGTGGAAGATCATCAAACAGAGTACTCAGTCCAATTATGACTTCCAGTGTAAATTCCATGACACAATGTTTCTTCTTTTCTACAGGTCAACGATTCGGGATAAAATTATACCTCATGCTGTGTCATGGTTTACTGGAGAAGCAGCAATGGGTGATGAGTTTGAAGATATGGAAGATGATGGAGACGATGATGGTGAGGAGGAAGATGAAGATGAAGAAGAGGACGAGGAAGAGGATGATGACGAAGATGAAGATGATGTTAGGAACACAAAAAAGGTATACTTCCAAGTCTTATTGTGTATCATCAAAAGTTTGATTCATAGTTCTTTTGTTTGCTGACATAGTGTTTCTGTTTTTTTACTGGGTTACATTGCAGTCATCTGGATCGAAGGTAAACACCATGGTTCCATTGTGTTCATATTGCACAATATGATTTTCTGGGCTAAAAGTTTCTTATATAGTTTTATTCCCAACTGCAGAAGAGTGGAAGATCACAAGCTGGGGAAGGTCAGCAGGGTGAGCGCCCTCCAGAGTGCAAACAACAATAAAGTCCAGAGGCAGAGGCAGAAGCAGAAGCAGAATGAAACTTGAGTGTTTATGGTTTCAATTTTTTGGTTTATTTTTCTTAAGCTCCTTGGTGATTCTGGTTTTTGGGCTGTTCAATTTTTCGTCTTCTCCATTGCAGTTGCTCTTCTATTAAGGTGTTTAATATGACAGTTACAAATCTTAATTTTGTTAGGCCTTGCGCCAAATCTTAATTTTGTTAGGCCTTGTGCCTTATCTGGTATCGTGTTACTATTCTTTCTTTCTTGAATTGTATTCTCACAAAAGTTTTCTGAGAAATCTTGTGCTATGAAACATTAAAACTTTCTAGTTTATAGCTGCTTCTCTATGGTAACAACTATGGTAACAACTATGGTAACAGTTGTTGCTTCATTAAATTTACTCGAGTAATTCCCTTCTAGGAGCAACTAAACACATTTGTCAATTGACTAGAAGCCCCTTTTGAAAACCCCTCATTTACCGTGAATCGCAGGATTATAAATTAGTATACACATGGATGCAATGATTGTGATCCATGTTAAGAAGTCTCTACACGTTTCTTTCGGAAACAAGAGTATATTAACATTTTTAAAGTTCTATTTGGATAACTATTTGGGACCATACATTATAACATATGTATGATGAATGATCTCAAAGGTTGTAGAACTCGATCCTTTAAAGAGAATAGGGTCCATAATTCACAAAATGAGTACACCAAACTTGAGGTAAAAAAACAAAAGAAATACTTGTAACAAGTTAGTCAACTGTATACTTGCTAAAATATGCATGTAATGTAATACTACTCTTCGTAGTCAACTTTGTGTGTGAATCTTTGGAGATTAGAGTGTGCATTGCTTTTCAGTTTTGAAATGCTTTTTAGCTCCTCGTGAGTGCTTGTCCCTTTCCCTCATCTTCATCCCATCACTTTTTTCATTTTAGTTTTTTCATACTGATTTTCCTTACTAGTTTTACGGTAGCTTAATTCTAAAACAATTCCCGTCAAGGTGTTTAATTTGGCGTATATACATACATACATACATATATAGATACCTATATAGCAGCGCTACATTACAAAAACAAATGAGCTGGGAAAGCATGTAGTCAAGACTTAAGTTGAGTAAGGTGCCATTTCAAAAGCCAAATTATGTAGTTACTGAATATCAACAGAAAAATGACAAACAAAATCAAATCAAATGTTTATGTTCACTTTAATATTCCCCGCTACATGTGGTAAACGACAGATTTTACATATAGAATAGGAGTAAGCAACTAGTGTACTATTATATTATATTCATCACTGCAGGAATCAGGAAAATAAACAATTGTAAGAAGCAAGAAATTAAAAAAATCTGATATATTTTAATTGCACCAATTTTTTTAATTGATTTCCTCTAATATATTTCAATAATGAAAGCGTTTCGTGAACCACTGAGCTAGTGATCAACTAACAACAGGCTCAACTCCATTATTATATATACAAATTGTGAATATAATTACGTTAAATTATCAAATATAAAAAGTTAGGCGAAGCTACCAAGTAGTATATTATTATACTATCTTCTTAGCATGATAACAACTTATGTATTAGAAATTGTATGATAGCTGCAATTAGTTACAACTTGCGTGTGTTTTTTCTTGTTCTGTCAACTTGTGGTATATACGTAGTTCTTTACTAATATTATTGTTTCAAAATTCAAATCATGTTTATATTATTAACTTAAAATCTCAAGTCCTCCTAAGGAATCTTTTAAATAAAGAGCCTTTTGGCTCAGTATACGCATACTTAAAAGATGTTAATAATGGACGTACGTCGTATAGGCTCCAAAAATTGATATTCTACTTTAACTAATAGAGGAAGCTGACTTGATTTGAATGACAGGCATAAGCTTGGACACCAATTACTCTTTATAACTACAAATATCATACGAGTATTAGATTAATGACAACTGAGAAGGACCATTAAAATGTACGTAAACGATGTTATCTGGGAGAAATTGATTAATAATATGGAATTAAAGCTAAATTTGAACCTGGGTTAATAACGGACTCAAAATATAAGATCTATCTTATAAATTTCATTAATGGTTAATGAACCTTTGTGTCCTGATTGTTTGTTAATTTATATTTTCATCAATATATATAATATTGTTGATAATTAAAGTGAACAATCATGTAACATGAAGTGAATTTTAACGAAAGGGATAGTATTTTATTGGTAGAAAAATAAAATATTGGGAGGTGAGGAAGAAAACAAAAGAAAATACAGAAAGTGGATATCAGAGTTACCCGTTAGGCGGTGTATGGCTGTATATTATTGGGCTGGCCCCCTGTACAGTAACAATAGTACTCTCTAACTCTCTTGCTGTTTTCTGTAGGATGGTGGAAGATCATACACGACAGATATCCCTTCTCATCCTCATCTCTCTCTCTCTCTCTATCTCTCTCGATATATTTACACATAATATTGAATATTTTGTAGTTTGTTCATATTGTAATTATAACACATCTTGGTTTTTAGCAAACATACAAGCTTAGCTAGTCAGTTTAACCATAAAGAAGATGAACATATAGTGGCTGGAGCCTGGATGGCCTAGTTCAGGTTTAGCATCTCTCTCTCTCTCTCTCTCTCTCAGTTATTTATATCTTCGTACTTACAAATTAACAACAATATTGTCTCCTGGGCTGATGCCAAAGAAATCAAAAGAAGCCATCAAAAAGTAGATGGTAGCTGAGAAATTTGGAGTTAAAACAAAAACTTATAAATCTCTTGGAAAAACAAAACCTATTTTTGCTACTTCTCTTGTATATTAATTACCCTTTTTCTATTATGTATATCGGCTTGCTTTTAGATCTCTGTCAACTCCATATATAACATGTACCTCTACAATATTACCAATATTAGGATCATTATAACATCGTCCTAATGTTAACTATATATTACTGTACAATACAGACGATGGATGATGATAATATATAAAAAAGGATCGAGATTTCATAACCGCTGACAACAAGTAATAAAACCAATAATAGAGGGAAGAAAAATGTCGAATATAAGCTGCGCATCAGGTAATCAAACAAGTGCTTCTTCAGGTGTGAATATTATACCTGAAACCAATCAACCCCAACTAAAGAGAAAGAGAAATTTACCAGGAAACCCAGGTATGTCGTATATATGCATACGTACAAATTAATTAAAGCTATTATATATGCATGCTATATGATTAATCACATATATATACATATGATTAATTACAGACCCGGATGCAGAAGTGATAGCATTGTCACCAACAACCTTAATGGCAAGGAACAGATTTGTATGTGAAATATGTAACAAGGGTTTCCAGAGGGATCAGAATCTGCAGTTGCACAGAAGAGGCCATAATTTGCCGTGGAAGTTGAAGCAGAGAAACAGCAAAGAGGTGATAAGAAAGAAGGTGTATGTGTGCCCGGAAACAAGCTGTGTGCACCACGAGGCTTCGAGGGCACTTGGAGACTTAACCGGAATCAAGAAGCATTTCTCCAGAAAGCATGGGGAGAAGAAGTGGAAATGTGAGAGGTGTACTAAGCGTTATGCAGTTCAATCTGATTGGAAAGCTCATTCCAAGACCTGTGGCACCAAAGAGTACAGATGTGAATGTGGAACCATCTTCTCTAGGTACATACATTACGCACAAACATGTACGATATCAACTCATCCTACAACACCAGCTAGAACTAATTAAGTTTGTGTGTGTGTCAACATATATATATCTACAATTTTTATAGGTTCAGATTCATATTTACTAGTTGATAAATAATTATAAATTTTACAGGTTCAAACTATAATCATAATATATAGATTGCTGAGAAAACTGCGAATATAGTTTATGTTTTTAATTATTAAGAAACTTAAAAAAAACCCCAACATAATTAGTGGTATGTTCAAAATGCACATTAAAAGTCAAATAAACGAACTATAATTAGGATATATAAGAGGTAATTTCAAAATTTCTGACATTTCTGTATGGAAGAGTAATATATATTTAATAGAGATTTTAAGCATCTAAATGTATGTATGACAAGAATTCAAGAAGGCACATAATTAACCAGCATGTAACATGCATTATTCAATTTAATTTGATTGAGTTACTCTTAACTATTACGGGAGTGAGCATATGACCCTGTTTGGAAGTCAGAGGTTTGATTAGAATTTAGAGGATTGAGGTAAATTAGAAGTTTGTGTTCGTTAGTTAGCTGATTGAAATAGTTTATTGAGATTAAAAAATTACTTTTATGAGTTTTTTGTATTAGAGGTTTGTCATGTTGCTAATTTAAATACAAAAGGCTAATTCAAATAACTTATTACCAAATATATTTTTTTTAAACAGTTAATTCAATCCATTAGTCAAAACAATTATTCAAATCAATTAGTCAAAACAGCTAATTCAATCCGGTTCAGCTAACCGCTAATTGCGAAACAGGGGTGTAACTAATCTATGATGTTTAGCTAGGCGCATTACTCGGCAGTAATTCCATACATACAATGATTTTTTGTTTTGCTAATTCATATGTTTAAATAACTAAAAGTAGCACATAATTGGTTAGATATGTATATAGTGCTAGTATCGTACTAGCTACTTAATATGTCATTAGACAAAGGGTCAAGTTAAAATAGTGTTTATATATAATTAAAAATGTTTGTGTACTGTTTTTTAGGAGAGACAGTTTCATAACACACAGAGCCTTCTGTGATGCTCTAGCAGAAGAAAGTGCCAAGTCAATTCCTGCTGCTGCAAATGGTAATCCAGTTCATCGGTCTGCAGCAGCGACTAGTACTAGTACTTCAGATAATAATAATAATCTTCCACATTCATCACTCCAGCCCCAATTATTCACCAACTTGACCCATCATTTCAATGCCTCCTCCATGAAAAAAGAGCAACACAAAATTCCACAATGGCTAGCTCCTCTGGGCCTGGCCCCACAATCACAAACTCCCATGATTTACAATCACCAACAACAATTTACTCATCATTTACCACCCTATCATCAAGATCTCACTCAACCAATCACCTCCCTAGATAATCCAAACCCTAACCCTAGCTCCAGTGGTGTTGGACCCGGACCCACTTGTGCTCCAGTTAATTATATCATGAAATCTGTAACATCAGACATTACCTCCCCACACATGTCTGCAACAGCATTGCTTCAAAAAGCAGCTATCATGGGTGCAACCATCAGCACCAAAAGTAGCACATCATCGCTACCGTCCATGAGCATGAGCATGAGCTTGATGAGACCCCACCAAACTCAAGCTGAGGTATCCATATCCGATTTTTACTCCATTGATATATAATACAAAACTGGTTGATATTTTATTTACTCTGAAATTTCCCTCACGTGAATACATTATTGTAATGCGCTGCATGCAGGAGGCCAGTAGGGTTTTGTCTTCATTCAATAATAAAGATGCTTATTCTTGTGTTGCTGGGGAGCAGGAATCGCATGCAGCAACTGCAGGTGCACCTGCACCGGATCCACCATCCAATTCTTTTAATCAAGATCATAAAGTTTTTGATCATGGAACGAGAGTAACTACCTTTGAAGATTTTGCATTTAGCACGGCTGCTTTCATAAACTCAAAGGAAGATGCTGATCATCATCCTCACGGTGGTGTGTTAGTAGGTGGTGGCATTGGGAATGATGATGGAATGACAAGAGATTTTCTTGGTCTAAAGCCTCTTTCAAATTCCGACATTATTCTCAATATAGATAATCTGCAGCCTAATTATATGAATCCTAACAATATTAGTAATTCTGATGATCATGATCTTATTTAATTTGATATATATAATCATCATTATGATTTGGCATGTACATGCATGGTTAATTAACTTTTTATCATCGAGCTAAGTATTGATATATAAATAGATCTTTTATTTCTAGTTTCTAAAAATTTGATTCATGCTTACATTCAAACACATGCATTCAGTGCCCCTATGCATGGCCCAATCTAGTTAACCTTTTCATCTTTTTTTTCCATATTGCTGAAATAAGTAACAAATTAAAGTTGTACTCTATGATTTCAAATCCATGAAAGTATGAAGACATTAAAATTAAAGTCTTCTTCTAACACCTTAATTATAACATGGTATTAGAGTTGAGGTTGGTTGCAGAGCTCTCGAGTTCTATTTCCCCACCCCAGCAATTATGTCTAGCTTCCCGATTTATCTAAATCAAAGCATGATCTCTCTCTATATATATGATACCCAACCATTTGATGGACGACTCAGTTTCTACGGGAATCCCACTGAAAGAGTATTTACATGGTTTGTGACGACGTGATTGGGAGTGCAAAAAACAAAGGATTCTGATTAATTCTTCCTAGTCGACATATACAGGGGGTGTTTGACTTAGTTTATAAGTAATGAGTTACTTTTTTTTAAAAGTATTTTCATATTTTTTTTTGAAAATTAATATTTATTTTAGATATTTAAGACCAAATCTTATTTTCAAATTTAAAAATAAGTTACTTATTTTCAGAAAAAGTACATATATACCAACTTTTTCAGCTTATAAGTTTAGCCAAACGGGACCATATACTCACGTGTCTTCATGTGTGCGTTTTTATATAATTATTATTCAATTACTCGCCGAACATCTGAGTGTGAGTTTACATGGAAAAAAGGAAATTAACAGTTGTTAAAGTTGCAAAACACTGTTCTATCGAATAGATCTGAATCTACCGACTTTAAGATTTATTAGATAATAAAAGTTAAAATATCTACATACTTATTTAGCTCAAACACATTTTTTAACTTGCAACTAAAACGAGTTCTTAGTTTGTACATTATAGGCTTAACTTGAAATTGTCGGCTAAAAACAATACCAATGTTTATGGATGATACATACGCACATTATAAAGTGTTATTTTCTAAATCAAAATATAATTTTTCGATTTTTTTACTCATTACTACGATAATTCAATTAATTTCTATAATAATATTTTTTATATGTATCAATCGAAATGATATATTTTTCCAAAAATTTGTTCCTAAAAACAATGAACAGACACTTATTTTCAATGATTATAAAAAGTATATTCCGAAAATAAAAAATAATATCAAACGTCACCCAAATTGTCATCATTTTATTCGGCTCCAAATTTTAGATTCGTATTTTATTAATTTGACGTTTATGACAAGTATTTTTAAATGAAAACAGACCCCGATACAATTTTTTAATAAAAAGGTATCCATTGAAAAAAAAGGATTTTGAAATACAAGAAAAGAATATTTGGAACGACGTCGTGCCTGGATGCATATATACATACATACATTCTATCACGTTAAGTATGATTCCCAAATATGTATATATAGGGTTTGGTGAAATTGGGGAATTTGATATGAAATAATCTCAATGGAGAATTCATACAGCGGAGGAAGCTGGTCAATGATACCAAACATGATGAGTCAACACAGTAACCCCGCCACTCCCTCCTCTTCTAACAATCAAGAAACTAACAACAACAACAATCTCTACCTTCAACAACAACAACAATTTCAACAACCTCAATTTCAATCTCAACAACAACAACTTGTTCAGAATCAATTTCAACAACAACAACATTCTCCTATGCTTCCGCCTCCACAACGTTATCAAAGTCCCCAACAATACCAGAGTCCTCAGCAGTACCAAAGCCCACAACAACAACAGCAACAAAATCAACATCAATCACTCGCTTCTCACTTTCATCTCTTACATGTACATATGTTCTTCCTTTTTTATTAAACCCTCCCTGTTTATATATGTTTCTGATTCTTTGATGTGTGTGTGTGTGTGTGTAGTTGGTGGAGAATTTGGGTGATGCTATTGAAAATGGGACTCGCGATCAGCATTCCGATGCTTTGGTTTGTCTTTTCTTATCTCTGTGTATATTAAATTGCGGATTGGTTTTTTAGTTAATTTTTGAATTGTTGGTTAATGGGATAGGTAAATGAACTCAACAACCATTTTGAAAAGTGCCAGCAGCTTTTGAACTCCATTGCCGGCTCAATCAACTCTAAAGCAATGGTATTCCGATTCTTGTCAGTTGTCCCTGTACCCTGTCATATTTGTTACCCCGGCTTTTTTTTTCTTTTTATAATTTTGTTTCGTTATATCATTTTGGCCTTGGACATTGTTCGAATATGGAAAATTCGATTTCTTTAGGGGAAAAAGTGTTTTAATTATTTAACTCAAGTCTGTCGCACATCTCCTGGATGATGCGCAAAAGTGACAAAAGAAAGGTTGTGCATTGCGCAGGAAATTGGAAACAAGCATTGCACTTGATAGTAGAAACTTGTGCATGATCTTGATGCATATCAACTCCTGCTGGTTATACTCAAGTCCCACATGCTTTTTGTGGTATCTTGGGCATTTATTTGGGGGAGACTCTGATTCTTCTCTAAAAGGAAACAGTTAATATTTGAAAAACTCGTGTTGTACAATAAATGAAAACAATCTTTGTCTGATTATCATCAGCATTTCTTGTAAGATATTTTGCAGTGCAAATATCTGTACTAATTTTTTCTGTTACTGTCAAGATCAATATATTAGTACTATAATGTCTGGTCACTCCATTAACCTTCTGCTGCTTACATGTTTCATTGTATTTGTATATAATTTTATATATATATTATATGTGTTACAGACAGTTGATGGGCAAAAACGTAAACTGGAGGAAAGTGAGCACTTGTTAAACCAACGAAGGTGCAGTATCTGATTCTTAATGTACCATACATCTAGTCTAGTGTTATACCTGGTTTTGGGAAAAAAACATTATTTCTTGTTTAGAACAATCATATTGCTTTCTTCTTCTTATTCCTTTCTATTTTCAGGGACTTGCTCGTGAATTATAGAAATGCAATGGACGACCTTATCAAAACTGATCTATGACACACTATTTTTTTCTTGATGAGGTGTGAACTCTTAACATAATCAAATTATCTTTCGTTTGTCCTAAGGTCTTATACGAGGGGATCATACAATATTGTCATGAATGCAAAGTTTTTTTTTTAAAAGGTTAGTAGTATATCCTAGCTTAAAGTAGATCAACTTGTTGTACAATGCTGCATCAAAATCATGCACAAAGTGTATAGAATTCTAATGAATGAACCAAGCTGCTTGGATGGTTCCATTAAGATACTTGCTATGTGTGATAGTCTGTCATAGCATAATTCGTACTCCCGACTTAATTTTTCTCTGATGCACATTTCCTGTATTTTTGTCACAAATGCTTACCCTGTGCTCTGTCTTAAGATCATAATCTGTAGTTGCTATCACTCATAAATTATCTTCAAAATCCCTTAAGAATAGTAGGCGAATGATTTTGTTGATATTTTTAGTTCTAAATCTTTCAATTATTATCCTTCCGCATCTGTTCTAAATTATGAAAATCAAATGATTCTTAATTAACATTACGAATTAAATTAAATACTTTTAATTCTTCAACTTCTAGAGGAACTGCCTGCTGGCTCTAATTTTTTGTGCGGCTTCTGATGGAAATGAATTATTTTCTGAGTCAATTCTGGTGTCCTTTTAGTTTCAGGTGAGTCTCGAGTCATTGTCATGGGACTGTATTTTCAGGTTTGCACTGGGTTTCAACTTCCATTTGGGCAAGTCTCGTTGATGAGCTTTCTCTGTTGCTTGATTTTCTAATTCTCTACAGGCTTTCCTCCTGTTTCATCACGAGGTTGCAATTACTGTAATGTGTTTGTTATACTTCTTAACCATCTGCAGTCCATACAATTTCTAATGTAATGTTTACCGGGCCTAATCAATTTGTTACTGATATATTCTGTGATAACTGATAAGTACATTTTTATTATGGTACATATTTGCTTATGATCTGATGGTTAAGGCAAGTAAAAATAAATGAGTTTTTTTATTATTGTTATTATTAAACAATTTAGTTATATTTAGTGTTAGAGAAATTAATCTATTTATTTGGATATTCTATATAGTGCTTTATTTTTTTTATTAAATGTTTATTTAGATGATTTTCTAACTATTCTATCAAAATTTTGTGGAAGGTTTTCAGACTCCAAATAATGTAAATTTAGGCTTGATTGATTGGTGGATTATTATAATTATATCTATTTAAATTATTGAATTATCGAATCGGTCTTTTTCACGTCTGGGGTTGGAAATTTTTGAGACTTGGAGAGTAGTTGAATTTCCAGTTAATTATTTCGTTCCTGAACTTGTCCTGCATCTATATATACTTTCTCACCATGTTTCGAAGCAATAAGAAATTAGAAAATTGTTGGGGTGAATAATATCAAACGGGTTCGGCCTCTTGATGCTGTAAATATAACCTTGCAACTCTGTTTTGAATCATAACTCTCTAGTCTCTATTTCACATTAAAGAAGATTCCAGTCAAAGGCAAACTGTAACTGACGGAATTTACAGCCAATAATAATGTAAATCACATTTTAACTAAATACGGTCAAAATCTCTTCCTCTCTCTCCTATGACTGGAGTCATTTATTATGTCTTCTTCATGTACAAGAGAAAAGAAAGGAGAAAATCGCCATAAACAACCCGTATAACCAAATTAAAAGGAGAAAATAAGCATCTCTCCATCTTCTCCATCCCCCCCGGAACCGCCCCCATATCTTTCTCCTCTCCCCATATAATATATTTCATTCCTAAAATTACTATACAACATGAACAACAACAACGTTAACAAAACTCATCATAATAATATTAATAATTACATATGTAAAACAACTTGTTCTACTCCTACTCCTGCTGCTACAAATAATAACATTATAAGGTCCAACGGTAACCAGGCTTGCGCTGCTTGTAAATACCAACGCAGAAAGTGCGCTCCCGACTGCATTCTCGCACCGTATTTCCCTCACGATCGGCAACAACAATTCCTCAACGCCCATAAATTGTTTGGAGTCAGTAACATTACCAAGATCATTCGTTATCTCGATCAGCCTGACAAAGACGAAGCCATGCGTACCATTAGTTACCAATCCGATGTTCGTGCTAATGATCCTGTTGGCGGCTGTTATCGAATTATACGTGAATTGCAACGTCAGATTGAATATAATCGAGCCGAGCTTCAGCTTGTTCTTCATCAACTAGCGTATTGTCGAGCTCGAAATCAACAACATAACGTCAATCTGCTTCATTCAAATAATAGCGGTTCATTGGAGCAGATGATCACCAACAATCATGATGATAATGTACAACAACATTATCATGATGGTGATGATCAAATTCAACAACCGGATGATCAAGATCAACAGCAGTACATTTTGCAGAGTGGCGATGATGATTGTGATCAGGTACACTTTGAGGAGATTAATTCGTGGGAAGCGACAGAGACTTCCGTGGCATTGGAGGTTAAGAAAAGTTGCGAGGGTCCAGAGAATTTGCAAGAGGATATTAATGTGAAGCCGGTTTTGGACGATAAAAGGGAGGAGTATAAATATGAGGTGGAAGGGAAATCATTTGACAGTGTTAACAATTTTAGGCTCAATACTGCTCCTGCTATCTAGAATTCGTACTTTACCTGATTATTAGTACATCATCAACCATTTGCAATGGCCATTGTTCTGAAAAATCTTTAACATTTATTGATGATATCAGTAGATTCTCCAGGTATTTTTTTTTCTCTTCAGTCTTCATGTATGTATATACTTTCAAAAGGAACTATGTTTTCAATTACTGTTTATTTTTTACAACTATAATATCCGGCGATAAATTTATTTTAATACCTTTCTTTTTCTCTCAAACCCGTGTCTGGTGAACAAACTCGTCCAATGGTCAATTGGTCATAGTCTCGAATTACATAAAAACAATAAATGGCTTCGCCCGGGCTCGAACCGGGGACCGTCTGTGTGTTAGACAGACGTGATAACCAACTACACCACGAAACCATTATGCTAACATCGTAATGATATATTATATGAATAAATATATTGGAGTCTCAGAAGTATATGAATAAATATATTGAAGTGTGGGGTGAGAAGTTGTATGAGGTTGGAATAAGGTTAAGTTGGTACATGTTTGGATGAATCGTAATAAATAAAAAAATATGTGTAGTGAATACGAAAAATTAATCATCATTATTTATTAAATATTAAATAATATCATTATAAAAATTTTATTTAAAAAATTAACATATAATTTTATACCCATCTCCTAAGATATCATAAACCCATAATTTATGGTTTTGAGGTATCGGTTTTAAAATCAAAAAAAATTAACCAAACATTGGATATGGGTGTAGAAAGAACGAAACTATACCTATACTTAGAATTCCCAAACCAAATGACCCTAACTACCATCAAACTTGAGAGTTGGGAGTAATGTTAGGTGTTTCGAATTTTTTTTAAAAGTTTTTTAAATAATAATGTGATTAATTTTAATTAAGTTATTGATGTACATACTGCATATATAAATTTTTATGGGATTGAATCGGGACTCGTTTGACTTATCTTATCTTATAAATAATTTATACTAGCTTATATCCCGTGCGATGCACGGATGAATTTTTTTAATTTTTTAATATTTTTATTTTAATATTTTTTAATGATTTGAATTTATTTGTATTTGTATAATAATAATTTAAATTTTATTTAATATTATATGTATATGTTTTTATATAATTTATTTGTATTTATATTTTAATAGGATAATTTTTGTTTGTTTTGTATGGAGATGTATTTTACTTAGGAGATTAATGTGAGATATTTTAGTTAGAAGATTAATATGAGATTGTATTTTAGTATTAATGTATATATTTTTTAGAATTATAATGTTTATGAGTTGTTTGCATAAAAGGTGGATTATTGGTGTTAGAATTGTATGTATGATTATATTCTTTTAAAATTATATTTTATTAAAATTCAACGGTTAAGATTATTTCTATGGTTAACTTAAAATTGGACGGTCAAAATCTTTTCTATGGTTCACCTAGTACCATACCGACCAAAACTTTTAATCTTTCATTTTTAATAATATAGTATAGAAGTTGAAAAATATACATAAGTAGTTTATAAGATATCCCAAATGGTGTCTCAATTGAAAATTACCATATAATCATTTGAGAAAAGATTTTTTGAAGTCAACATCACTATTAGACGGTCATTATTCATTCAAGTAGTTACCATTGATAAATATAAAAACAAATTATTAAATATTATATTTTGTAATTATATATAATTATAAAAATAAAAATAATCTTTAAATACGACCAATAAATTTTCTAATTAATCCCTAGTTTTAATTAATCATTCGAAGGTAATTTGTCCTCCTTACCAGATCCAACAATTTTTAGAAAACGGTAAAAAGTATATCCTAGTTTCTTTGTCAAGTTGTAGGCTTATAATTTTTTGACAAATGTTAAAAAGCAAAATAATAATGGAGCAAGTAAGAAATGTATAGTGTAAGAAATGTTTGAGTTGTGAAAAATAAGGATTTTAAGCTTAATTTTGTCTCGTCTACCGCGGTCTAATCAACCTCGAATTAGCTAGCTGATGTAGTGATGTGTATTAAAATTCTATATTAGTTAGCTAATTGATTTATATCATGTACGGAGTATCAATTATCATCCGATTACTGATCTGCAGTTATTATGAGATGAACTCCTCCAGTTTCGTTGTAGTATATGATTAGGACCGGCAGGTTGCTGTGGTACGTTATAATAATAATATTATATTTTACATTATTATATCAGGAGACTTACTACTCCCTCTATCCCATCTAATTTTTTATACTTTTCTTTTTTGGATGTCCTATTCAGTTCTTTACATTTTAAAATTTTCTAAAAATAGTAAATTTTTATATTATAAAATTTACTCTCACTCACTACTTTCCTCTGTCTTTTCAAATGTATCAATTAAATATCAATTGACCCCACCACTTTACCCACTTTTTCTTCTCTTTCATACTATTTTATACAATTTTCTTAATCTCCGTATTCAATCCAAACGTAAACAAAGAACAAATGGGTAGTGCGAAGAGAGTAATTCTCAAGTAATAAGTGGGTACTTGTATAATATATTGGGGTCCGACTAGTTTTTCGAATATACATATATATTTAAAGTTATATATAAAAAAGGGAAAATTAAATATAGATCACTTTTTAATTGTAGAGATAGATTATATATATATTATAAGTAAAATATAAATATAAAACATATTGCAGTATTTTTAAAATATTTATGAAGATAATATTTTTAAAATTTTCAATTAAAAAGTGATTTTCATAAAATCCAACCAATAAAAAGAATTTGCTCAGAAATACAAATATATTAAATCGTATATATTTATTTTATGTAACAGTATTTGGTTAATATAGTCAACTTGAATAGGAGGAGTAATAGTTTGAGAAACAGATGGAATCAACATTGATTAACAGTAGGTGACAGCTCCTTTAATTTCAACAACATTCTGTCTCCAACGCTGCATCAAAAGAATCCCTCATTTTCCACACTTGACTCTTATATTTGTATTACAAGTAGTAGTACGTTATTTTCAAGCATGTTGCCATGCCATGAGTTTGTGATGTGAAAGAGTCTTCAATTAAACACCTTTATTATACTATATACTAGTTGTTCTAAATTTATAATAAACTACACACCGTCACAAATTCACAACCAAAGCCGTCAAAAGCTTTTCTACTTGAAGAAAAATCTCAAGTAATTATTCAAAAATAAATACCAACTAATATAATTAATTATTACCCATTCCTAGCTGGGGACAACTAATTGCAATGGTGATACACATGAGCCCCGCTCTGTGCTTCTATTATACACATTATTATTAAAACTCTGAAACAATCTGTCAAAAACACAATAATAAACACAATAATAAATCACGAGTGATTGTGTGTGCAAACAACAGAGTAGTATATGACAATAAGCAAACCGTTAAAAAGAAGGGATAAGAAACAGAGGATGTCTCGAATCTAGTGCGAAACTGTCTCCTTAAAGTTATTTCGCCTCTCACCGTATGTTTGAGTCGATATCCTCCCAGGATAAAACGAGAACACGATGATATCACGAAGAACAGCACATTCAGCGAGTTTGAACAGAACAAGAAAACGATCACCAGGACGACTGTATTTAGGATTTAGGTCAATTTTTTGGAATAATAATAAACCTAAGACCGAATAAGATGAATATATAGACCGGGAAAACTTGGGCGCTACACAATTTCATAAATTACCACGCGTTTTTCTTAATTAATTACGCGTTAATTAATAAAGGAAATCGGTTGTCAAAATCAATTCGTAATCAATTTCGAATTAATAATAATACTTATTATTAAAACAAAATAACAAATTATTATATTGAGCTAAAACACAGTGAAAATTTGACAGTAACTTTGATATGAGTTTACTGTCGAACACTGACAGTAACTTTCCTAACAGCAAGTCTGCTGACAGTTACTTTGATTTCAGTAAAACTGATCCGGATTTATTCAGCCCAGATTTTGCTGCACGCATTCGTGTCCGCAGGTTGTCCACGCGAAAAACCCGAAGGCTTGCGAAGCCACGAATTTGCCCTCGAAATCCCACTATTTGCACCCCTGCGCGCACGTGGGTGGTGGAGCAATACCACACTAACACATCTTAAACGCTACATAAGTATTATACTATATAAATTCATGGAAAACTCTTTTCCAATTCAATGTGGCATTCAAGTTCTCATTTCTAGATTTCCACTTTCAAGCTATCAACTTTGAATAATCATATCTCATCTATTTCTTGATCATTTTGAATACTTAAATATGCGTTGGAAAGCGCTCTCGAAGAAGAACGTATTTCAATCATAACTTATTGCGCGCACGCACCCAAGAAGCATTCAAACTTAGGCTCAAAATGACTTGACAATGTGGAGCTTCTATCCACATTTTGCAACAAAAACAATGCCCGCCGCCTAGCTCAAATATCATCTTAAACGTATACTCTGAAATCATTAATGATTTGATTTTAAGTGAGTTGTGGATTTTTTGAAGAATTAAAAAAATATATTCAAATTATGTGATAGTCTGAAGGTTTCGCCTTGGCCTTCCCGGTCACTAGGATACAAATAATCCTTCTCATATTATTATACATGATGAAGCATCAAAAGAATGAATCCATGTGTAAGTACTGTAATAAAGTATATATCAAAATTACATTCAAAAGTGTATATTTAAAGTTCCACAAAATCATAAAGAAAAAAAAAGCAAGTAATATCACACCTTGAATGATCCTCAATCATATCGTGATTTTCCAGATCTTGAACCGCAGATCCACCTTACACTTCACATTCGCCGTATTAGCTACCGTCGCTGCTTTTCCGACCGGCAAATTAGCTCTAATTTCGTCGCATTTGACTCTGATTCTGATCTTCTTCGTCTTTGTTCCGGCGATCTTTACTTTGAGCTTCGTATCCATCTGTATCTTCAACACCACAGTCTTCTTACCCTTCAAATTCAACGCCTCCGCATCAACCCTTTCACTGTTAGCGACTACCGTTGACTTGAGCGTGGTAGTGTTCTTCTTCCCCTGATTGAACGCCGGAATCGTGCCGGCGCCGACGTTGACGCCGTTAGAGGTGATTTTGATAGCGATTGGGTTGTAATAGT
This sequence comes from Oenanthe sinensis, assembly GCA_028671895.1. Taxonomy (NCBI): domain Eukaryota; kingdom Viridiplantae; phylum Streptophyta; class Magnoliopsida; order Apiales; family Apiaceae; genus Oenanthe; species Oenanthe sinensis. The sequence continues at coordinate 4,977,293 of CM053795.1, read as the reverse complement.
AAGTGATTTTTTTGTTAGGGTTACGCGCTTTGATTGTGAGGTTGAATTTAGAAGTGAGGTGAGATGAAGAACTGACATTGAATTGAGAGAGGCGGAGAGATGAGACGGAGAATGAGGGGCGGTGGGGCCGGTAGATGACGTAAACGATGGCGCCGAAGATGGCGGCGAGTGTGATTAATATGATGATGAGGAGAGTTGTCCAGAGGCAACAGCTGCAGCAGAAGCTCCTGCGGCGGCGGTTGTGGTAAGGCGTGGGACGGTAGGCTGGGCGCGTGGCGGTGAATTGTTGCGCTTTGGTGGCGGGAAAGGCTGGATTCGCCGCGGTGGTTCCGGCGCCGTTGGTGGTGGTGGTTGCGGTGGGAGGTTTGGACGGGAAAACCCTGTCTGTCATATTTGTACTTATAGTATGTTCTCTACTGTTTTTTTTTGTGTGCGCGACTATATGTGTAATGTGTTATTATATATATATATATATGTTATATGTGTGTGTGGTGGTGGTGTTATTATGTTATAGGTTGAAAGAATGTATGGTAATTATATGAGAGAGGAGAAAGTACAACGAAAAACAAAGGGGAATCTGAGATTAGATGAATAAAATGGAAAGAGAGTGATGATATACATAACAACGACTGTTAATTATATATTTAAATTACGCGTTTCCTTCATTACTCCGTTTTAATCATTATATTAGTGACAGCTATAAACTATCCCACTTTATTCTTTTACCACTAGTCTACTTAATCGAATTAGTGTAATAATGTTGGTAATTAGTCTCGTACATTAGCTGGATTCGATAAGATGTGTGCTAGATTGCTGAGTAGTAATTTAATTTTTTATTAAGTTACATCTGTTCATTTGGAAAAATTTTAAACTGAGCAGCCCGGAGATTTTTGAAAAATAATTGTATCCCCACGTATTAATAATTGAGAAAACTGTAAAGCAGATTAACTTCACTTAATCATAGAATTAGGTTAAGTTAAACTACATTCATTTTACAAAATAAAACATTAAACGACATCATTTGCACTTGAAAGATTTTAACTGCTATCCGTATTTCGGATCAACTGTTTACCTTTGTATATTATCGGTTATTTTAAAACAACTTTTAAACAATAATATTATAATGTGTTAATTCATTAACGTACAATAAAAATATAATAATTTTAATTTAGAAAGACATGAAGTAAACCTAATTATTTTTGCTTTCAAATATATTAAAAATAATATATATTATTATATTTTTTAAATTGTTTTTGGATATTTAAATGTATTTTGTTTTTTTAACAACAAAAGAAAATTTACATTTCAAAAACATTTTTAACAAATATTAAAATAACTTTTTTAAAAAAAATTCTTTTTAACAAATATTAAAATTACTTTAAAAAAAAATACTTTAATGGTAATGAAAAATATAAATAAAATAAAAACATCTGCAATTATTTATACATCAATATTTTCTAGACTAGTTTATTTTTTCATATATAAGGAAAAGTTAAATTCTATTTTACAATATTTTTTGTAATAGTATAGGATTATAAAATTTTTAAAAATCAGAAGTGTATGGGAAGTGGTTTTTGAAGTCATTTAACCTTATTTAAACTAAGGTGTTTAGATAAGATTAATATGATATCCCATATCCTCTTAATAATATTTAATTTTATAAATTAAATTTTCATGCAATCATACTATCTTTATATTTTTAATACTTCCGAAAGTCCTCAATAACAACAGAGAATAGTCAGATATGTCGAATTGACATGTACAAGATTTAATTTCTTAAAAATGTGAATTTATCAAAACAATGGTAAAATTTCTACTTCTCTCACATTTATAATTTCTAATATGTCAGCCAAATAAATATATACAATCATCGATTCTATCTCGAAACTAAATCTTCAAAATATTTTAAACGATCGTAATAACGAAATTTGTTATAATACTAATTATAGCCGCAATTATTAAATTAAATATATAATTTCATTAAATTTGTAATTATTTCTTGTTTCCCTTGTAGGCTTGCATATATGCAGACATATCACCTGTATGATTATAAATATTTTAAATTAAGTGATTTAGTTTCTGTGACTAGCTGAAATTTATCTAAAATTTCTCTGTTTATGCGAATTTTTCCGGACAAGTACACAAGTGAGTCTACTTTAAAAACATAGATAAAGCAATACTTTCGATTTCGAGTTTTCCCAAAAAATTAAGATAATTTAAAATATTTGTAAATAAATTTAATACAGTAATGAAATTAATTAGTTGAATTAAAAATAGGAAGTAGTGTACTCTAGAAATGCAATGATAAGGAAGGTAACTCTAGGCGCTGAAAGTAGGTAGTGGACCTGACACTACAACAACGAGGGTTACGTTACCATGCGACCAGCCAGATGTCTCCACCTCACCCTTTTCTATCACTTTCTTCTGACAAGTTGGCGCTTCTGTAGTTACCACGTGTGAAAGTGAAGGTTTCCATTTATTTTATTCAAAAAGAATTATAAAATCATTTTTAAGATTTTAATTTACGTACATAAAAAATTAAAGTGAGAAACAAATAGGATTTTAAAGGAAAACATTTTAATCATCTAAAGTAAAATATCATTATTTTAAAAGAAAATATACAATGTTATGTCAATTAAAATTTTATAGGTTAGTTTTTTAATATGATAGATTATAAGAACATTAATTGAGTGGGATATAAATAAAATTTATATTACTTTTATATTTAGTTATTCCCTGTTTTTACTAAATCTTACATTCACATGAATTTAACTCACAGCTCAGATTTTCGATATAGGAATAAATGTGAGCTTTATCTTTTATTTTTAAATAAATGAAGAGTGGCAGGTATTTTTTTTAAAAAAATAATCAAATGATGTGATGATTAATTTTAATAAGGGTATTTTTCCTTTTGATAATTTTTTTAATTTGAATACTCATGTGTATAGAAATTCACTATTTTTTAATATAATCCGGGTCAGTAAAAATTCGAAACTAAGAAATTTTTTATGAATTTCTTTAAGGTATCTAAATTTTTTAATAAGGAGTAACATTTCCGAGAAAATAGTTTCAAACTTGGCAAATGACTCGATACTCCATACGTTATTAAGAGTACAGAATTGGTGGTTGAGGTTAGAGCGTTAGAGAAGTGATGGATGTATGGGCTAATAAATACGTAGAGGCGGCGGAGGTAATGGACCTTAATTCATAGACATTGCTGGATCTGGACCTCAACTAGCTGTCGGCCCAGTACAGTTCAGAACCTAGTTCGGCCCCTGTTTAAACAAGGGAATATATATACAGAATATGCAGTTTGGAAATCTGTTACAGTAGTTACTATTACTAGCTTATATAACCCATTCGAAAGTTTCTCTTTTTAAAATATTTTATAGTTAATTTTTTGAAAATTTATATTTATTCAATTCTGATATTAAAATTTAATATATTTTCTTCTAAAATTATATTAAATAAATTATTGATATTAGTTGATAATCGAATCTTAATTATTGATATTTATTTTTCAGAAAACAAGTCCCTTTTTTTAATTATCTTGACAATAAGCTAACACGCCCATTGCAGTTTTGGAAGTGGTCTAGGACAATAATACAGTTAGATTATATGACACAAAGCTGTCCTGACAGGTATCATTTGAAGTGTTACTAATTCCAGGTCTTAAACATAGCTCTTCTGCAGAGCTAATAAATATACTCTAAAGTGTGTCCCGACTTCAATGCACACCCTTTCGGGCTTCTGCTTCTTTCCAGAGAGAAGTTAGTGGAGGAGTAAAGACGGTGCAAGTCGATAAATGATCGAAAATTTAACTAAAGCCTTGGCAGCCATCAAGTAGATAGATGAGATGATGATGAAAAACAGGCGCATTTACAAGTTATATATAAATACCAACTGGAGTCTAGAGTGATTACATTATTTGATTCATTTGAATACAACAGAGTAGAAAATTCAAATCTTTTTGTTTGCAAGCCAAGCCTATCTCTACAATTAATTGCTTGCTAAAAATTGGGTCAACGAGAAATTGCAGTAGCATTACCATTCCTTCAGAAACCAGCTGCACTTCCTGCTAGCCGCTGTCTCAGTATTTTCAATCCCATGTACCTGCATCATCACATATGATAAGTATGATAACAAGTTAACTAAAGTAGCCAACATTGTATTAGCCAGGTAGTTTAACATACGTACTATGATCTTACCTTCCCATCATCAGCAGAGTGGCTTGAGGATTAGTGCCTGGAGAGTGAGAAAATGTTGAACCGTCAACAACACGAAGCCTATGCACACCAAGAACCTCGTAGTCTGGGCTTACCACCTTGCCCACGTGGCATCCACCATGGTAGTGCCAGATTGTGATAACAGTGTCCTTGCAGAATTGCTCCACAGACTTGGTATCATTAGTATGTTTGGGGATAAAATTAACATTGGCCTGGACACTCAAGTTGAGCAGCTTCTCGAAGGATTCTTTGTCGGGCGGCATATAGTTGGTAAGGTGTTTTGAGGCGAGAAGCTTCTCTAAAAGACGAATACCATCTACACATTGCTGTAGATCTTCTGGATTGCTAAAGTAGTTGAAGGAGACATGGGGGTTATCATCGACGTTAGTGTTACTCAGTCTCAGTTGACCTGTCGACTTTGGGCTGGCTAACTTTTGGAAGATAAAACCTCCTTTAAACACTTCATGCGGAAGGTTACGTTTGTTTCTTCTATAAGCTTCTATTGCATCTTTTGTCCTTTGCTTCGGAGGCGCGGTTGAAAGCTGCCCAATCTGTTAAATGCAAATAGAAACATTAGTTGGTGGCAAACTTTTTATTGTTAATCATCGACAGGGATTTAAGATGATTGGTGGCTTTGCAGAAGCAGTTCCACACTTCTACTGTCGGGTAAATAGCAGAGATTCCAATTTTAATATTACAACTCGATAATAGTACTCCATTATGTTAACCAAATTACAAGTTCGAGACATTTCCTATTAAGTGTATCATACTAACCTCGGCAGATAACATTCCATGGTTGCAAGAAATATTGTCAGTGGATTGCCCAAATCCACTACTAGCCTCAATGTAGACACCGATCTTGGTAATCCCTACAGTTTGTATCAAGGTCTGCTCCACAGGCCTATTGAAAGGAACAAATACTGTATTCATAGGGTTGTCTGACATGCCTCTCCCGACAAATTCGTTATCATGCACCATAGGGATGTTCAATTTTTTAAGGTCGTTCCTTGGTCCAATGCCACTTAGTAGTAGAAGTTGAGGGCTTCCAATCGCTCCAGATGTCAATATAATTTCACTTCCCGGCCTCCTTGAAAGAAATGCTTGATGCTGCTTCCCAGTTTCATCTTTGAATACAACTCCAACAGCCCTGGGCTTCTTCCCTGGATTTCAGAAAGAACAATCGATGAGCTTCTTGTTGAAGTTTACCAGTAACTTAATTTGCGACTTGCGAGTATAACAAATTATTACATTTTTTGGAACAGCATGGCATGCATATAGATTCTAAGGCGCTCTAGTTACCTGTTTTGTCAAATAAGATCTTTTGCGCTGTTGCATGAATCAAAACATCAAGTTTTTCTGAGTTGGCTGATCGAAGTAGTTCAACAGCTGTGTGACGACGACCATACCTGTCAAAGATGGTTCCCCCAATCTTGGTTCCGTATAAATGATCGTAGGTGAATCCGTTATCAGGTGAAACCCCAACATCCAACAGACCATCCTTCACCGCTCCCTGCCAAGGAGATAGCTTAGGCATGTGAACAATCTGATCCTCAATCCATGGATACGACTCATTCACCAATTTTGTATCCAAATTCAACCTTCTGATGTCCCTGCAAGCCAAACACATAAATCTACAGATTTAAAACAAGAAATGGCTGGTTGGTACACAGTTTTGTGGATGAGTAAACTGTCGCCATCCTATGCATCACTACAAAATCATTACAAACACAAAATAAACTATAACATGCTCTTATACTACTGTGGCCATGTAATAATAGGTCTTTCCTGACACTTCCGGTTCCCATTGTTAGCTATAAATACTGATATAACTCATACCATCATGAGCAGGCTTGAACCACACAGAACAAGCAAACTACAGCAGAGAGTTGGAGGGTTACTAGTTATAAGTTGAGATACCAACAATTAATCACATAATTTTATCCGATTAAAAAATTGAAAAATAAAGCTCAGTAGGCAAACAGATTGACGAACCAGCAACAACTTCACGATCCGTGAATTGTGAGGATGGCATTGATATACTTATACCTTGCGAAAAGGAGAGATAAGTGTAACTCCAATTATTTAGGTTCAGGTCTTGTCAATCAGTTGTATGAAGCCAAGAGACAGTATTGTTTAATTGCCTCACAAATAACTTGGCTAGAGCACGATTGGATAGCACAAGTGGTAAATTGTTTATTCTCTGTCGTCTCAGGTCTTGGGTTCGACTCTGGCTCACCGCGAGATTTGTTAGAACACATACTCATTTGTAAGGTTATAAGCCAATCTAGCCAAAAAAAAAACATGGCTACCAATCCTACCATTAATGTATCTTCCTCTTCCAATCTACCTAATCTCTCTACCCGATCTCCTCTCATGAATATTGGTAGATTAGGAAGAGGGATGCTTGACTCTGTAACAGGACCACACTTATCTATCATTTAACACAAACAAAATTAGCACAAGATTAGATGGAGCCCCTCACTTTTCTTATATTTAACACATGTAATAAATGACCATCCCGACTAATCATTGACAAGACGTTTATTACAGTATCATCTTTATGATAGGCTACTAACTCATGCAAACTACAACTCAGATAAATGACTTGCAACAAACCATTGCATTACTAAAGCAAAAAGAAATCGTTTGAAATGTATACAATTTAAATTAGTGGCGCTATTTCTGTTCGTAAAAGTAGAGAGGTTGTTTTCGTAAGGTACATCCTGACTTTCATAGTGCAATAATCATAATTAGGAAAATTATAAATAACCTGTAACAACTAGCTAGCCTAGCATGCATCATAATAAAGAAAAGTGGTAAAAATGAAAAAATTACATATTCCTATACGCAACATACCTTGCACTTGGTCTAGTGTAGAATCCAGCATTGATGCAAGTGCCTCCACCCAAAACTCTAGCCCTGGCATTATAAACTCCATCGGAAGAAACAAAGAACTGGGAAGCAGAACTTGGAGATACATCTGCTAGAGATATATGAAAGTTTTGCAAAAACGAAACATTTGGGTTGGCAAATGGAACTCCACCTCTTTCTAATAACAAAACACTGAAGTTCTGTGACAATGTAGCAGCCAATGGACATCCCACCGTGCCACCACCGACTATTATGTAGTCATAAGCCTTTTCTTCAACACTTTTTGATGCTGAAGATTGCACCGGCGACGGCGGTGGCGAAAAAGAACTTGCATATCTGATGAATGGGTACTCATTATCCCAATTATTATACGTCTTTCCTGAATTTATTCAGAATTCAATTAAACACAATTCTTGATTTTTTTCCCCGTAAATAAATAGATACTATTATTTTTTTCAATAATTTGTGTACAACGCTATATTAGTATCACAAGGTTTGTGTCCACTGAATGCAATAAATATAAGCTAACCGCCTTTTTACTATACAATGGAAGCTTTTTAAAGTTTCGTATAAAGCTCACCACCTTTTTAAAAATGGAAGGTTTTTAATTACACACCTATATAAACATATCAACTTTATACAATAGCACTTAATTAGATTGTTTTTTTTACTAATTAGGCTTATAGCCTTATAAATGAGTATATAATCTCGCAGCTCACCCAGATTCTGGGACGATAAAGGATAATCTCATTAATACTTGGGCTATACAATCGTACTCAATTAGATTGTTGATTGCTTTAGTTTTTATATATTTTTTCTAATGAAGGAATGACAAACTAACTACAGGCAAAGAATTGAAAGTATATTAGCTAAAAAAACAAAGAATTAGAACCAACTAAAAGCAAATTACTCATGCATGTGTGCATGTAATGAACATCTATGTAACTGGAGACAATAAGCAGAAGAATGGGAGAGAATTAGAGAGAAACCTTGACAAGAGGCGAGGAATAGAAGAAAGAGAGAGATGTTGATGATGAGTGAGGGAGTACTCCAAACTAGAGCCATTGGAACAACAGATAAGGAATATTTGTGAGACTATGGTTGCACCAGATTTTACTTCAACTCTGGTTGCCCTTGTTGTTCTGCTGCTACTTCATATAGACTACTCTATATTTATATACAACACATGCATCATAAATTTATATTTATATTATTTGAGTAAAATGATTGAATACAAACACTGGCAAACAAAAAAATTATTTTGCATGTTGGTGTGCATTCATTATCTCATCACACATGTTATCTGTACACATGAGATATGACATATTTGACAATACATTCAAATGAATGGATACCTTACGTTTATCTTGTAAATCTTTATTTTGATTTACCAATATTTGGAAAATCGTTGATTCAATTCATAATTAGTTATTTATTATATTTCTATCGTATATAAATTGGTAGAATATAGAAGAACTACAGCTACAGATTTCTAATGGTATTGGTGGTGCATTTTTTAGGTGAATTGCACAATATTATATCCCAGGCCCCGGCACACCTGTATGTTGATTATTTGCCATTCGAATTCAACCATAATATCTCTGCTAAAAATGAAAAAATTAACGATTGTGTAATTGTGTTAGTATATAAATTTTGTATCACAATATTTTCATATATAAAAATATATTGATGATATGAAAAAAGAATTAAGAATACATGCAGGAGGTCCAACTGTAAAGGAAACGATAGAAAGATAATCATAATGAATGCATAGTGAATTGAATATTGGATGCAGTTGAAGTTACAGTTAATGCCACAGAGTGGTAATATATATGTCCATCAATTATCAGCTAGATCATATCATCATGTACCATATACTAGTATTTATTTATATATATCAACTCCTCTGGTCCATACAGTATGTGTCCAGCTCCATCACAACTACTACATCTCCAACAAATTAACCCCAGACACACACCATCCACCAGTAACTGCATTTTTTTAAATTTTTTCTCTACTTACATGTATATATCTACTTAGTATATTAGTTGTATGCAGTAGTAAGATGAAGAAGATGTGGATGGAGTAGGGGAGATAATTGCAAGAAAAAGACATTAACACATTACACCATACCCCTCATTCATATTCATATTACTTACCACTACCTACTTGCTCCTTGTGATTTATCCATCATATTAATACTCGGTCAAATTCCTCTGCTGTACCACAGTCAATAGTGAATCCGTACTACTCTAGCTTAAGTAGAGGGTAAATATATAATCGTCCCTTCATTTTTTAACACTTTCGACGTGCCGTAAAATGTAAAACCGGTGAAATCATCAGATACAGAATAATGGAGACAACATTTTCTCATCACTAATATGTCAATGTGATATCTGCAATGTACATTTAACTCTACAGCATATGTATACAGAGATTTTGATTATAAATCAACAAGTACCAAACTATGTCATGACATTTCGATGTATTAACTAAATGATCAAATAGTTATTATAACACCGTTTCTGATGAAATGAAAAATCAGGTTGGTCTGTGATAAACGTACGAATAAAAGATTGTTCAAGACATGTCACAAGAAATGAAGTTGGCGACCATACTTTCCCAACGAGAAGGCAACAGTTTCTATAAATAGCCCTCGTGAAATTGATTACTTCAACTGGTGGAAATGACATTTCCTCGGCAACCTTGACCATTCTGTCCTCAATCATTTCCGGTGCCAAAAATAATTTTTTTTTTTGAAAAACGAAGAATCGTTTTATTGATATAAAATATCCGATAATATATTATAAAGATAATAAAAACTTATCATCTAACCGAAAGATATACTTAACCAATTCATGGGTCGAAACAGCCCATAAGAAAGAGATTCCCCGGAAGTTTAGATAATAAAAAACCTTTATATCTGACAGGACCTCGTTAAAACCTCATTTGAGTAAAACCCTATGGGAAAAAAGGAAAAATAATTTCCTAAAACGATCATAAAAATATCAATGAATATCAATTTATATAGTGACTCCTAACACAAAGACCGGAAATTCTTGAAACTCTGTGAGTCTCCAATCTTTTATTGTTTTCGCCATTAAATCCAAGTTACTGTCTCCATCCACCTCTCTTTACCCTTCTTCCAAACATTCATAATATATTACTAATCCAAAACCATAAAATCATCCATTATAATACAAAACACAACCAAATCAAAGTTCAACTTTTAAACATTCTACAAAACATCCAATTGTTCAAGCAAATTAATCCGACTTAGAAACAGAAGATGATCCACCATCTTCGTCATCACCGCCGTCCTCATCAGTCGTCTCGTCCTCGGGGGTATAATCTTTTTCTCCTAACGCTCGTCGATCCTTTCCCTCATCTGCAAAAAAACATCAGTGAAGATGATACAGATGCCATTTTGGTGTGAAATTTACAGAGGAATTGAGTTATCAAAACTATTATGATTGCTTAACTATAAATACAAAACTAGGGTTTATATATAAATGATGGAGGGACTAGGGTTTATGTGTTTGATGATGGAGAAATGTTGAGTCTGAAAAGTCACTAAATCAAACATAAAAACTGAGTCAAGGCAATATTACCTAAATATTAATTAATATATATTATGTTCAATATACTTAATACATAGAATTTTATATATATCTAACCAAAGGGGTCCCCGACACATAAAACTCCGCGTACTCATAAATAAATAAAATGTAGTTTCCTTTTATTACTCCTTCCAACCATCCTATTTTTGTTCTTATTTTTATCAAGTGTCGATCTCTCATAACAGATAAAGAAGTCATTTAAAATGACATAGATTCGTCAACTGACGACAAATAATACATACCAATAAATGGTCCAAAAAACCAACATTTATAGCACATCGTTAATAGGCACAAAACTTTCATATAAAATGACACAATCGACGATTTATGAAAACTTTAAGAACCTTAAAAACAATATAAACGTAACCACTCAATTTTTATAGCACGTTTAATTAAGGAAAAAACGTTACAAATCAACACAAATATAAGAACACTTTTAAAAGACAAATCACATCCAACCAAAATACTTTATTTTCGCAAAAAGACACTCAACATCTACACATTTAAAACAAAACCCTAGAAATGTCCATTAACGGTGCCAAAAATAATTTATTAATAAACAAACTGCAAAAAGAATTGTTCACACTTGTCTGGTATTAATCCTATTGTATCAACATCCATTAAACCATTTTCCAGATATTTTCGAGTTCATGGCAGATAACAAGTAGACACTTTACTATCCCGGTTTCCACAAAGCATTGCCCTTCGTAGCTGCAGGAGGCCTGCTGCTTCATCTGATTTCTACTTGATCTTTCCTCTTCTACTATTTTTCTGCCAACATGAAATTCACACTATAGCATAATACTCCTTCCGTACACTCATTTTCCGTAACAGGGGATTCATACTACCACCCAATTAGTTACAAATGATAGTCGTCCTCACATAAACATTTTGAAGCTTGAACATAGATAATTAGGTGGTGGGAGCAATAAATAGATATAATATTTACAAAAACTGAATCATAAACATTATCAGTGAATCCACCGTACTGTAGCAGGAATGTGTGCACTGCAGCTTTGTGCTACTAAAAAGTTGTACGGGAGTCTGTAACAAATTAAACACATCGAGAATCTGGACTAGTGTTAGCACTCGTGACTTCGTTATCTTTTGACCTTCCTCCACTGCTATACTGTAGCTCTTATTTATTCACATTTACGACCAAATATATTATGGACAAATTTATGACTGTCATATTAACATTAATGGATTCCAAGCACAAATAGATTGAATTTCCCTCCAATTGCACAGGATTTCAAATAGACACGAACTTGAGCAAGCAAACCAGAAAGCAATTTCCTACCAGTAATAGGTCAACTCCAAGACCGTGTGAGTACTGAAAACTATTAAATCTCATAAAATACGTAAAAAGTCCATAAAATTAACATTAGTGTCAGTTTATATTATACAATTCTGAAGGGGACTTGACTTTTCCAAAAAAAACAAAAATGAGGATAAAACCACAGAATCGACAATTCTCGAATAGGGAATGACCTTCATATTCTAATACCACAACAGGGACCAGAATCTAAAACCTTTAAGCTTGGATATAAAAGAAAAAAGAATTCTCTATATATTGGGCTTTTTTCACAACAAACAATAGCCCTGATGTGTAGCACAGAAAAAAACTAACGACTCTGAGTATATGGTATCTAACATGTTCAAAATTGACTTCAACCCATGATAATGATATCTGGCTGAACATGCAGAAAGCCAACTTCATCAAATACACCAAATGATATTACAGACTGATTACTGAGTCTTGTCTTGTACTGCTGGGCTCGAGTATTCAGTTCCATTTTCCGAACTAATTACCTCGGATGACTCACTTGATGTTATGTCAGTACTACCACTGCAGAAACTTTTTGCTGCTAAAGAGGGGTTTCTGTGATTATTATTAGCAGTAGGCACCTGGCCCTGCTCTGCTAATTTCTTGAGAAGGTTCATTACAGTAGGAAGGAACTTGGTAGATAAAGACAGAAGTGCAGGAAGCTGCAAGCAATGCACAAGACGAAAACATATAATTTTGATAGACAAATCTAAGAAATCATATATTTTTATATTTGAAAGCAATTTATAGTTGATTAGAATTTAGAAGTGTAATAGCCTCTTTTCTCAGAATGCCCAAAATGGTATTCTGACCCAGAACATAAAAAACACAGTAATTTAAATGTAGCAATATAGTTGTTTCTTTTTCCCATGTATTCGACCAGGCAGAATAGGATCTTAAAAGACCAGTCACATAATCATAATGGTTGGGATATGGGGCCATGTTAGATAGCCAAATTTAAGAATACTTCTAACTTTTTAACTCTCAAATCTGAAAAAGAAAACCGACTCTTTTAACTCTTCCAAACTTTCTCCGTATACTAGTATTTACAAAGTTTAAAATACTTTAAATACTTACAACACCATTGCGGAATTCACCCGAGATGTCTAGTTGCACCCATAGGGCTTTGGAAAGTAGATAACCAACAAAGATGACAAGGAGCCACAAAGGATTTCTGCCATTAGGAGAAAATGATGTATTAATGTTGAGCGGGTTTTGTAGTAACTAGTACTTGATAATAGTTAAATTGATTGCAATATTATACTAGCAAGTAGCACCAAAAGAGGGAAGAGCGAAAAAGGTTAAACGGAACAAAAGAGGATTATATGACATGCATACCTTAAAAGTGTCATAAATTCATTGAATCCTAACAAAATCATGGCCACAATAGCCCATGGAGGTGGTAACCAGTTGTTATTACGCTTGCTAGCTTCCTGAAAATCAAAAGACAGAAAAACAATCAGAAATACCAAATTCGAAAGGGTAAGATGGATGATCTTTTTAACTTTAAAATGAAAAAAGCATGCCTGTGCAGCAATGGCTTGAGTAACTGTGTACTCTGTCTCTGTCTTAAATTGCCTCCATAACGATTTGCATTGTACAGGAGTGATCAATGTTTTTGCTGCAGGAATCTGGGTCAATAGAATTAAAAGAAGAAATTAGTGCAGTGGGGTGAAGATAAGTCCTCATGCAACGCCCTTGTTAGGTTTCAAACTAGTTATTTGGATTGTGTGAGCAGGATCATGAAAGCAGGCACAAGCTGTCATTGGCATATAACAATTACTGTACATTTAAATTGTATGTAGACAGCAAGTATTGTAACACAAACCAACACATGTCTAGTAATAAGGTTTGAAACTACTCGCCCAACAGGTATAGGTAATGACTATAAGTAATCAAAGCAATTACTGCACTGTAAGATAGAGTTATATAGTTAATCAAGTGCCAACATTATGTCCTGATGACCAGTAGAAGCTTTGTATTCATCTATGTGACCTTATAAAACTAGCAAACTCTTATGTACGAAATCAAGATCCAGCCCTCGATTACAGTTCTGCAAAATATTTTTGCATGCAATAGGTTACCTCTTCCCAAGTGCTTGAAGCCAATGCATCAAGTGAGCTGGTGGTTGCCGCAGAACCACTGTTCGTATCAACTAAAGCAAGTGACAGGCTGTTCTCAATATTATCAGTGTAGTTGTCCAAACGTATTGCAGCCATAACAGACAACAGCTTCAAAGACTGAAATAAAATAAAGTAGAGATTATGAATTAAGAATCTAACTTAAATTGTTTACACCTAAAAGAATAAAGATTGCATCAAGTTTATTTCATACTGCAGAGCGGGCTGTCTTGGTAATTGCCCGGATGTCTTCTTTCCCCGTCCAGACCCGCGGCATTGAATCAGAATCTTGGCTAAATAGTGTTGTGAACCTGAGGTAGTTTGAGGTCAATTTTCATAATTGAAAGATCAAATATAAATCAATTTCTGAAATTCAAATGATTAACATAACAAAGATACCAAGATATTGCAAGAAGTAATACCGGTCTTTCATACGAATCATAACCCTCCCAGCTTCTTCTTTTGCCTTCCCTTCAACAATTCCTCTTGCGTAATCCTCTAAACTGGATAGCATATTATCCTTATCTTTTTCGTCCATTTCAAACCCAGATAGTGCAGTAGAAAAACCAGATATGGCTATTTCAGACTCGCGCTGAAGAAGTTTCCTTATTGCAGGCCAGGTGTCATCACTAGCACCATCTAAAAGAGCTTCCACTGGGGCTGATAATGCCTGGCATAATTTTTTCTACACCAGAAGATCACATCAGATATCAAGCCCATATGACAAAATTTTGAATAACAATGTGCTCCACTTCTTTATTTCCTAATTATAAACATTTCTAATTATTAAGTAGCCACATAACCTATAAACTATGATAATTTGTGAGCCTAATGAATATTGCAAGTACCAAGATATACAATAAGAAGTTAGAACTATCCACATCCCCGTAATATAGCATTTTACATTCCAACTATTTTCTATGTATTTAAACTATGATTTAGTATATTCAGATTAACCACTAACAAATGAATATTATTGTCTGTTAGTATTACACATGCCCTATATCTGGCGCTCAAAGTTCACGTAGTACAAAGCAAATCTGAAAATGTGTTATTTACTGCAATAATCTTGCCATGTTGATACCACATCCTCTAACATTAAGGCCAAAGATAAGTACAGATATTACATAACTACTTAGAAACTTTGTAGAATAATGATGCAATATTACCCAAGGTCCAGTCACAAGAATTAAGTACCTCATACGATGTACTAAGCTCAGACAGCTCTGAAGAACGAACTGCAGCAACATGCGCATCTATATCACGTTGAAGCTTGTCCCTTACTTTTGTAGATTGCCAATTCGCCTGCTTAATGATGGCATCTGTAAAGTTAATGGGTTTAGAAGCCAACAAAACTATGCTAGAAAAGTAGTAGTCTACGAATCCTACTATCCATAAAGCACTACAGTCACTAGGTGTCTTGGAAATATTTATTAAAAAAATTGATATTCATTGGCTCATTTATTAGAATTTAGAAAAATTATTTAATCAAATAAACAACAAACAAGATGGTTCACCAAGTGTCCAAGACAAGAGCAATATTGTGTTTGATTGGACTAAATGCCAGAAGTGTGAAGAAAGATTGAGGTGGAAACGAACAAGGGATATGAAATAAGATTCGACTCAATTAGATCATAGTGTAGATATAGATAATAAAATTTGAGATAGATATAAGCAGACCAAAAAATAAATATTCATTTGTAAGTTGGTACTAATGAAGCTTAACTTACAGTTGTGACTTGTGGCGGAATAAATTTTGAAGTTTTCCTCTAAAGACCGAGACGGGTAAATAACATAAATGTAAATAAATATTATTCTATTCCAAATTCCAACAAAAGCAACAAAATTATTGAAAACCATTCCTAAGAAAGTATACTGAGAGCTGCAACTACTAAAGCGGTGAAATTTGCAAAATAAAAAACGAATATACATCCACAAACCACAATTAACAATTAAGGAGAGGCGGGCGCATCCAAGACAGGGGCAGCAGGAAATGGGTGCAGGGTACTTAAAAAGACAACTCAAAAAATGCTAATAATAGTGACATTTGAACCCACATCGTTCTTTAAATACATATTTGTCAAAAAACTATTACATAATAAAACATACTCATAAAGTTTTAAGTATGCTAGGGTAAAAAATTAGCTGTTGATGGGATTTTAATCCACAAACTCGTTAACTTTTACATTTCACACAATGCCTTAACCAACTCGGACAACTGAACTTCTGATACACATATAAACATCTTTTTGAATTTGAGCCCGGGACATTGGTAATCCTTGTTACCACATGGGTCCACCCTTTAGACATCCCGATCACTTTCAAGTTATATTTCCTGCACAATCTATTCTAATGGAGCTAAAAAAATTTGAAGCTAATTAAGTGAATGTTGCTATTGTTTAATCAAGCATTCCTAACAAGCCAACATATCTATGTTTTATCTTTCAGTGTTAGTATGTTTTTACTTCCGTAAGTTCTTCCATTTTTTATAAAACTTCATCTAATACTCTTAAATAGTCACTACAACTATAATATGCATTTTTAGTCAGATTTATATTGTTTTGATTGATTAAACGGGCACTCTCGTTTCATAATTTTGTATATTTGCTTTAAGTTGTATTATGTTCCATAATTTCTTACTTCTTAGTATGTTTACAGTCCAAGAAACAAGCACACTTGTCAGGTTAATATCTATTTTATATTTAACCAAGTGTATTTTCCCATAATGGTTGTGTTAGAGATAGTAACAGTCCTCAACCCGGACGGAAGTGCTTTTCGCACTACCCAAATATTTTATTCAGTTTGTTTGTGAGCTGGACGAGGACATCAACCCTACAAGGTAGGGTGTTTGTAACATCCCTGTCACACGTCAAAACAGTCAAAACATGTGGGGAACTTTGTCCAGGATAAACTTAAGCCAATACTATGTGCACCAACAAATAATTTTTGTAACATAATCTGTCTACCCTGACCAAACTTTCAAAATTTAAGAGGAGAAAGGGAGAGAGACATAGATTAACCTCATGGAGTGAATTTTTGCTACATTAAGAACTTAATTTGAGTGACTCAGACAAAGCTTGTACAGGTAGAAGTGATATCAGTTTGAAAATATATGCAAGGATATATAGTCAAATCGAATTGAAAAAATGATATAACACTATAAATGACTAAATAAGTAAAGATGCATGTCTTTCAGAAAGTTATATACCTGCACTCTCTTCATCAAAAAAATTCATAAACAACTTGGTGGAGTCCCGAACGGCCTCAGCAAATCCTTGACCTCCTTTCAAAGCATTATCAAATGCATCTTTAAACTTGTCTAGTGTTCTGGATCGAATATGTCCAAGCATGGATTGATGGGCTGGTTGAACAAGCTGATGAATCAGAAAGAAGTTGGATAAGGCCGTGAAACTACATTCACTATCCACAGAAAATTCATCTTTACGTAGATACAAAGTCTTTTATTTCAAAAGGATACCCAAAAATTACAATAAACAAACACACACACCTGCAGCAATTTATCTTCCAACTGCTTCCTCTTTGTAGACCTAACACCTCCTTCAAAATAAGTAGCTTCTGCATCATATCTGGGGAGGGAGAATATTTCTTGTAAACCACGTTATAATTTTCAACAGGAAGAAAAAAAATTAAAAATATGTAGATAAAGTTACAAGGTTGGCACTATGTGCCATGTACAGAAGGCAAAGAAACTAATAGGAATGAATTTAATAGATATCATAATTTCCTGCTCAACTACAAATATCCAGTACTGGTCTCCTTTTCACAATTAATTATAACTAGTGTTTCTAACAAGTCAAATCGCCTGATCAATTGTTTTAAGATCAGCATCAGCAATCCACCGATGCTTTTTCTCTGTTTTGGCAAAAAAACACGGCTTCCAGAAGAATAAGACAATATAGGTAAAAGGTCAGCCAAAGTTGAGGTGACAGGAAAAAAAACGAAAGTAGTAATTCTATGATAGCCCTTTATAGCCAATGATTGGTTGCTAAAAAGTGGTGATTGCAGGAGACTATATCACGGTTAGCAGGTATGTAGGGGCTAGTGAGATTTCGGTGGCTTTAGGCAAAAGTTGAAATTCATTGAGGTATTGAAGAGGAAGAAGAAACCTTCGGAAAAGGATAAATAAATTACCTTTTCTCTGATAAGAAGTTGATAACGAGATGGTACTTCAAGGATCATGCCACATATGATTAATATAACTATTATAAAAGTAGCAATTTAGCATAAACAGAAACTCTCTTTTAATACAATTAAAATATAATTCGGCAGCGGAGAGACAATAAACAGAAACTTTTTTTGGATAAGTTATTAACAGAAATATTCAGTATCAAGCTTTCAATTATAGAATTTTTTGAACTTACATATTAATAGGTTTTAATTATGAGATCAAATTTACACACATACATACATACATATATATATATATAGAGAGAGAGAGAGAGAGAGAGAATATACATATATATATATAATATGTATATTAAACTGATTTGACATGTGATTCAGTAATCGCCAATTTCCGGATTTAATTACTACAAGGCAGCTTTACCAAATAAGGTTGATTTCCAATCAAGACAACATACATTACCATCATGAGGAGACTTTTTGACCTTGGGTGACAACTAAAAGATAATCCTATAATATGGATTTAGCATTACCCGATATGGCCCTCAAAGTTATAATTACATGAGCAATCGATAAGATAATATAACATATGGATAGACCAATATACTTACTCTGATAGACAGGTGCCAAGGATTGAACTAAGCTTCCTGCCAAAGCCTGGCACAGGATGCGACTGCACAGCCTCTTCCACTTCAGACCAGTCCTACAGTGATCATTTATCAGAAGTCTCGCATATAATATCTAAAAGTAAATTATGCTATGATAAACACCAAGACAAGTTACCTTATTTGCGATAAAAGAGGAATATTTTTCATTGGCAATCTCTTCACAACGTACAGTTGCAACCATGACCTATTCAGATATTAATGACACAACATAAGGACAAGCTAAGGTAATGATTCTTGTTGGTCGATGCAGCCTCGTATATCTTCACATCTTACCTTGTGGGCAGGCAGGTCAAGATCCTTATTCTCTTTAATGACCCTCCAGATTTCTTGTGAACTGAAAGAAAACCCTGAAGCAGGAACCACGCCGCTCCTGTCTCCAGCAAGCCCACCAGGTGCTATAGACTGGTTGAATCGCCGCCTTAAGCTAGCAACCTTCATTTGTACAGATTGAGAACAGAACTTGAAGATTTTTAAAGATTTATAATATTAAACATAATTTTTTTTCTGTAATTACAGAATCTTACCATATCAAACATGGAAAATCTTAGTCTAGTTACTCTAGTATACATCGAGAGTCGAGACACATCAGTGAAGCTATTGATGGAAGTCATATGGTAAAGATACAATTTTCTTTCAGATTGTTAATAAAAAGTACAGTCATGCATAGTAGATATCCTTTATCTACCTGGTACATAGATAGAGAATATCTTGGACATGAATTATATGATATAAATAGTATCCGGACAGTTCTCTTTGCCACTTCGTGATCTTCTTATCTTTTTCATCATTTCATTCAGTCCCACCAGTTTTTCTTTTATCATCCAGGTTCTATTTTAATTCTACCATATCATTTTGGACCCGGTTATCAGTTGTAAATTCAATTATTTGTCATATTGATGGTTTACAACATGACAGGAAGAATAAAACATTTTGTTCATGATTATACTTCTGATAATAGATACCGCAGAGTTTTTAAGAAAATTGAACTTCTTACTAAATTGAAAAGCTGACAAAGAAGAACCATGAACAGAACAGATTAGTTAGCCAGCTACAAACTCTTTAATTCTCTTGCAGGAAATGCAATCATGATAATCATATTAAGCTCATATCTCATTCTATTTAGAACAACAGATGTCTAGATATTGTCTCCTGCAACATTGCCGGGTGTCCTTTAGATAAAGAAATAAAAGTTTAAATTCTAAAAATACCTGCTCTTTAAATTGTTCTTCCTTTTCTTCATAACTAGAAAGAGCCACAATTTGAACCTAGGAAATTCAACCAAACAACATTTATGAGTAAAATAACTCATATCTCAATTATCATTACATTATAGTCATGCCAGTGGTGAGTGTAAGGTCCTTACATTAAAAAACTCACTCAATGGGGTTTCCTTGTGGGCTTCTGGCTTAGGAACAGAATCCCATATCTACAATGAAGGAAAAGTTAGATAATCAACCAAATTAGGATTTTGAAAATATGGCAGGTAATAACACAGCCACATAGGTTACCTTCTGTATATCTTCCCTTAAAATGGGCTCCAAATTTTCCAAAGGTGTCTAACAATGAACACATAAGCAAGTATCTAGTCAGCTTATAATGCTTGTCAGAATAATCATTTTCACATACTAGGGCGCAGATCTAATGAACAAACACAACCTTCAAATATAACAATTAATACTAGACATAGCCTAACATGTGATGTAGAGAGAAACCTCACCCTTGTTTTATCACGTATGACAAACATCAAAGTTGTTTTACGAGGACTGAATAATCGCATCATGACCTGTAAATGATCAGCACAAGTCATATTGAACCTTTGGTGTGTCTGCAACCTAAAATATAGAGCTTAACAATAGAATTATCACCTGAAAGACAGTCTTCAAGAGTGGCTTGTTTGCTGCCTGCTCCCGTCCAATGTCATGACACCACCTAGATTTAGAAAATATGAGAACTGAAACCATAAATATGGAAATAGATCCAATATTTTGATAGTTTGCTGACTCCAGATAACATATGTGTCTGTTACTGTGCTGAATATACTGAATCAAACATACATATTTATTAGTACGATATCTGAAACAGCAAGGGCAAAGAGGGCACTTTGCTTTTCAAATGCAGTATCATCCTGTTAAGAAAAGGTTCACGAAGTTAATTTAATGTTCATACTGTGCCCGTAGCTGAAAGAAACTAAGTAGCAGGTTGGGGTTATCTATGTTCACCATAAAAGAAGCAAATGTATATAAATCGGTGAACAAGTATCTTAATTTTAACATGGTCCACAAATTCAGATAATTAAGAAAAAGCAATATGCTGTAAAAGGAAACACATAGTTTGTGACTATTTTGATAAAAGACAACACAACAAATATCAGTAGATGATGTTGAGGCAGATTAACAGTTTACTGTCACTAAGAACAGGTGAGACTGATTCGACTGAACAAACATAAGACTAATAATGTCTAGCAGGCAGTTGTATACTTGTACAATGACAAATCGAGAGTGAGAAATGGATCAAAGAAGCTAGAAATCAAGTAGCTAACATGCGAAAAATACAATAACTACTGCTGACACCAATGCATAGACTTTATAGAAGAATACATGTTGCACTGCTTCAATATTTGCTAACTTACTCTATATTCTTATTTTACATATACACGTATAGAAGAGATAAATGCTGTATGATACTGTACACAACCACTTGTGAGGATGTACATATACATATATATAGGCCATTGCTCTAAAGAGGAACGCCTTATATAGAGTTCCGTAGAGAACCACCTTATATACACATAAAATAGATATATATTTTTTGTTATTCATCAAATATAAGTATAAATGAATTAAAAATGAATTTACATATAAAAAATATTGAAAATGACATATAATAATGAACAAATAGTAAAACGATTCTACAGCAGCTCAGAACAGAATTCTATAGTAGAATCAAATTGAAAATCATATTTTTCTCTTAATTTTTAAATATTAAATTGTTTTTAAAGCTTATACATGGTTTGTATGTTACATTACAATCAAAACTTATTTGTTATTAATCATAAATATGATTAATTTTAAAGTTATTTATGAGATTCTACGTTATAATCAAATGGTTCTCTCCGGGCCTCTATATAAAGTGTCCTCTCTAGAGCGTCACCCGTATATATATATATATATATATATATATATACACACACACATATATATAGTGATTGATAAATTCCAGTCATTGATGTGACATTATAATTGAATAGTAAGTATATTAATAAGGGAATTCATATATTTATATATATACAGGAGTTGTTTCAAAAACTAAAAGCAAATAAGACGGGACATAAATGGCACCTCTCCTCGTTCTCTTCCATCAGTACCCTCCAGATCCATCACAATGGTACAAGGCTCAATTCCAGCACATCTTGCCATCCATATGCCTTTCGTGGTTTGAGACCTGGCATGGATTAGATATAGACATAACCCTTATGTACTGAGGAGTTCTAAGAATGATCAAGAGGAGAAAATTTAGCATATATACCTTCCTTTATAGGCATCCATCTCTCTAAAGTTTGTATGAAACAAATGATTGAGTAATGTACTTTTTCCTGAAAAACATCAATGAACTCATGCCTTCGTATAAACAAATATAGAACTAATGCTTTTAGAAAAGATGCTTAAAAAGGGAAAGATATAAAACCACACTTTCGGGAAGAAAAAAAATACAGCGCATAAGCCAAAACTAAATGTACAGCCCGACAAGGAGGAGGTGGCAAAAAACAGTATAACATTTAATACCGAGATAAGTGAATGATTTTGTGCAAAAGAGAAAATGAACTGCTCCAAAATATCAAAAAAAAAAACTCCTAGGTTTAATAGACTTTCTTCCTTCAAAAGTAAATACTGTTGTCTACTTGTCCAAACAACGAGACATACCACTACTTTGGGGACCCATGATCGATACAACGGCATATGAAAGTCCGCATTCAGACAACTTCACTTCCTTCATAAAATTTTCAAGTCCAGAAGCATTGAAAGTGCCATCCCCATCTATGAGGTGAGTGGAGCAGCATTCACCATATTTCCCTGGAAAAAATGTCAATTTTCATATTCCTGCTTTGCACCCATCACACAGCTATCATACATGCAACATCAAGTAAGACTTTAAATTTAGCAAGCATAATTTCTACACAACAATATGCTCTCTCCTCAGTCCATTTATCTTCTACTGTCTTGGGATGAAACAGGGGTGTCAATATTCAACCCGACCCAAATCATTTATGCCATTATAATCATTTTATTTTGGGCTAGTCATTTCGGCACGGTACCAATTTCGGGTTAACGGGTCAGGTGTCAGACATGCCAATTTTGGGTTGACCTATTTGACTCGTTTAATTTTGGGCAGATTAGGGATGATCCAAGATTTTGGCATGCTTTACACAAACCTTACTTCTGATACTATGAAGACATCCTTGGAAATATAACCAAGCTAAGTTGTATCTAAACTAAAGTATCTAACTGCTCTCAATCTCCCATCCAAATCTAAAAAAACACATCAAAACACTAGAAACAGTCACGAAAACACCTTGAAGAAGCTCCAAATAAGTTGAATTTGCATTCGAAACTAGAAACTAATACAATAACACTAATCCCTGATCTATTCAATTATACTAGAAAAAACAGTAGAAAACCCTAAAAGCAAAAATCTAATCAGCACCAAACACAACAAAATAAATTAAAAAACAGTAGGCTAAAGAGTCTAATACCAGGGATACTAAAAAGTACTAAGAGCTAAACAATATATGCATAGCTGATAAGATAAAATATGTAAAACAAGCAGATAATAAGTAAAAGGCAATCAACAAAGCAAGATCAAGAAGATGAGAGATGAAATATGTAAAGAGAGTGCTGTGATTAGATGGCTGATTACCCATCGTAATGCTTGTTTTAGTTGGAGGAAATGAAAAGGAGAGGGAGATGTGATATTATTATTATGATGGTCTTGGAAAGAAAGAAATGAAACAAAGAGCGAAAAAATGGGGGGGGGGGGGGGGGGGGGGTAAGATAATTACATAAAAACATTCTTTACTTTTTCCTTTCTACTGTAGTTTTGACTACTTACCTTTCCTTGCTTGCAATAATATACAACGCATTTATCGTGGATAAATAATGGAGTGTTTTTTTTTATGTTTTCTTATGTTTTAGTTAGAAAGATTATGATATTTATTACATCGAGCAGTGCTCACGAATATTTTAATTATTAAAAGTCTATTCTCATCATAATTGATTCACTATGAGAATTAAAATTACTTAATTTACAAAGTTAGATACTAACACGGAGTCTATCTATAATTAGAGAAAGTGTTAATTAATATAATCTTAATGAAAAATAAAAGAGCAGTTAACACAATTTTGAAATTGACAAATTAATTTATTTGAAACAAACGCGATGGATTGTTTAATGAATTAAATTTAAATTATATACTGCTGTTTGTGATAAAGAATATCTAATATTTATCATGCAATCACACAGAAGTAAAAATTATTAATTTTTGATAAATTTTATGATATAAATAGTTAATTTCATTAACATAATATTTAATTTTCATTATATTTACTTATTATTATTAAAAAATGCATATTTTCAAATCAATTCACATCATTTAGATTTATATTTAAATTATACTTTGTTTATGATTTAAAATTTTATTTCAATATTTTTTCAAATTTGAATTCAATTTATACATTTTCAATAATTACATTGATTAACATTTATGATTATAATATAAATATCATATTCTAATTATGTCTTAATATTACCCTTAAAATAAAATAATTTTTTATGAAAAATAGCAAACTTTTTATTATTTTTTATAAAAATGTGTTCTTTTATTTTTATTATACAAAAATATAATTTTTTTTAAAAAAATTATAATTTTTTTAAAATTCATGTATTAATATGAATGCACAAACTTCTATCTTATTTATTATTTTAATAATCAAATAAAATTAAATATATATATTTTGAGAAATAATTTTAGAACTCTATCCTTTCTCGTAATAATAATATAATTGGTAACGGTGACGGCGTGTAACTGTGTACCAAATAAACAAACCGGGTCCAAGCTCCAGATAACCCAAAGAACAATCTCATCATCAAGTGAGCAGGTGTGTAATTGTATTATCTTCCATTGTGCTACTATTTGATTTTGCGGGTAATGGAGATGGGTCGGGTCAGCACCGCCATCTTCCTCTTCTATCTCCTCTTCATCTCCTCCGCTAATTCCTTTTATCTCCCCGGGGTCGCTCCTCGCGATTTTCAAAGGGTACCTTCTCTTTTTTCTTTTTCTTTTTAATTTATTAAATATGTAGATCTAATTGAATCATTATTTGTTAGTAGTTTTTACTGTTTTTTTATATCTGATTAAAGATGAATTGGATCTAGGTTTATAAATTTCATCTGGATATATTACTGGCTCTTGTGTTTTATTTATAATACTTGATTTGGTGATTCATCTAGATTGTTTGTTTAGTCATATGCTTATATTCATGTCCATATCGATATTTGGATGGTTGCGTAAATTTTGTTTGTCATGATCCTGGCTATTGCCTATCTTTTTTTGAAGATGTTGATGGATGAGTGTAGTGGTACAACTTTGTCTTGCTTGTTGCAACAAACTTCGAAATTAATTTAGGAGAGGTTCGTGTGTGTTATACAGAGTGTGTATTTTCATGTGAAATGGTACTGACAACGACAATATAGTGGGTGTAAGTTGAAAAGTTCTTGTGCTGAGGCTATTATTCCTTAAGGTGTCGTCACTCGTGATGTCATTCCCTGTATGGTTTTAAAATCTGATGTTCCCACTGTAGCAGCTGCCATTGGTGCACAGTTTCGACTGTGCTTTTGGTTGTAGTTCCTTGACAGCCTGCAATTTTTCTGTTTAACAATTTTGATGAGTTTCTTGATGCTCCTCGAGGTTTGGCTGCTCACGGATCAACTACGTAACTCGTCCGTTGGTAGCTGGATTTTCAGCATCAACAATCTCAACATAAATGTTAACATGAAAAACTCTTCCGCAGGCCGACCATGGGAGGACAGACTGCAAACAAAAGCACAGCTGGAACTGCCACATCGATGGCTGCCGCAATGACGACAACAATGGCTTCTGGAACAATTTCCTGACATCATGAATAGCGTCAACACTAAAATTTTAGGGGTGGCAACCAGAATGCTGGTAGAACTCTTGTGAACATTTGGCCAGTGGATGGACCGTCGTTGCTGTTATCCATTTCACCGAGAAGATGTAACTACACTACGTCAAAGAAGCTATTTCGTTTTTCTAATGTCCAATAGCTTACCTCTATTGCTTCATTAAAATAGCTACCTGATTTGAGCATGCATTGTATATTGTAGACCAAAATTTTCTCTCATTCACACACAAACACATCACATTCCTTTACTACTAATAAGGACATGTTTCGGTTCTTGAGCTCTTTTTTATGATTGCTATACTTTTTCTTATTCTTATTAGGGTGATCCGCTTCAAATTAAAGTCAACAAACTATCATCGACAAAGACTCAACTTCCATATGACTACTACTTCTTAAATTACTGCAAACCCCAAAAAATTATGAACAGTGCAGAAAATCTGGGGGAGGTTCTTCGAGGTGATCGTATAGAAAACTCAGTCTATACTGTGAGTATTGCACTTCTTCCCTTCCCTTACAAGGTTCTGCTAACAAATCTAAGGACTTGTAAACTGTCCATACCCTTATAATTCCTTTTTGCATTAAAGTTTCATATGAGGGAGGAGCAGCCATGCAAGGTGGCGTGTAAAATCAAGTTAAATGCTGAAGCTTCCAAGAACTTCAAGGAAAAAATTGATGATGAATACCGGGTTAACATGTATGTATTTGGTAACTTGTTTTTGTTCATTTTAGTTTCTAAAGCTTTTCTAATGTTAGTGTTAAAATCTCTGTCATTTGTCTGGAAGAATGCTAAATACATTTATATTTGCTGAGAATGCAGGATTTTGGATAACCTTCCAGTTGCCGTACTTAGACAAAGAAGAGATGGCAGTCAGTCAACCACTTATGAGCATGGGTTCCGGGTGGGGTTTAAAGGAAATTATGCAGGGGTAAGTTGACAGGAACAAATATAGTGTTTTACTGTTTGTTGCTGATTTCTCATAATCGTTGTAGTATTATATAGCATCCTATTTTCTGTGCAGAGCAAAGAGGAGAAATATTTTATCAACAATCACTTGAGCTTTAGAGTCATGTATCACAAGGATATTGAAACGGATTCTGCTCGTATAGTTGGGTTTGAAGTTACACCAAACAGGTTATACAATTTTCTTGGATAGATTATTTTGCACCATGATTTCTCTATGTGTTGAACAACCAAGGAAGTATTTGGCACACTTACCTTATTGACTGATTCACCTTGTTTATGTGATTGATTCGTATCGATAAATATGTCAGTACAAGGAAGTATTTGGCACACTTACCTTATGTGACTGATTCACCTTGTTTATGTGATTCATTCGTATTGATAAATATGTCAGCACAGTTACCTTGTTTTCATGACTAGTCATGTTACTTGTTACCAATATTGAAATCTATAATGTTCTTAAAATATTCATAGGCCCTAAAGCACATGATATATATGTAAAGCATGGAAGCTTCATTTTCACCAAAAGGTTTCTCATCTTTAGTTTTAAGAGTAGATAATTGAGACATAGATTTTGAGCTGGTGGATGTAAAGTAAAGAGTTGTGTCATTGTGTTTCACTGGTCACTCAAGATATTTAACAGCAAACGGCTGTACCTTAGTGTCAAAAATATACCTGTCAATTTTTTTTCCTGACCATTGTCTGTGAACAGTATTAATCATCAATACAAGGAGTGGGATGAGAAGAACCCTCAGCTTGCAACATGCAACAAGAACACGAAAAATATAATCCAAGGTAGTACTGTTCCACAGGAGGTTGATACGGATAAGGAGGTTGTATTTACATATGATGTTTCTTTCAAGGTATTTTCTTGTAAAACTTTAATATTTTGTGCTCGTAGAAGCTTAGGACTATAGTTACTTATCTTTATTGCTATGGATTATTACAGGAAAGTGATATAAAATGGGCATCACGGTGGGACACCTACCTCCTTATGAATGATGATCAGATCCACTGGTTTTCCATTATAAATTCTCTTATGATTGTCCTCTTCCTTTCCGGCATGGTTGCTATGATCATGATGAGAACTTTATACAGAGATATTGCAAACTATAACCAACTAGAAACTCAAGATGAAGCTCAGGAAGAAACAGGATGGAAACTTGTTCATGGAGATGTTTTTAGGGCACCCATAAATTCTGGATTACTCTGTGTATATGTCGGTACTGGTGTTCAAATATTTGCAATGACCCTCGTGACAATGATATTTGCATTGTTGGGTTTCTTGTCGCCTTCAAACAGAGGTGGGCTGATGACAGCTATGGTTCTGTTATGGGTTTTCATGGGCTTGTTTGCTGGTTATTCCTCTGCACGGCTTTACAAAATGTTGAAGGGAACAGAGTGGAAGAGAAATACCTTGAAAACTGCTTTCATGTTTCCTGGTATTTTGTTTTCCATCTTCTTTGTTCTTAATGCCCTAATCTGGGGGGAGAAGTCATCCGGAGCTGTACCCTTTGGCACTATGATTGCTCTAGTCTGCTTATGGTTCGGAATATCAGTACCACTAGTGTTTGTGGGCAGTTACTTGGGTTTTAAAAAGCCAGCCATAGAAGACCCAGTCAAGACGAATAAAATTCCAAGGCAGGTACCGGAGCAGGCGTGGTATATGACACCAATCTTCTCAATACTTATTGGTGGCATTCTTCCGTTTGGTGCTGTTTTCATTGAACTGTTCTTCATATTGACATCAATATGGCTGAACCAGTTCTATTACATATTTGGCTTCCTCTTCATAGTTTTTGTTATCTTAATAATCACATGCGCAGAGATTACTATAGTGCTGTGTTACTTTCAGCTGTGCAGTGAAGATTACAATTGGTGGTGGAGGGCCTACCTAACTGCAGGCTCATCTGCCTTGTACCTTTTCCTATACTCCATTTTCTATTTCTTCACAAAGTTGGAAATCACAAAGCTGGTGTCGGGTATTTTATACTTTGGTTACATGTCAATCGCATCATATGCTTTCTTTGTTTTGACTGGGACAATTGGTTTCTATTCGTGTTTCTGGTTTGTTCGGAAAATATATGCATCAGTCAAGATTGATTAATGGAATGTTGAAGCAGGGGACTTGGCACTTGGTATTTTAGTAGTGAAGGCGGAGTATCAGCAGGTCAATGAAACCAAGTTTGTGAGTTGTTGAGAGCATCACCATTTTTGCATGAGGGGGTCTTAAAAGTGCATTTCCTTGCTACTGGTGCTAGAGCATGAGAATGGCGTTAGAGAAGTTTTTTCTTATTTGACTTCATGTATGTTGTCTGAAATAGTATCTTTTAAAAAACTGTACTTGTTAGTATTATAGTCTATTCGTAGCTTGATTAGATGTTTTACTTTGTCTTTTAGAATCTGCTTGTAGATTATCATACATGCAAGCAGATTATCATATATAAACTGAGTTGGCATTTTAAAATGGTTGCTTAAGCTGAAAGCTAGGAGGGGTCGGGAACTGCAGTTGTTCTTGGTTTTCAGGCAGTCTATACTCACTTTGTATGCAAAAAAAATCACTTCTTAGGAACACCAAGTTCATCCACTACCTACAAGCAATGGACTACAGGTCCTACAATCCTGATCATTAAAAATTTAAAATCATTCGTCTCTTAAGACTTGCCAATTTGTGCTTAACGCCATATTTTAACATACTATTTCCATTTTCATGGCAAAAATAAAATATGACGTTCGGTTAATGGAAAAAAGAATGTCAGACACGCTGAAATAAGGCGAAGATTGTATCTCATTATATGCATAAACTCTCAAAGACATGTACAGTAGCTTCATCTGGTAAAGCTCAAATTAGACAATATCCCCTCCCCTAAACAAAAAAAAGGGTTAACAATCACTTTCACTAAAGAAGAGACCAGAAGGGGGAGTCCTGCCAAGTTCACTACCCTTTTCGGTATCAGTTGTGTAAGATTGCTAATAGTTACAGCCTCCAAGATTGCTATTAGTTAACCTCCATGTTTGGTTAGCCTGTACATGATTTTGGCCTCCCTTTCTTCTGCCTACACAGAGTTATTATAATGAATGAGAACTTGTGTTGGCAAGTCACTGTGACTGGGAATTCAAGATGAGATACCAACCAAAAAGAGTCTTTCTTTTCCTTTGCTAATAGTTCCTCAAAAGAAATATCCACAAATTTAGTATCTTTATTGTCCTCCAGCTCAGCAGTTTTGGCTTTCAACTCCATGCGGGATCCAATCTCGAGCATCTTCAACAAAGGAAAAGGAGGATAAGTGTTTCTAAATATATACTGTATAAAACAACGAAAGTTGGCTGGCAGAAAAGAAGCACAGCAAGAATCAAGATGATCGAATAATTGATCAAGACATCAAACTGTACTGCCATAATTTTATCACCAGTACACCCATCACAGAGATGAGAAAAAATGACAAGGGACAAAATAGCGTCACAGATGAAAAGGAAAACCAGATACCCTAGAAAAAAATAAATATAACAAAACTGATCTCACTTGAACCAGCAAAAGTTTTTGCTTGACCATGTTGTACTTAATAGATAAATCATAAATCATAAATCATAAAAGAATGACAACATACCCTCTTAAATGCTGGCGAGAGCTTAAGCTGTTGTTGGAGCCAGTTATATACAGATACATCCTCCTCTAATCTCTTTTGTTCTATTTCTAGCTTGTATATCTGCACATAGCAGATACAGTGCTGGATAAGTGAGAGAGAAAATACACTGCACGTCACTTGGAAGTACATTGTAATAGTTATCACACCAACCTGTTGACGAAGACGATCAAATGAAGACCTGTCTGCCTTGGATAAAAGAGCTTTTGTTATTGTGTACTTGCGTTGGATGATGCCAGATCTGTTCATCAAGTAAATGACTACAGTGTGAACTAACCATGGTACATATTAAACAGATGTTCATTCCAGTTTCAACCTTAACAGAGATCAAACCAGAAATACCCAGTATGTCCCACTTCGAAGTAGGGTCTGCAGAAGCCTTAAAATATTAATAAATATAAATGTGAAAGGTCTTAGATCCATGGCCATCTCTATATTGTGGATATTCAAAACCTCTCAAAACTAATTGTCCTAGTTTATAATCACAATCAAGATCTTAAAGTTGTTTTTTTTGTAAAGGTCAATTACAGAATTTAAATACACACGCACCCTACCTCCACTGGGCTCCAATTAATTTACACCATACAGCCACAAACTAAAACTCATTTCGAAGACCTTCCAATACCACGCAAAACACCTCGTAGAATGATAGGCAAATAAGTTTACAGATTCAGAAATAGAAGACATACTTGTGTTGTAGCTCATTTCTTGCTTCTGTTAAGACTTTCACAAAGTGGCCAACCTGCAATAGTTACAGAATGAATAGATAGTGATCAGGCTATCAAAAATTTAGATCAAAGAATGTCTTTTTTTTTTGCCTAACAATGAAATTGTACAAAACACAAGTTCAAATTTCTGTCTCCCTCTCTCCTGCTCTCTCCCTCCCCCCCTCCCCCTCTCTCTCTCACAATAAAATAAATTTTCGTTAATACCATGACACTGTCTCTACAAGTGTCATATACAAGAAAATGAAGTGTACATTTGGCTTTCAATTTTGATACTGTATTTTCTGCACAACTGTATTAGAGAAAATTTATACAGTAGTAAGACGTATCCTTGCATCTCCATGGTAATGACTAGGCTTGAAGCAATATATCCAATTCATAGAAAGAGGTCCACAACTAGCAAACAGAACTAGATCGTACATGGGAGTTGGGAGATCTACATCCATATACGGTCCACATACATATTGTATAGATCCTCATACTTGACCTGCTTAATATATAAGTAAGAACCGTGGAACAATCCTGCCTAGGAATTAGCAAGGTGAAGGACCATGAAGAATATTTTAGGATGACGAGACACTAAATTACTTGTTAATTTGACAGACATATATCACATAAGTGTATAGATGGTCGATTAATCCGTGACCATTTGCACCCCACACAACCTCTCCCAGTTGTCCACTGTTAATTGGAACATTATTTAGCTTAACTTTGATCTAATATCTTATAATGATATAGCTAATTATTTATAATTTACTGAACAAATTAGCTGTTCTAGATATATCCAATGTAAAAACTTAGAAAATGCCTCCAACTTATCAGAGAAGGTCCCAAGTAACTTTCAATGGGCTGCTTTTATTGTCAGACCAAGCTTGGTACCAGAAATGAGTCAACAAAACAGAGTAACAAGTTTTTATTCATAACATGTCTAGGAACTTTTTTATGCCATATGAGAGTCTATCGGCAAAAGCAAGGCATTAAAGAGGGAGAACCCTAAAGTCCAACCCCATACCAACACATGCTAAAGTGCCAATGCGTTGAAATGGAATAGCTTGCCAAAGCATTCAAAGAAGTAAAAAACAATAGAGCATTTGTGCACAGGACCACAGGTATATATTTGTGGAACAGATGTGCCCGTAGCTTTGAGTAAATTATGAAGCCTGTGTGCATATTTGTTCAAAACTTGATCTTTTTCCTCCAATAAATATAATGAAGTAACTAGAAAAAATGTATATCCATGTCCTCAAATATCAAACAAATTCTTAAAGGAGTACTATCACGAGATGAGAAAAACTTGCACAATTTTGCAATCAGATAATAGCTTAAAATTCATTACCAAAGGCCTAGAGGCAGTCACATAGAAGCTCTAGATAGTAAGCTGAATCACTAGTGACAGAAACCACTCAAAAGAATTAAAAGAGTCGGGGCAAAGGAAAGGGGCTTCATTCTCTGACATTGTTTTTATATGCTCTCATTGAAAGATGTATATTAAAGGAGGTGGGTATCTTAAGCTAAAATCTCCACTTTCACTAGCTATGAAAATTACCATAATTTTTTTTAATCAACCTGTAGAAAGGATTCCAATTATAATTAGGTTCATAACACAACTTGAATAAAGATCTTACTTAAGGTATGCTCACATGCGCCCCACATACGTTATATGAAACAGAAAGTAAAAGACTCGGAATCTTCATCCATGATACTGGACTATGCTGCAAATGGTAATACAAACTAGCGAAACAACCTTACAACAATTATCATTTAATTAAACACGTACACCCATATAAATAATACAACATATTAAAAGAAACACAACTTGTTTGTATGCAACTTATTAAAACCAAATTATCATAAAAGTATCACTTAAAAACATGCATAACACCATTATATAGCATTCTCAAGGCAAAATATACATACAAAAACACAATAACACAACCATCAAGTCGACAAAAATAACCTGAGCAAGAGTTAATCCATTTGAATCATGAGACTTAAGAA
The DNA here is from genome assembly GCA_028671895.1 of Oenanthe sinensis. NCBI lineage: Eukaryota > Viridiplantae > Streptophyta > Magnoliopsida > Apiales > Apiaceae > Oenanthe > Oenanthe sinensis. The sequence goes on along the minus strand of CM053795.1, from coordinate 4,943,794 downwards.
GCTGATCATAATGTAGTTTAATCTTCCTCTGCATTGCACTAGACGACGTCGTAAAAGGATAAAGACAAACCACTTGTTTCTTCTCCTCCTCCATTTGCTCTTCAACCTTAACACCCCCCTTCTTCTTCTTCTTAACCCTCTTCTTCTTTTTCTTGCCACACTCGGACTCCACAACCTCAGTATCCATACCCGACCCGTTTGCACCCGGGTCATCACCATCCCCAAGAATCAGAGAAGCCCACTTGGGGCTTAATTTATCATCATCATTAACATCAATATCAGTAGCATTATCAATAAAAACACGATCTTGGATTATTGTTGTTGAAGTTGTAGTAGTGTAATGATTATAGTAAAAAAGAGATGAAATGAGAATAAAAAAAGAGAGTAAAGACAAGGTAAAGAAGACAAGTAATAACATGGGTGGTGGTTGTTTAAGGAAGCAGCAAAGTGCACTTGTAGTAGCTGACGCCGCCATGTTAACGCCTCTCATTCCCCCACCTTGATCAAATTTATAGATATGTAAATCAGGATATTTATTTTTGTCTTTTATATTTATATTATTGTAGGTATATTAATTGTATTTTGAATTTTTTGTTGCTATTTATTGAAGACAACTTCGTATTTATTATATTACTCGTAAATGCAAATTTGTGGTATCTTCTGTTAGTTAGGAGGGATAATCTATACTATATTATTAAAGACGAAAGATTAAAAGTTTTGGTCGGTATGGGACTAGGTGAACTATAGAAAAGATCTTGACCGTCCAATTTTAAGTGAACCATAGAAATAATCTTAACCGTTGAATTTTAATAAAATATAATTTTAAAAGAATATAATCATACATACAATTCTAACACCAATAATCCTCCTTTTATGCAAACAACTCATAAACATTATAATTCTAAAAAATATAAACATTACTACTAAAATACAATCTCATATTAATATTCTAACTAAAATATCTCACATTAATCTCCTAAGTAAAATACATCTATATACAAAACAAACAAAAATTATCCTATTAAAATATAAATACAAATAAATTATATAAAAACATATACATATAATATTAAATAAAATTTAAATTATTATTATACAAATACAAATAAATTCAAATCATTAAAAAATATTAAAATAAAAATATTAAAAAATTAAAAAAATTCATCCATGCATCGCACGGGATACAAGCTAGTAATAAAATAAGAATAATAGTAATGTCTTGTTTTTTTCTTTCGATCTTTGGCTTGTTATTTTTTAACTTAACAAAAAAATAAACATGAATTAATAATTTCTTATAATTTTGAAGGTAACACTCTTTAAAAGTAACAACACTCGATTTATATAAATCTTATATCTTTTGGATTATATGATTGCTATGCTTAGGTGGCCAAATCTTCAAGGTCGAGGTACTTTCGGTGTGGACGACGACTTATTTTATTCTACTGGATTAAATATTTTATTAAATTCATTTTAGTATGTTAGATGTCGAAAGTGGATGTATTTAATATTTATACAAGAATAAATTAATGACCATGTTAAAGCACTCAACAATTCACTAGGAGTCGCTATCGTGTATATATTTCACTTTCAAGTTTCAACTACTAAAGCAAAATCCCCATGTAGGCACTTAGGCAGCCCCACGTTTTGAAAGTTCTATAACACAGATTCTAGATTCTACTTTCAAACATGTAAATTATGGCTATAAATTTCTGATTAAACTGACAGAATGTGCTCAAGGGAGAATGGTATGGTCTCCAAAAACTTGTCATTGGTAATTCAGAACCATTTCAAGCATATTTTTTACAAAGGCATACATTGTACTAACATGCCCAAAGCCAAGAACATTTAACTACTTACATAGCACAATGGACTCGTCATGTCAATGTGCTCATCATGGGAGCCCTTTGCCAACTTGGCTTTTCCGCCTTCTTTACGAAAAGAATGTGAGAGCGAGCTACTCTACTTGCATTAATCTTCTCCATGATCGTCTTCAAATTTCTCTATAGGCTTTGACGCACATGGCGTGTTGTATTATATATGTACAACTTGTCATATGTCAAAGCCAAATTAAATGGTTGTGGACGTGTAGCAATCCAAGAGGGTGTGCGCTTGAAGGTTTCAAAAAATTAGTCTGGTAGTTCCCATCACTTGCTTTGAAATGTCAGTTGTATCAGCTGCAGATCACTTCCACAGAAAGTTTCTTCATAATATTAGGACATGGATCTCCTCCAAACAGCTCAGGCGCTACTCTCACTGAGCATGCATTTTGACCAATGCAGTTCTGCAACAGAGAATATCAGAACGGATTTTTGAAATTAATTAGCATGCAGTGGTACTACAAGATAATTTTTAATAATTTCAAAGAAAGTCTTCACTCTCTAGGGACTAGTTTGTTATCACTGTGAACTTGTTAGTAAAAAATGGCCATCCTACTGAGTCTGTGATGGGTAGCCAATAAAACATGTGATATTAGTCGTGCAAAGATTTTAATCATACCCTTTCAAAAGCATCATAGGATTTATGTGCGTGACAGCTACCCTCAAGGAAGCTTCCACAAGCACCTTCTGGTGTTCCAAAACTGGCAAATTTGATCGATGAGATTTTCTGACCAGCTGCGCACCAGAGGTGGACTTTTGGCCTCAAGGGTTTATTGACTTTACCAGAGTGCTGCATCTGCCAATTCATAAGGGTTGGTTGCCACTCGTAAATATCAGCACATACACTTGCTAATTCTCTCTTCACTAAAGTGATCCCGAATGGATTTCCACCCAATTCTTCAAATAAAACCAACAAGTTTCCTGTTGGCTTTAACCAAGAACGTGGTATGTGATACCTGAAATCAAAATCCTTGGCAAGTCAACTAATATGAGATGAGAAAAGTCTCTAGCACATGGTGTGCACTTACCATCTTTGGGAAGCCTCACCGCAATTACTTAGGCACTTCTTCTCATCGAACCAACCAGCATAGCTGCAACCACCACAAGTACCGGAAGCTTTGTATGCAGGCCAGTGGCGTCCAATGCTTCGACCATTTATCCAAATTTGGCCTTTACCCATCGTGTTCATATCTAAAGCCAAAGGTTGGTCTCCATCTGGAGTATCAAAAAACGTCTGGAAAATGACACAAATATGTCAGCATCATGGCAGTGAAAATATGCTAAACTTATCAATATGCATTTTAGATATAAAGTACAGTCCCTAATAACTGGTATTCTTGTGATCGGTTTAATAGGTATGTTTATTTTATGGTGCATATTCTGGAAGGTATTTTATTTCTTGGAGGACTGAGTATATTAATACGTCTTCATACTCATTGCTGAGAATTGGATATAGCTAACCTTGTACCACGTTAGCGGTTTCTCTTGAGCTACAAAAGAACCTTCAGCCCACTCTGTAGTTGAACTTCCACCTAGTGAATGAAGACTTAGGGCTTCTCCATTTAGACCCACCTGTTCACAGAAATTAAGTCAGACAGTTGTTTTACTTACTTAGTATAGTTTGTAATTAATTAGACAGACCTTGTAAGACCAGTTCTGCCATGTTAAGTCTCGTCTCCCTTCATTAAGCCCATAAAGTGTAACTGGTCCTAAAACTCCAGCATTCCATGTCTCGAAATGTGGACCAACATTCTGTAACCAGGCAGAAGATATATAATTATTAAAGTTCCATTCATTAGGTTTTTCAAACACAATATCCCTACTCTGTGTCCCTTTTCTTTCCCTCAATGAGTGGCTGCACAAGTGTGGATATTGTCTTATGTGTCTTACATGAGAGACGAGAACTTACAGGAAGCCCAACAGCAATGCTTAACAACGCGATCTTGTTGACTCCAGCTCTCAGATTTACACCACTACTAAAAGTTATTTTTGGGTTTTCAATACTTCCATAGACAGTTCCTGTAATAAATAGAGAGAAGTGCAAAACTTTCAAGGAGATACGCTTGGCATTGCTTCCTCGTGTTGCAATTGAATAAGTAACGTAATCATATTCTAAAAACTGTCATGTATTACTATTATTTTTTTAAATCAAAAACTAATGTTTCAAAGTGGATATAATATATGGAATCAAAGACGTCTCGAACAGTATCATTCCAATTTTTGTCAGCCAGGAAGATGTAACATTTGTAATGAATTATATCACACTTTATCCGAAACGAAAGTATTACAATGTAATAAAACACGCCCACAAAGTTCTCGATAAACTGCACACCTGATAGTTGATCATTAATAAAAACATGCAAAGCATGCCCAGCAGAAAGGACTGTTAAAACAGGCCAATCTCCACCTCTCAAAAATCCTTCATCAGAGTCGATCCTGACACTGGAAGATGAGCAAAAGAGAGAGGAGATTTTTTTTAATGTTTATGTGATATATGGAAAAAGGAAAAGATAAGAAAACCATGCAGAGGCAGAGGATAACACTCACTCTGTCATGTACCACAAGTAATCAGAAACATCTCTAGTGGTATTTATCTGTTCCAGCAATCCAACTGTTGTAAATGTATTGTCTTCATAAGATGTTGTCTCATCATTGTATGACTGCCAAGAGAATGGACTGCCAACAGGAGTCATCTTCATTTGTGCACTCTGCGCACCTATCTGTAATTTAAAAAATGTGCAACTACATGAGATTTAAGAAAGGAAGAAGAAGAAAATTGGGTTGCAATATATACTATTCTTTGCTGTTGAAGATCATGAAGTAAAAAAGTGTTTGAAATACAAAAGGTTCTTTCTAACCCTCGCAGTGTTATAGACAGTGTTCTTGCAGTCTGGGAGGATGCTGATAGACCAAGGAGGTAAGTTGTAATGCATACTATTGAAAGCCACTTTAGCAAAAGAGTTTCTGTCATAATTTGCGAGGAATGCAGCACAAGCTCCTGATTTCGAGTTGAAGACACTGGCCTGCAGAGAATTCACAAAGCAGATTGTAGATTTCATGCTTCACCCAAAATTTTGAATTGACTAACTGATTTGGATAACCGTTGACCTCTTGATTGTTGCCCAGTGGTGTTCGAACGGGATCTTCAGACACTAAAGCTGGCTCACACAACTTTATTGCTCTATGCAGATCTTTTAAATGACCCCATTTAGGTTGCCTTAGTAAGCCTAAATACAGACATGAAAACTAATTGACAGCATCTTCTGAATTGCAAATGTTCAAAGCCAAGCACAAATCAATATATTTAAAGAAATAAGTGACAAAGATCCTGCAGTAGGAAAAGCCTATCGCATATAGTCAATGTATTGTACTAGTGTAGAAAGCACATGCAACCATAATATTAAGGGCAGGTAACCATTAGACCATAATGGTTATAAGTTAAAGCAACAGTTTTATACGTTATATGCATTAATGCAGCAAATATCACGAGTTTGACCATAATTTGTAGTTATCTCTCTCTCTCGATATATAGTTGAAAAAACAATGGTAGCAATTATTCCTGCCTACATTGATTATAATTAAGTTTTAGGCTTCGAGCTTTGTAGTCGAATCATATCATTCCTAAACCAAGTAAGAATGTAGCACGCCAGACACTGAGAAGCTTAATATTTTTCAACAAACACAATAGATATGGCAATCTCTCTCCCTCTCTCCCTCCAATCATATTCCATATTTTGGCAATTATATTTTGAGGGAAAATTAAATGAAAAAAAAATATCAAAGCCCCACCCTATTACTAAAATTTTATTCTTGCATTCTTACCAAATTCATCAAGAGGAGCATCATAGTCGTAACTAGTAGCAATAAATGGACCACCAGCTGTCCTGCCAAAGTTCGTCCCTCCATGATACTGGAAGCAGAGAAGCAAATACTCAGATATTAGTTTAATTTCTCTGTTATAGTGCAGAGTTAGGAAATACATATTTACATACCATGTAATAATTAATGAATGATCCCCCCTTCAGTATAAATCTTGCAACTGAAAATGCCAAGTCTTCAGCTGGACGGTAAGGAACTGCACCTCCAAAATTAGTAAACCTACAGTAGCATTTATAAGGAATGATTTTCAGAAAATACCTATAAACTCATGGCCCTCAAGGTACTAACAGAGAAAGCAAGTATATATGCAAATTTACCAGCCAGTCCAGTTTTCAGTCCACATCTTTGGTTTATAATCCTTGTTCGGAGAGAAGTAGTCGCAGTAAAAACCATTGCAAGCATTGATCTGTATGAAACAACATTGTGTCAACTGAGCTACGGAAGAAAGAAAATGGCATTGCTTGTACATCCCACTCGCAATGATTGATAGCATGCATTTTAACAAAAGATATGTCAACTTGATCATTTGTCCATCATTGCCGTTGTAGAACCAAGTGAATATTGTATATAAAAAAATTGCAAAAATCAAACTATATGAAAAGAAAATATCCAGCCATGTTTGGAATGAATTGATTTGATTCTTAACTACAGAAGCTACCAAAATATCATCAAATAAAGTTCATACCGGGCGAGGGAGACGATAACATAATTACCATCAACTTGGAGGTTTAAGAAAATGACCGAGAAAAAGGTAAAGAGTCGCTGCACAAGAAGGGAGACATACAATGGGATCAGGAGCATCGTCTTGCTTGCACATGACCCATGGAACTCCTGTATCTAGACCCACTGCCATTTGGGCTGCCCATTTAGTATAAGCTTCACCAGGAGCACCAAGTTCATACTCTACGGGTCCGTATTCATTCTCAATCTGTCATGTATACACACAGAAAGATAATTCTGAAAACCAATCTTACTTGTACGAGTAGCTATACATTTGAAACAAAAACATATCAATGTACGAGGCACTGGTGGACCGAATTTTTTGTTATCTACGCTACTAATGTGTGATGAAAAAATAAATGTAACAATATTTTTCCTCTTCAATTAAATGATTCTATTTGATAAAAAAATTGCTTCTTGGCATATTTTCTAAATGTATTCATTGTCAATTTGTCGAATGGATATAATGTCCTTGACCACATTTATCAAGGTTTCACCATGTAACCAGTGAAATTTGGCTACTCAATTACAATAGGGACAACTGTGTAACCATATTTGCAAAAGCAACAAAATATGGGGCCACATTCTAGAGGCAATAGTGCTACTTTCTCGCATAGATTACTGATTGATAGAATTCGTAGGAATTTTGATGGAAGAAATGAGTTTTGCTAGTTTAATTACCTGAGACATGATTATTGGACCCCCTTGGGTCTCATATAACTCTTCTGCTTTCATCATATTCACTATCTTTGTTGTGAACTTCTGCATAGCATCCTTCAATTACAATATACATACAGTTAGTACAGTCATTTGAAGAAAAACATGTTAATAAATCAATACAGTATAAACAAAATCAGGTCGAGGACTGAAGGGTTTTTCGAACCTTGAAAGGTCCATTCTCTGTTCGGAAACTGATCCCTGGCACATATTTTAACCAAACAGGAAATCCCCTGAATTCATCAAGGCAAGTGAACGAGTGAATATTACTTTAAATAATAATATAAGAAATTTTACATATAGAGTGTTGCAGTTTCTTTTTAATACCCAAAGTTCCACTCAGCACAAGCATAAGGACCAATTCTGAGATGAACATAGAGACCTGCTTGCTGCACTAGCTTTATAAACTTTACCAAATCATATCTATCCTCAAAATAATACTACAAGAAGAAAGAACAAAACCTTAGTATATAATAAATGAAAAACTGATACAAATAATCCGAGTCGGTAATAATGGAGATTACTTTGCCAGGTTGGGGCTCATGCCCATTCCAGAAAACATAGGTCTGGATCACATCCATGCCCCCTTCTTTTGCTTTCTCAATAAGATCTGGCCACATCTATTAAAACCCAAAAATAAAAAAACCATAACTTGAAAACTCTTACACAAGTTTCATAAAACCATATGAATAAAAAGATTAGACCCTCATTCTAAAAACATTCAAGAAACCAATATACATACATATATATGAAGAAAGACAAGATTTTTGATGAAGCTTTGAAGTACATTGACAGAAAAAAGGTACCTCAGGGGTGCTTCTTGGGTAATGAATTGATCCAGAGATGAGAATTCTTCTCTGGCCATTAACAACAATAGCTTTATGGTCATATGATACAGAAGCTGTAGTATAACAAACCCATGAGCTGATCAATATCACCATCAACACATCCCACATTACAATCTTAAACCTCATAACTAAAATATTCAAGATTTTTGGTGGCTGCCCAGCTTTCTTGAAATACAAAAAGACTGACCCTTGTCCACTATATTTTCTTACTTGCACTTTATTCTGTTCTTCTTCTAGTGACTAGTGAGAGAAATAAGAAGAAAGTGGAGAAAGAAAACAGCTGTGTGTGTGTGTGTGTTTCTTTGTTATTGAGCTTCCTTTTTTTATGGAAAGAGACAAAAGACAGCATGGCTAGAGTAGTAAGTATAAGTGTTTTTCTAGGGGTCTTGAGATAGTTGCATACATTGCTACAAGACTAAGATCTGTGCTTGCTTTTGCAGTTTGCGTTTATATATGTGCAAAATCAATTTTTTATGGCTTCAAGCTTATTATTTTACATATTAAAAAGCATCAACGTTGCCAGTAATAGTCCTGACCAAATAACGGAAAATGTCCGATATACCGCTGTTTTTAACTGAAATGTCAAAAATGGTATTGTCTGACAAGATGATCCAAAATGGCAGCACTCACGTACGTTTAGACGGGGGTGAGCAAAAAACCGAATTGAAACCGAAACCGAACCGAAGCCGGTGAAAACCGAAACCGAACCGGCGGTTGCGGTTTTTGATTTTTAAAAACCGAGACTTTCGGTTCCGGTTATAGGTCAAAACCGAACCGAAAAAAACCAAACTGAACCGATCATTAAAATAAATAAATTTATTATAATATATATATATAATTTAAGTATTAAATTTCCCTAGAACATAGTTTTTTCAATTATATTTCATATTACAACATCAACTATATTAATATTGAATGTGGGAATACGATAACCTCTTTACAACATTTTATTCCTCTATTTTCCAATTAAAAAGCATATAATCAGGAGTAAACATCATTAGACATGATTATGTGTTTTTTAGATTGCATACTACGGTAAAGGACATTCACATTTTGTTGATTCAACCTTAAAATTTGATTGTTAAAGTTTCTTACCTTTCTTTTGTAGTGTTATTATGTAGAATGTGATCAAATATTTGATTGTATAAAATTTGAATGTAAAAATATAATAATTTAAATTATATATTTCTTCATTTTTATTTATCCGGTTTTTTAATCGAAACCGAACAGATAAAAATCGAACCGGTCTTTTTAAAACCAAAAGCGAAACCGATGGTTCGGTTGCGGTTGAGGTTTTCAATTTTTAAAACCGAAGATATGCGGTTCTGGTTTCGGTCAAAAACCGAACCGAACCGCGTTCACCCCTACGTTTAGATACAGTAGCGTTTTGATAAATATCTACACGCTAAATCGTGTAGTGTTTTTATTTTTTTTTATTTTTATTCCTGATAAAATTATAATAAAAACATAACCCAAAACCAAACACACGTAATTTAACCATTTTTAATATTTTAGGATCCATTAATTCTCTAATTGGATTTTAGAAATATTAAACTTAAATTAAAAGTTAAGTATTTAAATTTATAAACATGTAATAGAATGTTCAATAATTTAGGGTTAAGGGTTTAGGACCATAATTTAAATGTTTTTAATATATTAGGTTTCATTAATTTCTTAATTAGGTTTAAGTTTTTAAAATATTATGCCTAAATTGAAAGTTAAATACTGAATTTATAAGCATTTAATAGAATATTCAACGTTTTAGGGTTTAGGGTCCGACCTCAAAACCCTAATTAAAGTTGGGACCCTAATTTAATCATTTTTAATATTTCAGGGTTCATTAATTCTCTAATTGAGTTTAGATTTTAGAAATATTAAATTTTTTTTTAAAAAAAAATAACATCAACAAGCGTTTTTTCTTTTAATTTTAATTTTTTTTGACAAAAACGTGATATTATCCTGCATTTAATGTGCCTAGACGTGACATCCTACGTTTTGGGTGTCTGGACGTTAAACCATCTAGCGTTTAACCTCTTTAAACGCCGTATAATCTAGCGTTTTGACTAAATGTAATACGATCTAGCGTTTCTGAGTGCTATTTCGGGTCATTTTTTAACTTGTGTCATTTTGAGCATTTTATATAGAAATTGTTGCACATAAGACCAACACCCATCTCCAAATAATATTCTTAAATATTTTTTTAAGAATATATTACTCGCCTTCGCTCATAGTACGAGTTACAAATTTGTACATTTTTTTAAATATGAACATACTATCAATGCTTTAGATTATTTTCTAAGTGATATTATAACCGAAAAAAGTTAACATATATATTGCTTTAATTTTACAACGATGAAGAAATATAAGACACGTTCTGCTCCTGGTCCTAACATATAATGCCCATGTTTCCTATTTCCACGGGCAATTCTACAGTCAATGGTGTAGTAATACCGATCTCTATGGATGCTACATATTTTTGTTTTATAATGAATTTAGGATGGCTCCAATGTACTCATATTCACACTTTAATAATTATTTTTTATGAATTAATTTTATTTGTTGAAGATTTTTGTGCATATAGAAAACAGTTATTATTAATGAGAATGTGGTTAGTAAAAAAATTTCAATTTATCAAAAAATAGTTGTTAGGATATAGCACACGCTAGAAAAAATGAGAATAATGTTGATCATGCCCAAACACAATCTAGCGCGTCATATTCGCGTACTCCTTTTCTTCCTCTATATCATTACATTATTCTCCTCTCTTTTTTTTGTGAATAATAGGAATGTGTTCATATTATTAATAGGTTTTTAATTCACAAATGCGGCCAAAATGCTTTTGTACGGTGTTGGAAATTTTAGTTTATTATTTGTAAGTAGTAACTGTTGAATATGAAAAATGCCAGAGTCACCTAGTGACCGGAGCCGCGCGTGCCACAACTATGTCGGTGAATATATAATTTATTTATATTTGTTCTTTGCATGTGATTATATATTTATTAGTAAGGTACATTAAGAAGAAAAATAATAATAATATACTCAATTAGTATTTTATTTTATGTCAAAAGAAATTAGTATTTTATTTAAAGCGTGTTTTAATTAAGGCAGAGTTATTAACGAGAGAATGCAATTTAATCTCTGTTTTAGATGAAGAAAATTATTTTAAAGAATAATATCCTTATTAAAACAAATTTTAAGTTTTAAAACTTTTAATTTATAAATTGTGCACTTGAACCGATCTAACCTAACATCGATTGTTAGTGTACCAGCGGTGAGCTAAGTTCACACTCAAACTCAAAAAAAAAAAAAAAAAAAAAGTCGTGCCCAGTCCCAAATTAATGATTTTATTTATTTATCTATGATTATATTAATTAAATTTTAATTATGGTTTATAGATAATTTTTTTAATTTTATAAAACTAAAAGTTATATTTAAAATTAAATTATATATACTTTTTAATGATATAATTTTTTCAATTATATAATAAATATAATTTTTAGTTAAAATTTGATCAATTTAAATAAAAAATTAAACAAGATAAAGGGAATAATTTATCTATTAAAAAGATCCGTTTTCGAAAAACAAATAAAAAATTATGTGATTATATATATATGATGACTTATAATTAACGTGTCAGGAAAACTTAAACTCAAAATGATTCGTTTATAATCAATCATATGCTCACGGGTTAACCAATCCCGAGTACATTGCACCGGTAAGAAGAGACAAATCGGAGTGCAAAATGTAAGGTGCCTTGATTAGTTAATGATCTGTGATGACTGATGAGTGATTGTGTATAATTGTACTCCTATAAACGAGTTACTCCCCGAAAAACATACTGTATTTTTTTTTTAATATTTAGACTTACAACCTTACAAACGTATACAGGTTCTAAACTCATACCGTAAATCATAATTTTTCTTCCCGAAAAATAACATTTTTTTAGAAAAAAATGTAATTTAATATTTCCATTTTTTTTAATCCCTAATTACTTGTGTTTTGCATGTACTATTATACGCATTGAAATGTTATTTAAATATTTATAAAAAAATTCAAAAAATGTATTAAAATAACATTGATTACAAAATTTTAATATTAATTTCATTCTCTTAAAATTTAGGTATTAAAAGAAGGATTTTACATAATTTTATATTATATTATTTTTTTAATATCAGAATATTCAAAATACTTCGAACCGTTCGATTTCTTTAAATATTAATACTCCAAATTTTAATTTATTTTTGCTAAGTAATACTCCAATTGAATGGGTTGATGGAAGAGAGGATAGCCCTCACCCTATCAAAGTATTAATCATCAATAATAATAGGATATAGCTGTAAGGCAAAGTCCTGAGTACACTGGGGACATGGAGAGTGCTTCTTTTTCCGATTGTTAGTCAAACAATACCTATGAATGCCACCGCCCGGTCCTCTTAATATCCTCAGCTACCGTCACCTATATAACTGTTAGGAGTAATTAAAAACTAAATACAATAATGGGACAGTTATATAAATAATTTAATAAGAACAGACAGATTAAACCAATTAATAAAATAAGGCACGAAGGTAGAAACAAGATATATAAATCAGTAACTGCAAAAATAAGAGAAAATATAAAACACTTAACTCTAACAGAAGCTTTATGCATACACTAATAGAATCGATTGAATTGCTGAGTCGTCAAGCCATTATTGCCCCACTACGCTGTGTTGGATTGGAGCAATATCACTTTCAGAATAAAATAGCACAGAGTACTTCGTCCACAGATACATAACACTCAACAGCGACTTGCACCTCAGTTCGCCCAGAAAACCTATATATAATATGAATGCGGAAGATACAGAGTATGTCTGCTAGGGTTTTCTCAAACTTGTGTCAAATTTCATTCCATCTATCTCCAACGTTTTTATGTATATATATTACAATAAAACGTAACATCAGATAAAACATTAATTAAAATAATTATTCTGACTTTGACTGCCTTTAATAGAATATATATCAGAATCGATAACAGTCATCAGAGTTTAGCTAAATAGCCCATCTGAGTTTTATGTCAGTCCATCATAGTTTACTGTCAAACTTTGATTCAGCCTTCCATCAGAGTTTACTGCTAAACTCTGATGAGGCGGTCCATCAGAGTTTATAAACTCTGACTCAGCCTCTTCCATCAGAGTTTATCAATGCGCCAGTGCATCACAGTTTACTGATAAACTCTGACTCAACTCAAGTCACAGTATACACTGACAATAACTTTGTATACTCTGACAGTGACTTTATATACACTGACGGTAACTGGTATATTCTGAAAGTAACTTTGATTCAATATTCATATTAAAATAATATTTAAAGTCATGATTAAATTAATTAATCATGTAATAAAACTCATTTCAAACTAGCAACTTCTACTCAATTTATCTATGGATTACACTAAGAAAATGTCTTAAATCCAAATATGAAAGTTTAAGTCTTCATAGTAAGGAACAACTTTCAATAGTTAGTTTTCGGAAATTACATCAAGAATATATATAAAATATGTCTTAAACTTTCTATTTTCTAACAATAACATTATAACTATATATCTTTCTTGTCAAAACACCAGCGACTGCCCAAAATTTATGAAAATATACATAATCATTCTCGTATATATTATTCGATTCGATTTTTCATTTATTTGTAATCCGCTTCGAGGGGGTTATTGACAAAGTTGCAGTTGAAGTGTTTCTTTCATATTATTGGCCTAATTATTGTGTAACTCTGCTCCCTAACTATTGAAAAATTATTATAGTAGCATGAAGGAGATTGACTAATCTGTTCAGCATTCATTGCATTTTTTTTACAATACACATATTTTTACTTTGTGATGTATATTTACAGTAACTAGGATTTTCAAAATTCCACAAACAGTAATTAATTTTAAAAAGTATTCCAAAATTTTGCAAAATTTTAAATCTAGGCAGGGGGTTTTCAGTTTTCACTCTTCACATAGTCGACCTCTCTGTGATTTGGTTGATATACTCAAGTAGTCGACAAATTTTTGGCGGGACCGGTTAGTACCCCTGTCAGCGAATATAGTGGGCCGGCGGGGTCGGGGTCGGGCCCAGGACATATATAAAACAGTCTATTTAGGCATCCAGCAGTTGTGGGCTCCATGTTCAAGGCTTGTATTGTAATTAAAAAGCCGAGCTTACGCAACGAAGCCACGCTCCTTAATACATTACGGAAGTGGCCCAAATAGAGGAGAAGGACAAGATATACTTATCCCCACTCATGGGCCTTGAAAGTTTATACTTATTCTAACTTGCATCCCATTTTTAGAACGAAAGTATGTGAAATTTGCATTTTTCTTCACTGAATAGGAATATAAATTTTATAACTTTACTCCCCTTCCCTCTACTTTCCTCCCTATTTAAAATTCGAGAGTAAGGTGTTATCATCCGAGGAAAATTAGGAGGGACAAAGGATTTATCATGCACACATATTTTTATGACATTCGTCTCAAGAAAACAACAAACTTTAAACTTCCTTCACAGACCACCCTTCCGAGGGAAATAACGAGCGATTGCTAAAAAATTGAACACCGACTATAAAAAATGCTTCTCCGTTATAGATTGTTTTTTTAAAAAAAGAAGAAATTAGATTATTTGAGTGACACAGGCCATTGCCGAGACGGCACAACACAATTGACCTTAAGCAGTGAATTACTTTAAGCACCCACCCCATCATGCACCGTGTGCAACTTGTGTTGTTAACCTCTTTCCAGTTATCTGTCCTTTTTATTAGTAAAAGTACCTTCCAGGGTCCATTAGGTACCCAGTGGTAGTTTAGTACCAGCAGCAAAGTGATATATGTATATTTATTTATTTATTTACTACTCCACTGTAGAAGATTTAATTAGGTACCGCGACTTTCACTATTTAATCGTTTTTCACTCGGTAATCGTTTGCCAACCTGTGTTGAGGGATTTTTAACAACTGTATCTTTGCATGTAGCCAATAGTTAGCTCACAGCATCAAACTATCTATATATACATAGGCTATGAGATTGGTCGCAATGTGGGCCATCGCCATGCCCGATTGCCCGGGTTCATGTTCGAAACACCTGTGATTGTTTTATCATTTTTAGAATTCAGGGAAAATGTTACTATATAAATCCATGTCATCGATTCATATTGTTTACGTTAAAATATTAAATTTTTTGTTTGATCGCTTGGTTGGTACTTCGACTGCAAATTCGTATTATATACAAATCTAAAAATGATATTAAATATAATATAAAAATATATTTATTTAAATATTAATTAATTCGTACACGGATAATAAACTTGTGTTAATTAAATGTAATAATATACAGTTATGAAATTATACTGTAATTGAAAATGTTTTGATAAACCTAGTTCACAGGCATTAGATGCAAGACCTCGCGGGAATAAGATTTGTTTGACTAAAAGTTTTCTTTCCCTATTGTTTTTTTTATTGAAAAGTAGTAAATACACATTTTAATTAATAAATTTTTCTAAAAAATAATATATATGTGTACATGAAGAAGGGTTTCAAAAATTTAATGCATGACTTGTGTCTCGATTGCGAGAATTCGAATTTATGAAGGAATAAAAAAATAGTAGTTAGTAAGTACGGCTAAGCAACCGTCAAGAACTCCTAGTATTACAAAAATAAAAATAAATAAATTAAACGAGTTTTTTAAAAAATGATGTGAGAACAAATAAAGTGTTTACAAGCAAACTTTTAAATTTAGGCCATGTACTTTTTCTGAAAATAAGTAACTTATTTTCAAATTTCAAAATAAGATTTGGTCTTAAATTTCTAAAATAAATATTAATTTTTTTAAAAAAATATGAAAATACTTTAAAAAAAGTAACTTATTACTTATAAAGGGGCTGTTTGGCAAACCATAACTTATGGAAATAAGGGCTTATTTCCGGAAAAAAGTAGGGATGTATGTACTTTTCAGAAATAAGCCCTTATTTCCAGAAATAATTAAGTTCATATTTGGTTTTAAAATTCTAAAACAAATATTTATCTTTAAAAAAAATATGAAAATATGTAAAATAAAATAAAAAATAAGCTACTTATTTTAAGTTTAAGGAACCCCAAACACCCCCAAACTAAGTCAAACACCCCCTTAATAATCATCACATATATCTAAGGCGAGGTGGCAGCACCAGATCATTTTAACATAATTTTGTTAAATTTCGAAGATCACGCTATAATTATTTATTATAGTTGGGCCAATATTGATGAATTGAAATATCTTCTCCAAGAAGTTTGGACCGGATCAACCTGAATGCATACAGTTTTTATGGTCTATAAGGGGATTTTGAACGTTTTATTCCTGATAAATAACTTATTTAACCCATAATTATATATTTACATAGATTTTATATATCTTTTTTAGTTAAAACTAAAATAATTAAGTATGTTTTTATAAAAAATACGTTTCATATATTAATAATAAATCACTTATTTAACCTATAATTATATATTTATATAAATTATATATATATATATATATATTTTAACTAGAACTAGAATAATTATGTATTTTTTTATAAAAATATGTTTTGATTAGAAAGATGAACCAAATTTCAATTTCAATTTAATTTGATCTATTAAAATAATCTTATATGAGATTGATTATAATATTCTATTTACATGTATTTTTTTTATAAAAATATGTTTTAATTAGAAAGACTGAACAAATTTGAATTTGAATTTTATTATTCTCTTTATATAATATTAAATATATATTATTTATGTTCAAAATGGTAAATTTTATTTTTATAATTATAGTGACAATTTTAATTTAATTTGATCTATTAAAATAATCTTATAAAAAGTTAAATACGATGTTTTATTTACTTTTATAATAACGTTATAAGAATATTCTTATTCAAAAATGATGAATATATATATTATAAAAATTTGAACTAAAAGAATAAAAATGATATTTATGTAAGGCGGTGGTGTAGGCAACCGAAGTAGTTAATTTAAACTAATTATCGTTAAATATTTAGTTAAGACGGTGGAGAAACAAAACGTATCGAGAGTTAGTTTAAATTAATTATATTAAATATTAAATTATAAAAGGGCTATTCTTGGAGCCAAAATGATACGGTAAGTTATGAGTTAATGTCTTATTAATTTGTATTAATGTGGAAAGTGCTATATATACTTAGACTATTGTGAGTCTCAATCAAAGCATTCAGAATATTTCTCTTAACTCTATAGATAATGAACAGTGGAATGTGGAATCAACTCATCCTTATCAATATAATCTTCATAGATGAACATGTATGTATATAACACATAATTTTTTTACATTAATATTATTATTTTTATATGTATTTGACATGAATAGTTGATCCAGGATTTTACAGGGACACAGGGCTCCCTCTTATTTGAAAGACAAAGGTGGCGTAAGAGAATATAAGAGAACTTCATATTTCAATTATTGACCTACTTTCCTTTAAACAGAATATTGAATATGTTATATAAAACTAATATCTAACAACTTTTTTTGACAAGTTTTTGAGTCTTGGACATATGTTTTTTTTCATTATTCAAATATTAAAAAGTAAATTTATAATAAAACTAATCATTTTATTATATATTTTAATCAAATTAAATAGTTACAAAACTTTGTTTTGTTTTGTAATCAGAACGATGAACAGAGATTAACAAAAATGTAGTTAAAGTATATTTAATATATTTCATTTTATATTTCTTATTTATATCATGATTTGTATTTTTTCCCTTTTTTAAAATTTAACATAATTCATGAGATCATTGTTTGAATCAATATCCAAAAAATAAATATTAAAATTTATATATATATAAAGTCGATAATATTTTATAATTAAATACTTTTAGACACTACGAATTTTGTGTACAAACAAAAATAAAATGTGTGTGCTACGACTATTAGAAATTTCTACATGTAATAAAGTAGTATACTTTATTTGAATAACATCCACACTTATCAAATATAAATTTTGACAAAATATTTTAAGCCGCGCGTACTAGTAATAGATAAAGTATTGAAGAAATACAAAAATAACCAATAATAATAATGGAACATAAAAATATCCCAAAATTTTGTGTCAATCATAACATATAAATATAGATAATGGACCATAATATATATATATATATATAATTTATATTTTGTATATTAATATAAAAAAATTACAAAACATATATATAAATTACAAAACTCAAACATATATATAAATTTCATATTTCACATATTTACAAAAAAAAATCAAACAATTTAAAACTTTTAGGCACCGTATAAATTTTGTGTACCTATAGACACGAGTCCAGGGACGGAGCTAGAAAACTGAACTTGTAGGGGCGAGGCTAAAGCAATAAATATCACCAAAATATTCCATTATATATACTCAAAAAGATCATTGGGGCAGGGGGCAGCAATAGCAATAAAAGTAAGAGGCAACATTAACATGAAGCACATAGTGTTTACAGACTATGTAAAAGTTACAAAAATGCTTCTGCTCCCTTATATATTGCAAAAACTAGACTAATATATACACACTATTCTAGCGCTAAACGACAACTTTTCATCTTATAAAATGCATCAATGATCGAATCATTGTCAATTTTTTCAGCAATGTCTTTCTCAATATACACAATCAAGTAATCTTCTAGAAAATCATCTTCCATTTTGTTGCGTAACTTGTTCTTGACAAATTTCATTGCTGAAAAAGCACGTTCCGTTGTTGCCGTTGATACAGGTAAAGTTAACACTAAACGAATCAAACGATCAACGAGTGGATATATTGTTGACTTTTTTGTTTTAGCTAGCACTTGGCACAACTTCGAAAGTGTTGTCAAATTTTGGAACTCAGAATGTTGACGAACATCAAGTGCATAGTGTTCTAACTGGAATTTTAAATGCAGCTTCTCTTGTTCCGAAAAATCATCTGGATAATAAGAAGAAGCTAACTTGTAAATGGCTTCAACATCGAATGCACTAAAACAATCTCTCGGATCTAAAGATGAGCTTAACACAAGTAATTCCACCACCTTCTCATTAAATCTAAAATTTAACTCGGTCAATTGAGAATCAATTGTGGCATTAAATATATCTACACGAAAGTGGTGCTCAAATGTAATAGAAACTCGAGCTCGTCCTCTACCGGCCCGATAAGGATCATTCATGTTAGGAATTTCTATCTCATGTTTTTCACAAAATGATTGCACTTTCTCAAATAAGGAGTCACATCCTTCTTCTCGTAATTGTTGGAGAAGTGATTTTGTTGTTGAAACTAGACTCAAAGCATTCAAGATATCTTGTGACTTTCGTTGCAATGCTTGACAAAGATCATCTGTTATCTCCATGACTTCTTTCATAAGATGTAGAACAAAAACAAAGTTATAAGATGTCAATAAATCATAAGCTTTGTTAGATTCAGCATGTTGAATGTAATTACCGGGGCCATTGATAACACATTTTAGAACATGTAAAGTTGCATTGTACATCTTCATTAAGCTTCGTATAGAATTCAAGTGTGAGCTCCATCGAGTATCGGCGGGCCTTTGTAGGGATCCAATTTGGTTTAAACCTCTATCGGTCTCAATCTCACCACTATTAATCAAACTTTCTAACTCACTTGCTTGTGTGCTTTTCAATAAGTCACTTCTTTTGCATGATGAGCTAGCAATATTAATAATGGAATTCACTTGTTCAAAGAATTCATAAACCGGTACAACAACTTTGGATGCCGCCACTAATGTTAATTGGAGACGATGTGCAAGACAATGAATATAATATGCAAATGGACATTCCTTTAAGAATAATGCTTGTAACCTATTCCACTCCCCACGCATATTGCTAGCACCATCATATCCTTGACCACGGATATGTTGTATATTAAGATTATGTTGGAGAAGGACTTTGCATATTTCATTCTTTAGAGTAGATGATGCGGTATCTAGCACATGAATAATTGCAAAGAAACGCTCTTGAACATAGCCAAACTTGTCCACAAATCGTATAACAATGGACATTTGTTCTCTTTTTGCTTCATCTCGAGCTTCATCAACAATGATACAAAACTTTGCATCTCCAATCTCGCTAAGAATTGCACCTTGTACTTTACTTGCAAAGATAGAGAGAATTTCTTTTTGAATTTGTGGAGAAGTATAAGAAGCATTCTTGGGAGCATTTTATAAGACAACATCATTGACATCTTTATTGTAAGATGCTGAAATCTCTAACATTCGAAGAAAGTTACCGCAGTTCTTAGAATGTAGACTCTCATCATTACCTCTAAATACACACCCTTGAAAAGTTAGCCACCTAACTGCATCAATTGAGGTTTTTAAGCGTAAACGGTTGTTTGCAATTTGTTGTAAATTTTGCTTTTCAACAACCCGCACAAGATGTTGTGATGGCTTCGAAAGATCACGACAACGTTGAATGGCCAACCGATGAGGAGAATTGGAATTTCCAACATGAACTAAGAATGCATATTTTTTACCATCATGAACTTTCTTCCATGCTCGAAATCCTTCAATAATAAAAGCCGTTGATCCTGAACGTTGACTGGGATTACAAAATAGAAAACAAGGAAGACAAAATGCACAATCCTTACTTGGAGAATATTCCAACCAATCGGGAAACAACTTGTACCACGAAGTCACAAAACGTCTACCTTTAGTAATTTTAAAAGATTTACCCAATGGAGGTTTTGGTTGATAAGGCCCCAACATAATATATGCTCGTCGAATCTCATCACGTTGATTTACACCATATTCAAACATTTGTAGTCTCAATCCCGGATCACGTTCTAAATTAGATAGGTTAATCTCACTTGTATTGATCAAAGGAATTGTTTCAACTGGAGGAGTTGTTTGGACAGTAGGAGCTGTTTGCACAGGAGGAGGAGGTTCTGCTACTTGAACATTTTGACTTTCAGAAGTTTTATTAAAGTAAGAATGCAATGTTCGTTTCATTGTAGTTATCCTAATTGATTTCATCAAACAAAAAAAATTACAGATAGCAAGGCAAATTATCAATACACAATTATTGAACTATTTCAAATTGCACTTAAACATCATTACATCAAAGCATTTATGTTAATAGATAGATAAGTTTGAGAAATACACACCTGAATTAAATAAATTGACTAATAGATCAGGTCAATTGAAATTGTAAGAAATCATCTCAATTTTCAGTCCAATTCCCAACTGCTGCAGTATAAAAAGCCCTAAAAGAGATAATTATAATAAGAACAAAAAACTAAAAGAGGGGAAAGTATGTTAAGGAGGTGGGAAGAACAAGAAATACCTTGATTCCATTAAAAATAGTATTCATTCTTCAGACTGTATTCATTCTCTCATTAAAAACAGAGCAGAGGGTTTTAGGTTTTACTTTTTAGTAAAGATAAGATAAGTGAATGTTTGATTATAATTTATTTTGGTGGTGTATGTATATTTACATATTAAAATAATATTGTTTACTAGTTCTAATTTACCAACTAGGCAACTAGTATCGATTTGTTTTTAATATATTACTTCAGTTTAGACTTCTAGTTTTGTTTCAAGTCTATGTTCCGTGTTTGACTTTTCACTATATCATACATACTTTTTGGTTTAAAAAATGGAGGATTGGAGGGGCAAACAAAATTTACCAACTAAAATATACATATAAAACAACAAAATCTATATATTTTGGGGGGACCATTGCCCCTGTGCGCCCCTGCTTGTCTCCGTCCCTGCACGAGTCACCCCGTCCGGCTATGCATATTTTCATTCCATCGTACTCTTTAATGTGAATAAATTCGATGTGAAACTGAAATTAACTTTCTTTCTTTGATTATATATTTTCTTTGTACTTCAAATCTGATAATACAAATGAATATAAAATATATATTTTTTAATTATTTATTTTAATGTGTTTGTCCTCAGATTTAAAGAAGAAGGAACGTCTGACAAAAAAAAAGGGCTCGGAGGAACGCAACCAAACTAAATTAAAGATCCAGACCATTTTCTTTTATATTTGAAACAAGATGTGGGCTTGTAGTCCAAGCCCAATTTTGATGGGTATTTCCCATATAAATAAAATCTAATATATACACACAACATATACACAGACCAAAAGCTGAGCTTGATCATCGTCTTGGCTTCTTTACAAAGGTTTAATTCACAATCAATTGACTTATGTTTATATACATACATGTATATGTACAATATATATGATAATCAATCACTGTATATAGCTAGAACTTACAACTTAGGGTTTCGAATTCATGCGTAGTTGTTAGAAGCTTTTGAATTGATTGTGATATATTTAGGTTTTAAATTATTGTCCCTAAAATATGTTATTGATGTTACTACAGTCATTTGCTATTATGAATTACTAATTTTATGTTGATTTTCATGAAAAATTTACTTTTTTGGCAAGGGAGAATTGGAGATGATTTAATTATTATGATTATTTTCTTTTTAAGCGTGTATGCAATGAATGAACAAGGATTTTATGTTCTTTTTATTTTTTTCGAAAGCCCATAACTTGGTGCCAATTAAGTGATTAACTATTAGAATACTTGTGTACCGAATGTCTAGACATTTATAATTTTTATAGGGTGTAGAAGTTAATTTTTCAACCGTTTGACTGAATATCTTTCAGGTTTCTTATAATTAGTTTATTTTCAATTTGGAGTGTATTACTAACTTTAACATTTTAAAAAATGTGATCTCGGAAAATATTTCCAATACAACGTAACTCAAAGTACCATTTAGATTTAGTTTCCGTTTTTTAATATTCTGTGGTATCATTTCGTGGTTAGTAGAATCATTACAAATGCCATAATTAGGTTTTAGTAACATTTTCGTGATACACGTGGCAAATAATGTTATACACATTTTCATGCTAGAATGAGATCATAAGTGTTTACGTTAAACCTAATCCATCTCCTGTCTTTATAGATGGACATTTTGTACACATATATGATAAGTTGTACAATTAAAGATTTGAAGGTGCTATCTCCTTTTTGGTATCTGAAGGAATTTTACAGTTACTAAGAAAGATATTGACAAGATAATGGTCTTTTAGTTCTTTATAGCACGTTTTCCTTTTATGATTTTAACATCAACTCTTTTCTTAGTGAGAAGATTGGTTTGAAATGGCTGGTCGAAACCGTATTCCTCGCGAGGCATATGAAACTCGTCGTGTGTATCTTCCAGAAGGACATGTTGTTCGTGGCCCGTTGCCTCAACCAATGCCACCTCATCCTGCATTATTGGAAGAAGAACTTGAATTACAGCATCTTGAAATCCGGAGGCTTTTTGGTGAAAATAGGAGGCTGGTTGATGATCGAATAGCAATGCAGCGTGATTTAGGGGCTGCTAAAGAAGAACTTCATCGTATGAATCTCGTCATTAGTGATATTCGTGCAGAACAAGACCTTCATTCAAGGGAGCTTATTGAGAGAGGTTTGAAGCTAGAAGATGATCTTCGTGCTGCTGAGCCTTTGAAAATGGAGGTTGTCCATCTTCGTTCTGAAGTTAAAAAGCTGAACTCCGTTAATAAGGATCTGTCTGTACAAGTGAAAACCCTTACAAAAGAACTTGGGAAATTGCAAACAGATAACCAGCAGATTCCACTTTTGAGGGCTGAGGTTGATGGACTGCACCAGGAGCTTATGCGTGCTAGGTTAGTATTTGTACTAATCTATATAGTTGAGAACATGCTTGCTTATTAGTCTATGAACTATGCTTTTGCTTATTATAGTCTATGAACTGCTTATACCAATATCTTTTTTTATAGAAATACTTTTGAATATGAGAAGAAGGCAAACATGGAGCTGATGGAGCAAAGACAAGCAATGGAGAAGAACTTGGTGTCAATGGCACGTGAAGTTGAAAAGCTTCGTGCTGAACATGCAAATGCTGATGTGAGATCGTGGGCTTCTGGTAATGTTATCTCATGTGAACCATTTTCTTTTTGTCTATAATTGCTCAGAGACAAAAGTAAGGATGTTTCGGGTTTAGCACAATAGTCGTATTTGATCAACTGTCAGATGCAACTGATGTGCTGTATTTGTTGTTGTCTTGAAATGTACGTAACGTGATGTAAGCCAACTCTTATTGAATAAATTTATAGAAGTATGAGTATCTAATTAGTTATATTAGTTTCCGTTTAAGTGAAATGTTGGTTATCGGTTTCGAAGTATGAGCATCACGAGTTTTAACAAGCAGAGCAGTTCACTTTTTAGAGTTTCTTTCTCTTCCCTAGAATATTACAGTATAACCTAGTAACAGATCATATTCTGTCAGTCCCAACTACCATTTGTATAGACATTTAGTGTTATAACAATAATTGTCTGGATTAAGTACCTACAACATTAGGTGTCATGACTATTTTATTTTTTATAATAGAGGTTTTACAGTAGAGTAATGCACATGCACACACTCACGTAAAATCGCCTCATAATTTTCTGTTGTGATGCATACATATTTTTACATAGTACTACGGCCTCCAAGTCCTAAGGTTATGATGAATTCATCATTCACGTTATGATAACACGTTTATGTGCTATAGGTAGAAACTATGGTATGAATCTCAACACTTCTGATGGAGGAGGTTTCCAGGCATCGTTTGGTGACGGATACCGGGGCCACATGGTACAGATGTTGTAATAAATTGCTAATGATTGATTCCAACATTTCCTATCTAGATGAATAACCAATTAAAAATTTTATGCGCATTAGGGTGCTGGTGCTGCTGATAAGGGCCTTCTATATGGTTCAGGTTCAGGTTCGGGTCCAAGTGCTTGGGGAGGACTAGAGAAACCCCATATGACCCGTCGCTGAGAGAGCTGGAGCTATGTTTTAATAGCAGAAATGGAGTAGCTTGGCTTACTTGTTTGTTTGGTGTCCGGTGTAGAATGGATGTTAAGTGTATGGTTTCTTTAAGTTTCTGTACTTTATCGGCAGTACTCATGTTGACTTTGCTGTTTATCTTAATTAACCTATATATCTATTAGGGTTGGTAGACTTCAAGTATATTTCATATCTTCCTATAAGTCCTATCACCTATGTGGCTATGTGTATAGCATATACAATGAATATTTTGCTGTTGCTTTTAATTGCACTACATACTATTTCACCGTCTGATTTATATATATTTTGTGGATAAATTTATTGTTTGTGTGATTAGTTGTAATCTTTTCGGTAGAACCATTTGTCGAAGCTATTTAGATTCATCGATGCTCTCTCCACCTTTAGAAGCATAAGATTTTCTGCAAGAAATCCTCCTGATACTGTATGTGGAGATTAGATTATCTCTTATTGAGTCGCCACACGTTAATTGTGAGCCAAAGAAGTAGATGTGCTTCCTGGAAAAATATTGAACGGAACAGAAATGATGCCCATGCACAGAGCAAGATATGGATTTTATGTTGATTTTTAATATAAAAAATGCTTATGCTGGCATCAATATGGATAGTGCACAGTATCTTTAGATATATAACTTGGTATAATTAGATCTAAGATGTTGGAGGTTGGAACGCTTGGCACTCTTAGAATTTATTTCGCTAGTTATTATATAAGGATGAGAGAAAGATGAGGTGAGTGCTTATCCAGCTGTAATTGTAATAAGAGTTTTGCTTTTATTCGCAGTCCGATGTCTTAGTTGCATAGCCATATAAGCAATATATGGAGTTTCAAGCCATCAAGTTTCTATAGTTAAAGGTTCTCGTAGGTTGCGATTCAAATATCCGTGTTTTAGTTCTATATTTTCGTGGGCCTTAAAGACTAGATAGCAATGACATGTTGGATCAAAGTGTTAGTGTTGTCACTGGCTTTTAAATAGGTATATATCGGCACATCGCATTCTCTGCACAGTGAACCAATTTAAGTGAGCCTATTCAGATCTATAATAGCTGTTACTGGCTTTCCTTATTCGTTGTTAAATGGTAAAAGCTGCTAGTGGTATGAAGCACCATTTGAAGGGTAGGAGTCTTGGAAGTTTTTGCACGAAGTAGAAATGGGATTAAATTGTGACACTTGTACCTAGTCTCTTCATATTTTTCCTACTCTGTCTTAGACTTTAATTTGTCAAACCAGTCATGAAAAGGATGTGACCGCTTGGCGTGTGAAATAGTAAAAAGATATTGTGAAAGATCTACAACCTTTTGGTTGAATAGCAGTTAAGGTTGTTGCGAGTACCAAGTAGTGATGGTAAACATTTTGTGCTTAGAAAGTGGGATTAATAGGTGTTCAGTAAGGTTTGGACTCTCTGTGAAAATGAGTTACTGTTCTACTCGACAGGACACATTTACTGTGCTTTTTGAGCTGACATGTGCTACAGTTTGTTATATGAGTTCTTGAAGAGTTGCGTTATCTTATGGTTTACGAGTTGTAAGCATTCAAAGAACCATTATTGTGCCATCCCATAGTGAATATTTATAATGCAAGGCTGGCAGCTACACGGCTACTAGAAATGGTTGTAATTTGTAAGCAACCAACTAAATTTAGTATTCGTAATTCCGTATCTCTTGTTATCGTGTACCTTTCTCTTTGCCATTGATTATGATAGTTCAGTAGTCAAGTTGTCCAGCACCTTGCTGCGATATTTGCTTCTGTCTGTCATGCTGCGCATATTTCTCTTATGGAATGCTATCAGTATGAAGTATTGGAGGGAAGGAGGGAGGACATACCTTTTGAAGTGGGGCTGAACGACTTCTGATCTGAACATCATAGGCAAGTATATTGTCTTTGTTATATGGAATTAATAACTCCTAATGCATTCATTGGTTTATGATGTTAATGTAATAACTTTTTGCTATTGTTCATTCTGAATTAGACTCATATCTGATGTCTTGTTGGCTCTGTTCTTTTTGAATTAGATTCGTTCTTGATCACTCTCTGTGTGTTGAGCTACCAACTTGGTTTAGCTTTAAATGTTTTGACTTAAAGTATGGATCAAGTAACTCTAGACTAGCTAGCGAAATTGAATGAGGATTATTTTAGTTTGGAGATGGAATGTGGTAGGCGATGCTTTAAGGAACACGTTTCATAGTACTGTAGTAAGATACCCTTGATCAAATGATTACTACTACTACTAAGAATAGTAGGAACTTAAATTATTGATAATATCATTAGAGGAAGAATACAGATAGAGATGCTATTAGAATTAATCGAGGTTGGACCATTGGAGCCAAATATCAAGATAGACAAGACCATTTACTGAAATACAGAAAACGATAGGTCTATAAGGAAAACAATAAAACCTAATCTCCTCTCATCCTAAAGTACTAGTTGTTACACATTATGTTTTTACATTAATACTACATTAGACCAAAGCCAAAGTGAGCCACTCATGTGTTCTGTCTGAAAGATGCTTTTAACAGATAGCAGTGCCTGTCAAATTTTTAGGAAAACTGAGATTTTATCCTTTAGCTTCTGGTTATGTATGCGATGAAGAAGGTGTATATAGAGCTTTCGATATAATAATATGCTCATTTGATTATAAAATAAGTAAGAATAGTAGGAACTTAAATTATTGATAATATCAATAGAGGAAGAATAAAGATAGAGATGCTATTAGAATTAATCGAGGTTGGACCATCGGAGCCAAATATCAAGATAGACAAGACCATTTACTGAAATACAGAAAACGATAGGTCTATAAGGAAAACAATAAAACCTAATCTCCTCTCATCTTAAAGTACTAGTTGTCACACATTATGTTTTTACATTAATACTACATTAGACTAAAGCCAAAGTGAGCCACTCACGTGTTCTGTCTGAAAGATGCTTCTAACAAATAGCAGTGCCTGTCAAATTTTTAGGAAAACTGAGATTTTATCCTTTAGCTTCTGGTTATGTATGCGATGAAGGTGTATATAGAGCTTTCGATATAATAATATTCTCTAGTTATAAAGCTGGGCCACCCCATCTCTTGAGCAATAAGTTCTCTAAATTTTTTTAATCGAAATTCTTATGCCATTTATTCTGCTATGAGGGTGCAGTTTGCAAGGCAAAGTTAAAATAACCGCTGTGGATATTTTGGATTTTCTAGAGCATGGTCTTCAGGAAGTTTTATAATAGGTTTTTTTAGTGAGATATACTGAGAGGTACATTTAAGGGAGGAGAATGTAGTATCAGTATTTTTATCATATTGCATACGAGGGTGCAGTTCGCAAGGTAAAGTCAAAATAATTGCTGTTGGATATTTCGGATTTTTTAGAAAATGGACCTCAGGAATTTTTTCAATAGTTTTTGTTAGTGAGATTTACTGAGAGGTACATTTAAGTGAAGAGAATGTAGTATCAGTATTTTTATCATATTGCATACTTTAAGGAATCATGGACGATATATATGACGCCTTGAAAAGTTAAGTTTAGTTTTAGGCATTGTGTTGACACCAGTTGCAGTTCTGAATTGTGTACCGGAACGAAAACTCCTCTTGACCCTGTTGCTGGTGATATACGTTTTACAGGGTTGCTAAGCAAATAATAGCTTTGAAAATTTTCAAGATGCCAGTGTGTTACTTTGTAGCATCATGCTAGGACTAATGTGATACAAGTAAACTTGTTGAAAGAAAATTTTGAGATTTTATGTGTGGCAAACACACATCTTCTCTATGGTTTCTTTTAGTTTTTAGGTGACAAAATAAGAATTCTTGTGATATCATCGACTTGCAGACAATGGGCCATAGAAGTCAATTCAAGCAGTTCTACGTAAAGGGATTGGTCTGGAATACTTGAATGCAATGGGATGATAGGCGTTCAAGCAGCTTGTGAAATAAAATGATGGAAAATTTGTTGCAACCCTCTTTAGTTTGTAAGAGAAAAATGTAATATGTCGTGATGATAGAAAATAGCAGTTAAAAAGATGAGGTAGAATCAGGTTTTTCTTACCTGCAAGTTGCAAATCACTTGCAGATTTGTATCAGTATTCTTCCATCTAGTGTATATGTGCTGAAGGGATTCTTCAAGTCTTGTTCGTTGTACAGGGTATGAAGAATTAATGAGAGCTTGCATAGTAGCAGGAAAAGATGATGAAAATAAGAGGCCTCCTTTTCTAGGTCTTCCTGATTTTTGTCATATTAATTATTTTCATGGAAAGTTGGTAGGAATAAGGTGGAGTTGGCTACTCCCAACAAATTTACATTTGCTTATTAGGTCCAGCCACACATTCTTGCACTTGTAAATATTTTCTTAGCATGAGGAATTGTGAGAGTATATTGTTTGAAGATGTTAATGTATCAGGATATGATTCTTTGTTGATTTGGATATCCTTCAACTCCACTTGGAGATGGAAGTAATAGGGAGGGGGGGGGGGGCTCTTTGTCTAACTGTATAATATAATTACCTTTGCGTATGAGCAGTTCCATCAACATACTTGTTATAATATCTATATATGAAATTGCCTTTGCAAAGTGTTCTTTTAAGAATTATTTTTCATCCCTCCTGATGTTATTTTTTTCCTGTTGATATGCAGATAGAAAGATTTTAGCTGCTGTATTTTATATGTTGAAAGGAGATCTGTGAAACTCAGGTATCACTTTTTTACCTTGCTTGAAAATAGACAATTTTTTATGAGGCCTGCTATGTTGATAAAAGAAACCAATAGAATATGAGTATTTTGTGAGCTTCCATTTTGTACGATTAAATAATTTTAAGTACTAATGAAATTATCAATTGCGGGGAGTCGTGTATCTCGTCATCCAAGAAA
Source organism: Oenanthe sinensis (assembly GCA_028671895.1). Classification (NCBI taxonomy): domain Eukaryota; kingdom Viridiplantae; phylum Streptophyta; class Magnoliopsida; order Apiales; family Apiaceae; genus Oenanthe; species Oenanthe sinensis. The sequence goes on along the minus strand of CM053795.1, from coordinate 4,914,032 downwards.
ATATAACATAGACAAGTATTTAAGTCTGTTGAATGTTAGCTTCTTGGTTGCAAAGTTGAAGAGCCTTGAGTTTAGTGGGTTTACTACCCCGTTGTTTTCGGTGACACTCTTTGTTTCTAGATAATTGGATGTGCCTAACATATTTATACTTTCACTAAACTTGGGAAATTATAACTGGTTCTATATTTTTTTGAACTAATAGTCTATTACTTTTTGAGTCGAAGTTGCAAAGATTCAGTCATGTACGCAGGATTACATTATATCTAATCTTGCACTTCCTATATGAAGTAAGTCCTAAACATTAATTCTCCACAACTTGCAGAAAAGTTTCAACCATCCCGCCTATACAGTATTTGGTATATTTAAATAGGTTGCGCACTTGCGCGTCTTAAATAAAATTAGTCGTGATACTAAGAATGTTATGCCCCCCCCCCCCTTATTTTGTTGTTGCATGTGTACGCACCATACAGTACACATGTCATGTTCTTAACTATATAACTGAAAGGTGTTGCATGTAGTCAAATTAATTGCCAACATTTTGCAGCATAATTAAAAGTTAAAATGTATTTGATACGTGTGAATTAATAAACTATGCAAGAATTTTGGTGACCTTTTTTCCCTCGGCAACGACTAAACTTTTTTCCAAAAAATGAAGAAATTGTGGTGGACTAACATGATGAAGCACACACGGAGATTACGCAAGATTGGTCTTATAAATCCTCCTCTTCCATTGGTTTACTTGTGTCAGTAGGTCGATGGGTAGTCCCTTCCGTTCAAATAATTGCGAATAACCTCTGAACAAGTATTGTTGGTCACCCCTTTTCTTCTTTGAATATTCCTAAAATCAAAGTTTCCACTTGCTAAAGTGCAAAATCCACTAATAGGTCTACACCACACATGACCAAACTACCCCAAAGTCCCAAACTGTGCTCTTGCATCTGTTTTTTCTATATAGAAGCTACTTTTGGTCCTCATCCCTGATAAACTTCACAACAAAAAGGTACTTCTTTCTTTCCTTTGACCGAGAAATACTGTTGATCCAATTTTCCGCCTCTATTTTTCATATTCCATATTTCTTACACTTCCTGGTATATTCATCCTGTGCCTCTTAAACAACATGCGTTGCATCCCTCTTGACAATCCTATATTTTTTAAGTTTGCCATGTCGGTTTTACTTTACATTTTCATATGGAAACATTTGATTCCTTAACATCTTCATGTCTTCATTATACCATGATGTGAGATGTGTCTTACTCCTGGTCTTGTTTGGAACAACTTTTGGACCCCAATCTGCTTAACCACTTGATTGGCAAAAGCTCTGTAATGTCTTTTTGATCAACACTAGTTAGTTGAACAATCTTGTAAACAATTGGGTCTTACAATTCTTCTTCTAAGTCGAACATCGAAAACTAGATATATGTTGTGTAATGGCACTTCTCCAGTTTTATCTTACTGTCCAGTATATCCTTACCACAATACCACATTACATCACGATATCTTTGTATTTACTCTTCGATCGAATTTCCCCTCTTCATTGTCCATCAGGTAGCACCTGATTGCAATTTCAGAGTCCAACTGTCCACCAATGGATTATGCGCTGACATTTGCCGATTCAGTCAACTTATATGTGTCATCCACTAAATTAAAACAAGATAAACAGCAGAGTCATGAACTGGAACGATATATAGCATATAAAAAGGTTGCAACTACCATGTATTTTCATAAAAAAGATCCATCTTTCCATTTTGATCTTTAAAGCGTATTGGGGGTAATTAGAGAGTTCAGTTAGAAAACTGATTGTTATGCTATATTACTCGGACTCAGCTAGAAGTGTTCAACATGGATACGTGTCCAAGTATAGGATTTGGCAACATTTTGAAAAATATACATGTTTTTGGCCTAAAATAAGTGTCCAAGTCCGAGTGTCCATGTCCGAGTGTCGAGTGTCCGACACGGGTACTCGAAGGTAAAATGAGAGTCCGAGTAACATAGTTGTTATGTGAAATTTGATTGCTATACTTGTCATGACTATGGAATGAAGATAAATCATAAAATTTATATGTGTTTGAGCATTCCACTCCAGTGTTGCACTATGAACTCTGTTGCCTCTCTTCTTCCTGGCTAGCCAGGCAGAAGATGTATTGATGGCCTGTGAAGAGCTTTGGTACTAGCATTTACATTTTTTCATTGTTTCGCTAGTCCAGTTTATTCTGTCCTCCACACTTTACTCTCTGGTACTCGGTGTTCCCAGATTGGTATAAGAATGTAAATTGTGAATGTCTCCTTTGTAATAACCTTACTAGCTATCTTCCGGGCTATCTCACCTGGCATTAAGTTTGTGCAGCCACACAACTATTGTTTCTCCCACAGATGGCATCTTCTAGTGAAATGTTGGCTCTAAATGTATATCTATTTGCATGCTTGATTGCCTCTAGACAAGTTTCATGGATGCTTCTCTCACCTTGAAAATTTGTCTTTGCTGAGACATAATCAATTGATTAAAATTTCTGGATTTTCAAACCATTTTAGATAGTGCAATTTTTGAATTGGGTTGTCGAGAAGCTTCTGTTATGAAGCTGACATTGCTATGTCCACCTTTTCTTAACATTTGTCATCACACCAGAACCAGCCTCCTTGGAATACAAGGGTAAACTCATGCAATGGATCTCATGGCCCGCCTTTATGAAGGCTAGAACCTATAATATTTATTTCATAGAAGTATTTAGAATAATATCTACTGTTAGCGTTCGGGAATTAAGCCTGCTTATTGTGTCGGTTGTCACAGAGATGTAAGCCCTTCCAAAAATCTTATGATTTCTCTATTACTTGAACTGTCAAGCATGGGTCATAATTTGCATGTCACCTTGGCATGTTTATGTAGGAAAATCTTCATGACTTCATGTGTTCTCATTACTCCTGTGTTCTTGATGTTAGGTAACAATGTGTCCTTGTGTAAAAACATGGTTTTCACAGCTACATCTGCTTTCTGTTTTAACAGTGCATGTGGTATTTCTATTTGAGAATCACGGACCTGTATAATTTTCCGTTAGATCTCGGTTCAAGATGTTAAAAGCGCCATCGAAGTGGTAATGATTTGGTCTCTTACCAGGACCAACTGGATGTTAAAAACTATCATGCAAATCTGCAATGTAACCAAATATATCGCATCCTCAATGTCTTTGTACATATCTTCCCACAGTTTTCTTGGCTCTTTGTGCCTGGTGGTTAAAAAAAGAAAATAGGGTGATGCTGAGCGATGGAGTGTGACATTGCAGTCAGACCAGCACAGGCACGTTACCCCAGGTTAGTTTAAACCAAACCATGAACTTGTAGTTTTAGTTATTGATGGGACTTTTTCCTTCTCTATTCGGAGTTAAACTTTTAGTTTACTGTGTAGGCTTTCCTTTTTACATGTGTACTGGAAAAAAACCATTGATTAAATTGCATCATATGATGTCTAGAGTACAGGAATGCAGATTTTTCTAGGTAAAGCACGTGGTCCAAGGAGGCTTGATCCCAAACTGTGTCATGTTATTGGCGTCTTGGTGCTAGGTTTTGTTTATTTATCTGGATGGCCACATAGGCTGGCTTTCCTGTTGCTTTGCACAGTAAAAGTGAAACTTATACAAGACTATTTCTTAGGACAGATTTTGAGTTTATGTGAAACCACATTTTTTTTTACTTCAGTTTCTGTAACTTAACAGTCTTTACGTAGATCTTAAGCATGCAACTAGAATCTAAAGTCTAATCCTTAACGAAGAAGATAGGACAAAAAAAATATATAATAAACAATGATAGGTCTTCATTAAACAGGAAAGATGGCGTGTCATGAAAAATGGTAGCTTTCAAATGTTCTATGTAGAAACTTTGAAGAGGAAATATGGTGTAATAGGGCCCGACATAAAAATGATCTATATGTGTTCCATGTAGAAATTTGTGATTACCAATCCATCATTATCTTAAATCTTGGGTTTTTACACCATTTTTATCATGTAGGTACAGGGGGAGCAAATTCTATTAAGAAATAGAAAGATTAACAGAAAAGATCTGAAAAGCTATTATTTTTTTATTTTTTGTTAAATGCTGTTAGTATTACTATAAAGTTGGAGTATGTTACTATTCATTACTTACAAGTGCAGCAAATTGAAACAAATGATACAAGCTTATCTATTATATTATATTGTTATGTGTCCACTACTATTCAAAACTCTATTCTGATAAATAATATTTTACCTTGCAGGGAAAGCTTCGAAATTCAGTCTGAATTTATCTTCACAGTTTAGTTTGCTCCTGCCGTTAATGTCTGCCAAAATTTTCAGGTTTCTGTTGTAATTTAGTTCCCAATATTAGACTACCACATACTAAATACATTAGTTCTAATGATGGCCGGTAAATAGCATGAATAACTAGTGTTATGTATAAAGAAAACTAATAAATTTTAAACAATAATAACACTAACAAAAATTGTAGTATAATGCAATGAAAACAAAAAGAGTTTGGTAACAGCTTGTGAACTTGGAAATGAAAAGTTGCCAATCAATAAGCATGCTATATATTCATTTCAATATATTGGATATTTATTAATTAAAGTTTAGTATTTTATGACAGGAAAATAGGAAATAATGAATTTCGTAGAAGGAAATTTGGATTTAACGAGCAACTTCTGCAACAAACTTTAGACATTATAATGGGTGATTATCAGCCAACAACAGAAAGACGATGAAATTGGAGGAGGTTTCATACTCTAATCAGGCCAATTGAACTGGACATAATCAGGCCCGAAAGGCTATGAATTTTCTTATCAGAATCCAACTTATTTTAGAATACTACATGTATTTTTGTGGACCCTAACTGATGAATTATCTAACAGCGTGTATGCTGCAATAGAGAAGAAGAATAGTTGCAAATCAAGCTATCAAAGTTAAACTCGATATACGTCTTTGAAATGTCTTTTGAAAAGAAAAAACGTGTTGAAAATGCCGGTGTCATTAATCAAACGACCCAATGAAATTTAAAGCTGTCTTTGCTTGTGTTTCCCTGATAAAAAAAAGGTAAAACTCGTCCTCCCATTTCATATTCAGAACTGTAAATGAAAAAAAACAGAGTCAACCCTACATTGTTATGCATAGCTCTACTCTACATGGCCACATATTTAGAGCAGCAGTGAAATCACTGGAGCCTGCAATGAAATTAATTGCATTAAGCTAAATATGTTACTCGTAGAAGACCATGTTATTTGCCAAACAGGAAACAACGCAATGAAATTTACTGTCAGTGTATTTCTTCAACATCAATGGAAACTGTTTCATATACACTTATTTGCATACTGTATTGCACAACTTTCTCTTTGCTTTATCCGAATATTTATATAAAAAAATACATTGTTTGATTTATTTATCATGTGATAGTATATTAATAGATAAAATAATAGTTTTTGTAACTATTTATAAAAATCAATATACTTATAAAAGAAACTATAGACATATTCATGTCATATGATCTTAAACCTTTGACTCATACTAGGTATCTTTGTAGATTGAGTCCTGATTAAAAAAATGCTGACTCATAAAATTGGCTACGTATAGACTTTATATAGGCTATATATATGTAGTATCTATGATAAAATCATCAGAACGCCTTTGATTTCATTCCTATTTATTGTCTTGGTAATTATAGTATCCTCTTCAAAGTTTTCCGGGAATGTCGAAACAAAGTACAATTCCAACTTCAGGCACTGACTTAAATATTGCAGGATACCCTAGTTGCCGTCAATGGAAAGAGATGGCGCGGTCACTAAACCTTCCCTCAGGATTCGGCAGCACAATCGAACGGATCAAAACGAACCTAATTTACTTCAGGACCAACTACATGATCATCTTTATGCTTATTCTAATTTTGAGTTTCTCGTACCACCCGACCATGATCTTTACATCTTTGTCGTTGTTGATAGATGTCTATGCAGTCTTCCATCCATCATCTCGAAAAATTGTAATCGTTTTAGTGATCATCAGTGTGACTTGGCTGGTGCTTGTTGACGAATTAATGCTGCTGCTGCTTGGCAACGAATTGGTGCTTGACAATGATTCTGCTGCATGGAATATAAAATGGACGCTGTTGATTGAAGCTGTGGTTGTAGCGGCTCATGCTTCGTTTAGAAAGATTGATGACTTGCCTCAGCTGGATGAAGAACCGCCACTTTCAACAGGTTTGTTGATGAGTTCCTCTTTAAATATATCATATACTCCTTATGATGTTATTTTGTTGTTAAAAATATGTCCGGTTCTGTTCTATTGCTTACTGTTGTTATTTTCTATTGTGGCAGGACTTCCTAGAGGCCGTCCATGGAAAGAGATGCTACAGTCACTAAACCTTCCCTGGGGATTCCGCAACACAATTGAACGGATGAAAATGAACCTAAGTTACTTCCAAATGAACTACATGATCATTTTATTGGAGATTCTGTTTCTTGGCTTCGGGTTTCTTGGCTGGGGGAGGCACCCGACCTCGCTCAGGGGACAATGGGCGTTGTTTATGGCGTTTTTGATATTACTCTACTCTCTTCGAAACAAGCCGTTGGTGGTTTTCCACCGTTTAGTTGATGATCGTACAATTATGTTTGTTTTGTCGATTATTACTGTGATCTTAGTAGTGTTGTTTGACAATGGTGTGTGGATTGTAACATCCATGCTGTTGATTGAAGCTCTGGTTGTGGCGGCTCACTCTTTGGTCAGGAACACTCGTGACTTTTCTCTGGTTGAAGAACTGCCGTTAACTGTTTTATCGACTGATTCCTAGATAAATCATACAGTACTAATGAAGTCGTTAACTAGCGCATCTGGACGTAGAACTTTGTGATTTTTTTACTTTTTGAGTTTTGTAACTGTACAAGTCGATCACTAGCATTTGTCAATGCAATGTACTCCTATTTATTGTTTTTTCATTTCTATGTAAATTATTTATTTTGAATAAATATTGTATCGAAAAATGTCAATTAATAACATTATTATTATGTATCTAAACAACTCGTTTTTTTATTTAAAATATATCCCAACAATTATCATAATTTTTAAGAATTTAATCATTGCAAAAAATATTATATTTTATTTATATTTTCAAGATTCAAGATTTAAATATGTTATCGTACGTGTTGACAACGCTATTATTACTTTAACCCGTGATAACGTCATTATTACTTTATAAGGTAATAGTTTTCTAAGTTTAAGAAACCTAAATTTATCAAATTTTCCAGTCATCATGAGAATTACAACCATTTTTTTTCTTCATATATCATTGATTGAGTTACACTAAATCAATTTTGAGTAAATAAATAAAATATATGTGAATTTTTTGGTATCACAAAACTAAAAATTATATAATTAATTTAGTAAATTATATATATCGTTTTATATTTAAATTTAAAAGAACTATGTATGTAATGAATATACGACTTCAAAATTATTTCGGAGTTAATACAAATTAATGTCGTCAACGATTTAGAACAGGTCGTCTGCTATTGTGCGTAGACCGGAGACTATGGTGTATATGATCCCTATCATCAGCACCACTTTTAATTGTTATTCTCTTGCTAATTTTTTTTTTTCAATTTCAATTACTTTAGAAAGTCTCTGGAGAATGACGAATTATGGTACAATTCCGACGTCATCATCTGAAGGCACGAACGAGTTGATCTCCGACGCAACAAATGCTAAAGTAAAAATCTATTACGGCTGTCGTCCATGGAAAGAGATGGTGAGGTCACTAGACCTTGTCTCAGGACTCGACAACACAACTGAACGGATGAAAACAAACTTAGTTTACTTTCGTACCAACTACATGATCATCTTAATGTCAATTATGTTTTTGAGCTTTTTTTTTCACCCTATCTCGCTCAGCGTATCTTTGTGGTTGTTGGCGTGTGTTTATTTGGTCTTGTACTTTCGTACGTTAATGATTCTTTCGTCGATGTTCAATGTGATTTTGGTGTTGATTACCGACGAAGATGATGCATGGATTAATATAATATCCACGCTTTTGATTGAGGCTGTGATTGTAGCGGCTCACGCTTATGTTAGAAAGACGGATGACTTGTCTCCCGACGAAGAAATGCCAGTTGCAACTGGTTTGTTTTGTTTGTTATTGTTTATTTTTTGAATAATTAGGTTTGAGTATATAAATCTGGGTTGAGTCAGAGTCGAACTCAAGATGTGAGACGATAGAATATCTGTTGCAACTGGTTTGTTTTGTTTGTTATTGTCTATTACTTGCTTCATGTATGCATTAATATATATAGTTATGAAACTAATTATGGTGTTGTTATATTTTTTATATCTTTGCAGGACTTTATAATGGCCGTCCATGGAAAGAATTGCTACGGTCACTAGCACTTCCCACAGGAATCCACAACACAATTGAACGGATCAAAACCAACCTAGTTTACTTCAGGATAAATTATGTCATAATCTCAATGCTAATTCTGTGTTTGAGCTTCTTATTCCACCCGGTCTCCCCCACCGTATTCTTGGCTTTGTTGATGGATAGTTGGCTGTTCTTCTACTATTTCCACAAACAGCCATTAACCTTCCATCAAATATTTCTTAGAATTATGATCATTCTTCTGGTGATTATCAGTTTAATTTTTCTGTCGTTTACGGAGGCTGCATGGATCAATATATCAACGCTGTTGATTGAAGCTGTGGTTGTGACGGCTCACGCTTCGTTTAGAAACACTGACGACTTGTTTGTGGATGAACAACTAGCATGCACAGCTGGTGTGTTGACTAGGTCCTCTTCATGAATATTACTAGTATTTCTTATTTGTGTGTTGACTGGTTCCATAGATTAATTACCATGTAAACACTACTACAACTGAATTATACATATTTTTTTATTATCAATTTGTACTAATTACTGCAGTAGATTTATATATAGAGATGTCTACTTATTTTGCAACATGAGTTATGATCTTATGGTCTTAAATATATCTACATAAACTTGAAGAAAATTACTTTTCAAGAATTATTAGAATACGATACAAATTAGAATAAATAAACCAATGATAGCACGAAATATAATCCAAACAAACATATATTGCAGAAAGTAAGGTGATTGACATGTGAAAAAAAGTAAAATACTGGTGCAGCTGGGTGCATGGACGTCAGTCACAGTTGAACATACCACGTGGTAGCAGTGGCCGTCTTCGTTGCGATGTTGCCGTCTTCTTATATATAATACTCGTTTAGTGCGGTCTTGTCTCTCGAATGTCCTACTGGCAACTAGTATTTGGATTTGTGCAACCATTTCATACTTCAAAACTCTGGATAGTACAGTAGATCTTTTAAATAGAGTCTTTCGGGTGGATACACTCTAACAACTACTTTAAACTAGCTACTTTTTCATCACTAACATGTCGTCCGTCTTGTCTGTATAATTTATGTAATAATCTGTTACAACTCACAAGAACCATCTTTTATTTCCTTCCTTTTCTTTTCCTAGCTACACTCTTTCAACTTCCTCCAGGGTCCCAGGAGAATGACGAATTATGGCACTATCCCGACTTCATCATCACCAGGAGGCACCAACATCGAATTCATCTCCCATGCGAAAATGCAGATTAAAGCAGGACTTGCTACTCGCCGTCCATGGAAAGAGATGGCACGGTCATTCAATTTTCCCTCTGGATTCCTCAACACAACTGAACGGATCAAAACCAACCTTGGTTACTTCCGAATGAACTACGTGATCGTCGTGTTGATAATTCTGCTTTTGAGCCTCTTGTACCACCCGATATCGCTCACGGTGTTCTTTGCATTGATGGCAGTTTGGTTATTCCTCTACTTTCTTCGCGATGAGCCACTCGTGATCTTCCACCGTTTGATTGATGACCGTACTGTTCTGATCGGTTTGTCCATTATTACTTTCATTTCACTGCTGTTTACGGGCGCTGTTGGGAATATATTTTGGGCATTGTTGTTAGGAGTGGTGGTTGTGGCAGTTCATGCTGCGTTTAGGAGGACTGATGACTTGTGTCTGGATGAAGAAGCGGCGGAGACAGCTGGTTTGATGACTGCTTCACCATCTTCATAATTGTTTGATTACTCCGTCACGGATGTTTTTAGGCTGTTAATTTTCAGTTCATCGTGTGTGCTGTCATGTTCTGTTATTATAATATGTGTTTCTCTTATAATTTCTCCTGTCATTGTTGTTTATTGTTTTCCCCGTTTTAGTTTTGTATCTACAGTACGAGACAGACATTATGAACAACTGCGTTTATATTGACAGTTGTAATTGTTCATGCATTTTATCTTCGTGGAGATTTTCATTCAGTATAATTTATACTTTTCTTTTATGCATCACAAAATTTAAACATCTATGCACATATTTTTAACAAAATTCGCAAACCACCAGATCAGTCGATGACCTTCTTGTATCCACTGTACATGTATTCGCCTCTTGAAGAAGATCTCTCGGTCTCCCTGTGAAAACCACATGTCTTGTAAATTGTATGAAAGATAGTTATCACACACACGCACATACATATACAGAGGCAGAGAGAGATTCGGGATGAGTCTTTAACTTGTAATGAAGTGTGCATATTTTACGATGAAAGGATACCAAACAAAAACATGAAGCTAGTATTTTCAAATGACATGGTTACATAAATTCAAATGCTAATTTAAGGCTAGTAAGCTTCCAGAAAGGTTACAAAATATATTAACAATACTGATAACTAGTCATTAGAAAGCAGGGTACTCTGCACCCTGTAGAATCACGGCATCAAATGCCCCTGACTATAAGCTTTGTATGTACCAGATTCGCAAACATTTAAAATGGTCTCTTGTATCAGTTGTAATGTGTTTGTCTTTGGACGGAAAATGTTCAGAATTAGTCGATAACATGTAGATACTGTATATATTTTTTGGAATACTCGCACAAAGTTGAAAGTCCTCACGACGGCCCCTGCACACACACATTTGGATTATGCCAATAATTTATCTTTTAAATTTTAAATTTATCTGATTACATAAAGCACGTGATATAACCTGATAAAAATGTTAAACATCCACCAACGACATAACGAATGTTGTTGGTGTGATTTGTTTTGATTAATGCACTTTGGTTTAAAAATATTATACACCCACTGGCTTGGAATAGAAAAGGAACATAGAGGCACGATTGGTATTATGATAGATCTCAGCCGCAGGCCCGCAGCTAATAAGGACGCACCTAATGTATGGCCGAGTTTTAATTTACATAAGTTAACTAATAAGATTCCTGACAGTCATCGTGGATGCATGTATGTCTGTACAGGGTATATGATAATCTGCATCATCAACACATCTTTTATTTTCTTCCTAATTGCTCTCTTGTTGTTCTACATTTCTACTGGTCTCCAAAGTCTCCCAAAGATGACGAATTACGGCACTATTCCAACGACATCATCAGGAGGCACAAACATCCCGTTCATCAACCACAAAAAACAGCAACTTAAAGCAGTCTTGCTATTCTCGTCGTCCATGGAAAGAGATGATACGGTCATTCAATCTTCCCTCAGGATTCTACAACACATTGAAACGGATCGAAACTAACCTCAATTACTTCCTGATGAACTATGTGATCATAGTGGTTCTACTTTTGTTTTTCAGCCTGGTGAACCCACTCATGGTGTTTGTGGCATTGTTGTTCGTGTTTTCAATGTTCCTGTACTTTCTTTGCGATAAGCCACTGGCAGTCTTTCACCATTCAATTCACCTTAACACGGTTATGTTCATTTTGTCGATTATTTCTATGATAATGTTGTTGTTTACCGGGGCTGTTCGAAATATAATATCAGCATTGCTGATTGGAGAACTGTTTGTGGAAATTCATGCTGCCTTTAGCGAGACTAATGACTTGTTTCTGGACGAAGAAGCGGCTGAGGCAGCTGGTTTGATCACTAGTTACTGGTTTGATTACTTATTAGTTGTGAAATATATTGATATTTTTACTTATGTTAGAGCAAGTTCAAAAGTTAATTCTTTATAAATATTATAAAATAATGGATTCTAATGATTTAGATAATCTATTTTACATGTCAACTTCCAACAATATTTTCTATATTCATTCTCTATTATTATAATAATAAATTTGAATCTAGTTAGTCTTAAAAAGAAGGAAAGAGCAAAAAAAAAGAGAAAAGATGTGAGAAAATGGAGGGAAATTAGTTTTTTATTCATTAGGATATCTTAAAGAATCCCTATTGATAGGACATAAAATTTAGAATATCCTAATGATTTAGGAAATCACTTGTAAATTCAATGAATAAATTATCTCTCAATGATCTTGAATCGGAATTGTATTTTATGTCATATTTCTTATTTATTTTTGAGCTTAGGAGCTCATTTAAGGATACCGTTGGACTTCTCTTAACGACTTAACTTAATATTTGTATAAATTTATTAATGTTAAAGTTGTAATTTTTTAGAAAAATAGAAATAGATTTATATATGTAAGACATTTTTATATATTTTTAACTCGATTCAAATTCTAAACCTTTACTAATATGTTTAAATCTAAAAATATAAATATAAAAATTTAATTAATTGGTAATGAAATTTAAATTTTAAATTTGTGTTAATATTTTTATATTAAAAATATTGTTAATAAATATCGGAATTTTATGTTTTGGCTCGAATTTTTTTTCTTTTTACACTTATATTATATATACAATATAATGAAAATTTAATACATTCATTAAATGTTTATAATTTTTTTAACAATATATATACTTGTGTGTATTTTAAATTTTAAATTATATTAATTATAAACATAAAAATATTTTAATGATAATAAAAAAAATCATTGCAAAAATTAAATTGTAGTTTAAAATCAAATTAATCATTTTTTAAACCAAAATTAATCCATTTAAAAAAAAATTAGTTCGGTTTGAAATAACATATAAATTTTTTACTAGATTAAGTTATATTAATTAAAATTTTTAATACATCGTGACATTAAGTTAGTTCGGAAAAAATAAGTGGGACCGGACCAAACATTGGAACCAAAAGTACCAAACCAATCGGTTAATCTGTTGATCTAAATAAACTAAGAGAGAAACAGGGTGTTAAACCTCATAAAATTCAGACCAGACCAGACCAGACCAGTCGCCATGTCACTGATAAATCATCCGCCGTACGACCCTTACAGTTACGCCGCCGCTCCACCACCGCAGGCCTACGCCTTCCCTGACGACGGCAACAATATAAAAACTCTATTCATATCAGGCCTCCCCGACGACGTCAGTGTTCGTGAGATTCACAATCTCTTCCGTCACCGACCAGGGTTCGAATCTTGCCAACTCAAATACACCGGTCGCCGTAATCAGGTCTATCTATTAGGGCTTTTTAGCTCAGTTTTTTTATTAATCTCTTTTTTTTAATATAAATTAACATTGTGTTTTTCTTTACTGTTATTGTATACAATCCCCACAACATTCAGGGCTTTTTTTATTTTTATTCTTTAAACTTAATTTCGTTGCGAGATGTTGATAGTTTTAGTGAATTTTTTAATTGTTTGAATACCGCAGGTGGTTGCATTTGCTACTTTTAATGATCATCACTCGGCATTAGCAGTTCTGCATACACTCAATGTGAGCAATTATTATTTATCACTATATTCCTTGTTATATAAGTTTGTAATTTTTATATAAATTTCTTCTTATCAATTAAGTCTACATAAATTATCTGCACATATATAGTGTTTTTTTTTATGTATCTTCAGAAAAAACAGTTCATCTTTAATTTAAGTAACTTTTTGAATTTGGATGTATGATATACGCTAAAACTCCTCTTCTCTAAATACGTATGATTATGAGAATATAATTTCTTAACTAATGACAATAGATAGGACGTGGGTAGGCTGCAATGCTAAGCTAGGGTATTTGAACACAATCATAGTATATTACAGACAACCGATTAAGTCAATAAAAACATAGTTGGAGCAATGGGATAAATCAGAAAGGTGAAGTAAACACTTAAAACAAAGAGATTACGGACAAAGTTGGAGCAATGGGATAAATCAGAAAGGTGAAGTAAACACTTAAAACAAAGAGATTACGGACAAAGTGGATACAATCAAGTGATGTAAGCAGATCAATCATAGTTAATGCCCACTTTCATGTGTTGATACAAGTAGCAAGATCTACTTGTACAGGGGATAGTGGAGGTGTAACCTGTAACGTAAGAAATATATTTGCGTGGATTTTTTTTTCTGTTCTACTGTCTACATAACTAATCGCAGTAAGGGACCTCAGCTTTTTAATCCCTTTACCTTATTTATCATCATATGGTTGTTTCATAAATTATTTGAGCTTCAATGTATTACGTCTCTATAGGTAAAAAAAATTTAATTGATTCTAAATTCTAGATGATGTTTTTTTTCAGGGTGTGAAATTTGACCCTGAAACTGGACATATTCTGCATATTGAACTAGCTAGATCAAACTCCAGGAAGAAGAAACCAGGTTCATCATAGTTAAAATTATATGAACTTTTAGTTCCATTATTAACCTGTTCTGCGTTCATGAACACTTTTTGTTCTTTACAGGGAGTGGGCCGTATGTTGTAATTGACAAAAGGAAAAACTCAAATGCCGATGCTGAAGATAATTCAAGTGATGATGGTAAGATGTTATGTATGCTCTAAAAAGCTTTGATAATGAGTATATATGTTTATTATAGTACAACACTCACATGCACATGTTGGCACCTTATTGCACACCAGGAGATGGTGAATCTGACTTGCCAACTGGACACGGAAACCCTGAATCATCTGACAAGGATGATATAGAGATCCAAAAGAGGTTGAAAGAACTAGGAAAGAGAAATAATTGTTTTAATTGTACTTGGAACCTATATTATTGGCTATTGCTCTTCTTTTGTAAATCAGCAAGAGCATCCCTAATTGTATATCTCTTTCTCTGTTTGATTGCTATTGATCAGTGGCGAGACAGAGCCCAATGTCGGTGCTTCAGAAAATGTAAGTGAAATCTGCAAACTTAATTCTTGTGTGTAGCATCTCCCACCTGCCCTTCCCTTATATTTTTCTCCTTTTTTTTTTTTTACCTCTATTGCTAATCCCAACTGCACTTCAAGTCATATGACTATATGAGCCTCATGTAATGTCACTAATTCAGATATGATCTCCTTTTTGAGTAATTTTCCTCTAATACCGAATCGAACTACTTTACTTTAAGATTATCATGTTATGTGTTGTCCACACGTTATTGACTATGCAGAATGGCAAAATAGATAGTACATATATGAAATATGAATAACCGTCTGCTATTTGGGTTGTAACACTTTTTGACCTATTCTTTTGGACTTTGGTTGCTTTTTCCCGCTACAGGAACAAACAGAGAAGAATGCTGATGGTCTCCAACCTTGTTCCACTTTGTTCATAGCAAATTTAGGCCCGACTTGTACCAGCGACGAACTCAAGCAGGTCCTTTCACAGTAAGTCTGGATCAGAAATTTGCAGTTACTACTTACTAGTGTAATCCCCTTTGTTGCAATCGATTATTATTATTAATTATGATAATTTATTATTTGTATTTTATATGATTTAAGGTAAAATATACAAACAAAATTTATTTCTATCTGTATATGTGCTACAATTACATTAGCAGTTTAGCACTATAAAAATTGAATCAATAAATGCATATATTATAAACATGAAATTTATAGCCTGAAATTGTATATAGTATTATTATAGTATAAATTAAATGTTTAATGTATAATATAGTATTATTGTATAGCTATTGGATTTTTTAATGTTTAATAGGTTTTACTTAGTTGCCGTTAGTTCCTTCTTTTCTCTTTTCTTTTTGCTAAACGGTGTTAGTTCCTTTTATCTAATCAACTCAACTGTTATGAAATTTTGAAATGATTCTAGCTATATTCATCTTGGACATCAGGTATCCTGGATTCAACTCACTCAAGGTGCGGGATAGAGGTGGAATGCCAGTGGCATTTGCTGACTTTGAGGTACCCATTGTTGCCAAGTGCAACTATTTTCCTTTTTTTTTTTTTTTCATTTTAGTTGCTGTTGGATTACAACTTTCTTTGAAACAGTATTTTATGTGCTCCACGCATATTTCTCTGCCCAAGAAAACTTTTTTTCCCACCCTTATGGTTGAATAAGAATTACAATTGGGAAAGGAATATATGCCAAACAAGGATGATGATGAATTGGTATAAAACTTGTGTTGATAAACTAACCAAACATACCTAATGTATCCCGCTCTCAGAGTAGGTTCTAGGAAGGTTGGGATGTATGCAGACCTTGCCTCCACTCCAAAGAATGAAGAGTCTGTTTCTAGAAAGGCCCCGGTTTAGACAATGCAATATAAGAAATTAAGTAAATAGAAAAGAATCATTGGTCTAAGAATTCTCAACAGAAAAAAGATAATAAATCTAAAGCAATGATAGCATAGGTACAAAAATAAAAAGTATCAAGCATGTCAATTCTATAGAATAGAAAAGGGAAATAGTACTCATGGTACGGGGTCTGTCAATCTAGATCACCTACTCTGATTCAACGCCTCCAAGAACTTCTGTTTGAGGTCATGCCCTTAATGAGGTTTAAAGCTCTCAAATCTAGCTTCAGTTGCTCATCCCACGTCTTCCTCGCCTCCTTTCTCTAGTCGAATCGAGTTCTTGTTACCTTGCAAGAGCTTTTTCTTGTTGAGTTGAGCTTAAAATTCATCAAGCCAGTTCGATTAAAATTCAAGCTTGTTATGAGATTTTAAGCTACCCGAAATTTTTAATTATATTTTTGGACCTGATGGAGAGCCTCGCCCAATATTATCAAGTAGAACCTAACGAGTGCAAGTCGAGATTGTCAAAAAGTCAGATCAATTTGAATTCCTTATTGAGCCCAGATTCTTGTTCGAACTCGATTTCGAGTAATCGAGCCCATTTTACTGAGATGTTTATCTGTTTGTTTACTTATTGATAGGAACTTGAACAAGCTAACACGGTCATGGATGCACTTAAGGACACAACATTGCCTTCTTCAGATCGTGGCGGCATGCATATAGAGTAACATCTTTGTCTCACATTGAATTATGCTCATTGGATCCTTAGGCTTTACATTCGAACAATTTGGTGAAACTATTACAATTGCCTTTTAGGTATGCCAGGTCTAAAATGAGGAAGCCCAAAGCTCCTAAAAGCAAGACAGCATGACTTGCAAAATTCACAGATTCACAACACATATCCTGACCGAAATCATCAGTGTTGTTTCCTGCACTAGTTCCAATACTGCAGTTTTCAACTATACAAGACATACTTGGTATTGTGTTCCTGGGTAGTCCATAGCTATTGTGGTGATTTTATTGGCCTAGGTGGCTGGAAATAGGATGCCAGTTTTTTTAGGTTTAATTCTATTTTATTTTTAGTAATGATTATGAGAATTCTGGACATGCTATAGGATGTTCTTACGCTGACAAGTGACAACTGGTCCTTTGTCAATCGTCATTCGTCATTGTTATTTGGGCTTCTGCTAAACCTAGATGATTATGTGCAAAAGTTATTTTTAGTGGATGCTGATTACACAACAATCTAGTATGAAATTTAGAGACTGGCAATAATTGAAAGGAAACTCTTCGGATTCAGAATCCACTAAGTTGTGCCAAGCATATTCTATATACCTTTCAATTCTAGCCGAAGGAGAAATAAGATCTCCTAAACCATTGTCACCTACAATTACAGTATAATACACATGAATAAACAAAACCTTAAAGCATTGGTTGCTTTTACAGCGAGCAATATAATGAGTAGCTCAGGCTGCTTCGACTTATTTGAGACATGAAACTTTATTTAGTGCACTATATAGCTCCACTCATAAATTGGTTGAGCTTGAACGCATCAAAGCTTGACTCGAAAGTTTGTGAGCTTGCTATCATCAAGAATGTTTATGATGGATATATGTACTTCCCTATTTTCTAAGCGGATGAGTTGAATGGTGCAGAACTCGACTCATTACTTGCACATGCAATGTTCTTGACTTTTTTCTTCCTTTTGAATGAATTTGTGTCATCACCTTAGCATGTAAATATGCGCTCTACATGTAAAATTATGAGATGATCATATACAAATTTAAAGAAAATGATTAAAAACAATGATGAAAATAGAAAATTACAAGTCAAACAAACAATGAGATAGTTCCGAGTTCCAACTTGCCAAAGCATGGTATTAAGTAGTTGATCAACAATTGCACTTAATCGCTATCCACACCAAGAATAGCCCTATCTATGTCAAAACCACCACAACCCTGCTATGATTTAGCTCAGTCTCTGAATAAGGAATGAATTAATACTATACATTGAATTTTATCTAGGTTTTAAAGCTCGGGAGTCATTCATAGTAACAACACGAAGCATCACAGCTAGCAGCACATCTTTTTCATTATCGGGTACCGATGGAATATTAGGTGCATGCCAAACTGCCAATTACCATGAAATACTATCTGTACAATTCTTACGAATATAAAACTTTCCACTTCAGGAAAGATTCTATTATTTCTCATAAGAATATAGTTAATGACAATGCACCGTACCATTCTACTACTGTTTAATTAATTTATTTGGTTAAATAGTTGAGCTAAAATATTATGACATTATAATGGGGTTCACTGAATCGATACCCAGATGTTCTATAATTTATTATGTAATTATTATATTTGCAATTAGTTTGAATTATTTTTTTTTCTATTTTTGGCGTGCTTAATTTGGTCACTTTGTAAATATGATCATATATGTGAACAAGGTAAAAAATAAAATACAGTACAGTACATCAGTTACTTTGTGCCCCTGGTAAATATTTTAGTAATTTTCTTAATTGGTAAGAAGATATTGTGTAAAACTATACGCACTTTTGATGTCATGGTATAGTTGAGAAGAAGATATGGGAAACAAATATAAAGCAAAAAGCCAAGAGCTATTGACAATATCTTGTTGATTTCTTAAAGTTAGAAGCAAGCTCGAGTGCAACTATTGCAAAACAACACACAACGAAAGAAAATACGTGATTATTTATTTATTTGTGCTAGCTTTTTAAGATTTAGACCAGCAATCATATACAAACAACATAGAGATTGAACCCTCCCTAATGAGGGACAGAGAGAGCTTGTGGCATTGCTTCGTGACTGTGCATTGCAATCGTCTGAAATTTGCAATCACTTGAAAACGAGGGAGTCGAATCAATAGTTTCGTCCTCCTGCGAAATTTTGGCAATTAGTCCCAACAAAACTTGTTCGAGTTGTTCCCCGTCAGTCCATTCATGGATTTTTGCCTTGACAAGGTCAAGATTTTCAGAGATTAAACTCCAAACTGGGAAATCTTTCCTGGGCATCACATAATTTCCTTGGTTTAGCTTCAACATGGGGCAAAAATCACCAGCACCGTCCCCCAGATAGATGATCTTTTCTTTCTTCTCTAGAGAAGATTGCATCCTTTCTATGATCAGGCCCTGTTAAGTAATTATACAATATAATCAAGAAATCAGTGACACGAGAATTAATACAACATCTAGGCGAGTTATTTTATATCTCGATCACTTGCCTGATATTCATCTAGTTGACAATATTGTAAGGCCGTCTAATCTGATACTGTAACATTTGTTGTATATTATCGGTGAGTGGAGTAGCATATTACGTACCTTGCACATATTAGGGGGACAAACGTTACTGCAGCCATGTGGTGAAGTATGAAAATCAACACAAGGCAAGATTCTCAGCTTCCCTTGCTCGTCCACAAAGCCTGGGTTTGTGCTGATTTGGGTAAAATATTCGCTAATTCCAAGATGCTTCAGAATTGTGTCTATATAAAACAGATTCGCATCGCTCACTATCCTCAACTCACACCTGCATTGCCCATATCATAATAAACTTCATCACAAAAAAAAGGTACGTGGGGAACAAATTGAAGATATATTATACCCCGAGGAATGAGCTGCTTTAATTGCTGGAACAATACGGGGATGAATCGGAACCCGTTTAAGTACTCCCGCAATGTCTTGGATTGTTTTTCCTTGTGAGTAAAGCTCCTTCATTATAACGTCCTGTAATACAGTAATGTTTTCATATACTCGTATAATAGTGCTAGACGGTGGTGTCACGTAAATTAACCATATCAGCATATCGTGTTTTCCGTAAGGGCCGCACATATGACATATTACATACTACTACATTTACATTTATGCAAAAACAATTAAGGTTAGACGTGGAAGAGAAACGAACCATGGCAGAGTTCCAAGGCATGGTGGTGAGAAGCTGGTCGAACATGTCGGTGACGCCCAATTCATCAATGACCCAATTGTCACTATCTATGTCGATGATGGTCTTGTCGAAGTCCAATATCACCACTATTCCGGCGGCCATTCAGTATGATTTTCCGGCGACTGATGACAAACAAGGAGAAAGACTTGTTAATTATAGTTGATAGAAGCTGTTGTTTGTGTTTGATCAAGACACATGGTTTATATTTATAGGTGAGAAATTTCCAAACGAATATTACGGGAATAATATTATATTAATTAATATTTTCCATTTTCATTTTGTTGGAATATATGTGTGGGTCCGTATTGTATATTTCTATCTCAGTTGCTCATTGCCAAAAAAGAAAATAACTACTGTATTCACTTCATTTTTATAACTTGGCTGCTAGGTTGGAGCATTTTTAATGGGACGGTGAAGATTGGGAATTGATTTGGTTTCGTTAGGAATTTTAGGCGGGAATATGAAGAATATTCGTTATTTTTCTAAAGTATTTGTTTTTACGGAAATAACTTAATAATAAAATTCTTTATCATGTGCAAAGCACGGACGGGATTAATAAATTATATATTAATTATTTTATATGATTTAAACATATAATTTTAAAAAAATTATTATATCGGCTATGATAATATAATATATAATAAAAATTATATATAGATAAAATAATATTATTATTTTAATATTCATGAGATTTAATTAATAAGTTGTAATTTCAAGTATAAGTGTAGTGAGATATGTTATTAGATTGTTGTACAAAAAATGACTCACCGATGATAGAGTTATATGTAAAATATATATGTTTTAAATTTAAATTATAATTATATCATAATTGCATAAAAAAAGTCATATAAAAAGAAAACTTACGGATGATAAAAAGAGTTGTATAAAGAGATGACTTACCGGACGGACGACCAACTGACCAAACTTTTTATTTTTCTTTAAATTTAATTAGGAAACTTTTTATTAATTTTTATTAATAATTTGAGTAGAGCTTGAGTTTTGATAAATAATTTATGTTATGCGATTAAAACAAAGAAATAGATGGAAACTAAAAAAATACATATTGTTTATCATAAACTTTAATGATATATTAAATAAACTTTAATGATATATTAAATAAAAATTATAGGATAAGTAAGATTCGTAAAAAAAATATAGAAGGGTTTGAGTTGTATGTATGATTCGTAAGATTATAAAAAAAAAATATAGGATAAGTAAGATTCGTAAAAGTATAGATAGATTAATGAATTGTAACAATATTTAATTAAAATCCAACGTAAAATATACGGGACTACTACCCCTCTAGCAGTCTAGTGTCTAGGCGCTAACAATTTGTTTGTGGTTGTCGTGTCGGGCATTCTGGTTTATCGGGCCACCGCTTTCGTTATATTGAATATCCAAATCAATTTACGTGCATTTCGATTAATTTTAATAAATGATTACTTTAATATTTCATTACCAAAAACACTCTTTAAATTAAATACTTGTTGTTTATAATGTTAGTTTCTTACGAAAAGTCTTTTTACAAAATACAAATACTTAATGCAAATTGATATTGGAATCAAAATATTGTATGATGGTAAATACAAATACTTAATTCATTAAAGATATTTTAAATTTGTATGATGGTAAATATTGTTAAAATAACATTTAAGCTCTACTCAAACGATACATTTGCTATATTAAGTGCTAAATTTGTCGTCATACATGAAAATCAGATCGAGTGAATTTGAGTCGGAAAAAACAGAGCAAGTATTTGATTGTTCGGGTTCTTGTATCCGTGCATCAATAATTTGTTGAAAAAGGTAGAGAAATCCCATGACGTCGATTAGAAACAAAGAAGAAATAACAACTCCGAGCCAGCATGCACTTTCCTAGTTTGTTTCGATTATCCCTAATAAGTGGAGAATTAGTACAAGCCATATACTCAATCATCATATAAATAACCACCATCTTATGTCACACACCATACATAACGTGCCTCTCCCTCCCAACTTTTTCCGATTCATTTTTCGACCTAATATATGGTTAATTATCAGACGTTTATAACTTTTCATATCGATTTAATGATATGTACATATTTACATAAGAATAAATTAATAATTAATGAATAATCCTACGTACTTCAAAAATTATTCCAAATTTATGATTTGATATATGATTTATTTTAATTCATGAGCGCATAAATTAATATGTATTTTTAACTCATCTGCCCTAAATTATTGGATTCGATATATATTATATTGTAGGTTTGTATTATCATAATAACCCTCAAATAATTTATATAAACCCCGAATATGTGGTATCAACTATCAAGGAATGACATGAATTCACGTCTCATGGAGTCATGTACCTTAACTTCGGGGAATACAGAAGAAGAGGAAGAAAACACAGATTTTACTCGTTTGAACAAGAAGAAGCCAGTCCCAAGAGAGCTATTCTCGATCAGCATTATACCTAATGTATGCATTGAATTGTTGGATTATTTCGTACCAATTGTAAAATATACAAGAGTAATGATTAACATATGCGAATTAACTATTAAGAACTCTGGAACAATGTTTTATAGCTCATATTGTATAATTATTTATGGACGATGATATATGCCCACCTTAAATTTATAGTTACACATTCTACTCGGGTATATTATTAAATTAAGTTTATATTACTAAATTTACCCTCATAATAATAATAATTTTTGAATATGATTTTTTTTTAAATTAACTGTTTTTTACCTTTAGCCTTTAGGGTAAAAAAATAATACTACACTATATTTTTTTTCCAGAAAAAAATAACTTTTTTAAGTAACCTATACAAGTGTACGAGGTATACTATCAATAATTTTTTTTAACTATATTATATTCTTTTTTCGTTGAGATTATGAACTAAAGAGTTACGTATCAAGTACCACCCCTGTCTTTAATTCTCTATATATACCTTATCGACCATTTAAAAATAAAGAAGATTTCTCATTCCTCGGGCAACCTTACTGGCAACACAAGTTACAGATTTAATGTATTATTATGAGACATTGCTAAAACAAAGTTTGTACGTAAATAAATGTTCTGGTCCCTAACATGAGATGGTTGAATAACCATCTTTCCGCGTTTTTGAATCGTGAAAAAGAAAAAACTCTTGTCAAAGGGCGGATAGATGACGTGATCATCTGAATTCATAAAAAATTCACGTGTTAATCATTTTCGCGATTTAGAAACGCGGAAAGATGGTTTCAACAATCACATGTCAGGGAGCAGGTTCCTCTAAATAATTATAGGACTTTTAACAGTTAATTGGCTACACAGAAGATAAAATGTGAGGCTGATAATGGAAAAACTTTAATTTGAAGATGCTAAAAAGATTGAATGATGTTAGTAGTTTTATTGTACAAGGTTTGAATATATCACTAACAACAGCTGGTTTGAATTAGGTTTGTTTTTTGCACGCATAAATTAGCTAAACAATTGTGGGTGCTTACGGAGATTAGGTTAGTGTTTACAAAAGTGACACTAAACGTCCTTTACCTCCAAGGAATTATCATATATTAATACTACTTAATGGGTGCTTTAGTTTTGAAGGTTAAAATAGCCGTTACAAATATTTATAGTATAGATTAGATTATAATTCCGTGAAAATTACAGATTTTTTAAATATTAAAATGCATTTAAAATCCACTCTTGAGATTCTGACCAAAAAAAAATCCACTCTTGAGACAGGATACCGATTTTACATAAATATTCAGAATTTTTATTCAAGAAAAGGATGAAAGTTTTATTACAGTATACAACAATAATTAGAAAGTACATACGCCGTTAAAACTATAATGTTTATCCTAAATTTTGAACAATTATGTGGGAGTGTCTAACAAAACAAGTTTGCTACCATCAATACTGGTCAATGTATTTATGCATGTATATTATTTCATTTTTGTAAAGATTGAATCGCCTTTTCAAATTTTTAATATTCATCTTATTGAATAATAGTTCTAGTCTGAGTCTGGGTTATCACTAAAACGGAAAACACTTTAATTTATACCCAAATATTTGTTTTTGGCGGAACAAAAAACTTCAGGATGAAATAATATTTTGTCCTAAATATATATAGTAAATAATAAATAAATTATAGAAAAAGGCTACCCAGTGTACAAAATAGAATTATACATACAGACAATTGTTCATGGCAAGGTTGTTTCATGTGATCTTATCTTCTTATCTACTATTGCTTAGTCGTGTGGACTGGCCCAGAGACATGCACAAAACGAGCTGAAGCCCAATCTTGTCCTTGCCTTGAGACTATCTGTAATATTTAATTTTCGCGTAGAGTTGATTTTCGTGTAGGTTTTCTTTGGCAAACGTGAATGTGATGGGCTCTTTTTTATGAGCGAACAATTACTCGCTTATCGATGGACATGACAGATACTTACAGACGCACAAATGAGCAGAGTAGTAGTACTTTCAACAAAATTATCGCACTGTTTCCCGAGTTCAGAAAAGAAAAGAAAAAGACAGTTTATTTTTATAAGTCTTTTTTAAAAGTAAAATAAATTAAATTAAATTATATAAGGAATTTATTCTCAATTTATTCTTCTTTTTCTAAAAAATTCACTCGATGACAAATTAAAAAAATAAATCTTCCTATTTCTGCTTTTTTTATAAAAAAAACCGTAAGACACAGCGTCAAAATGAAATTTTAATCTTACCATATGTTGTTGAAGAGGAAAATAATAAATATTAGAACAAAGGTTACTGTTAAAATATTAAAAATTATCGTCCACTTTTGTTATATGCTTCAGAATTATTTCATTTTTATAGCCTAATTGATGAAAATTGCCATCAATCTCATCATTCATAGAGGAAAAGCGATATAAAATTTCAAAAAGTCAATTCATATCAAACCATCCTATCGGCCTATCCCATCGTCATCTCAATTTATATATTCCAAATAAAGTTAAATTACAGTGTAACATTACTGGGATAAATATGTAATTTACCCTCTCGCTGTTCAGGATTCCAGGTCTGTTCTGTCCAGTCGCTCAGTAATATATTCTGGCTACAGTCACATCAGTTGCCATGGCTACAATTAGTTAAGCCGTGATAATTTATCACTACATACAAATTTTGTTCTGGCTTATTTCAAAATTTTAATTAAAACCTAATCTTATTGCAAGGTTTAAAAGCCTAGATAATTAAATTATGAATACAAATCTGTAGTTTTAAGTTCTTCCTAGTTTCAAATTTGTAAGCACTGCATGATTTTTTTTTAATAAAATGCGATAAATATTTGATGAGAATAAAGTTACTGATATTATTTCAGAAATTGATAATAAAATTAAAATTAATATAAACATGGCACGTATATAAATATATTGTATTTTATATAATATGATATATAAAGAAAGTAAATAATTTAAATGCATACCCAATTCTATAAAAATAGGTCATTTTACTATATTATTTCATATAAATTTCATGAAATAATTTCAGAAATGCATAATCTAGAATACATATTTATAAAATTGATAGTAAATTAAAATTTTGGATCCCTTGTAATTAATAAAATTAGGATTTTAATGTGCATGGTCACATCGTTTTATGAAATTATTTTAAAACTTTTTTTCATTATAGAAAATATAAATACATAATTACTGTCAATCGAGGACCGACTACCTTAAATTAAAGGGTTAAGGAGTGAAAAGACCCCTAGTTTTAGGGGGAGTAGACTCCTCTAATTTTAAAAAACTCAAATAAATCTCTCAAAATTGAATTGTTGGTTCAATATAATCTCTCTGTTAGTTTTTTTTAATCATGGTTAGAAATATTATTAAATATATAATTACATTAATATAAATATATTTATATAGTATATTATTAATTATTAATTATTTATTTATTAATAACATTATTATTTATAAATTAATATATTTTATATATAATTGAATTTTATTAAATAATTCTATAAAATAATAGATAAGTAGTTAAATTGTCATATCAATATTAAAATACGCATATATAAAACATATATATTTTTATAGTTTATATTTTCTTTTTAAAATTTACACTCGATAAACATTTATATTTTTTTAATAACTAACTAAATATGATTCACGTTATGATTTAATATTAAAATGTAATTTATATTTAATTAGTTATTAAAAAAATATAAATTTACGTCGAGTAAGTAAAATTTAAAATTTAAATACAAACTAGTGTGTAAATGTTTAAAACTTATAAATTAATAGATAAATAACAAAAAATACATGTTATATATATGTGTGTGTATTTTAATATTGATATGACAATTTAACTGCTTATTTATTAGTTTATAGAAATTATTTAATAAAATTCAATTATATATAAAATATATTAATTTATAAATAATAATGTCTTTAATAAATAAAAAATTAATAATTAATAATATACTATATAAATATATTTATATTAATATAATTAGATATTTAATAATATTTCTAACCAAAAAAACTAATCGAACCAACAATTTAAATTAGAATGGCTATTTGACCCATTTCAAATTAGAGGGAGTTATCCATTCTTATATCTTAAATCATTCGGCTCCTTAACCCTAAATTAAAATATATGTTAACCATGTTAACCGACCTCAATCTACACAACAGGTACATGAAATTTTCAAGCAAATTGCAACTCCATAAAATCATAATATGTACCATTAAATAAAGAATTATCTCATTTCTAACCATTCAAGCATTAAAATTTACCATATTTTAATTTTTCGCCAATTGAGATTTGAGAGTCGGAGATTTGAAACAGACGGTGGGTGATTTATGTAGAATAATCAATAATATATGACTGATATAGGCGATGCAAGGCAAGACAGTGTATTCCATGTTCCAGAACGGTTCACTTGGTAAAATTACAAAGTTACCCTCCAAATCCATTGAAAATCCCAATCTATGTTCATCGTTGTTGTCCTCTTGTTCGTATTCGACTCTTGTAAATTGATTGAATCTCAAAGCCACAACACAATTTATACACATATAATATAATTACTCTCGATGCATTACTCAATCATTTAATTTAATTCTATTAAGCTGCGATCATATCCGATCGCTTTTTACGTACAATACTATTCATCTGTATCTCGATTTCTATCTATCTATCTATCTATTTGCTCTTTAATTACAACAAACACACACACACACACACACAACACAGACAGTTTATAATAAGAAATGAACGGTGGTGTTGGAGAGGCGGCGGCAGCTTCGGCGGGTCCACTACCACCGCTAGAGTGGAAATTTTCTCAGGTGTTCGGTGAACGTACCGCCGGTGAAGAAGTTCAGGAAGGTATGCAACGCTTACTCGTATTGGATCCGTGTTTGTTTTTTATTAATTAGGGTTTGCTTAACTGTTACTGATCCGATTTGTCGAGATTTTTGATTGAGTTGTTGTTATTGATTGGTTCAATTAAGTAAATATATAGTTATTTTTTATAGATTGATTGCTGGATATGTATGCTTATTTGTAGTCAATTGAATACAAACTGAACTTGGGTTCTCCGGTTGATTGTTTTGTTATGTGTATCCGTAATAGCTTTACCAAGTTTAGTGTGGTGTTATTGATTTCATTTCGGATCTCCGAGCTACACATTGATGATTTGATTTTTAAGCACTAAGCAACCGTATTTGTGTGTCCTATATGAAGTACTTTTTAGCTTATGAGTGAGCACTAATTAGCCAGTCAGTTTAATACCGTTATTTCTTGTGACCGAATAGATAGATTGTGTAAGACACGGAAATAAATCTTCCATGTTGTTCGGTAGCAACAGAATGGGGAGCCATACAAGACACGTTTCTTGACATTTGTTAAAGTATTTTACACTGAGCCATGTCATTTAGAGCATTGGAAATTTGGAACATGTTGCGTGGGTTTACTTTTTATGCTTTCCAAGCTTGCATGTTCCTCCTACATGAGATGAAACAAAGAAAATAGCGAGATTCAAAGCTAATTATGTATCTGTCTTAGCTAGGCGATTCCTCCCGTGTCATGCTTTTAGGTTTAATACACAAGGACATGTTTCTCTTACATTTATATGTCTTGATTTTCGTGTGATAAGGTGATGTGCAAATAACAGTTTATTATGGACCATCAGCCGTACAACAGAAGTTACCTAAAAAGTTACGACTTTGTATTATTCTTCGTCATTTTAAAAATTAGGACAGGTTTGCAAAGCTGCCTTATCACACTCCTTGACACGTGATTTTGTGATCCATATCCACAGTTTCCTTGTAGAAATGTATACGAGAAACAATATGAGTTCTCAATGCTACCTCTCTATATCCTCATCTTATCATGGAGCCCCTTCCATGCCATACTTTTCGAGTTTTCGGCATATGAGTATATGTGTGCACCCCATTCATTCTTTTATCTGGTTCAGTATCAATGGAAAAGTTAGCCCATCAAGATATGTTTCTTTTTACAATGTTTATGTTACTGTTTTACATTGTTTCTACGTTGTTTGAAAAGGAGATCAGTTTCTATGGATTCCGTATTTTTCGTTTCTCTTTAAAGAATTGAACCAAGCATATTAGCAAATTTCCAAAGTTGTTTCTATATCTGTGTATCATACTTAGTTATATAACATCTTCCACATCATACTATAAGGGCTATAGATACTTGGGTTAATGACATTCTTAAGTTGGTCGTCCTTGTATTTAATAATATGATGTATTAAACCCCTCTTCAATCTAGCTTCAAATATGTATTTCTATGCTATTTTGCTTTAGAAGTGAGCTCCAACCAACTTTAAAAATTGCAAAATTTTAGTGCAACACCAAAATTGGTATAACACTATAACTTATAGAGTTCAAAATTCTGATTATGCACTTGTTATAAAACGAAATTATCTCTTTTAAAGTAACTTTATATTACTTTGTCTCAAATCATATTCTATTTTATCGTGATTAAGATTCCTTTCGGTGTGAAATGGGCAGGGATTGATTTCAAAGATATTGTTACTTTTACACTACATAAATGTAAAAGTTACACCAAAAAGTGTAATGGTTTGGAAATGACACCGTCGAACAATGAACCATGAACCTAGTAATTACCCTGTTGTCACAGTTGGAATAAGGTCAATTTTTCATGTAAATAATGTCAATCGTCAAATTTTACGGGGAAAGAAAGAGTTTAGATAACATAGATAATGTAGACAGTAAAATGGGTAGATTTTCTGTCTTGGCATTATGATTGTCAGTTTGTCATTACCTGGAGTTGGCATTACATTTTAAGGTACTTGGGTATACAACATAAATGACGGCTAGAGGCACGAGTTCCATAACCTCAGTTCTTTTAGTATGTCGAATTTCTGATTATGCCATGATGGTATGTTCGGAGCTTCCTTAATCTACTTTCAAGTTTCAACAGGCTTATGTTTGCTTTGATTAATTGTTGTCAGATGCCCTTAATTTGTTCTGTAGAGTGTAGAGTATTTCTTGATAGATTTATAATTCTTCCTCTGTTCTTATGCTCGAAGATTGTGTCCCTGGAGGAAAATTCAGTTAGACGGAAAGAGACTTAATCAGAGGTAGTTTGGTGGACATCTATATCTCTGGGAACTTTAATTTCCTAAGAAGTGCTAATTTAGAATGTTGTTTGGTTAACAAATATATGGGAAGTAGTACTTCCAGGGAAGATAGAATACCCACACAATGTGGGAAGTTGCTTACCCACCCCTCCCATGGTGACTTGTACTTCCTAGGAAATAGAACTTCCTGTCTTTTAACCAAACATGTATTCTTAGGAACTTCATGAAGGAATTAAATACCTAGATATTACAACTTCCAAAGAAAGTAAATATCTACAAGCAACCAAACGAGCACTTAGTAAGCAAAAAAAAAAAGAAAGAAGATATTTCAGCTGAATCAGAGTTGTAATGTTTGGTCAAAAGACGGTGTGCTTGACTTGGTTATATATCTTCATGTGCTTTCTTTGATTATTATTTTTGATAAGATGTGAAACACTCGGATACAAGCTTGCTAAACTTTATTACTGATCTGTGGTCAGTCTGCAGTCATCCATGCTGGATATCTTATAACCTCTCAAGTGTTTTAGTCATTCTATAAATACATTCAATATCCCGTTTAAAGTAAGTCTTGTAATTCTTTTATATCTCTTGTTTCACCGTGTTAATATTATTATCTACGGTCTTCGTTAAATCTACAATTAGATTTTTTTTTTTGGAGAACGAACAGGGCCTAGTGTTGTAGATCTAACTCATACTTGGCTCTCTCTATCCTTTGCTTACAACTATTTGTGTTTAAAATGATGGCAAATGTGATGTGATATATCCTAAATGTATTTCTTGGATAATGTTGGGTACTCTATAGGACATTTTCTGGATTTAGCTGTTTTTCCAAGTGCATCTTTGATAAACAAAGATTAACTACTCTGATTGTATCAACTTTGCAGTTGATATCATATCAGCTATTGAGTTCGATAAGTCTGGTGACCATCTTGCTACTGGTGATCGTGGGGGTAGAGTAGTGTTATTTGAAAGGACCGACACAAAAGAGGTTATTTGCTGTATAAGCCTTTAATTTGATTGCTCGAGTCTGAAGATTATAGGCAAAATCTTGTATTCCTTGCATTTTTTAATTTCTATTTTAAATCGTAAAATTTTATTTTAATGTACATATAGCATGGTGGAAGCAGAAAGGATCTGGAGAGAATAGATTATACCGTCAGTAGGCATCCAGAGTTCCGCTACAAGACGGAGTTTCAGAGCCATGAACCCGAGGTATGTCACTTAATCTCCAAAAGGCAAACTAGTATTGTACCGTACCATATAATGACCCCAATGTCATTTTCTTGACTCCAAAAGAGAGGTGGAATTCAAAAAAGTTGTGTATATTGTTAATGTTGAAATTTTGCTCCGTTAAATTAACTTCTGATCAGTCAGTGATTTATAATTTGGACTGTTTTTACTCATACACATTTTGTGTCTGTCTTCCAGTTTGACTATCTTAAGAGTTTAGAGATTGAGGAGAAAATAAACAAAATCAAATGGTGCCAAACAGCCAATGGTGCTTTATTTCTTTTGTCTACGAATGACAAGACCATTAAATTCTGGAAGGTAGATGATCTAATATCTTTCGGTGTTCCAGCATACATTTAATTTCATATTTCTTTTAAGCAACATGCATCATTAAGCTATATATATATATATATTTTAAAAACAACTCCTACTAATAGTAATACTCCTGTGTAAAAATGATAATCTTGTTTGCTTTCAATTGTCCAACATATATATAACTAATAGTATAATTCCTGTATTTTGAGTAGACTCGATTGTTGGAAA
This sequence comes from Oenanthe sinensis, assembly GCA_028671895.1. NCBI lineage: Eukaryota > Viridiplantae > Streptophyta > Magnoliopsida > Apiales > Apiaceae > Oenanthe > Oenanthe sinensis. The sequence goes on along the minus strand of CM053795.1, from coordinate 4,882,390 downwards.
ATATATGTTTGCTTTCATGGCGCAAAGTGAGTCTTATGGGGCAATATGATTCAATCTCCAACCACAACCATGTATAAATTGATATTGTGAGTTTTATAGGCCAACTAGAAGTCGGAACAAAAATATTTTTGTTAGTTATTAGAGTAAATTGCACTTTGCATCACTCTGGTTTGGGCTTATTACACATTGCACTTGGTAATTTGTAAATATACATTTGCATCCCTCATCTTCTGTGCTAGTCACGTTTTCTACCCCTTTAACGTTAGTCAATAGAGGGGCATTTCTGTCATTAATTAAAAATTATATTTTAAAAACAATAAAATATAAAGTAAATAACTTTAATTTTTTTGAAGAAAGATTTTTCCCTACAAATTACATGGAGCTTCTAAGTTAATAAAATGAAAATAAATAATTCTTTTTTTTAAGAACATAAATAGTTCATTTTTTCCAGAAGTTCAAAAATTTTAATATGTGAATTTAAAGTTTTTCAAATATTTATAAAATTATTGATGTTCTCTTCAAAAAAACATTACTAGTGTTTTTAATTTTAAAAATATAATACTTATTAAATATAATTTTTGGTTTTTTCATGAGTTTTGAAATAGAAATTTTATTTATTGATTGAAATGTCTCTCTGTAGACTAATGTTGATGGTCATTATATCTCACTTACCTGATCTTCAATCTATAATACAGCTTAAAGTCTAGTTGCATGTTTAAATTCATCCCCTTAGCATATTCATATTTGAATACAACGGTCTTATAGGATACAATAGTTATAGTCTTTACAGCTATTGAAATCTGTTGGAACACATGAACAAGACAACAAGTTCAAAGGCCTTTTTGTACCTCTAGAATGAATGCGGAGTTGATGTGCACTTTCTGCATTTAGAGTGTATTACTAAGGACTAAGAACATGGACCTAAAAAATTAGGAAAGTATATCTTTGTTAATAGACACACTTTGATGCTTATTATATGATAGAAAGTGCTGATAGCTATTATTGATTCTGCGGTTCAGATTTTTTTAAGTAGTGATCTGCTTTAACAGTCATACGACTCATACTTGTGTGCCATTTTTGTTTAATAGGTTCAAGAGAGAAAGGTTAAAAAAATCTCAGAGATGAACATGGACTTTGCTAAAAGTACTGGGAACGGGAATATTGTCAGTTCGAATGTTTCTTCCAGCCAAAGCTCATATCTTACAAATGGAGGATGTTCAGTTACATCTTTCTCTGTACCGAGCAATGAATTCTCCTTTCCGCCAGGGGGAATTTCATCACTACGTTTACCTGTGGTAGCTGTACTCAAACTTAAGTATCTTATGTTAATGCAGTAATTTATGTTGAAGCAAATAATGTGAGTAGTACTAAGCATAATTAATGTCATGTAGGAAGACAGAAATCTATTATTTCGTAGGAGGTCTAGTTTTTTCTCTTTTGGGTGGGTGGGTGGGTGGGTTTTGGGGGGGGGGGGGGGGTGCTCGACCATTTGGGTACATCAATGTGATTTCCTCCTGGCACTTTATTTTATAGATGTATTTAGACGTGTGTGTGTGGGTGGGAATGCAAGATACAATCGTTCATTTTACACTAAAGAATGAATACTATTTTTGTTTGGTATATACTCCCTCCATCCCAAATTAGATGACCCCTTGACTTTTGACACATATGTTAAAGTGCATTGACCGGATAGTTCCGTAAATTATTTTTTTTAATTTTTTTTTGTAAATAAAAATTTAAGTATCAAATTTTTATTTACAAAAGAAATTTTTTAAAAATAATTTAATGAACTATGTGGTTAATGTATCTTGACATACGTGCTAAAAGTGAAGGGGTCATCTAATTTGGGATGGAGGGAGTATCAAAGTATATACCTGAAATTATATGTCTAACACATTTTTACTACAATTTGTAGGTAACCAGCAATGAGACCAGCCTCATGGCACGATGTAGAAGAGTATATGCCCATGCACATGACTATCATATTAACTCAATTTCAAATAACAGGTCTACTAACTTACGTGATATAATCTCTGCTGCTATGCTGATTTTGAGTTTCAATGGCTTGATGGGCTATGATGCATTTACTAATTAATATTTACTACTCCCTTCTTCCATGAGCAACTTCAGTGTTATAATATTCCCTTCAATACTAGATGACTAAATCAAGTTTGAAGAGTAAATGAATTAATCAATGGAAAATATCTATTTGCATGAACAGATGGTCTGAAATATATAGAACACACAACGATCTCGTATCTATAAAATAATTGACTGCCATACTAGGTTCTGTTATCTGGCAAGTTAATCGAAATTTGTAAAGCATACATATCTGTGCTACATTGTTACGTGATTTTCTCCCTGGCACAGAAAATTAGCATGTGGGTAGCCTGTAAGTTTGTTTAGAGTTTATGATACTGGTGTAAATTTTTATTTAGTGGAGGAATATTAAATTGATAGTTTATGCACATGTGATGGGTTTTGATTTTGGTGAATCCACCCCTCCCGACCCCCACCCCCACTTCCCCCAAAGAAAAAACTAAGAATCTAAATTAGAAGTCTCAAGGGGAATATAGATAATAAGAAATTCAGTGCTTAACTTCACTGATGTAATAAATATTTCTATCTATATTATTTATTTATTTTTATACTGCTGATGCTTTCTATTCTCTTCTTGTTAAAATAGGCTCAACAGTGAAGAGGTTTATTACTAATTTTAGATGAGAGATCTGTAGTTTTTTTTTATATCCTCAACCAAAAGTTATCGCCATCATAATCAGGAGTTTGAGTACCTGCTGGACTTGCTTTGTCATATAATTCATTGATTAATCACTTGATAAATTTTAAGGCATTTTTGTATGCATTGTTATTACCAAGTAACTATTGAAAAATTAGCCCTAAATCAATATGTTTTATACGGGCTTCCTCTCTGAATTTTGTTACGCGAGTTGATGATTTTACTCAGTGAATAATTATGTTTTGTTCATTTAGAATATATATTGTTATATCCTTAGCTTCATCTTTCTTATATTATACTTTAGTATGGATATTAATAGTAACTTGGTGTTTGTATTACTTACACTGCCCCACTACTTGCATTTCAGTGATGGGGAAACATTTGTTTCGGCAGATGATTTGCGAATAAATTTATGGAACTTGGAAATAAGTAATCAGAGTTTCAATATTGTTGATGTGAAACCCGCAAACATGGAGGATCTAACTGGTAAGATTTTCAAAATGTTGGGACTTTTAAATAGAGTTCTTGTCATATTCACCGAAACAGCAGTTCTCTCATAATGAAATTCATCAATGTTCCCATCAAACATACCCTATGTTACATTGTTACCTGGACTCGGGTGTCAGACACAGATGCGGATCCAAGTGTCAGACTCTTAATTTTAAAATATTTAGGATTTGCTGATGTGGATCCGCATTTGGACCGGGTGTGGGGATACGGCATGGAACATTGACACAAGTAAAATTATGCATATTTTTATTTATTTATTTTACATTTTTAAAAAGTATTATCTACCAATAAAACATACACATAATTATATGTCAAAATTATAGCATAAATCAAAAGGATAACATAGAAATATTAATCTGTGGGCATCACTCTTCATAAACAAGTTGTTGTGGAACCTTATAAATCATTTTTAATTAGATTGCTACGAGGTGAAGTGTCCGGTTTTTACATGAAGAGTCCGAGTAATGGAGAACATATCTGATTAAGGCAAAATTAGTCAATCCAGATTCTACTATATCAAAAGCTTCAGTTCTTCTACATCATCCTAGGAGGAACAATCAACAATGTATATTAGCTTTATCATTTATGGCTTAATTTTTTTTTTTTTTTTATAAAGTTCCTGTCATATTCACCGAACAAGCAGTTCTCCCACAATGAAACTCATCAATTTTCTCTTCAAACATACCTGATTAAGCCAAAATTGTTTTGTATATCCAGATTCTACTATATCAAAAGCTTCAATTCTTCTACATCATCCTAATATAGGATATATCAAGTTAGGAGGAACAATGTATTTTAGCTCTATTATCTATGCCTGTAAAGTTATTTTTTGGTGGGAATGCGTATGCCTGGTATATATTTATATTTAGTTTGTCAATGACAGTATAGCTCTCCATATGGAACAATAATCATTGAATTTGGATTTTGCATCTTTGGTTCTTCTCCTATTCTAAATAATGTCTATACATATATTAGTTTTTGTGTAGATATATTATATGATCCAATTAAGGTCTTCTCCAAATACCTTATGCTTTTAGGAAAGCTGGTAACTTAATAGTCTCTATGCGACTATGCCCATTATGTTTATACATTTCTGGTTGCAGAGGTGATAACGTCGGCAGAGTTTCATCCTACACATTGTAACACATTGGCATATAGTAGCTCGAAAGGATCAATTCGTCTTATTGATTTGCGACAGTCAGCTTTATGCGACACACATTGTAAACTGTAAGTCTCGGTCCTTGTGCTCTGTCTTTCACATTTGTTAATTTGTTATTTATGTTCTTGGTATTTAATTTCTACAGATTCGAGGAACAGGAAGCCCCTGGTTCAAGATCTTTTTTCACTGAGATAATCGCCTCTATTTCTGATATTAAATTTGGAAAAGAAGGAAGATATATATTAAGTCGTGATTATATGACCCTGAAGGTTTGTTACCCTTGTGTGCTATTGACTTCGTTGATAGAGTTGCTATGAATTTATCCTGTTGTAGCATTTTAATGGCTGTCTTAGGTCTATTATGCTTGCATTTATTGAATAATTACAGCTTATTATGTTGAATGGACAGTAGTTGACAATGTGGTACGAGCTGTCTGTTGACAGCGGTTCTTCGATTTGTAGGAGCTTTAATTTTGATAATTACTTTATATGTCTAGATTAATAAGCATAAGAACCTCTGGTAACATTCAGCTATGCAATGCATGAGTCTAGTTGTATGCCTCGTTGCTTCTTGCTTCTGCTAGGGGCTCATCACTAGTCTCTCTCTCTCTCTCTCTCTCTCTCTTTCATATTTGTGCATACCTACATTTTAGATTCTCACAGCATCACGTCTTTCCATGCTCTTAGTTGTGGGATATCAATATGGATGCGGGGCCAGTTTCAACCTTTCAGGTTCACGAATATTTAAGACCAAAGGTGAATTTTTATGGATCACTAAGGGAAAAATCTTGCTGATATTTTTTTGCAATTTAATTACTGATATGTAAATTTTATTAAGTGCAGCTATGTGATTTATATGAGAATGATTCCATCTTTGATAAATTTGAGTGTTGCTTAAGCGGAGATGGTCAGCGGGTAGCGACTGGTTCTTACAGGTCTGCCACAACTTTTTATTTATTTTTATTGCTGTTATTGTAATGTTATATGATATAATTTGATGTTATTTCAGTAATTTGTTCCGGGTGTTCGGATCTGTTGATGGTAGTACTGAAGCAACAACTTTGGAAGCTAGCAAAAATCCCATGAGGTAACGTGACAAATATACTACCAATGGATCATTTAACTGAATGTGACTTCTCTCCTTGGCACTTTTTGCTACTTGAATATGTTAATTGGTCAAATTAGACTCCGTGTCACTATCTTTTGGATAATTAGTGCTAGGGCTACCACAATTTGTTCCCAAATGATGTGACATTGATGACATGGCATTATGGCCGATTTTATTTGGTTATATTTATGTGAATCCAGGAGGTTCCATCTTAATTTATTGTGCTACAAGTCTATAACCAATTAAGACATGCCACGGGGCATTTTGGATCCATTTTCGGAGCCAACTTGGGACCTCTAGCAGTTTCCAATTTAGACTGGATAAGTGATTCCAAAAACAAGAGATTTTTTTTCTCTTGTTTAAGATATCCTTTTTCAAGTTGTACTATGTATTTGAATCTCTGTGTATATATATAAATGTTACATAGTACATTGTGAATGACTTGAAGGACTACGATCGACATACCATGCTGGCAGTACATTGGCGTCTTAGCTCTACTTGGCATTGTGGCTACCATGGTTTTATCTTTTATTTAATTTGGGCTCGACTAAGTACTGATGCTAATTGTTTGATTGATATTTCCACAGGCGACAAGTTCAGACACCCTCTAGGCCTACTAGATCCTTAAGCAGCAGTATAACTCGTGTTGTTAGACGAGGTCAATGCATTTCTTAGTTATTCTTCTTTCTCTTGTTTCCCCCTTGTTTTCTGGCTTTGTTTTTACAAATATTGAATATTCTCATAACAGGGGCCGAAAGCCCAGGAGTTGATGCCAATGGAAATTCATTTGATTTCACAACCAAGTTGCTCCATCTAGCATGGCATCCAAGTGAAAACTCAATTGCATGTGCTGCTGCAAACAGTTTGTACATGTATTATGCATAGATATCGGTCCAGATAGAAAGTTAAATTCCTTGGGTTAAATACTTTTGGGGTTTTGATGGAGAGCTTTCTTCCCACACTTTTGAGTATTCTCCTTGCGCATTCAAGTGCCTCGTAAAAAAAATATAGGAAGTGCCTGTAATGTCGATGACCAGAGAGTAGGCTGTCCTTGGAACTGGGAAACAAATTGTCAACAATCATTTCAATCCTTCCAATCTACTTCAAGTTTACTGCTCCAGTACTTGTCTAGTTTGTTTTTATGTTTACCATTGTGCATGAGCACATATGCAGTCGCCTTATCATTTTGGGTCGAACTGAGGAATTAGAATGACATGTACCTCTCCTACACCCATACCCCATACTGAGGATGTAACCGGTAACTTTTGGGGGTGAACATATTGCAGTCTTGTGGGAAGATCTGTCTGCTAACTTGCAGGGCATCTAGTTTATCATGTTACTATTAGATCTCATAGGATCATTGTATTCCCTTTTTGTTATAGATTTGTCGTTATTTTTCCTTTCCATTATTATTATTATTATTTTGTACAAGGAAATTAAATGCGTGGCTTTCAATTTTTATTTTTATTTTTGTAATTTTTACACTGTAAAGTGAAGCCTCTCCTATCGCGTTAGACTGTAGTTCATTCCTGTTGTCTAAATCTCTCGTTTTGACTCCCAATTTCTGTTGTCCTTTACTCGATTTATGGGTATTAAAGAATAATAAAGAGCTTGGTTTGCATTTTTCAATATGCCTAAAAATGACTCAGTTTGTTGACTAGTCACTCCAAGGAGTGTAGCAAGAAAGAAGCTAAAGGGCCATTTGGATTGTTGATAAGAATAGAAAATGGAAATCTAAACGGGTAAATGCGAATGAAAATGATTTAAAGTCTTGATTTATTCAGTTGACAGGAAGGAGAACAACTTACTCATCCAGACAGTTAACACCAGCGTAAGTGATTGAAGTTTTACTGATCGACTGATTTCATTAACAACAACTGAAGCAGGGCAGTAAGAAAGAACTGCAATTATTCTGAATTTTGTGACGCACATATGAGTTTTCCGTTATACCCGTGTGCCTGAGGATATGAAATTTAGGCTGGAGATGCGGATTAATCGTGGTATGTGTAATTATGATGATAAAAGCACAATGATGCTAGAAATGAGACAGGCCGATAACATCGGACAGGACTTGTCACACGCAATTATATCTATACATCACATCTCACCAGATGGCTCAAGACAATTTCCCTCGATTTCTTTTGAGGGATTCCCTTATTTTTTTAATTACCTCTTTATTTATACTATTAACCTATATTATATTATTATAACCAAATTTTATTTAAATAATCTATAAATTTTTTTTATAAAATGTAATATAAATAAATTTTTTTATTATCCTTTCTATCTTAAAATAATAGTCATAATAGTCATGCTTGATTTGAATGGTCAAATTGATCAATTTTTTACTGAAAATTAAAATAACTTTTTTATAATTTCAAAAAATTGAAAAAATTATTTTAGAGTGTATTAAATATACCTTTCAATGATAATTTTTAAAATTTGCAGTTATATAATTTGTATAATTTTTGGTAAAAATCTAATCAATTTAACTAATAAAAATCAAAACAAAACTATTATATTTTGAGATGGAGTATAATATTAATGAGATTCAAACTTAATAATGAGCTTATGTTGAAATACACATTATTAAAATTGAACTCAAAATCTTTTATAGCTGATAATTTGGCCAGTAAAAATTAAATTTAATATGGATAAATTTTTATAGTATAAATATGTATATAGTCTAGGTTCATATACCGAAGTGTCCATCAACCAATTTTCTTGATATTTCAAAATTTTAATAATATAATAATACAAACGTAACTTATAAATTAAAAATCATTTACAAATATACTGTTGTGTGTTATGTAATGAATAGAAGTGAATTGTAAGTTAAATTTTATACATATAAATGTGCAATTATTTTAACTAATTATTTTGATTTTTGCAATGTGACTCTATAAAAATGAATATTATTCATTTTAAAGGTAGCTTATAATATTTTATTATTATTCTTTTATTTTTTATACATTATATGTTATATAAAACTAATAAAATTATTCAATCAATAGTAACTTATAAGTTTAAAAGTATTTTTTTACTTGTAAATAATAAAATTACTTTTAAATAATAAGTGATTTTTAAGATAAACTAAAACAGTTCATTATATCTTTTGAGTTCTGGTATTTGTGTTTTTAATATAGTGCCTTTTTTTTCATGTTACACTTCATTGTAAATTAATCACGTTTATTGTTCTCTTAAAATATTTGACTGCAAAAGAGAGTGAAAAAAAAAATTGACCAAGTACTTCGGATAATCAACCCCCCAAGACATAATCACATGTTTAAGATTAATTAAAGTTTAAGGTTGTCCTGACATTTGACATATGCTGTCTCTTTTTCAGGTAACAAATAGCTTGAAGGCATTGACCAATCATAGTAGCATGGCTACGCATGCTTCTTTGAGCAATCAAGAACTGAAAGTACACTGTTAACTAGCAAAAGTCATATATAACACAAATTGCATTCCGTATATACATCCAAACATAAGAGAAACTTGAGTTATTTAGTTTTTACTAAATTGGTATATTATTTAATTTTGCAATTTTCAACGATATAATTAGCCATGCAAGATCCATCAAGTTATTCACAGATGAAACCTCAGATCCCTGATCATGAACACCTGAAATGCCCAAGATGCGACTCATCAAACACCAAATTTTGTTACTACAACAATTACAATCTTTCCCAACCGCGCCATTATTGCAAGAATTGCAGAAGGTATTGGACTAAAGGCGGAACTCTTCGCAACATTCCAGTGGGTGGTGGTAGTCGCAAGAACACAAAACGCATGTCATCAAAACGTGCATCGTCATTATCATCAACTTCTGATCATCCTAAACAAGAAGTTACTTCTTCAGCTTCTTCATTACTATATAATCCTAATGTCACAAGGTACGTGAATGATCAGCATCAATTCGGGTCACTTTTGGATGCTAACGGGCAATTTGGGAACCTGTTGGAGGGTCTGAATTCAAATGGAAGTTTGCAGTTGGGGGATCAGTTTGTGGGGGATCAGATTAATTCTGGGATTGGGTTCGGACTTAATCCAGCTGCTGTAGTTGACGAGTTTGGGAGTGACAAGATTGATTCTGAGGGATTTGCTGAGGCTCAGAATGGTGTAGATTCAAGCTGTTGGAGTGGTTCTACTTCGAATGGGTGGCCTAATCTTGCCATTTACACACCAGGTCCAAACTTCTAGCATCGCAATATACACAAATAGAATGGCATGGGTTTTAAAGTGAAGTGCTAATGGTGAGCTAAGCGGACTACTATATATATTTATATCTGTGTGTGCGCGTGCGTGTATTTACTAGAAGCCTTTTGCAGTGTCAAGGTAATAATATATACTTTTCTCTGGTTGCTGTGTGATTATTATCACCATGATTTGTGCTTCACCTTGTTGAATAGTTTCTCTGTATACTTATATTTTATTTTACAGTACTGTAAGAGTGTAAGGCTAGAAATGGTGACAATGAAGTGTTTGTGATTGTCATCCTTTTCTCTTACAGGGCATGAAGCATGAACACAGTGTGTGATTGATTAACGTAATGTACACTTCAGTCTTCTTATTTTGGTAAAATTGCTATCTTACTCCTGCAAGTATCTTCAGCTTCGCCTCAGCATAATTATAAAACACTCAACCTGATTTCATTCAACAGAATTAGATTACTCTAAACTTCTATAATGAATTGAATTTTATTTATTCGCAAACAAGCTACATTCAATTATGAAAAATATATTTATTCAAATGCTTAAATTAATATAAATATATTTTTCTTAGATACTGGACTTGACTGATTTATTTGAGCCTCCTATAAGGGCTTTTTGAACTACGAAGTTTATGCTTTTTAAACTACCAAGCCATCCATTTTCTACTTGGCTATTGTAGATGACATGTAGCTATCTTCCATAAACACGTGCAAGTCTGGAGAAAAGATGAGATCATAGATCAAAGACGCAAGTTTTAAATACTACACTGGGATTTTAATTTTAAGATTTAACCAAATATTATGATGAACAACATTTTTATCATTTAAAATAATAATTGTTAGAAATACATTTGACATTTGCTATGCTTCAACATACACATATCCCCATTAATCTTTTGTTTTAAAAATGTTATTTACTTTAATCCAAGAGGTAATAACATCGACATACACACTCATCCCCGTTATTTCTGGAAATAAATAGTTTATTTTCAGAAAAAATTAAGTGTATATATATATATATATATATATATATATATATATATATATATATATATATATATATTTAAAAAAATAAGTAACTTATTTTTTATTTTAAAAACAAGATTTAGTTTTAAAAAAAATAACCCTATTTCTCTCTATTATCTGTGGAGTCGCCTCTCTTTCTTCTTTCTCAAACATAGCTGCAGGGGCTTCCATCGATTTTCTCCTGTGGAAAGCCCCAATCTCTTAGTTTCCTGTTTACTTTCATTTTTCAATAAAAATACTTAGATAAAAAACCAGCGAAGCATCCAGATTTTCTTTTTTCTCCGACCGGGTGGTTATTCGGTTTCGAGGGATCCAACTTTTCTTATTTTTCTGGTTTCGTTTACTGGATCTAAGGCTTGCTTTTATTTTGTAATTTTAGTTTTAATTTGCAATTTCAATTTGGTTGTAGTCTCTCCTTGATGAGAGTTTTGGTGTTTCTCTCCTTTATTTGTTAGAGTATAATGTTTGATTTAGTGATAATTTTTTTAGGGGATTGCAATTATAGTCGATAGCTCAAACTAGATTAGCTCCAACTGGATATGGTGAAGCGGGTATATGTAAATATATCATCTTCAATAAATGGCGTGATTGTATCTCCAAAAAGAATAAATTAATCAGCTATTGTTTCTGTTTGTTCAACGCGACTATTTTTTTAGATGCCATATGACTTTTTATTATTGAATTAATACTTACTAAAAAAAAAGATTTAGTTTTAAAATTTTAAACTAAATATTAATATTTAAAAAAAATGTATAATACATTATTTTTTCTAAAAATAAATAACTTATTACTTATTTTAAATAACCCCAAACGGGGCTAACTTATTTTCCGGAAATAAGGACTTATTTTCCGGAAATAAAGACTTATTTTCAGAAAAAATAGATAAATGTGTACTTTTTCTGCAAATAAGTACTTATTTCTCAAAAAACAAGTTTAGTCCTTGGTTTATTTTTAAAAAATATATACTTATTTTCAGAAAAAAGTAGATAAATATGTACCTATTTTCAGAAATAAACACTTATTTTAAAAAATAAGGTAAGCCAAAAATTCAGATTCTTTAATGAATTGATATATGCTATAAAGAGTGTTTCAAAAGTGCAAAAGGTTTCATTAATATTATAATTGGGTACCTAGTCTCAATCTCATGCAACCTCCACAGAAAAACAAAGTCAAATTAAAATCTAAAGAAGCATTACTATTTTTATAACATCAAGTCATGTTTTGACGTTAAACACATGATTATCTAAATTACATTAACCATGCGATAACAATAATATTATTTGGAAACAACACGGGCCTTGTACATGCAGATGTAAGCCATATGCCAATCACCTGCATATGGATCAAAATCACAATTCCATGACTGAGAGTGGGTTTGAAAAGTATAATTATATTAAGAGTATGCATCAAAAGCAAGGATTTGTTTTCTTCGTGTGCGAGTAAACCCCACACCCACAGACACACAATTAAAGACAACCAGCAAACGAAAAACCCGGACAGAAGAATATGTCTATCTAATAACAGCACTAGTATCGGATCAGATCCCTTACCTCCTCCTGAAAGTTTGACAATATCTTCCTCCCGTTGTGGGATAGGATTATCATCATCATACTGAATCCATTTACCTGTGACCAAAAACGATAATCAAATTATTCAGAGAAACTGTATCAATGACACTCCATCAAGAACTGAATAGCACAGCATTACTTTGTACAGAATAACTCTCGTTTTACGTTCTTTCTTGGGTTATTGACTAGGAAAAAACTTACCACTTTCTTGCTTGACCCAAGCAACATAATGCCCAGAATCAGCACTTCTACCCTTATGGGTCAGCACAGCGACCAAATCATAGACTCCTGTCGGTTGCATTTCTGTGTCAACCACATCACCTAACATAAGAATAAAGTAAACGCTTATTAACTAATAGAATCATCAATCACTAAAGTTACAGATGATTTAATCCAAGTCAGCTTGCTATGAAAACAAAACAAAACTTCCGAGATTTCGCATGATAATTTTTAATAAATTTATTTTGCAGATTTTTAGTCAAATAGTTAAACCCTCTATATTTACAGAAAGTACTACAGCTCAGAAATATTCATTTGGATGAATGTATTTGCGCAGCCAATAATACATTCTACTCATCACCAATGGCACACTTTGCTCTGATGTCACTTCACCAAAAGGAAGTAAATACCCCAATGATGATATGTCAGGGCCTAAATCACGCCAAAAATCGTTTTTACTTTGAACCCAAGGTGAATCAGTTTATACTTAAAAAACATGTTCATGGTATCTTATAAGTTCATAGTTTTTTGTACCACAAGTAAATCAGTTGCAAGTTAAAACTACAACTGTTGATAATATCTTATTATCCAAAACAAGGACAGAAATAAACCTTCTTGAGAAGCATCTTTTGATGATTCACCACTTTCCTTTGATGATCCCTGCATGAGAAACAAGCAGACATTAAGCAAATCCAGCAAACGTTCAGCCTGCCTATCTGTAGGTAAGGTAGCTTGATTAATCATGTACCTCGGCATCAGACATCTTGACATCGTTGTCTGTTAAAATAGAGCTCTTTTGTTTGGATTTTAAACCAAGTTTTTTACCTTCCTCGTCTCTTAGAATCTAAACATGGATATGAAAATCAAAGCTATTAAAATTATACTCATGACCTTCCGCATATAAGCAAAAGAGTTCACAAACACCTGACGAGGGACTTCTAAACTTTTCCGTAAATCATCTGAACAGAGATCATAGATGTCCAACTCCAATGGATAGTCTACTTTCTGCAAATATAGGTTACACAGAAGCCAAGATGAAGTCATCGAATAATAGTCATATCCCAAGCCAAATAGTGAATACTCTTAATGGCATACTATGTGCTTTTCATCACCTACTATAACTAAGTCTTTAGTGATTCCTAATGGGGAGTAGGAGGAAACTAGAATTACCCGCAAAATTTTAGCTTTCTGGTTTGATTCCCTCTTCCAGAAAAACCGGACAAATTGAACTGTTAAGTACCTGTTTAAGTAAAACGAAGTTAAAAGGTCAATCCATGTGGTTTCCTATACTTCACGGGAAGGCTAAGTAAAGCAGCAAAGAGCACCAAATATCATATGCCTAACCATATGACATAATGCTCCTAACTTAAATCAGCATCCGATTTCCATAAATGTATGAAATTAATTTCACATGTATAGTATATTAGAGGTCAAGTTATTAAGCAATTTAAGAGGAGGTTAATGTTACATCCTCAAACCCCTGGGTACAATAATGGCAATATCCAGATTTAGTTTACGGGGTTCACTCCATATGCGAATAGATGGACACAACAAAATATGTTACAAAACCTCATTATTTTAGTATGCACCAAACACTTCATCGCATATAGAGAACCAAAGAGAGTAGCAGACTGAGCTCCCTATGAGTCTGGCCATTTTATGACAGAAGCCATATATCTTCGAGTTGGTAAGGCCAAATATTAAGTGTCAAATAGTACATTTCAACAATACAATGATTAATACCTTGGCAATCCGTTGATACGTGAATCTTTCACGTAAATAGCACTCCGTCCCAATAAAGGAGAAGACTTTTCCAATTCTGATTTCAGACCCTGTATAAATTAAATCTGTTTGTGTGATGAATGAATTGTGAACTGGGTCCAACATATCATATATGGGATATCCTAGAAAATTATAGAGGGCACATCTGAATATCTAAACTCAAGACAATATTTGTGACAAGTTTAACAAAAATTCATATATCAATTACTAGACGAAAACAGAACTTACATGCTTTAACCCTTCGTGCAAGTGGTTGACCTCATGGGATATATGGCATTTCAAAGAGTGAACTGACTCTGTCTCTGAGCTTTCTTCACCACTTTCTGCACAGTGCACCCTGTATAACCAAAACATAGGTAAATAAATGATCAAACCATCAGTCTTTCTAATATATGTCACAATGGAAAATGGGAGTATAAAGCTTGAAAAGAATATATGAATTGAAGACTTGTATATTCAAAATGACATCGCAAACCAAACTAGCTGCTTCCATGGTAATGATATTATTGTAATTCGGTTCCACCCAAAAAAACACATGTACAAGAAGTTGTAGTGCACAAAGTATTGCATCTATTAACAATAACATAAAAGCCAATTTTTTAAGTTCCATATCAGAACTGCATAATCATGACACTATGAGTCAACTGATCATCTTTTTCCCTCAAGTACTTAGAGAAGTACAAATTATATATATAGTAACAGCAAAATTCTTAAAGACAACGTTTACGAGCATAAAATTTTTCCTATTACATCAAGTCTTTATCCCAACTTCAGTCAATATTCATGCACACAACTAAACTCAACTATGCGATATTAAGACTTTATAAATGCTCAGCACTTGCAAGAGAGTGAATATATCTATTCTGATGATAAAATTAAGTGCAGAGAATATACTGCATTGTCATGTACTCCCAGTCCCAGAAAGCTAATATTTTCCTTATTAATAAACCATAATATTGCACTAAAGCAATTAGAATTTTATGTTTCAAAATAGAAGATAAGTGTCCTATCAGTTATAACCTCTTGAAATCCTTGCTAGGTGAGTCAGCACCCTATTAATAACAATGTAATATAATATCCCCAAGTTTCATACTTCCCAATGTTACGGGGTAACTATTTAATTTTAATGTGCTTATACATCCAACAAAATAAGCATATACTCGACTTACGCCACACATTTGTTCGCTTGCAAAATGTTGCTCCTAAAAGGATAATTTCTTTTGAATTTAGGCTATAAAGGACTATTTAATTCCCAAACTGCATCTTTTTAAGTTCACGATGGACTAAATATTGTCTTTTTTAAGAGATAAACAAATCCCATGCTAGGTATAGGACTAAATAATAAACCTCGAACGAATTAAAATGTTAAAAAAGTACTCCATGAACTTTCTTTTATGGATCATGTATGGAATTTGATAGTCAAATTCAGAGTATAATTGGAACAAACATGCTAGTCCATGTCTTATTTATTGGGACAAACATAGCCTTGGTGCATTCAGATTATGTGCTAATAAAAATCCATAGAGAACTACAATACTATCAATTACATTGGAATTTTGATAAATTAATACCCCGCGATGAATTAATTTTTTAAAACTCTTTTTTAGTCCTAACATAACAGAGACCGTGTATTTTTAACCTCAATAAATTAATAAAAATTCAGAGTTCCCGAGGTTATTAATTTATGGAGGTTTAACTAAATTAATTGTATGTAGTCAAGAACCCGCATCTGATATTTGGATCCTTAACACCATGTCCTGATATTCAACTATTTCAGAAATATTATTAAACCAACACCGAACACTTGCTGCGTCTCATTCTCGCAGTTGAGTCCATGCGACCAAATTTCCATGAAAGGAGGTTTCATTATATCAAACGGATGCTAGCATGTATGGAAAAAGAATCAACGATAATTAATACAGGAAGTTAAAAAAAAAACTCTTGTCAATACCTGTTGACAAGTTCGATCCCGAAAAGTCCCTTTATCGCGTCAAGATTTTCACTGCAGAGTATTATTATGAAATATAGGTTACAGTATGGTATATAGTTACCAAGCTATTATCAAGAACACAAATATAAAGTAACATGTGCTTCATTAATAAAATGAGCTTGAAAAAAGAACCTGTTTAGCACTCAGTTTTTTCAGAAAAATTTAGTGCTCATTTGCACAAAAAATGCCATATGCAACAATCTTTATAAAAAAAACTTGGGAATCATATAGGCTCAACGTTATCCAGACAAACAGATCAGCAATTTATGCCCCCCCAAAAAATGTAAATTGAGGTCAAAATTTCAGTTCCAATTTTTCCCAACTAGGGCATAATGATTGGAAAGGGAAGTGGCAAGGGAGTACATGAAATTGAAAGCTAAAGCTATCAAGTAAAAATCAAAAATTACCTCGGATTTGGTGTTCTAAGAGATTGAGAAAGTGTGTACAAGATTTGCGTCCAGCATTCCTCGGCATCCTATTGGTCATCAAGATGTAAAAGAAAAGCACAAGCGCAAGCCTAATTTATTTAGTTATGTACTTAATAACTTAGTAACATAATGCACCAAAAAGATATAACTAACCTGTTGCATAAAGGCGCCGTTGTTCAGTTGGCCAAATTGAGGATATTTTTTTCTTAAAACCTGCATACACAAATGCATATAATAGAAACCAAGGATGGAACAAGTTATTAGAAGCTGTAAAAAATATATCTGGTCAAGCTATCTGAAGCTCTAAAAGAAGTCAAAAAATGAAGCAAAAAGTGGTAAGATTTTACTTAAAATAACACCATTCAAGTAAACAAAGTTCAATACACTATGTCCCAGCTGGTATTACATCGTGACAATGTATAGTTTGTTTCTCCCTAAGGACCTAATAGAAAAGCCAACCCTCAAAAGGATATTAAACCCCAGTGATGATCAAGAAGATATGACCGATCCACCATCTTTGAAATAAAAAAAATCATTCGAACTTCAATTTATGGAAAAAAGCAAATATCATTTAATGGTAACTGGAGGAAGCATTATGCCTTTGCTAATCCAACTTGCTAGTTTGCAGCATTTAACAGTGTTCTGTAATTTTGTGCACATGACATTAATTACTTATTAGCTGAAATACAGAAAATATGTACTCTAATATGAGAATCTGTGGATTTTTTGAGCATACCGTCCAAAACTGCATTGGTGCAACTGCCTTGACGCTTTTATCAAGTTCACTAAACAAATCCCGTGTTGCAACGGTCAAGAGATGAGATGGCTGATCTAAATTGTTGCTTCTACCAGAATGTGGATACCTGATTGCAAAATTATATGAAGAATGAAGTGTTGGTCATGAAAGGAATAATCTACCTAAATATGATGAAGATCACTTCCAACAAAATATGCAAAAGAAGTTTATATTTGTGCACAAAAGAAAAGATTTACTTGATCAAAGCAGACTTCAGCTCCGGAACTGAATGCAAGCATTGCAGTGTGGAATTCATGTAACAGGTATTACCTAGATTAAACAAGCCAGCAGAATGGCCCTGCAAGCAAACATCTGTTTACTAATTTACTAAAAAGAATAAAAGTCCAACACATTTTTACGTTGACAACTGGCTATAATTAGAAAAAAATTGAAATTGGCAGGAAAGATAAACATAACCAATATGTAGAACTTAATATAATTCTTAAACTAAGTGACTAGTATATGCAAGCAAGCTCAGATAGTATGTACCATTCCACCCATTCAAACATGGATCAACAGGGCGAAATTAATTTGATTGGCAAAGAAGTAGATTTAATTTCATTAGAATGCGTATAAACAAGCATTTGGCCTCATAAGTCATATCTAAAAAGGAAGGTTGACCATTTGCGGTACATATATGACAGAATTTGCTCAAAACTTGAAATTGGTCAAAACTATAGTCTCCATGAGTCGGAGTAACTAATAATTACCAATCAAATTCAGATTACTTAACAATTTTAAAGAAAGCGGCTATCCTACTTTTAAGAGGAAAAAATACTCTAAAAAAATGAAGACAAACACGGTATCTCAATTAAAAATTCATATTGGTAATGACAAAGATGTGAAAAAGGATAACCAACAAAATTTAGCAATTAAGAAATGTCTTTGTAGCAAAGACAATTTTAACATGACCCCCAAAAATAGATAAAGAAATGTATAAAATCCATAACTATACAAGGGGATGGAAAAAGTAAAATTATAAATACGTCCGTGACATTAAAAAGGGACATTACCGCAACAACCACTTGTTCTTCTTCTGGAAGGTCCTCCATAAAGACAGGGCCCTTCTCAGGTGCCTTCACAATCTCATCTGCTGTTCCCATCATCATTATTTTTTGGCCCTATACAAGAGAGATACATTATCTTACTGATAACTGTTAGCTAGATGTACATGAGTTTTGTGATGCAGAGCTAAAAGTGCCGTTCGCCTCCAAGCATAGAAGTGCATGAAGCATTTACGTGGCAGTCAGATCACCTACCTCTTTCACTCCTAACTTTGACCAATCTGCATCATCCTACATCGTCAATGAAACAAACAAATCTCAAGTTCTCAACAGTCAACAGTGCACCAATTAAGTCATAAAAGCTATTTATAAGAACTTTGTAGAGCATAACAAAGTGTGACATGTTATTGAGCCATTTTGCCGTTCATACGAATAAATCACCTTTAATAAACCACCTTTCACCATAATCTTCTGTCTATCAGGAGGTACTCCAGTTAGATCATACAACTGACATTTGAAAACATATGGTGGCTGGCTGGTATCAATTTCCACACCCGAAAGTAGCTCTTTTTGCCATTTTACATTCACTGCAAAGATACCACCTGATTACAATGTTAACCACACCTGATAGAGCGCATATAGTCTAAATTGCCAGTGCTTACAGGATATCACAAAACTATCATCAAAACAATAGTAGTATAAAAAGGCTATAAACCAACAAGAATTCCACTCATAATTGAGCAAAAATAAGTTTTAACATTACAAAAGAAGCCTAGCATTAAAGGGATCGTCTCCTAATGGATAGTCAGGTGGTCATGTCTAGAAATGTGGATGAGACTGTCAAGCCATCATTTTAGGTTAAGCTTTCCAGGCTCATCTGTCTTTTGTAAAGGAATAGCCCATTGATTAGCAAGTACTTGTTTCTTGTAAATTTTCTTGGTGCAATGTTGAATCTATATTGAACATCCATTTCAGTATATACATGCTTCTTCTTTCATTTTTTCACAATCCCAATAAGTACTAATTAGTAATGTCCAAACTACATCAAATGTGGGATTTGTACCTCGTTGATCGTCGTGTGGGACCATTCTAAGTGGTTGTTCATGTCAGCAAGTGAACCCCTTTAACTCATTCAAGTTAAAATCGAGTAAGTATTTGAAGTACAATATTCTAGTCAGACAATATAAAGCATGACAATTGTTTACAATTATATTCACCCTTTTAACTTATTAATAATTACCTACTTAAAATATTAAATTAAATGTTATTATAAATTGAAATAATTAATTAATTGTTTTCCTGAAAGTCTAAAAACACTTTTCCTGATATATGGGCCCTGCGTCTCCTACTACAGTATGGGCCTTGTGTGATATCTGTAATCGAATTAGATTGTAAGTAGGATGAAAGTGATAAGCTTTTCTACTCTCGCCTCTTCTTTATCATCAAAAGCGATGGTACGCGTTAATCATATTCTATAATAAATTAATATTTATAATGAAGATCTTTGTGCAAATCCTCTTCGGACATCCATATTCACCGCAGACACCATAATTACTTTGGAAGGTGTAGAAACCCTTGTTGATGTCAAAGCCGAAATTGAAGCCGTTATGGGCATTCCTCCGCTCGACAGTGTTTTGAATTCGCCGGTAAGCCGATTACAATAATAATTATGAAAAAATTATACACGTATCGATTTGCGTTGGCAAAGGGTTTCAAATATTTCTTCGAAATCTTAACGAAAAACATTTACTATTGATGGTAATCATAGTTGGGATACAATTGAACATTTCATGCACAAGATTGAGGAAAAAGATCACGTACCTTACGGGTACGAGGAACAATGTTTGTATATGCCGGCAAAAAATTGGATGCACTCAAGACACTTGCTCATTATAATATCGAAAAGGAATCTATACTTCACTTGGTAAGTCAACTTAGAGATCAAGGAGACGTGGAAGAAACTTTCAAATCCATCGAAGGGTGCAGGACATGTTTCACTTACCGCATCATTGGTTATGGATGATATTCAATAAAAGATACCTTGTGGACGATACTCGCACTTTGGCAGATTATGATATTTGCATAGGCTTCGTACTCTACCTAGCCCTAAGTCCTCCACCTTGGCTACGAAAGAGGAAGGGAAAATTGGATGTGGAAGAACCAAAGACGATGTTGTGGAAAAAAATTCATCTCACGTGTGAAATAACCGAACAAAGGAAACGAAGAGTTCGAGACAAAGAACTTAAACGAGAAAATCAAGATTGGCCACGACGACTTCGACAATGGAGACAAAGCGAATACTATGAGCTAGGAAAACACTAAATATTGGGTCTTACCTAAGTAAGTAGAATAGAGAAAACATTATATTTTTATGAATTTTAAATGTTGGATACAATGCAGATATTGGTTCTTGATAAAATTCTCAATGTCCCCCTTTCTCGTTCATAATAATCTAATATATATAGGTTACAAAACCAAACTTGGTCAACAAGAATATAATCTCTTAACAATGGAAACATATCACATCTTCATATAATATTCTAATTTCAACAATATTTGTTGTATGCCACTGTCATTATTGTCATCCGCCACTAAATCATTCACATGATCTTCTTATTTATCGTCACACCTACGAACACTTGCAAGAATTTTTTTTCCTTCACGCCCACGACCTCTTGCAGTTTTTTTAATCAACCTACAAATTCTTGTAGACCAACGACCTCTCGTAAATATCTCTTTCTTTTTTTCACATCCCACAAACTCTTGTAGGATTTTTTCTCTCTCACTGAACTCTTGGTATAGTTTTGTTTTCTCTCTCAAACATTGTTTTCTTCCTCACGTCTTCTCTCCTTCATCTCATCTAACTTGGCTCTGATGCCATAATAAAATTTTCAATGTCCCCCTTTCTCGTTCATATTCATAATATATATATAGGTTACAAAACCAAACTTGGTCAACAAGAATAAAATCTCTTAACAATGAAAACATATCACATCTTTATATAATATTCTAATTTCAACAATATCCTAATATATATCTCAATAGATCTACAGGTTCCCAAAGCTTGTTATGCAAAAACTTAATCTATATATCCAATGTGTTTCATGAGTAATGTTATATTATTATGAATTCTTGTACTTAAATTACTTTTTACTCGTATGTATATAATTTGTAGATTTATATTATTATTATTATTACATTATCTGTCTTTTATAATCTAATTATATCTAATATGATTCATCGTAAATTTTCAAT
Source organism: Oenanthe sinensis (assembly GCA_028671895.1). NCBI lineage: Eukaryota > Viridiplantae > Streptophyta > Magnoliopsida > Apiales > Apiaceae > Oenanthe > Oenanthe sinensis. The sequence continues at coordinate 4,860,596 of CM053795.1, read as the reverse complement.
ATATGGCTTTTGCATAAATTTTGGGTTTACGAAGCGATCAAGCTAAAACTACTTACATGTATACTTATGATAAGATTTACCCCCTCATCGATTTACTTAAACTAACATCTCTACATCATAATAAAATAGTAGCTTAGATTGCAGTAGTGCCAAACGCACATAAACAATCGCATGTTTATATTTATGGAGCCTAGCAGTCTATTATAAGTTGTAACCTAAAAACAGGCCTAATAATGTCCAATTTGATATAAAAATAAATAAAGAATGGAGCTAGAGAGGTGGCAAGTGAAGTAGTAAATTAAAGAGTCTTGATTCAATTCAAAAACACAAAACTCAATCTGAGATTAAAAGAAGAAACAGTAGAAAAAACAATAATTAAAAGATACAAACTTTACAATGAAACATCTGAGTACCAACCTGTGGGCATAGTTATAGATACAGATATATGTATGTAAAGATGTGGAAGCTTCGATATTGGGAAGAGGCTCTTGTGTTTTCTTCTCTTTCGCTCAGCTCTTTACTTGCAGGGAAGGAAAGGGCAAATAGCATATAGGTACCCGGCTATAAAATCAATGACTACTGTATTTATTTTTCTTCTTTAATTCAAAAATCATTTTTTCTATTATTAAGGAAAATCAATTTTACTATAAATATTAAATTAAAATATAATTAATGGAAAGTAAATACTTATACTTATTACATGAATGTTTACTACACAGGCCAGTGTGCAACCCCTTTCAATAATAAAATACTAGCTTTTTTGATAAATATAGTATTAATTTAAATTTGTGTGATGTATGAATATTTTTATAATTTTATTTTAATATTATATATATATATAGTTTATTTTTATATTATTTTATAATAATTTTAGTTTCATATTATATGCATAGATATTTTAAATAATTTATGTATAGAGATGTGTTTAAAGGTTTTCGAAAGATACCTTGGAGTTATAATAAAAATATACTATAATTTATTTTCATATAATTCATATATTTATATAAATAATTCAAAATTATTTACAATATAATATTATTATAAAATTGTATATTTTAGTGGTTTATAATAATAATATAATTTTCAAAAGAATATTAATGTAATTTGAAATAATTTTAAAATAAATTTGAGTTTTAAAAAAAAAAACCTTTTAAGAAAATAGATATATTATTTTAAAATAAATTAATAGCGTATGCATGACGCCAATCGGCCAAGTATATATATATATATATATATAATAAAATTCCCAAATTACAAATCCCTGCTTTGTGCTTGTCCTGGTAGTGCCAAATTTCAAGCCTGCCGGACCGTAAAAATGTTCAGAGCCGCGGAAAGTCCGGCCGTGGCGGCACCGGCGGAAAGCGTAAAATCCACTCCACTTTCCATTCCGCCTCTCGCAATATCCCTTCCGGTGGCCGTCCCGCCGTCGACGTCTCTCGCACCAACCGATCAACGACCGTCGCTCCTGCTGCCGTCACCGCTACTCCGGCGAATGAGACTTATAGTCTCGCTACTGGTAATCCTCTTGACTTGGCTATGATAATTAGGCTTACACCTGACCTTGTAGATGAGATAAAGCGTGCCGAGTCGCAAGGTGGCTCGGCTCGGATCAAATTCGATGCCAATGCTAATAATCCTTCCGGAAACGTAAGTTGTTCTGTTTTCTCTATTTTACTTGTACGTTGCGAAACAAAAATCGCAAATTATGAAGTAATAGTATGCCCTATATTTTCAAGGTTACTATGTTAATTTAATTCTTATATTTTCTTGATTCATTGATATAGTATGCCTGTTTACATTACTTTTGTTCAAATTACATCAATCGGATTGCGTAACACTGGTCAGGCAACCACATTATAGCATACTAGTCAATTTTGTCATGCAAAACGTATTTAGGGTATCGAGATTAGTGTCAACCAAACTAATGTATAACAAAGTTGCTACTTCTTTTCGATCGGTCTCTTACCCTTTTACCCCAATGCAAGCAAACACAAGACTCATTTGGAATCATAAAAAAATTATATAGGTATTTGTATGATTATAACCTATGTGCCTTTTTGTGGCTATATTATAAGGTTTCCTCGATTATTTCAGGTCTTTAGCGACTTTTTCTCCCACTTGGTTTTTAGGAAACTAGCTATAACAGCACAACTTTGTAACAGGTTATTGACGTGGGAGGTAAGGACTTTAGATTTACATGGTCGAGGGAGATGGGAGACCTTTGTGACATATATGAAGAACGCCAAAGTGGTGAAGATGGAAATGGGCTGCTTGTTGAATCCGGGTGTGCTTGGAGAAAGCTGAATGTACAGCGAGTCTTGGATGAATCTACTAAAAACCATGTTAAAATGCGGTCGGAGGAAGCTGAGAGGAAGTCTAAATCTCGGAAGTAAGTTGTAAATTTGGAAGTAGAATATCTTGTGATGTAGGTACTTTAGTTTGTTAATAGTCACTTATGTATTGCTTCAGTCAGTTATTTCGTTTCAAGTATCAGTTTTGAATATACTCTAATTTAGTTTCTTTAGTACAATGTGTTGAGCTGAATGTTTCATACTTTGCATTTTAGAATGTCTTTGGAATTCAGAAAAACCCCAGCATTTCAGATGAATTTGAATTTTATATATGGAGATGCCTCTACAAGTAACTGCTCGTAGAGCTTCGCTGTTTACAGTTATGAAGACTCCATGCTGCATAACTTCTCATCAATAAATTAGTAAGAACATTCTTTTGACAACTTCACTACTAGAGTTATGTTTTTTCCTGATATATGTAGGACTTCTAATTCCTTTCATCATCTCTTTAACATTAGAAATCACACATAAGATTGTTACTTGTCTAGACTCTAGCTTCTGTGGCTGTTTCTGATGTGCATTTTATTGGGGATTTCATTCAGGCTTATAGAAACTAACAAGAAGTCCTTGCCATATGCATGCATTTGTTGAAGGAAAAAAGAATAGAAGATGCTCCTGCATGCTTGTTTATCATGTTGAGATATTTTCTGCATATGACTCTTCACATTAACTGTCGCTGTCAAATTTCATTAGAAGATCTTGTTGGAATTTATTTCACATCTGTACATTTATACAACCATCTCTACTGCTCTTTGTTTTTAAGCATAAAATTTTGTTATGCCTGTTGACAGAGTTACAATTTTGGATCATGGGAGCCCATCAATGAAGAGTCAAATGAAGGTGTTGGCTGCTGCTGAAGGTATGATTTATTTTTTGATATTTATCAAGCTTAATTATTCAGGTGAGAATTTGGTTTTGCTATCTTGACATTTGTATTTGATGATCCATGCTTCCGTGGATGGGCAAGGGAGGTGGTTCATATTAATATCTGTTGCTTCCTTTTGCTAAAGTGACCATGGGTAAAAGTGCAGAACCTTAACATTCAATAAAAGAAAAGGGACATACAAAGAGAAAATTATTTACATTTATCTTGGTTGTTTATATACGGTATAGTTCACATGGAGGATAGTACATATATATATGAACTTGTGGAATAAAAAAATGACTAATGGAACTCCATGCGATCATAGTCAAAATCTTCATTGCAAATTTATTGTAATTATCTCCCATTCTCTCTGGATTGTATTCTATTGTATGCTCTGTATAGTTAGCATAAAAAATTTATATTAGTCAAATGCAAGATGGATGTATGCCTAAATTACCACAGGCTTCTTTCTATATTACAAAGTACACATTGGCATGATATTATATTTATATTCTTCCTGCAGCTACTCCTTGGAAAATGCCTTTTAAAAATAAAAAAGAGCCTCCTTCCAAAAAGAGAAAAACAGAACCTTCTCCAGGTACAGTAGTTGAGGGTGCTACTGATATATCAATATTCATTTTAATGTTTTTCCTCTGATATATTTGTGCGAAATGTATGTTAAATTAAAACTCAATCAACTTAGCAGTTGTTATTTTGAGTGGACAATGACACTGATAGGTCGTGCTATATTCCTGATTGACCTTGTTGTAGGTCCACCTAAATCTGCTCACAAACATGTGTTGTCCTCCACAACCTCAAAAGGGAGGACCAGATCTTTGCCTTCACCATCTGCACACAAACAGCCTCATGTGTCAGCTTCTCCAATTGGAACTGGCAGTCTCATTAGAAGCAATGCAAGTGTAGAAGATAATATGCCCATTCAAGGAACTAGGAAAGAAAAACCTTCCAGCTTTGAGAAAGGAATGCCCGACAGGGTTAACACCAATGCAGTACCGGATAAACTGGCTAGCAAGGGGAATTTAGGAGTTAAACCTACTGACTTGAGGAGTAGACTGATTTTTTTACTGACAGAAAATCCCAGGGGTATGAGTCTTAAGGTAAGCGTTTGCAGAAATCAGAAGTTTAACTTGTAATTTGATGCAAATAGAATCTTCATCCTATTGTGGCCATTGCTTTGATGTATGTAGGCACTGGAGAAATCTGTTGGACAAAACTTCCCCAACTCTGGAAGACAAATAAAGCTCATTATTAAAAAAGTAAGCTTTCCCCAAGCTTTCTCTAATTTTGGTATTCTTTAATATCCTTATTATATCTTTCATGTAATTGTGAAACCACAGATTGCAACTTACAAACCTCCCGGAAGATATATCTTAAAATCAGGAGCAGAGCCAGAAAGCTTACAAAAACCCGTGTCTCAAAGTGGAAGGTACTAGTTTTTTTAACAAAAAACTTGTGGCACTTTTTAACGTATATTTACATGATTATTCTATTTCTTATTTACATGTATTTATGGTTTTGCGTTTATAGTATATATATATTTTTATATGGTTTATATCAGTGGCAGACCTATTTTCGGCCGAGCATATGTCTCGGCCCACCCTTAAATATTAGGTTAATTATATAATGTACTGATTTGTAGCAGTAGTTATGTGACGACAAGTGGTTCAATAGTGTTAGTTTTAGTTGAAAACAGTAGTTCGACCCTGGGTACCAGCAAATAGCCATTCTTTTTACTTCATCTTTGTAGTAAAAAAAAATCATATATCCACCCATTTTACTTAGTTCAGCCAATTTTATTTTGCTAGGCCCGCCCTGGATTTTCATTCTGGGTCCGCCATTATTTTATACTTTATATACTGGGTCAGGTGTAGTCAGTTTTATCTTAACTTATATGTCTAGGAATGTTAAGCTGGTATTCTTTCATATATATGTAAATTACTATAGTATATTGCTATATTATATTTATAGGGAAGGTTATATGGGGAACTACCATTAGAGGGGGAACTCGGGGAACCATCTATAATTAATATATATTTTTTGTAAGTGTGTTTTACATTATGTTCTATACTATATTATTCAACATATGTTCTATAATTTATTTTTCATATGTTCTTAAACATATATCTTGTAATATGTTCTCTCTCTTATGTTGTGTACTACTATAATTTTACAGAACATACTTTCAATATTTTTATAAAAGGGTTTTATATCAAATTTCTCACAAAAAAATATCAAGTAGCTACCCAATCTCCACGATGACGACTCATTTAAACCACTAAATTATCAAAACATATCATTTTGTTTAAAAAATTGATGGTCAACGTTAAGATTGTGGATTTGATTAATTAAATAACACATTATTGATTAAACAATTAAAAAAACAAAAAGTAAATACGTTGTTATGGTAAAACACATGCATTACAAACCGGGATTCTTCGACAATCACGATATTTGCAAATGAACATTGATTCCGCAATTGCAAACCACACTAGTAAGCTCTCATTTAATCGACGAAGTTTCCGACATAGCAGACTTAGGGATTTTTTTATTATAGATAAATATGATAACATATACAAGAGTAATTAAAAAGTAATATGTAAACGAAAGAGATATTAAGAAATCTAAGGATGAACCTTATTATACAAGTCTGATATATAAAGAGAAGTAACTCTGATATTTAAAGAGTTAATCATCAAGCTTTAAAAAAAAATTAACGGAGTGATATATTTTAACACTTTAGTGGTTTAAATGAGTCGTCGTGAAGATTGGATACCTACTTAATATTTTTTTGTGAGATGAGTGAACAGTTTGATATAAAACATGTATTAGCATTCAATTAAATATCCCATCTAGATAATTGAACCTTAACAATTAATTGGGCCGGGTCGGGTCGAATTGAGGAAATTAGGTTATCAGAGATCCCTTCTTGGCTAATAATTAGTTCCCATTTTAACTTTAGCCTATATCTATATTATTATATACATATATATTCTCTTTACTTAGTACTCTAATGGTACTAGTCCTATTCTTTCTAATTTTAAAGGGTATGCGCTCTGTTCAGTTTTCCTTTAAAGTTACCTTTTTAAACTTGTAATGATAAAAATAGAGGATCAAATTATTTGATCTTGTTCAACCTTAATTTGATTTATTAAATTTAGCAGGTGCGATATGGTAAAATCGTGGGTCACACTCATAATTTTGTTCTAGCAGCTTTTTATTATATATCTATTACAAATTCATTGTTAACTCCAGATTTCTAGGTTTTTCCTATAAAAAAATCATTGATAACTATTGATGAAGTTTACCTTTCACACTTGCCTTTTCAGTTCACTTGAAAATAATCAACAACAAACATCTGGGCCCAGTGACAAATGGATTGAAATATGTGATCCTGAAAACAATGCTTCTGTGAAAACACAGACACAAAACGATGAGCCTGCAAATCTGAATTCTGAGCCTGAACAAGTATTAACAGATGCCGAAAAAATTATTGTCACGCTTCAGGCACCTGATCATTATGCAGCGAAAAAGGTTTCAGATAAAAGTGAAGGACCAGTAGCTGCCTCTAGTAACAGTGATAGCAGTGATAGTGAAAGTCACAACAGACTCAGAAGTAAGATTAAAAGTCCTGTTGGAAGTGGGAGTAGCAGAGACAGCGAAAGCGACACCTCTTCCAATAGTAAGGAGGGGTCTGATGAGGAAGTGGATATCATGACTAGTGATGATGACAAAGACCTGAAGGAAAATTTGCAAGCTTCTGAACCTGAATTATCTACATCACTAATTTTGTGCAGACCTGATAGTCTGCGGGTGCAAAATGCAACAACTGAAAAGGAAAATTTCCATGCTTCTCAAGTAAATGAGATTACAGAAAACTCACGTGGCTATGCTCAGATAGCTGAATTTGATGCATATAATAGATCAGTTTTCAATGATAAAGAAGTTGAACAGCAACCACAAGTGATCAAATCTTCATCAGATGATTATGCAGTGCCTCATGGAACCGAAGTCTATAGAGGAGACTTGCATAGAGAAAGGGATGGTTTCAGACATGAACAGTCTGATAGATATCAAAGGAAATCCGAAGAAAAAACAGAAAAACGTTCTGACGAGAAACATTTTGATGATAATGATGTGTGCTCTAAAGAAGTAAAAACAGGAACTGTGACGAGGGAACCAATGCAAAGTGAAGATGGTTATAACAATGAAAAAAGTCCGCCCAAAAATTCTAGAGATGGTGCTGTGGACAAAAACTCGACACATACCGACTCTCATCACTGTAAACGAACTGAATTGCCCGGAAAGATTAAGGAGGTTGCATCAGTTTCAAACTCACATGTGGTGTATCCTTCAAAGGATAGTAACATAGACAAATCCCATATAATAAGTGGACGTGGTCTAAATTTTAGAAGGGTACCCTCAGATTTAGAGCTGGGTGAACTTTGTGATCCCTTGCCTGAAGAGACACCTGGAATTAAGAAGCAATCTGACAAAAAAGGTTCTATTAAACAGTCAGAGAATAAACTCACCTCTTCCGATTACTGGAACCCCGATTTAAGTAAAGAAAATCCTGCTGGGAGAACCGGTATAGATCCAGTCAAGCCTTCCTCAGCCAATTCCAATGCTGGGGTCATTGGCAATCATGAAGGATCATCTAAGACTGGGAGCCCCGGACATTATGAAAATTTAACAAAAGATCCCCACAAGCAATGTCACCCTCCGCAGTTGCGAAGAGTTAATCAAACTGAGGTTTTGTCTCAGCTGACTAACTTGTCAGATGTTAGTTCTAATAATAGACAGAATGAAACTGTATCGAGTCAGGGGGTTGGTATGGAAGGGTATGGAGATGCTCAAAGAAAAGTTCCAGGTGCTATGGCACAACCACGCGATGATTTACAGGGACAACCACTTTCCACATTAGAAAGTAAAAGGAGAAAAACTAATTCATTAGCCAACCTTGAGGATCCTTTAATACTGAACGGTCGTGCTGGTGGAACCCTTTTTAACAATAATAAATTTTCATATTACAAGTATGAGAAGGACCAACCGGAGCTGAAGGGTCCAATTAAGGATCACTCACAGTATGTAGTATAATCAGTCAAATATTAATCTTTTGGCTGCTTGAGTAGTTGAGTTGCATAGTCATATATGACCGATTTATATAATACTCTCCTTGTTGTTTCTGCATATATAGGTATATGGAATACGTGAAAGAGTATCAGGAGAAATATGATAGCTACGTCTCTATAAACAAGTTATTAGAGTCTGAAAGGTACTTTGAAGTTTCATCTCCCTACTCCTGAAATTTATAGTTGTTACATTTTCCTTTGTTAGTCTTGATACTGATGCAGTTTAATGCCCCAATTTAAATGCTTAGGAATAAGTTCCTAAATTTTGGAAGGGAACTTGAAGCTGCGAAGGAAAAAGATATGAATAACTATTATAGCATCTTGGAGGAATTAAAGGAATCTTATCGCCAGTGTGGAACGGTCCGTCATGCTTTTTCTCATCAGATGTGTTTTGCATATGTGATTAAAGATGTGCTACAATTGATTGAAAAAATATATATTTTTTCTTTTTCTTTCCCTTCGTTCTTATGATTCTGCATTTGCATGCTGCATATATATATATATAACCTTAAAGCCAGGATGAGTGCTCCCATTGAATGCCAGTTTCCGATTGGAACTAAGTATTGCATGATTTATTTGGAAATCACCTAAATTTAATTTAAAATATGAGAAATATGGTCAGTGCTGTGCAAGTAAGTTAAAAAATATTGGTAGAAGAAAACACTATCAAACTTGAGCAAACTGAAATTCTAATAGTATTATTATACAAAACTTGTTAATTAGGTAACAGAATTGTTATACTCTACTTGGTAAAATATTTATAATTATATATGTGCGGTTTATTTTTAATACCTCACTACAATGAGGCACGTTTTGCCTTGCTCCTAGGCTCTGCTGGACCCTTTGTGCCTCAGTCTGCTGCTCGCCTCAAATAACACCAGATATGGAAAATCTTAGTTAAGAAAAGTTAAGTTGGACCCGTAACTTTCGAGTAATAAGTATTATAGTATTCCTCTGACACAAATAGTTTTGAAAGGCTGCTACTAAAGTAAGATGCAAGTACATATTATTCTTTACTTAATGAAAGATTGACAGCTGGTATGATGTGTTTGTTTAGTTTTTGAATGTATTAAACTTGTATTAAAACTATAATCATGCAGAGACACAAGCGACTGAAGAAAGTATATGTTGTGCTTCACAGAGAATTAGAGGTTGTTACCCTACCGACTTTTTTAACTTCTAATATGATATTAGTATTACCTCTTATGCTTCTTATACCTGCTGAATGTTCATACTCACAGACCTTGAAGGCCATGATTAAAGACTATGCTAATCTGTGTCCAAAAGCTTAATGCCAATTCGTGCTTTGCACTTAGTCGTGGGATAGGACATGTTTTCTCCATTTATGCTTGCACAAAGTCATGAAGGAGATGAAATATGTGTACATCGGCAATGCATTCAATATTTTTTGAAGAAAAACTATGGTCAATGATGCGGTATTACTTCATCAAGATGGAGTTTAGTAAACAATTATGGTCTGTGTGTGCAAGATCAAAGTTCAAGTTCTGTAATTAGGTTGCAGAGTTATGTTGTATATATACATAAGGTGATTCTTTGGTATATCTATGTAGCAATATATTTTTTGTAGTTATTTAGCAAAAAAAATTAAAAATACATATTTGGTAGTTTTATTTGGGCATTTACACGGGAAAACTAGACTCAACTCTCATGTTTAACATTCATATAAACTGAAATGAACCATCTAACTGAGATATCATTGCTTCTGGAAAACAAAAAAGTTTGCGTGGCAATCCAAAATATTTTACTTCATGTTTATGGTATGTGTTATTATTTTGTATTTAATATAATTATTATTTAAATAATGATCAGTATCAAAAAAATGAACAGGATCTTTAGTCATCTCATTTATTTTATGTAAATTGTATCCTCTTTTTTTTAGGTAAAAGTGATTTTAGAAAAATCAGATAACGATTTGTTAATATTTTTTATGAAACATGTATGTTTTAAGATGTAATAATATATATACATATATATACTTTTCACGGAACTCGGTGTAAATCACATAGATAATTGATTAATTATTCAGTAACCTAAGAATGTTTGATTTTAAAAAATAAAATAATTATTTGGGGACTCGGTATAGATCACAGAGGGGTGATAACCCTTCTTATCACAATTTGGGATAGAATGACCCAAAATATCATAATTCAGAAAAATGGTCATTTTTATCACTAAAAAATGCAATTTTATATTACGTTTTTATAATAATTAATTTTTTTTTTCGAAAACGCAAGTTTCAACTTGCGTTATTGAGAAACTGAAAATGAAAACGCATCTTCGAAATGCGTTAACAAATTATGTTTGGACAGAACTTATAAACAAACATACATGGCCCACAGCTCACAAACATATACAACACATCGAAACTGTAATCTTTGAATAACACTTGAGAGATAGGCCCAGTAATATATATATTGTTGCTGTCGTTTATAAATGTAACTTAAAGTTACCTTTATATGTGAAATGAAAGGATAAATTTTTTAGATTATGTTAATTTAGGCATTATATCATCAAATTGTGATTTAAAGGGCTATTTCTCATCACAGAGAACAAATACACCGAGACTATAAGCACAGTGCGATCGTGCTTAATGTTCGATTAAATTATCATTTTTCACCTTCCTTTCTCATGAAATGTCTAAAATACCCACTAAACTAGAATATCATGATGGTCAATCATGTTTAAAGCCTCTTTTAGAGCCACGACTTCTGTCATATCAGTTAAGAGTGCACCAGATTTCACTAACTGCAGAGCTTGAATAACCTGGGCATTTGAAACTCTAGCCATAGTACCCAATCCTTGTTGAGAGAAAATAGCCGCATCTACGTTGACTTATAATTTGTTGAGAGAAATTAGAAGATTTAATTAAACCGTATCTGCAAATTGATTTATAATTTTAGATAAAATTCACATCCCGCCTCGAATTTGCTGAAAATTACGCTATAAAGCTGAGGGGCATTTTTGTCATTCCATCGAAAATCCAAGGGTTTTAATAACAGTATATAATAGTTGAAATTAATTTCACCCCCTGTTGAGCGCAAGCCGTCGAAGCAAACCCCAGAAACTCCATCTCCTCTCTTTCCATCGGTAAACAATTTCTTCATCTCTCTGAAAACTATACGTACAACAATCTGTATCTATAATTTTATATATCCCGATAAATCCAAATTGTAAATGCAGTGAAAATGACAACGGTACCGGGGCAATTGATATGGTAGATAGTGAAGAAGAACAATTGTTTTCTGGTGAAAGAGTTCGGTAACGGAAATGCCGGCGTTCAGTTCAGCAAAGAGCCTAACAATCTCTACAATCTCAACTCTTATAAATACTCCGGTACCTTTTTACTTTTATTATTATTATTATTATTATTTACTCCTATTTTATTTATATTTTATTCTTATTATATATGTTTTAAGGATAATTTTATTGTGATTTGATTCGGTTGTTATGTTGATTATTCTGTTTTGCTTCCATGAAAGTCGGTGAAGGACGTGTAGTGAATTTTACGAGTTTGTTATTATTGTTGCCTTTATTAATATTAAAGCTGTGTTTATGCTTTTGTAGTGTATTAATTATTCTGAAATTCATGTGTTAGTAAGGTTCATTATCTGAGCGAGTGAAACAATTTGTATCCTTCTAATGTTATAACAGGGATTTGTTGTATTCATTTTAAACTCTTTGATACGCTGTAAGTGGTGATTGATTAATACTTATATTGTGATTTCCAAGTTCCAAATAATGTGCTAAATTATACATGTTATTGACTCGTTTTGATTAAACATCTAGCTCCTGGATACTTTAGAAACGAAAACAAATAAAAGCAGTAGGGTTGCCTAAGTTTCGCTCGTTTGCTCATTTTAAGGAGAGGAAGTAAAAGGATATTACTGTAAATTTTTGGAATAAAAAAATATTTTAGAAGGCTTTTATTCGCGTTGATCCTTGTTCATCCTACTTTTGAAGTGAAAGAGAAATTTATTTTACTTCATTTACTTGTGGTTTTCTTTTTATTTAAAACTTTAGCAGACATGTATAATTGAAAATTTATTTGTTTTACTTTCCCTTCATCTATTTTCTTCCCTATTCATAATTCTGGAGCCATGCCTAAGATATCTTTAGGCTCATGTATAAATTCGTGTAGTTTCATGTTATTCGAGCCCAGTCAGTTTTTTATTTTTCTTTCAAGCCGATCATTCCTTAATATAATATAGTAAGTGCGAGAAAACTTTTTAAGTCTTGGTATAAATAATTGGAAAATTTTGCAATGTGGTGGTATCATTATATTTTCTCAATTGTTTGGGTACTTATAGGCCTAGCCAACAAGAAAACTGTTACCATTCAGCCAGCTGGTAAAGATCAGGGTGTGCTCCTTGCTACATCAAGGACCAAGAAACAGAGTAAACCAGCAAGTTTGCTCAACAAGTCCGTCATGAAGAAGGAATTCCAACGTATGGCCAAGGCAGTTTCTAATCAGGTACCTGCAGTCTTTTTTTTATGAATATAATTGCATTCAAGTTACTGATATACTAGTGATGACTTCCCTTCTTTTTTCCCCCCGGTGATTTATGTTTACATTTCAAAGGAATATTTGCGTAAACATTTAACACCTACATTGCAGATACTTCTATCATTATGTTTTGTGCATGACATTTGAGATCAAATTATTATCTGTACCGTATTTGATTAACAATTATTACATGATATTGCATTAAATTGTACTTCAAATCAGCTCTAGTGCCTTTGTGTGTATGGTGAATGCATCAATTGTTGTTGGTTGCGGTGTTAAACGTTTAATTAAAATGAATATGTTTTTGAACTTTGCTCAACTTCCATTGGTTTGGCTCTTGTAACATAATTTTAAGCTGATTTAACAGATCGAAATGAGCAATGTTCTTGTTGAGTTGGCTCTGGTCAGTCCAACAATATACACTACATACTGTAGGATGAGTCTTGTAGAGCTTCATTTCTATAATTCTTAATCAAACTATTTTGTGCATATAGTTAAGGCTTCTGTTGTCCTTCAGTCACAAAAGACTTCAATTGTTCAATTTCACTGATTGAAGTTCTGAAGTTTTTTTATTGCCTTGAAATTGGTATTAAAGATTAGTACTCCTTCCATCCCAAAATAAAAGTCGCTTTGACTTTTTGCATGTACTTTAAGGTGTAGAAAAAGGTAACTTGCAATTTTTTTTATCAACTTCTTTTTTTGAATAAAAATTTAAGTGTTATATTTTTATTCAGAAAAAGAAAATTGAAAAATAATTTGTGGAAGTAAATTTTTTTACACCTTGAAATATGTGCAAAAAGTCAAAGCGGAGTGAGCAGGTGATAATTTTATTGGCTATAGGCCAGATCTGAAGAAGGCATCCCTTGCAAGGTTTTTCATGTATCCGTATCTCTTGTTACTTGCAGGTAGCTGACAACTACTATAGGCCAGATCTGAAGAAGGCGTCCCTTGCAAGGTTGAGTGCTGTGAACAGAAGCCTCAAGGTTGCCAAATCTGGTGTCAAGAAGAGGAACAGACAGCCATAGGTCTGTGACAGGAAGTTGGCCGAGTTGCCCTGTTCAGATGCACTTTTTTTTAGAACCATGGTAGATTTGGTTTGCAGACGCTAATTTTTTTCCAGAATATTATGGTCTCCATGCAAGCTACATTGAAATGTTTTTTTTTTTTGGGTATTGTTTGAGTTTTGAAAGCTGTGACTAAATGATCTAAATCTTGCGAATCTACTGTAATTCGAGCCGAGTCGCTAACCAAGTTCTAGTTGTGGTATTTTTAACTATCGAGTGAATTATAAGAATTATAAATTAGCATAAACGATCATTCATAACCAGAATTTTCAATCGGAGAACTAGTGAAAACCTGCAAAACTACAAAATGTATTATAATCATCTCATAACATAACATAATATTGTTATTGTTGAAGGGAAATTTTGATCTTCCAAACTATTGATTACAAAAAAAAGAGAGAGAGAGAGAGGATGTAATTACGATTCAAGGCTTGAATAAAGCAAATATATGCTATAAATTAATAAATTAGCCTAATCAATTTCAAGACTTAAATCACCCGATTTTCTATAGACCCAATAAGTCTACAAGTTGATTTTATTTTATTTATTTATTGGTTGAGTCTACAGGTTGATTCTTGTACACCAAGAATTGTCATATTCCAAACGGGTACTCAACCAGCTCAAAACATACGGAGGGGAACACATTTATATCTCATTTCGTCATTTGCCCATTTGACTTATTTTATAAATAATTTGTAAGTTAAAAAATGTATGTATTTTTTAATTTATAAGTAACTTATAAACTACGTCAAAGAGCACTGATAAATAGTGTAAGACATACACGGTTTAGTTATCGATTTTTTAAAACATGTTTAAGTGATTTATGATGATTTTGTGTAAAAACTTGAATATTAATAAGATGATTAAAGTACAAAAACGGAAGCTTAATGAAATCAATAAGACTGTCTTGTTTTGTCCATATACGAATATACATTAGATTTGGTTTGAATAAAAATGAGTTATATTGTTATGCTTCTTAGTGATAATGCGGTGTGTGTTTGTTTTGCGCTTCATAAAAGTTATTTTATTGGTTTGATCGGTGCATGTTTTGTTTTGAACTTGATTTAGTTTTAATGCAATTGTTTTTGAGAATTGCGAGTTATTTGTTCATGATTATCAATTTTTATCGAAGATTGTGCTTCAGAGTTTGATTGGTGATTGTTTCTTCGGCATATTGTTATGCTTCTTAATGATGATGCGATTTGTGTTTGTTTTGCGCTTCGTAGATGTTTGTTTGCTGGTTTGATCGGTGTGTGTTTTGTTTTGAACTTGATTTAGTCTTAATGCAATTGTTTTTTAGAATTGCGTGTTATTTGTTCATGATTGTCAATTTTTTATCGGAGATTGTGTTTTGGAGTTTGATCGGTGATTGTTTCTTTGACATATTGTTATGTTTCTTAGTGATGATGCGGTGCGTGTTTGTTTTGCGCTTCGTAGATGTCTGTTTACTAGTTTGATCGGTGCGTGTTTTGTTTTGAGTTTGATTTAGTTTTAATGCAATTGTTTTTTAGAATTGCAAGTTTTTTGTTCTTAAAATCAATTTTTTATTGCAACTAGCTTGTTCTCAAAGATTGCGTGGAAAAAAATGCATTAGGTTTTCTTACTGGTGTGTATGTAAGCAGAGAAGTGTTAATTCATATACATATTAGATTTGGTAACATAAATTGATTCATTACTGTGATTTTTTTTTTTGACTTCAAAGTGATTTTTTTTTTACTTCAAAGTGAATTTATTGAACATTTATTGCAATGTTCAGTGATTATTGCTAGGTTTTGGTATCACACGAATGCTCACAATTTGTTGAGCAGAGTATTGGTTTTCTGTACATTTTAGATAGAATGGTAGTAGTCTAGTGCTAGTAGTAATAGTCGTCCAGTGCTTTAAATTGACGTGTTGTTTTTGTCTAATGAGTTTGTGCTCTGAAGTTGTGGCCTACGATATAACTAAATGTTTTTTCCAACAATAATCTGCAATATGAACAAATTAGGTTAGTCTACGTTAACTACTTAGTATTTGTTGTTATAGTTCTCAGACTGATTTGTTGGCTATTGATATCTCGTTCATGATGGAAAGTTTTGAGAACATCGTAAAAGGCCTTGTGGAAGATATATTTGTAAGAGAGGATGAGAAATAAACTGAATTACAAAATAGTCGTGGCGTGAATGAACATTGTCCTAAAGTTGAATTTGCTCCGTTACGTACACACGGCTTCTTAGCAATCAATCTCGACTTCTGTTTTTTTGGTGTAGTACAAAGAAATAGATTGAAATTATCCTTAATTATTGCCCATAAATTTTTTATATATGTGAGAAAGTAATTTTTGAGTTTTCTATTTCAAAACCATGGTGTAAGCTTCTCTTTTTGTTTTGGTAGACACTTGTAACTCCAAGAAAATAAAGAGTCAAAGGTCACTAGTTTAAATAAAAGTTGAAAAAATAAAAGGTTTTAAATTATAATTTATTTTTCTTTTGAAGCAAACTAAAATTTAGAATGATAGAATATAAAAATTCTAACATTTCCCCACATGATTCAAAAGAAGCAGAAAAAAAATAGTTTAAAGAGTTTTATAAGTAATGGATAATCAATTTTTAAATATTAATGTATTGTGGGCTTGAATTGATAGCGATGCATACAAATATGCCTCACAATCATGTTAGGCGAAATTTTTTTTGAACCTCTCTTAGTGAGAACATATTTGCGTACACAAATATTATTGGGTCTAATTTTTAAATACTAATTTACTAACTAAAATATATCTTACATTAATCTCCTAAATAAAACACATCTCAAAACAAAACACACAAACATTATTCTATTAAAATGTAAATAAAGTATATGGAAAATTATATAAAATATATACATATAACATTAAATAAAAATTAAATTATTATTATAAAAATAAAAATATATTTAAATTATATAAATAAAATATTAAAATAATTCGATCCGTGCAATGCACGGACATATACGAATATACATTAGATTTGATTTAAATAAAAATGAGGCCAGTAGTCTTGACAAATATCCGGAGCCCTCTAATTATAATATTATTGCTCATAATTTTCTTAAATTTAAGTGTTTGGATTCGATCCATTTTGATTGCGAAATACACAGCAGGACCGGCACTTGAGTAAGGCGACCAAAACAATATACATTTTTTATTTTTTAAAACTATTAAAAAAAGGAGTATCATTTCAAAATTTCTTTTAAGACACTCAAATCTACAGGGTCAGTCTTGCGAAGTCACGTACTAATATTCTTAGGGCTGCCATCGAATGTCAGCGTATTGAATTATTGAACAAAAGTCAAAACTTTTGATATTTAATAAACTTGAGGGCTGAGGCCACAGTATATGCTGAAAAGTCTCGAGTCAAAACGATAAATGTAATTGCTTGGTACACGTACTACAATGTTCATGAAGCAGAACATATAATATTTTTTATATGTAGAGAATCTCTCAAACAAACTCGAAAAGTAATCTAATTTTACCAGCTTCGAATGGAAGAAAGCTCCTTAGGCAAAACTTCAACAAAAACGAATTCAAACAACGGCGAGGGCAGTGATGTTATTGAAGGCAAAGAAACAGTGAAGCGTGCACGCACTGATAATTGCTTCACTTTCATGGAAGTGTCCATAGAGCCAGGTATCAAATCTTTGAAGCGCCTCGACTCGAAGAAACTCAAGACGCAGATGAAGAAATGGGCTAAAGCTGTTGTAACTTATGCTAGACAAGTCAGTGATCATTTTGGCAGCTCTCGACGCTGATGCTTCTTAAAGAAGCTCAAAGAAGTCGTGATCATTTTAGCAGCTCTCGCCTCCCTTCTTTTTAGTTTTAACATTCCTCAATCCGCATACCCCAAAAGTGGGATATAATATGGTTTGCTTTGGTCTATCATCATAATTCATGTTTTTCTTTCAAGCATATAAGATTAGAAGCTGTACATATGCAGTTCTAAGATTAATTTCAGTTTTTTTAGTGTACTAGTGTGTAAAAAGAATTAGAAAAGATGATGCAACTATGAGATTTTGATTGGTTAAGCAGCACCTAATTCCAGTGCAACATCGACCACTAAGCCTGTTCTACGATTTTTTTTCTGCTTTATTTTACAGTTAAAATATGTGAAAACTACAAAGCATCTCGTGCTTTGCTGATCGATCTAATAACAAAGTTGCTAGGTGTAACGTCTCACTCAAACAAGATGATTTAATAATTTTTAAAACTAATGATACCACTTACCAGCCTGATGACTGCCTGAGCCCTACTAATTGTTTATTTGTAAGAGACTTTCTTCCTTGAATGTAAAAATAAATTATGTAGGAATTACAGAGTGGTGAGATGCACACAGATCTTACCTAGGCACTGCTAGCTTGCTAGGATTTATAGTAATTTTGCCTCTTATAAATATGATATACAATAGTTTCATATTCCAAATTAAAAGAAATTCACCAACTTTAAAAGACTTGTTTTCCAGTTGTTTGACAAAAGCTAGTAAACAAGTTTTTTAAGAGTCTGCTGAACCCTGTAATAAAAGCCTGATGGCGTTTTAGCAGGAGACAGATGCAATCCTATTTCATCTAAAAACCAGCCACTCCTTCCCTTGAAACCAACAATTTTTTCTCCTCCGTCTGATGAGAACAAAAAGGGAGTCCCTGATTCAACTCCGTATGGTCCAAATGTTCGTTTGTTGCTCCTAAAAGTGATGCTACGAATTACTGGAGTTCCATCGTTGATCACTGGACTGCAGTGTCCACTTACACTCACCAAGTACTCATCAGGAAGTTGCAGCTTAATCTACAATGGTACATTGAAATATAATGTTACCAATGCAAGTAACGAAACTCAAATTTGCACAAATAAGCAACTACAGAGCAACCATTAGCCCGTTTGGCTAAGGTTTTTTTTTTTTTTTAGAAATAGCCGTTCAAAAAAAAATTTGACTTGCAAAAGTTTAGTTAAACGGGTAATAAATCGTGAAGCTCAAAAATATTGTATGAAATTAAAAACTTAAAAAGCAATACCTCAGCCATCTTATTGCCTCCAACTCCTCCATGTTTTTCTCCCGCAACAAGCTTGCCATGTTTGTCATAAATCACACGAATAGAATCTATGCAAGTATCGTATACGATTATGATTTCTCTCACTCCGCTATAAACTCCATCGTCCCAGCTAGCACCCCCATTGCCTCCCCATGGTCCAGCCACAAAGTTTATCTTCTTTCTGCTAACAGTCTTATCTTTCCCACCAGCTTCCTGTATAGATCAATGGATTAAAAATATGCTTCTCAGTCGAAAAACAAAGGATCAAGAGCAAATATTTAAAACCTTGCAATATATAATGTTTTGGAATATAAACTTAGCGAATTGTAGAAATGAAAATACAATTGAGTAACAAAACAGTCCTTACCATCATAATTTAACCAAGAAGCCAAGACAACTTGCTATATGTATGAATGTGTGTGTGTGTAAATATATATTTTGTGGTGGGGGTGGAATTTGGTACCAGATGCTGCCAGAGATAAGATTAAAAGTGTCACAGAATATGATTCCAATTCTACCGCTTAGCCAATATTTTAGCAAAAAAATGTTCGACATGAATCTTGAATATTTTAGCAGAACAACATGGTCACATGGATGTAGTATCATGTGAACATTTGCCCTGCACCAAGAGGACATGAATAAAAGAAGAAATGGGACGAGAGAACTGAGTTCCAACCTGGATGTAAAATCTTGTGAATATGTGCTGCACCAACAGGACCAGAATAAAAGAAGATATGGGACAGATCACAAGAGAATTATTGACAGAATACGCAAGATGACCTTCTTTTTTTAAAAAAAGTTTGTAATTCAATATCCGAGCTCTTTTGATATATCATCAGGAGTACGAAAAATCCAAAATGGTCTTTAACATACTTGTGCTTGTGTTCTTTTGGTGACGAAATTTCGATGGTGCAAATCAGGGAAATATTATTATGTCGTGTGAGGGCTGTGGTGCCTGGTGCCCTTTTGTGGGCTTGCCGGTTGTTGCTGCATCAGTTGGTGGTATCTCGCTTGTGGATGGTGGCTCGTGCTCATAATGTTTTGACTCTTAATGGAAGCTGGTTCATGACGCTGAATTTAAAATAGTAAAATACTACTAATATTGTAAAGACAGGGGTGGCACCATAACACCCTCTTATTAAAAAAAAAAATCGGCATGATTAGGCATGCTTTAGTCATGTTTTAGGAGATCTGTTGGTCGTATTAACCACTGCTTCAAGTGAAATGTTTGTAATAAAATACTTGCGAGTTGAATGAGAAAAAAATTGCAACTTGACAATATTATTGAAGATAATTACAATAACTCTCGTGATCAAGAATATAAAACATATGAGAAACGGAGATGAAAAGTTATTAGATTACTACTATACGAAACTATCAACACCTGGCCAGGCTGGGCCAAGCCACTACATATTTAAATTTTAAACTAATATTATCTTCATTCTTGGAATCATACTCCTAAGATTAGATTTGTGGTGATGTGGGCTTAATAATGGGACACGAGAGAAACTGTTGGCTACTTTTTCTTCTTATATATATATATATATATATATAACATCTTGAAAATATTTTGATAATCATACACTAATAATTTTATTAATATATAAACTCTAGATTAGCGGATCAAGATCTAAATATAAATCGGGGATTATAAATTCAGTAAATGTACATTACTACATTCGAAATATATAAATATTAATTATGAAGACGAATATTAGTAACAATCTTCTAAACAAATATGAATGAAACTACAAAAAAAAAAATTATATAAAATATTAATGGAAAATGTGACAGTCTCTGTAAAATTCAACGTTAATTTCTGTTTCAGTCTTTACGGGGATACTAGTATTTTTAAGCAAGTCTAGTTTTATCTCTGTGTAGTGTGTAGCGTTGTTAATTTTTCGTACCGGAAAAATGAATAAGACGCAGTTGAGATTATTTAATTTAACGCAGTCTAGATAATTAAACTCAGATTAGATATTTTAGTTAAATCTTTATTTAACGCCGTTAAGTTCATTTAAGGCACATCATGCACAGGAACCACATTAAAATATTAATCAAGCACGTGGAGTCGGCTATAGTAAAACAAAAAGAAAGACAGTCACAGACGTTCCCTCCTTATTTATCTACGACTACGAGTCTATAATATAAAATATAAATACATGCATTATTCCACATTTTTAAAATTTAAATTCACACACTATATAAAGGAAAACAATAATTGCTGTGCTTCAGCTCAGCTAATCAACCCATTAAGATCAAGAATGGTGTTTTTGAAATTGATATGGGCTTTCTTGATTTTTAATGTTTTAATGTTTTGTTTAGTGCCCATTTGCTCAGATGCTTCTGAAATTTCTGGGGAATTTCTTAAATTGGCTAAGAGCCCAGAAATATTTGATTGGATGGTGAGTATAAGGAGGAAGATACATGAAAATCCTGAACTGGGGTTTGAAGAGTTTGAGACCAGTAGGCTTATTAGAGCTCAACTTGATCAAATGGGGATTCAGTACAAATATCCTGTTGCTGTTACTGGTGTTGTTGGATATATTGGTTCTGGTGAACCTCCTTTTGTTGCTTTAAGGGCTGATATGGATGCACTTCCATTGCAGGTTTGTTTCTACTTTGACTTTTTATGCTTAGTTTAGTTTGTGTTAAAAATCACGAGGTTGTAGCTTGCTTGCATGCTAATTTATTATATATATGATATTTAGCACAATATCTGAAGGGTTTTTGTTTTCTTAATTGTTGAAAGGAAATGGTGGAATGGGAGCACAAAAGCAAAATTCCAGGTAAGATGCACGCTTGTGGGCATGACGCACATGTTGCAATGCTGCTTGGTGCAGCAAAGATACTTCAAGAACATCATAAATCTTTAAAGGTTGGTTGGTGTTCACAGTTTAAGAAATTATCTGCATATCAATAACGTATGCTTTTCTTATGAACTGAGGCCAGTTAATTGAAACCTGTGTTAGTTTTCTGATATTTTGGCATTATATGCGTTAATTACCAGAGAAATGATAACCTAGGGTGTAGGTAGGAGGTGGAAAATGTCTAGAGATTAAAGGATATATACTTTTGGGTGTCTACATGCTTGCATATGTTTCCAGCTAGTGCTGAATTTCAGGCAGCATCTTGTTTGCTTTGTCTCAAAAGAAAGTGGAAGCATTGACAAGGTATTTACTGTGAGAACATTGTACCAGACACTTGCATATAATATATTAATGTTTTGTTAAAGAAAATCGTAGAATGTCAACCTCATATAGTTCAATGCCTGTATATGTTGCATGCATGGCCTTCAGATGGCGCTTATTAAGGAAAAAATCTACCTGATCCATGTGGTTTAATTCTTCATATTCTTCATATTCTTGATTTTTTTCAACTTTTTGTGATTCGAACTACTTATATATAAATTGAATAAGTATTTTCCTCTTGACCAACAGGGTACAATTGTTCTTGTTTTTCAACCAGCCGAGGAAGGAGGTGGAGGAGCATTGAGAATTTTAGATGCAGGGATTCTAGATAATGTCAAAGCCATCTTTGGTTTGCACATATCTTCTGATTTACCTATAGCTAAGGTGTCCTCTAGGTCTGGTCCTCTTTTGGCTGGGAACGGTTTCTTTGAAGCTGTGATAAGTGGTAAGGGGGGTCATGCTGCCATCCCGCAGCACTCAATAGACCCTATTTTAGCAGCTTCAAATGTAATTATGAGTTTACAACATCTTGTCTCACGAGAAGCAGATCCTCTTGACTCTCAGGTTTAACTCTTCTATCTACACCCACACTCACACCAGTAGATTTATCAATTCTTGCAAGTACATGGGCTCGGGTTGCTGAAAGCACAAGCCTATAAGATCCCAGTTAATAAGCCTGAAGTTTGAACTTTCAGATAGTGGACTTCCAAATTAGGAGTAAAAGAGTACAAACTCATAGATGTCAGTCTAATGTTAAGTTTTAATATTCCGATGGTTCATTAATTAGCATTTGATTTGCACTCCTTAGGTTGTTACAGTTGCAAAATTCCAAGGCGGCAGTGCGTTCAATGTCATTCCAGAATCTGTTGTCATTGGCGGCACATTTAGGACATTCTCAAAGGAAACATTTGTGCACCTCAAGCAGCGAATTGAGGAGGTAATTTCATGTCATGCCCATTGCTCCAACTGTGAACTTTTAGATGGACTCACATTTTTGCTAAAAAAAACATTTATGGGCAAAAAATTTGACGGGAACATACAAGTCTATCAAAAATTGGATGGACAGGAAAAACCTACATGATGACACTTAAATTGCTTCAGTTGAGTTGAAAAATGCTTATTTATGATCCATATTTTTGGGCAAAAACTTCTGGAATCTTTTGTAGATAAAAGTGCCAATCCTCTGTTGTTGCTTATGCAGAAGTTTATTCTCTTTCCTAATAGGTTATTATCGGACAAGCAGCTGTACAGAGGTGCAATGCAACTGTTAATTTTCTAGTGAAAGGATTTTGCCTTCCTACCGTAAATGATCAGGCCTTGCACCAACACTTCCAAAACATAGCAGGAGATGTGCTTGGCATTTCTAATGTGAAAGACATGCAGCCGTTGATGGGATCTGAAGATTTTTCAGTTTACCAAGCGGCTATACCGGGTTACTTTTATATGCTGGGAATGAAAAATGAAACAAAAGGAAAGTTCCCATCACCACACTCACCTTATTTTGAAATCAATGAGGATGCACTTCCGTATGGTGCTGCACTTCATGCGTCACTAGCTGCTAGATACCTTCTTGAAATCCAATCAAAACATCCGATAATCAACTCCTCACAGCTAAAAAACAAGAAATCTCAATAAAAAAGTGAAGATCGGATGCTATCATGTACCTTCTCAATCTCATGTAAATTACACTAATTGCTCTTAGATTTGAATTAGAGATCACCATGAAAATGTCAATCCAAATTGCAATTCCTGTTACTGCTAATTTCTGGATTACAGATATAATGATAACAATAAATCTGTTCTGGTTATTTTGACCTTTTAAACTGCTATGTGTCTCTGTTATGTCATAAACAACTTTAGCAACATTCTAGTTTTGCGAAGAAAGTACTGAACTGTATAGTAACATAGACAACAGGGAATTCATGAGAAATAAGGGTCTTTGCTAAACACAAGAAACTGTTCCAACTACATATTACATATTCCAGTGACTCATTACATGGTGCGATCATACAATTGTACAGTAAAAAACTCTGCAAGTATCAAGAATGCTTATGATATATGAAGAAAGTCAGTATACTGAAAAACGTGGCATTTGAAACGGGAAGGAGAGATCTTTTGTCAATACCCAAAAAATTTTGATGAATGTTTTAGTAATGTATCTAGAGCACTTGGAGCAAACTTTCTTGCAAAAAGAAAACAAGCTGAGGATTTCTGGTTATGAAAAATGCACTTCTGACCTTCAATAATTTGCTTAAAAAATTGCATTGTGATATCGGCTTTCCCAAATGTGGCAGGATGAGCACCGCCACGAGACCAATCAACCCATGTTAGACTTCTGTTTGCCAAAAGATGAGGTGAGCGGATGCTCAACATTGTTTGAAAATAGTGCTCGTCTACATAACATGCTGGTCTGCAGTATTTCTCAAATTTTGGGTAAAAAGTGTCATCTTTGACAATGTCAACTGCCAGTTTTCTATTTACTTCAAACCACTGTGACCCTTTACGCCAATTAGTGAGGTTGACTAGTGGTGCCATGTTATCGTTATACCGCCCTCTGCCAAAGGGTCCAGGGTCATCGTATGACCCCATATAGCTAAACTCAGATACTGATAGGTAGATGTAAGCAATGGGGAAGCTCTGAAGAGGTATGCATGCCTCAGACAGGAGAATGAACCATTCATTTGATATATCAAGTAATGCATTGGCAAGGAGTCTTCTCTCCGCATCACACATGTTCATCATCCCCCACTCTGCAACCTACGTAGAAGTGTGATTCAAGATTAATAATAATGACAGATTATAGCTAACAAGAAAGTAAAAAATGAATATGAAACAAGTCAAAAGGATATTCAAAAACCCAAAACTAGTCTGTCATCTCTCATGAAATTGATAAATCTTGTAGTTTATGTCACGCTCAATGACATAACATGTTCATTAAGCTTGTCAAAGTACTAGAATATTGTACAAATAAAAGGCTGGGAGAAAGCAACTCTCCATCTAGTTGTTATGTGAGGGAATCCCATCTATATCTGTATGCAGTCGCGGTACAGCAAGAGTCTGATAATTATCTTGCTTATTCCAAAAATAACAGTTCAAGTTTTGATGCTTGTCAGACTATCTGACAAAAGATATAAATGAAAGTAAAAAAGTTTAAACAACACATTTTACTTCATTATCACATGCATATACAGACTCAACCACGAATGAACGTACTTAACACAATTTGCTGCTTTCAGTTCCATGCAACCAGACTCTCGGTTATAAATGTCTAGGTTGCAGAGTCAACCACTAAATCACAATCTATTCTCTGTTTTCCTGTTTAAATACTTAAAGAGAAATTTGCCTACTTTAAACAAAATAATACCTATCACGCAGTATTTTTTTACGATATTACTTGAAACAACATGCACCAAATTCCTACCCAAGGAAGGTTTAGAAAAGGAAAGATATTAAAGCTGAAAATCAATTATAGCTCAGAAGATAGTTTGTAATCATGATGAAACGATCACAGAAACAGATTTAGAGCTTGACAGCTGAATTGCACTTATACACGCATGTGGAGAAGAATTCAGGCTAGCTCAGGTTCTCCCTCCATAATTTACATATATATTTCTCTATGCAAGAGTTTAACTTGATTAAAACTAACGACTGCAGGTAAATAATTCGATATAACAAGCAGAGCAGATGCAAACAGAAAAAAATAAACTACCACATAAAGAAATATTCAAGGAGATCGATCAATGGCCTCCGTTTACTCTCCATCATATAATACATACTCAAGCTTAATTGCATATGGAATTGAGAAAATATAATAATTTTCCATACCTTACTGGGAATCTGCCTCCGATAAAAAGCTGATGAAGGGGGATACTCATCGACATACGTAGGCAGTGCATGTATATAAATAGAATAACGTTCTTCATGCCCCTTGAAAAACCTTTCCCACAGTGGAGCCATAGGCAATGGTCCCCTTGTCAAGAACATGAATGCAATTTTTGGAACCCTCTTGAAAGGGTATGATTTAATTTGAGGATCAAATGAAGCCCGCCAAAACAGCTGAGAATCATTCATAGAATGCCACACAGTTGATGGTGGTTCAATCCAACTCTGAAAACTAATCGGTTCTTTAAAACATGGCTGAATTCTACTACTTGTTACGGGGATAATAACATTATCAAACTTATAACGCCGGCTCATAAACATGCTAATGATTGTGAAGGCAATGCCTAGACCAAGAAATAGCAGAAAAAATAGAAGAAGTTTCAAAGGAAAGACCCTAAACTGACTTGTCCTTGTTGGCATTGGAGGTTCTTTACCTTCCTCCATTGCCACTAATCTTGTCTGCATCTTCACTTTAAACTCTCAAAAGAAAACACGAAGATGGCTATTACATTCAACAAATTCCCACCAAATGGCACAAAAGACCTTTCAATAGCGTGTGTGTGTGTTTGAACTCAGACAATCAAAAGAATGCTAAATGGGACAGGTGGGTCTCTGTAAAAACATGCTACAGATCCTCAAGACACTGATCCATAGCTGACATATAAAATCATGAAAGAATGTATAATTAAATCTAAGGCATTTATGAAAAAATGGGGGGGAAATGCATGAATAGAAGAAGTTTTTACGTTCAAAAAATAAATTGATGGGGTTCACACATTTGTAGCACTGAAATCTAATCGGGACAAGTTCTGTTGAAATGAGAAACAATGCACGTATAGTGAGAAGAGAAATCTAACGGGCTCTGTCACCTTTTTAATCTTCCATCAATTCACTGTTCAATACGTACATCTTTCAAATGTATGTATGTACATACATAAATACATACATTGATATATAGATGTCCCATGTCGAAACGATGGAGAGAATTTCCACCACATTGAAACGTCCGAAATAATGGCTTAACGTTTGGGGAAGAGTATGACAGACTTTTACGATGTCCGACTTTTGCTTATTTTTCTAGACTCTAGTCGTCTTTAAAAGCCAATATTAATGTTTTGTGTCTATTAACCGATATCATTACTGTAATAATTACTCCATATTATAGAATTAAAGACAATGGTCAATGATTATAATACTCTCTCCTAAAATAAAAATAATAGTCTATATAAAGATAAAAATTTAATTTAATTTAATTTAAAATTTTATATCAAATAAAGATATAAATTTTAAACTTTTATTTGATGTAAAAATTTAAATTATATGAAGAGTCTAAATATATTTTTCTCACGCCTTGATATACTTTACAAAAATCAAATCGAATTTCAAAATATTTGTTATTTTAAGTTTTTATACATATTTTAATATGGATAAAATTAGTTCTACAATTTTTTTAAAAAAATTTTAAAACCAAAATTTATTTAGAAAAAAGAATTAAAAAAATAAAATGTAAAATTATTTTTTAGCATTTAAATACATATAAAAAGTAAGAAGAATAAATATTTTAAAACAGAGAAAATATATGAAAGTGATTTCCATTTACACCTACCAAACATAGGCTGTGTTTCAAAGGTTTAAAGATTTTAAAAAAAAGTATTATTATTAATATCTTTTATTTAAAGATATGGTGACGGACAAAATTAACATTTTTCAGTTTTTCGACCTTAGCGTACGCAGGACTACATACAATTCTTATTACCATTAAAAAATCAGATTTTCTCTCAAACTTCTTGTGAAGGGTACATTTTGATTTTTTTATTTATTTATAACTTTCGATTTGAGTTGGAAAAGAAAACTGATCTAAAAGAGGCCTTAAAATAGAAGACAACAGCATCATTAATCATTTAAGTCTGGTAAAACAAGCATGAAATCTACACTAGTACATACACACTTTCACCTTGGCGAGGGTGTAAAAATACTCTATCTGTCTTTATTCATAGGTAGTTTAACTTTTTACACAAAAGTATTTTGAACATAATTAATATAATGTATTTAATAAAAAAATTAATCAATAGTTTAACTGGAAAAAGGAAATTTTTACTCAGAATACATAACACTTCAAAATCCATAAAAAAAAGTCCAGAGAATATATATATAGTTACACGAATTTTATTATTATAGAAATATATCTATCATATTCTTCAAATCAGCACATTCCCAAGCTAACAGAATGAAACATAAAGAGGAAAACAATCTGAAAGCAAGATCTTGCAAAAATGACTAGACAATCCAACAAAAGTAATTTTTCAACAAGCCATGGCTAATGCACAGAAATACACCAATCAATATGCAAAGACGGGCTTGCTTAACTACAAGAAACCAAAACAAGGTCTGAAATGCATTTAAGCAACAAGGTTGCAGAATAATATCATTATTCTCGCACGACAGAAGCTTACTTCTCCGATGAATTGGGGCCTCTTTTCTTTCCAAAACCAACCACTGCAGAACAGAAATTATTGCATTCATCAGAACCCTCAAGTAGGTAATATCAAAACAATATTACGGTAAAAAGCATTTAACAATTTCATCTGATGATGGTAAATCAAGAGGATAAATCACACGCGATTTATTTGTTTTTCAAACATTTTGGGGCTGACGCAACATATATAATTCCCAACAATTGGAGAGAAATTCAGATCACGAAGTGACAGTACATTTGGATATTGTAAAGAGGCACTCTGTTCATCGATATGGTGATGCAACCATAAAATATTTGCAAAACAAGACTGTTTCAAATGTCTTATTTCAAAAACAGGTTATAGCTGCATAACTATTCCCCACCATCTCCTTGATCATATCATACTTTACACACAAACATGATGTGTAAAAACAAATGTATTCAGAAATCATTTGGCACTCCTGCCAAATAAAGGGATCCAGAAAAAGGAAAAGGCAGATTCAAACAAACAGGATGGCAGTATGGCACAAACCCGACACGTTTCTGCCACTAATATTTAAAAATGACAATAATCTACGTTAGTTATGAAGAAAAGTTTTTTAGAATTTCAAAATTGCAGAATTGATTTTGATCTAACTTTACGCAGTCATATGTAGTTTTGCAGTAAAAAGAACAAGTAAATGTATAATGACATTACATAATTTTAATAATCTAAACTTATGTAGGTAAAGGCCTCTCTTACCACTAGAATCACAAGTCTAGGCCCAACATACCACAATTTGAATATTGGACACCAAATTTCACACTAAATATGTCTTTGAGAATTGGGACTAGCATACCACCAGAAAAATGTGACAATACACGTGCATCCCATGAGCATGAGGACTAATTATTAGGATTGCAGCATATATTACGAGTTTGTCAATTTATTTAAGGACCTTAAAAAATTGAACCGTAACCTCTACTTCTAGCATAGAGTAAGACGGAAAACACATACAATACATCTTCACACATCGTTCATCGAGCTAAATATATATTTAAAAGGACCTTAAACTGAAGCATAACCCCTACCTTTCCCATAACTTATAATGTAACACAAACTCTAAAGATTTCTTCATACACAATAAAAAAGAAAAAGAAAAATAAGTTACCGGCGGTGACGAAACGGCGATTGTACTGCATACGCTTGTGAGCACGACCTCGAGGCTTCTTCTTCTTATCTTGTTTTGCTACTTTTGGTGTTTGCCCTCTCACCTTTCCTGCACGTGCCAGCGATCCGTGTACCTTTCCTGTTACACACACACACACACACACACACACATTCCAATTATAATACCAATCGTTAGGGTTTTATTTAAAACGTACAAATTAATACATAGAAGAGTGTGTGTGAGTGTGATAGTAATAGGGTGTGAAAGTAGAGGAGATCTTACCCATGGCTGCGCTTTGTTATTGTTTCCCCTCCTGCTTAGCTGAGATACAAGAATAATTAGGGCTATTGCTTCTTTATGTTTTTATCCCAATTGCAGCCCTCTTATACGACACCGTATCGTCAACGAGATACCGAGTAACGGGCTGGATTTGTCTCTAACGGATTATTAATATTTCCAATTACCATTTATTCTAAAAATCGATGACTAATAATTAATTAATCCATGTTCTGTAATTTATCGGTAATTCATCGAGCTGGTTAAATTTCTAATTATTTAATTAATCATTCTGATTAATCCATGTTATGTGTCTTTACTAAGTCTGATTCGCGTTTTTTACAATAATACTGATTACAGTTAATGTGCTGTTGGGATAAATTTAATTAGATTATTTATAACTTAAAACTACAAAAAGTGAAGAAAAAAAAATTTTAAAATTAATATTTGTTTGGACAATTTTAATATTTTTTTCTAATTTATGAGTTATTAAAAATATAAATATAAAAATAAATTTTTTTAATTGTATATGTGAATGATAATATTTTTTATCGAATAAAATTATAAAAATGAAATAAATTGTTCAAAAAAATATTTCATTCCAATTTTTAATTTTAAGCTATTTTTTTAAATTTAAGTTAGTTTTTTTGTCAGCATAGACGGTGAACTGTATGATAAATTGCATCTGAATACAATATCTGGATCAAGGAGTTCCTTTTATTCAAGAAAGTTTATCATCTAACCGACATGTTATACAGGATGACCGCGGACATTTAGACAATAAAATTTTAATATATGATAAGAAAACACACGTAGTGCATCTTCTCGTGTACTTGAAAATCAAGAAAAATAAAGAAATACATAAGTCTCAATGATATGATCAACCATTTATTAAAAATTAAGCAAAATTAATATGATGGGAGTAACATATATATTTAAAAATATTTATATAAGAAAGTACAAAATTTAACATAAAAGTTAATAAAGAATAAATAAATTATAAGATTTTTTGAAAATAAAACTATTATAAATTAAAGTGAATAAAATATTAAAATCCAATCAAAAGAGTTTCTTTGACTGAACACGTCAAATAATAGGTGAATCAAAATTAATATAAATATTTAATAAAATTTTGAATTTTAAAAATTCTATATGAAGCTGCACATTATCGTGCTCGTGGCTCTCGTTCTTGGTCAGGTTGTTTTTTTACCGGCAGTAATGTTCTATCAAGGCTACATGCCGTTGTAATGGCTGATTTAGTTATTTAATGAAGCTATCAGTTGCTTTTAAAAGAAACATCACTTAAATACAAGAATTTGGTTTTTGTAACTTTTTCGAGAGTATGAATTTTATTAGTAGATTTAGTTCAGTTTTTTGTTTTCACCCTAAAATAATAAAAAAGGTAAAAAAAAATGTATTTAGCTGCTACTTTTCTTTACTCTACTGAGGAAAAAGAAAACAAAAGTAAGAGAACATGGAAACAACATGAGCGAAATGTACCATCAAAGTATTCAAGTTTTTCTTTATCAAATCATACCGAGCTGAAAACTTAACAAATACAAAAAATGTGGTTCCGCTTCAAACAAATTGAATTATATACCAATATAGAATTAGACTAAAACACTTATTTTGGTCGTCATGATCATTGTAATAGTCACATAAAAAAATTTAGGTAAGATTAAAATACATATATATACAAACTCATAAAAATAGTAATTAGATAAGACTAAAACACATATATACATATCCTATATGAAATTAAAATACACATGAGATAGGACTGTCAATCATTATAAATTTTATAATTTAAATTATATTTAATTAATTATTTTTATTCAAGTGTTAATTTTATAATATTTTTATAAATATGTATATATTCTAAAGTAAATTATAAATAAATAATTATTAGAAAGGATAATATTTGACCTGAGTTCAAGTTGGATTTTACTGTATCCTCTTGGGCTCTCACTCCTAAAGGCTAACCTCCATTAAAAAATTTTGAAGGAGCTTTCATCTGTTTTCACCGGTAGAAATCCTCAATCCCTTTATTTTTCGTTTCCTTGTTTAAAATCTTGCTTTCATTTAATAAATTCTCAATTTATTTGTGTTTTGTTAATCTCTCATGTGAGAGTTTAGTTTTTATTTTGTTATGTTTTGGTGTTCTCCATGACTGAGGTTATAGATCAGCATGATTTTCATAAATTTGATTCATGAATGAAAATTAATATGAGATCGCATATATGGTCGATTGCACAGAAATAGTCAGGTGAAAACAAATAAATACATTTAAATCATCTTTAAATCGCTTGGTTGTCTGTGATTCAACAACGATATCTTTAAGCGTCTATCTAATTTCGATTATATTTGTAGATGTCGTATGACTTTTGTTTAATGAATTGATTCCTTTTTTCAAAAAGAAAGTAAACAATTATTATGATTAAAAATATATAATATATTAAAACATGATAAAAAAAATACGGAGTATTATGCAAATATTATTTTATATAATAAAATAAAACAAAAAATATATAACTAAAATATATTTTATTATAAATATACAATGTATATTAGCACAATTATACAAGTAATTAATAATGTGGTTAAAAATAAAATAATAATTTTATTTTTAATTATATAAAAATTAAATATATTGAAAAAAAAATATAACATATTAAATAAATTAATATATTAGTTATAATAAATATATTAAATAGTTAAAGTATATCCTGTGCATCGCACAGTTGTTCCTCAACTTTTGTTTGCATTACTTAGTTCTGTATCTTTTGTTCAAAAAAATCAAGTTACAGGACTTATATGAACAGGAAAACGTTAGCCATCTCGAGACAATGCGTCGAGCTGGAATCAATACTGTGATAGACTAGAGTTGCTTACAAAAAAAAAATGCTTGTTTGAGCTCAAAAACGAGTTCGAATCAAGCTGAGACCAGTTTATCGGGTGGAACTCGATAGCCAGGCCACCTCGGTTCAAACTACAGCCAAAATTTAAATATTGTATCAATCGAACATGCCAATTTCACCTTGGAACTAATAGAACTGTAAGACGCCCTCTCGTCTAAGTGGTGGTCGGTGGTCTCTGTTTGAGTAAATGTTCACGCACATCCTTGTACACCGCTAACTCACTACCATTATTATTATAAAAGTGCAGTTATATTATATATTTACTAACTTAAATCTATCCTTTTAAATATTTAAAATATATTTATTTTATTTATTATAATTCTTTTAATATATTTACATTTTATAATATTAGATATAAAAATATTATTTTATTATTAACTACATTTATTTATTACTTATATAGTTGTTCCAAATTTTTAATTATATACATATATTTTATTATATATTATATAAAAATAATATTTATATAATAATTGTTTGTTTATAATTTACTTCAGAATATGTACATATTTATGAAAATATTATAATATAATTATTAATATTTTAAGTATTTTAATTTGTATAGAATATATAAAATTAAATGAATTATAATTTAAATCATAAAATTTATAATGATTTTATAGCTTATGGAGATTATTTGATGTAGGGTTTTAATTTTATGTGTTTTAGTTTCACCTTATCACAACAACTATACCTCTAGTTTATCCTAACAACTATACCAACGACCACATTAACGTATATAATTACTAACTTAGAGAATAATATATTTTTTGTACAAATTTACTCTTTTTCTTAATTTAAAAATCAATATGTATGTATATTTTAACATACACTTAATATAAAATTTCAAAAATTATTAAAAATAATGTATATATATTGTAGGATATATATATATATATATATAATATGTATGTATATATATATAATCATATTCAATTATAAAACAAAATGTATTAATTATTTTATAAAATAAGTATACTTCTCATTCTATTATTCTAAATTCAAAATGAAAGGAAAAAAATAATGAAAGGACTTTTATATGTATAATACAAGAATGGATACTTTTGTATTTATATATAAAACACAAATTATATTTATGTTATAGACTTTTTTGTTAAATCAAAGCAATAAATAAAAATATATGAAACAGACCTATTAATTTTTTTGAGAGTTAGTACTTATACAGTAAAATAAACAGATGGCTAAGAAACTGACGAAAACTTTTTAATTTGATTTAAAAATTGTATAACTACCAATCCTATACTTTTTAATTTGATTTAAAAATTGTATAACTACCAATCCTATAATAGTGGCACCGAGTTAGTAGTGTATAAGGATATCCGTGAAGATTTATTCGTCTCTATTTAGCCATGACCTATATCTGACTGGCCTGATAAAAGCACATGTCCTGGGTTTCTAATTTTAGCATGCAAGTACAGAAAGTAATAATGTGCATGATTAGAGAATGAAAACTCGTGGATTGTTTTGGTTCTGTCCAACAATGCTGATTCCAGTTCATGTACCATTTTATACATGGGTATTCATTGTAGGACCTGTAAAACAGGTCAGGAAATTAAGCAGAAACCATCTCAAGAGGAAGGATCAATATGTTTTAACAGTTCTGCTCATAGGGCCCGAGAGATCTTGCTCCTCCAATTGCTATCAAAGTTGAACCCCCATATCGCCAACACAACTATAAAAAAGTTGGTTAAACTAAAATTGTAAACTTAAATGCTGTTTGTTCCTGCAGCAACATCCAATTGCAGTTGTCCTACATATACTTACTTTGCTTAGGATTGTGGACATACAATGTGGTTTTATGACAAGTAGGTATCTACTGATTATGTTAGTTGTTAAACGTTAATCGTTATTGATCTTGCAAGATGAAGGTGCTTGTGTATTGGACCCTTGCAGTCATTGTCAAGACCATGTTGAGCCATATTTTGGAATTATAGGATTATTATTGCTAGAGATAGGCCTTTACTGCCACTTCTAGTTTTAGTTCTAGAATTTGCTTGGGAAAAGGACCTGTCGTTCGGGAAGAGATGGTCAGAACCTCATCCGTCCCACCTGTTTTTTTTCACCCTCTAGTGTTGTGGCTAATTAATAACATGGAATGAGACACAACTTTGCTCTACTGTTCATGCATCTAAAAGCCAGGACCTTTGCCATCCCTTTTGAAACCTGTAACTTATTGCATGCCATCATTTTCTGTGCTGGCATGGCGTGCCCTTCCCACATTTTTTTAAATGCCTTTCATTTTCTGAGTTCTGTGCATTGCTTCAAGTTCCATATTATGCTCCATCTCGTATCCCCACTAATATGTACAGTAATACAGATGATATGACCCTAATTGAGCCTGCTTAGTTAACTATATACCACATTAATCTGCAAAGTTAATTATCTGATAAAAGTTGTATCTCGATCTTAATACCGAATTGTGGAAAAACTGTGACACCCTTCAATTTGGGGCCATTGTAAATATCTATTATTAATTTACCTGTAATAAATGAACAACTTGATACAGAATTGAAGATGATAACTGTTATAACCAGATTTTACAAGTATTATACTATATTGACGAGTGGCAACATAGCTGACGACGGGACGGACACGAGTAAACATTATTCGGACGTCCAACGAGTTATTTGATTACGTTTATTAACATTATTCATTAAATAATTCAATATTAGTTGAATTATTTAAATATACATAGATAATTATCAATTATATTGATAATCAATCAAGGTCCATTAAAATAGGAACCGTTGACAGCTGACGAGTAGACCAAGTCTTGACGGGTAGAACTGAAAGCACTCGACGGGTGAAAATAAAGGAAGTGATAAGATTCCTATTTCAACTATGATTCAAATACATGGAAAGATAAGGTGGTGATCCCTAAAATGAAGGAACGCAGTTCTAGCATGGAAATAGGATCACGGAAGACTACAAAATCAGATTATAAATATAATCATAATCGGATAAAGAAAAGAGGAGATACATTCACAATTTGATACATACACTCGATGAGTGGTTGCTAGATAGTCGACGAGTAGCAGTTATTTGTATTGTTATTCATCTCAAACACTTGTAATCAATCTTTATCAACATTATAGTGGATATTCTTGGCTGAGCACACCCCATCTGCGATTTTTATCATTTTACAAGGGTTTTTCGCGTAACCAAAATTGTCTTTCGTTTTTGTTTATTTCTAGTCATCGAATAGTTTTTTCTTATTATTTCTACTCGTCCAAATACTGAACTACATATTACAAACAGTTTTATAATTAGAGAACTTAGTTATTAACCGGTCAAATTTTGACTAAAACAATAACATATACTGTATAACAAGCTATGAAAATGAAACCGAATATACCTGTTATGTTCAATGTTCAAGTAGGATTCTAGGTGAAATAGATGAAAGCATATATTGCTTCCGCTTGCTAAGCATTTATAAAGCCTGTCAATATGTTAGCTTTTGCATCTCCTATTTTAATTTATGGCTAGTCAAGACGCGAGACTGACATACACGTTCAGTAATGAGAACCTTAATCTCGCATGAAAGGGAGAGGGTCGAATTCACTTAGGTACATTATTTTTTATAAGCACATAAATGTATATTTTATATGCGAGGAGGATGAATTTGGGATAGAGGGGAGAACACATTTGAACACATTGTAGAAGGCGAGCAAGGAAAGAATGGTACCCTTCATCAATTTTCAATCGTTTGATAATCTCTGAAACTGCAGTTCAGATCTCCCCCCATGTGGGAAATCTTTATCTCGCCACTTCTTGTTCCATTCATGCTGTGCCACTTGTGAATTCAAACCCTCATTTCACATGTGTGTACTGACATTGATATAAGGGGACCACTTGGTCAGTTGTTCATAGTCGGCTAGCCACCATCTTTATTTTCTGCTTCATATCGAATAACATTATAACGCCACTCTCTCTATGCCCATGGATATTGTGAAATGTGATTTCAAAACTATATTTTTATTTTCAGACTGAAGCTTATCATACATTTTCAGACCAGTTCAAAACAGTTCACATTGTGACATACAATACAGGGATAATTCTTAGATTCTGCAATAAATAGTTACAAATTATATCATGTTCTACAAAATATACTTCATATATTATTGACGTCTAAAACTAATTTTATACCGGCCATCGATTGTAAAAAATTAATGCAAAATGTTCCAAAATATCCATATTGTATAAAAATACAGGAGTAAATGTTTTAATTTCAGATACTGATACATACATGTATTGCCAGTTCGCCATCAATGTTAAGGTACACGGACAATAATACTGGTGACTGCATGTGGCCTATAAATTTGATCTCTTTCCCGGTACATTCAATATAGTATTGCACACTAGATCTTGGCTACACATCTGTTCAATCTTATCAACACTATAATAAAATCCTTCGAGTTTCAGCAAAAATAACTCCTAACAGATCAAGGTTAGTCCACAATGGCAGCTAATATATATGTTTATATATTCACACACACACACACACTCAAGTGCATTATTATGCTCCTTATCTTACTGCAAGTAATAATTACCTGGATATAGTTCCATGTTCCAGTTTAACTGTGAACTGTTGACGATGTCCGTTATTATATATGTATATTATAAGATGAAAGACAACTCAACAGTTAGTTGCTGAACTGACGTTAGCAATGCTTCTGTTTCATGGTGATACCACAGCTGCCTTCTATGATTTGAGCTAAATATTATGGTTGTTAAAGCTGCTAGCTAGTGGATTGCATCCAAGTTGACAGATAAGCTAATGCTCAATAATCCAACCCTTTTATTTTGTTCATTAATTTCATCAATCAGTCCATAAGCAGCCAATATTTGACTAGATTTGTATCTGGTAAGTATTATTTCACTTCTCATTCCTTCTGTTTTTTCCATTAATTTTGCTTGATTATGGTAATAACCTAGTGTTGTGATCTATTCTTTATAGGAATAAAAACTAGAATTTCATGGATAATTTGAGTTGGGAATGCTTATCACCAGCTGTAACAACTGCAGCATCCCCATGGAGCAATCAGCTAATTAATATGGGCCAAAGCTTTGCTACTATAATTAATGGTTCAAATATTGAGTCATCACATGAATTTACTTGTTCAAATATGAAGCAGGAATCCAATAAAATGGTTCAACAAGTAGAAAGCTTTGACTATTTGCAGAGCCAAGAAGCCTTACGATTAGCTGCTGAGAAATTGCTGGCTAACTCTTGTTCTTATGGAGTAGCATCCAGTAATGCAGAATTTCTTTCTTCAGCAGGACCTCAAATCATGGACCCTTTCAGCGGCCTAATGGCTGATATAGGTATCTCAGTATTTGACCAGCCGCAATATGTTGATTGCAAGGCTACAGCTTCAACAAACACTTCTTCGTTTGAGTCCCTTGATTGCTTGCAAACTGCAACTAATAGCATCACAGATACATCAGTTGAAGATGATGAAGCTAATTCCATCCTTTTCTCCAATTGCAAAAAGCTATGGAACCTTGGCTCCATACCTTTAGTAGACTCTGAGAACATCACAGCCATAACCAAAGCTAAACACTGCAGCAGTAGCAGCATTATCAGTGAAACAAATGATGCCATTTCTCAATGTTCTATCAAAAGGACTAATCAATTTTCTAGGACCATATCCAAAAATAAGCCAAAACTAAAGAAACCAAGATTGGAGAAGCACTTGAGTTCATCAAACATCAACTTTCAACAGCCTGATGATTCATCTACTAATGACGAGGAGCCAGACTCGGAGGCGATTGCACAGATGAAGGAGATGATTTACAGAGCAGCAGCCTTTAGGCCAGTGAATATAGAAGAACGGGAGTCTGCTGAGAAGCCAAAGAGAAAGAATGTGAAAATATCAAGCAATCCACAAACAGTTGCAGCAAGGCAAAGAAGGGAAAGAATAAGTGAGAAAATTAGGGTTTTGCAAAGGCTGGTTCCTGGTGGAAACAAGCTGGACACAGCATCAATGCTAGACGAGGCTGCAAATTATTTAAAATTTCTCAGGTCACAAGTTAAAGCATTGGAATCACTTGGCCACAAATTTGATTTTCTAAATTTTCCTATCACTACTCAATTCTATCCTTTTCCTCAATAATCTCTACTCCCATACAACCACTCATTTCCCATGTAAACCACCCATAGTTTCTCCTTTCCAAAAATTTAACCAAATGCCACTAGACCACAGTAAATTTACTTTCAGAAAGTTTCTTCTTATTTTCTTTTTCCACACATATATTTGATTTCTTATAATCATGGCTTTATCAGCAAGGATCGACTCTAAAGTCAAATTAGTTTCTTTATTATTACATAATTGTTTCTTTATCACAATGTGTTGTTTTGTACTTTTTGGCTTCTTGCATATATTACTGACTTACTGATATTTGACCATCATGATGAACCCCACAATATATATGTGTATGTGCAGAGTTCAGAAATCAGAAGTAGTTTCTTCTTGTTACAGTAGTGAAAATTTAAAAATATGCATGCAGATAGCAATGATGTCACTAATCAAGTAATCAAGAAAAAGAAGATAATCGATTCATTACTATAAACAAAAGGAAATGATCATAGCTTTAGTTCAACAGGAAGATCATATATACTGCACTCTTTTATCTGTAATTATTACTTGTATGATTAGTAAAGATCAAAGAGATTATAAAAAATCAGAAACTTTTTTCATGTACTTGCAAATTGAAAAGCCGACATTTTTCTCTGAAGTTTCCTAATAAATTTATTTGTTGAGAGCCAACCAATGCAAGTGGAGACATATATTCTCTTGTAGCCATTGAAATTAGTGGTCCTGTTTTCTTGATTCAATCCAAATTATGAGCGTGCCCCTCGAAAATCTCCACTAAATTTTGAAAATTAAGCCTCTGAAATTCCTCACCACATGTGCTCCATCGATCTTCATTTATTCTTCCTTTTTATCTTTTCCTTTTGCCCGGCTATGGTATTAAAAATTGAGAAATGGTAGTCCCCAAATTATTTCCCATAAAAGTTCTCAAATAATACTTAGTCTGATTTTAATTTGTAATGAGATGGAGTTCTTGTGCATTCACATTAAAACACAAATTAAAATTTTTCATTCTGTCACAGCCATATCATTTTGAGAATATTGTTTGTGTCTCTAGCATTACTCTTAAAAATTATAAAAATATTACTAATTTAATAAGCGTTTATATAGTTACTAATCAAGCCACTAATTTCTACATTACTTTATAGCGTTTTACCCGTACTTTGCACCGAATCAAATTCTTTTATATCATTTTTATATATTTTTTAAATTTTTTATTTAAAAATTACCGTATATAAATATAAATTATTGAAAAATCGTAAATACCAAATATGGGAAACAAAATGATTACAATATTACTATTCTCTTTATAAAGAATCATAAATTATTCAAATAACTCAAAATATAATATAATTTTTTTAATAAATTGTACTAATTAAATATTATAATAATAATAAAGTGTGACTTATCAGTTATCATCTTCATCTCCCTCGGCAAATAACCTAAAAAAATAATATAAAATACAATAAAAATTTATTCATGATATTTCTTTTAATTGAATATAATATATTAATATGCTTATATTTCTCAAAAATCTAAATTTTTTGATATGAACTCATCTCTTGAGTGTTCGATAATTACGTCAGAATCTCCAAAATTGATAATTTCAAAATTTGGTATGATTATGACAAAACCTTCATCTTGAATAAGATAAAGACCTTTCACTTCAGTTTTTCAGTGAAAACAATGAAAAACGGTGATACAATAGGTCGTATTGAATCAAACTATCTTTTACCAGAAAATTTAAAATATCATAAATGTTGCTTTCTTTAATTTACATTAAACGATTTCCAAATATTCAAATTTACATATACATGCATCAACTGATTCTACGATGATTATCGTGTATTAGAAATATTATACATATATACAAACATAACAATATAATAAAAAATAGTCAACTTTTGTAAAACATAAAACTTACATAATCATCAAGCAATAGAAGGCCAATACTACAAAGAAACGTGAGCCTATACTACAAATAATAAATTCATACATATATATCAATTTTCAAAGTAAAAAAGAGTAGTATAAGATTCAAGAGAAAAGAGTTCAAATTTATGACCTCGATATCAAGTCATCTTCAACTTCAATCCACTATATCTTTGTTAATTTCATAACAAGATATGCATCTTTTATTACTAATTAGAGAGTGATTAAATTTGGAGTCCACAACAATGAAATTGGAAACCGCATAAAGGTGTTCTTCTACGTATTCCTCGTCATGTCCGACACAAGCATGGATGTTTTCTGCAATGCAAAAAGATAAATAATTATACTCTAAATACCCTTATGTTATAATATTCAGATTAAGGACAATATATGCATATGTATTGATACATATATTACTTACATCTCATCGAGTAAGATCATATTTAGTCATTGCATTATGCAATATCTATATTTATATGAAATCGAACTCCTTGTATTATGCAATAACTGTATAAATTTTTTGAGAAAGAGGTGTATAAAATTTGGATTAATATAAATTGACTTAAATATAAACATGTTAGATCAATTAACTCTATTATTAGTAAATATATATGGTTGTGATTACGTATAATATCAATTAAAATCAAATTTGTGACTGGTTTAAAATATAGTTGTGATTATGTATAAAATCAATTAAAATAAAATCAGGAATATGATTATAAATTATATTAGTCACAATTAGTTACATCTATTCACCTGGATACATTTTTTAAAATTGAATTTTGAAAAAAAATATTAAACATGATTTTTTATAATAGAAAATCAATCTCCAAACTAAATGAATAATTGAAAGTTTAACTTCAAATAATCTTATCAAATATATAAAAGATTCTCAATCAATCACAGTTAGTTATTTATATTTACCCGGATACATTTATTAAATTTGAAATTTTAACTTAAATAAACATGATTTGTTCAAAGAGATTTGAATTTAATTTTAAATAAACTAATAATTGGAAATTTAAGTTTAAATTGAAATTATTATTATTATCTAAAAAACTAAAATATAAATTTAACAAATATTTTCAAAAAACTTTAAAATTTTAACACATACTCAAATTTTTTACATATTAAAATTTTCATTTTAATTTTTACAAATCAGACGTGAAAAGATTCGCTTAATTTTTTAAAATTTATTAAAGTATATAATAATTTTTTATTATTAAGAATATTATTATCATCATTATTAATAATCATTATTAATAATATGTATAATTATTATTATATAAGGTTAAAAATATTTAGAATTTAAAATTAAAAAAAAAATATTTAAGAAATTTCTCATTTGAAAAACAATAAAACTATATAAGGATACTTATTAAAAAAATCTCTAATTTAAATAAATTATACAACATGTATTATATTATATTATATTATATATATATATATATATATATATATATATATATATATATATATATATACACACACACACACACACACATATCCTGCAACATCTGTATTTAAAATCGTAAATTATTTAATACTAATGAAAAGTTTTGTTATCATTAAATTAATAATATTAAATTTATTTTTTAAAATAAATGATGATGTAACTAAAATTAGATCACGAGCAAATTGATATGTAATATGATTTATATGTGTGGGTGACAAATTGTTTTTGAATTCAAACTTATATCTTGATTAAATATTCTTTATTACTTTATTACTTTTAATATTTCTCAGTTTAATACAAATTGATTATTATTATTATTATTATTTATTTTATTTAATGGCATAATAAAAGTTAATTATGTTTAGCAATTTTTAGTTATTTATTAAATACATTATAAATTATTTATTAAATATATTAAAAATGAAAATTTTGTATAATATAATACTAGTAAAATTTATTATACGTTGTTAAAATGGAGAACTAGTTTATTAAATAAGTATTGACTAATGATTAAAAGTGAAATAATAAAATTATTATATACAAATTATTTATCTTATATCTATATATATTATAATAAATTATATTTATAATATTATATATAAATATCGGGTTTCGGGTTTGAATGAGGTTTCAGATTTCGGGTCGGGTATCGGTTCGGTATACCTGATATCCAAATCCAAATCTAAAATTTTGGTTTGGTAAAATTCAATCAGGTCAGAATGGATCAGGTATTCATCGGATCGGATTATTTTGTTATCTCTAATTTTGTTAGAGTCGATAGATTCACACGCCCAGGATCTTGGACATGGATTGTGTGATATTATTCGGAATTGTATTTTCTCTAGCGATATTAGAAAAGTACTGTATATAATATGAGTATTTATTTAAACAATTTAATTTAACG
This sequence comes from Oenanthe sinensis, assembly GCA_028671895.1. Lineage (NCBI taxonomy): Eukaryota > Viridiplantae > Streptophyta > Magnoliopsida > Apiales > Apiaceae > Oenanthe > Oenanthe sinensis. The sequence goes on along the minus strand of CM053795.1, from coordinate 4,817,323 downwards.
AGGAAATGTATGTTGCCATGTTGGCATGTTGCTGTGATGCTGTCTGGACAACCAGATAATCCTAGTACATTGTACATTAATCATTTAGGTAGGTATATGAATCAATGGAGGGGTGTGTGAACCTTAATCTCTTCAAGTTGTGGAAAGAGACCAGTGAGTATAATTTGAAGGTGATAAGAAATAATGTAGAGATGGATCGGGAGCCCCATAAGCAAGATCTCTCTCTGACAAAATCTTTGCTGTTATAACTTCCATAATTGTGAATTTGTGATACGATGATAAGCGTGTGTGTATAATATGTAATTGAGATTATAATAGTCTTAACAACCAACCATGTGTATAAAGAGCAAGTGGGTTGCTCATTGTAACATGCACGCATACTTTTAGTCACACTTGCTTCTCCACTGGTCCTGTTCCGACATCATGTTACATGTATTACTTGTTGCTCTGAAGAGACGCTGATATATTACCAAACAATTCATGGTCCAAACATGGATTGAAATTCTGGATTTTGTAATAATCAGTTTAGTAACATGGATTTCATTTCAAATTTTGGATTTGTTCAATCACTTGGGTAATTATAAAAATTTAGATTTGGATTTCATTTGAATTCCCAGAATTCAAATATTAATACAAATATGAGAATTTGAAATGAAAATTCAAATCTTGTTATTTGAAATTTATAATTTGAAATAAAATCCATTTTACTAAACACAATCTTAGATAATTCAAATAATTTGAATTTGAATTTAAATTTCATTTAAACTCCAAGATATTTAAATATTAATATAAATTTGAGAATTTGAAATGACAACTCAAATTTTATCTTTTTTCCCATTACGGGTCTTATGAGACTATTTTTGATTATTTTTATAATATTCTTAATCATAATAATGGGATTCAGCCATGTTTTAACAGTACTAAATTTTTGAACGGTATTAATGAAACTATCATGATTGCATATTAATAGTAGAATATTTTTTTTTGAAAAAAAATGGATAGAGAAGACGATTGAAATAAAATGATCAAAAACATCATAAACAATTCTTCCAATTTTTATTTTAAAATATGTAAGATAGTGCTTGAGAATATGTTGTTAAGTTTAAATGACATGTAATCAGTTGTCATTGATTTTTTTTTTTTTTGAAATACAAATCTTTATGATTTGTATGAGAATATAAATTTTATTTAAAATTTTAATTTTGATTAAATCAAATAGTAATTTGTTTAAATAATTAAAATTTAAATTTCAAATAAAATATAAGATTGTCGAATATATTAAAATTTTAATACAATAAATTAACTCATATGAAATAAAATCCATTATTTTAGATGAGATATCTTGACACTGGTCCGACTCTATTTATATAGTTTTATATTAAAAGATTAAAATTTTAAAATGGTCTTTGAGTAACTTGGGCATAAGCTGTTTGGGCCGATCCTATATGTTGAGTCCCAGTCCATTGACTTTGGCCCAGTTATTGAATATATCTTCTTTCTTTAAATCAAGCTCTTTCTGTCGGCCGCTAATTTTGAACTTTATTTTAACGTTTTTACCCCCTTTAATTTAATTAATTTATTATGTCCCGGGACTAAAACCAAACCCTAATTTATTACTCTCCCCCAAATCAACAAACTCCGGCGTAACAACAATGGCGTCGACGCCGATGCTGCCGCCAAACCCGGCCGCAGGGAACCCTAATTTCGATGGCAACGCACGAGCTACTCCGGCACCTCCGGGAACGGACATGACGGGAATGTGCTTCCGGGATCAATTATGGTTAAATACGTACCCGCTGGACCGAAATTTAGTGTTTGATTACTTCGCTCTCTCTCCATTTTACGATTGGACTTGCAACAATGAAACTATTCGTATGCGCTCCATTCATCCTCTCGATCTCTCCCATCTCTCGTAACTATCTTTACTCTCTCTCTGTTTGTATATATGTGTATAGTTGACGCTGCTGAAATCAGCTTCTATTTGATTTGATTGAATGATTCGTGTGCACATTTAGCAGGATTTAGTTGGTGTAACTGCCAATTTTGGGAATTGGTGTTGAATAATTAATGAGTTTGTAAGCTGTTGCCAAGAGGCTTAAGAAACGTATAGTATAAGTTAATATCGTAACTTTTTGATCAATGCGATTTCGATAATTGAAGTTTGTAGTGATATTAGTGACTCTAGTGAATGTGGATGATCATCATTACTCATTTACTGATATTCTATTGTAAGGCTTAATGTTCACTTATTTGCTTGTTGATATGTGCACACGGTCAGCTGCGCTCTATAATGATTATCAAATCTATGGTCTTTATTTACCGGAAAAAACTTCATTGATTGTAGACATGTTAACACTAAGTCTGAGCTCTAGAATTGCCAGCATAACAAGGTAGGAAATGGCCCGGGAAGTGTTATATGCTTATCTATTTATAATATAATATATGTGTTGTTCATACTGTAATGTGTTTGCGGGACTTATGTGGACGTAGGTGGCAATTTTTTATAACTTTAATAAAGTCAGTTCTGAACTTGGCATTTAATTTTAATTGGTGACAATCTCTAATAATAAATTGAGAAGTCTTTGCTGATTTAGTACTATATGAATTTTACTTTAGTTGTCTAAATAATATTTAATATATCACGGCTCACATGATAATTAACAAATTTGTTCCATAGGAAAATGACAGGAATTGAATACACACTGAGTGAAGTGATGGAACCCCACCTCTTTGTCTTCCGTAAGCAGAAAAGGGACAGTCCTGAGAAGGTGACACCGATGCTGACGTATTATGTACTTGATGGATCAATATATCAGGCGCCACAACTTTGCAATGTCTTTGCATCTCGAGTTGTAAGTTTTAGTTCTTCCCTCTTATATGCTTAATTGATCCATAATGTCATGGTCATTCACTCTCACCATTTAAATTGCTTATAAGTTACTGGGTCCTGTTTACGCGATTGCTCTCCCTTTATAGAATAGATTGAATCGAACTGCATTTGAAACTAAATGTAGTTTTGTTGTTCAGTGACAAACCTTCACTTGGCACTTAAGTGCCCTTCACACCTCAAGTTTCTCCAGTTTTTAAAGTAAGTAGTTAAGGATATTATATTGCAAGAAAAAGGGGCCATATCCAGGTCTAAGATGGTTTAACTTAACATTTCCTGAGAAAAGAGAAAAGTACCGTAGTTTGATTGGGCTATCGGATAAGAGATATTTAATTGTTGGTCTCTTACCTCTAAAATTGTGTAGTTTTGAGTGGTTATTGGACCCACCATTCACAAGACATTTATCCGCCACTAAACATTGTCATTATACGAATAAGGAAGAACTATTGTTGAATATATACTGTTTCTTTTTAAATAAAATTTTTATCTTCTTCCCAAACCAGGTGCCTTTCTGCTTCTCCATATATTTTGTTTCTGCTTCTCCATATATTTTAGTTGCTGCGCTGCAGGGTGTTAGGCCATGTTTCTTAATAGATACTAAAAGCAGTCTTCTCACAGTTACTTGGTGTTCTGCTGCTATCACACGACATTATCCATTATGTTAGTCCTCTTATTAGTTGAGAGCCTATACTACATCTATTATTGTATGTCATCAATGGTTTTAAATGTGGGTTGTCGTATAGTAATTATATATTAGTGATTGGATTTCAGAAGATTGTATGGTAAAATATTTTTTATGTGCCTTTATAGGGGCGTGCTTTATATCATATATCAAAGGCTTTTACAACTGCAGCATCAAAGCTGGAGAAGATCGGATATGGTACAAACTTATTTTCTTTCCTGTTCACATGTATTCTTATGTATTCTTTGCGATCCTTTGTAGAAAAACAAAAAACGAAAGCAGAATGGTACAGTTACTGCAATTCATGCTTGATGTAGAAAAGACCAACCACATTTTTTTTCTTTAGTCTTTTTATTGGGTCTCTTTACCTTTTTTCTTTAGTCTTTTTATTGGGTCTCTTTACCTTGTCTAAGTGCAAGCTACTGCACTCTGCCAAAGTTGCATATGATTAGAACTTAAACTACACAAAAACAAATAAGAAAGTAAATTAGTTTTCCTTTCAGCAGTTACATGGTTAAGCATAGCATAATCTTTGCCATTAAGATGCTTATGTAGTAGATGCTAAAAATATGATTAGACTCCTACTGTTGCTATACCAAAACATTATCTGTGATAAAGCGGACCATGTGATTTTTATCCTTTTTTGGTATCTTTGCATCTCGACATATATCCTATACTACTTATCGAAAGCCTTATCCTATACTACTTATATAAATTTCGATTATAATGGGTGAAAGCCTTCTATTAGAGATTCTTGATGTCACAAATTAGTTTCGATCACTGATGTTTAGCGATTCTTCCATCATTGTCCATTTGTTCAAAAAATCTAGCATTTACACATAATGTAATATATATATATATATATATATATGTATATGTGTGTGTTTATTGCATCATCATTACAGTTTTTTTTTGTTTAGTTGATACTGAGAATGAGAGTGCAACACTTGTACCAAAGGCTCCTAAAGAAACTATCGATTTGAAGGAAGTCAAGCGAATTGATCACATTCTTGCATCCTTGCAGCGCAAGGTAATGTTTGCTCTTGAACACACCCCTCTGTTTTATAATTGCAACACTAAAGTAAGTATCGAACTAGTATAAAAATATTGATCCAACATATACTATATTTTCTTTACTATTTTTAAGTTAATTACAAACTACTACTATAATATAAAATATACAATTTAGATGAGATACAGAACAAACAAAATTACAAAACAGATTAACAAAATCTAGGCCTTTAATTTCCTCTCAAGTCTTTTCACTTGCATCTTTTCTCATCTCTATTTTCATGTCCAAATCGCTAATTTATGGTACACAATTATTCTCAAAGACCTTCCAAGAGATCAAGTAAATATAACTCATAAAATCACATATAATGAAGTATTTAAATTTATGAGAAACATTAAACATAGCCCCTAGTTTAACTAATTTGAGTGACTAATAGACGAAGGTGGGCCATAGTGATCCCAGTCCAGTCTAGTGTAGCCAATCAAGGGTATATATCTATCTTAAAGATAAATTAACACAAGTGTTAATCTCGAGTTATGTTGATTGAGGTTGTTTCTTCCAACCATCTCATAAATGACCAATTCAATATAGACAACAGTAATAATTACTATGTATTAACAACTATGGCTTAAACTCAAATTAAATCTATACTAATATACTATATTATTAAAGTTGAAACATTAAAAGTTTGGTAGTCGGTAGTTGGGTCAGATAATTATTATTGGGCCTAATTTTTAAAAATTAATTTCTTAACTAAAACATATCTCAAATTAATCTTCTAACTAATAAACATCTCTAAACAAAACATACAAATATTATCTTATTGAATATTAATCTCCTGACTAAAACACATATCACGTTAATCTCCTAATTAATACACATCTCTAAATAAAATATACAAACATTATGTTATTAAAATAAAAATACAAAAGTATATGAATATATATAACATTAAATAAAGTTTAAATTATTATTATAAAAATTAAATTAAAATCGTATAAAAAATATTAAAATAAAAATTATTTGAAATATTAAAACAATTCGATCCGTGCATCGCATGAATATAAGCTAATATATAATTATAGACAGTGTAATAGCAATAAATATTGATCTGTGTTTTCTTATCTGCTCGTGCAGCTACCGCCCGCTCCACCACCACCTCCTTTTCCTGAAGGATATATTCCTCCTAAGAGTGCAGAGGGAGAGAATGTATCTGAAGCACAATCACAACTTCCTCCTGTAGATCCAATCCTAGATCAAGGTCCAGCTAAGCGGATGAAATTTTAACCACCCTAAACACATCGACAGTATTGGTTGCGCGGAAGAATACTAACCGAACAGTAATTTTTGTACCATGCAAACACAACTACAATCTATGTACTTGTTGAATTCCTTCCCTTGCCTGTTCTCACAAGGTAATCACACAATTCAAGATGTGTTTTATACCCAAGAAAACATGATCCATATATTAAACAGGTCAGTATTCAAATAGTTAAAATGAGCCTCTGCCAGTAAATTCATATCACTAAATTCAAAAAATGAAAATAAATAATAATAATTTTCATATTCTGTGCAGTAGTGAAAAGCTGGATCTCTAAAGAATTCAGAAGTTTAACAGAATGAATGATCACCCTCTTGTTTAAATATAACTTATACTTTATATTCGGTTATGTTTTTTTATATAATTAAAATGAATTTTATAAATTACAGTTGTTTTTTTGAACTACTTTTGTCAAACTACAAATAAGAAAAAAAGAAAAAGACAAACAAAAAGTAAAACAATTATTCATTATCGTAAATATTCTTAATTAAGAAAAATGTACTAAAATGCAAAAATATATCTAACTAAGATGCAATAATATATCTAAGAAAATATAATTTCAAAAATATAAAATGAAAAATGAAAAAAGAAGAAGTAACAACGTAATAAATCGGACGGCTGGTAATGAGTAGATGGGCAACAGAAGTGGTAGGGCAGTATGACTGTATGAGGATGAAAATCAACAAAAGCGGAGCTGTATACACGTCAATGATGAGTACTAATTTACTAAGCATCGATACAAGTGATGATAATATATATAGACACAAAGGATAATGATTTAAATTGCAAGCGAGGGAAGATAAGGACGCCTGCAGTACTAGACTACTAGTATAAAAATAGGTAGGCGAGGCAAGCAAAAAACAATACGACACGTATTTATCTGTCCTTCCTATTGTATCATTCACCGCCAAAAATTTTAAGTAATTGCTGAAAAGGTGTCCGTTCTTTGGAGCATTTTTTAGAAGCGTCAAATTTATGTGTCACGACATTTTTAATTATTATTTATTTATCATTCTATCGGAATTTCAAGAATGTTAGGAGGGTAGTATGAAGAAAGGTTAATTCAATATATTTTTTATATACTTATAGTGCATGTGTTACATCTTATATTATATTTTATTTATTAGTTAATATGGGGATCATTTGGATACCTTATACGAGGTACCAATTATTTAACTAAAAGATCGTCATATTTGATATTGAGAGAAGAGAAAATAAAATGTTATTATTTATAATAAATTGACAATTTTTAACGATCCATGAAAAGTTCGAAATAATTGAGATTTTTTTTAATAACAGGACTTGCTCACTGCAGTACACTTACTATTCCTTGTTTGTTCCATGCCCGCAAATTGGGTTGTACCCACCATTAAATATCCACCGTTAAAATGAAAATAATAATATATATATTGTCCTCTCGTTAATTAAACATATCGGCTTAACTGGGTGTTTGGTATTATTATATATTTTTTATTTATAAAATTAATATATGTTTAGTAAATGTATTTACTAAATAGTTTTAAGAAAATAAAATATACTGTAGACAGTCGAATATTCATTTGACAAATAAATAACCCATCTCAAATTGAGAAATTTATATCATTTCTAGTTATGAGTGAAATTTAAATATTACCTAGAGGTCCTAGATGACAAATATATTCTCATCTCGTAAATATATAGTATACGATAATTTTATGAATAAATTTCATAAAATCTCGTTCAAAGTCACAGCATGGGTATTAAAATATAAACTTGTTTTGAAAGTTGAAGCGCAACTAATATTATAAAAATAAAATAGTAATAAAATTGCAAGATAGAATAAAAAATAGAAAGAAAAGAACACGTACAGAGAGGGAGTTTGTTGAAAATTTCTTGGAAGGACACGAAAGTAGTGGAATTTCAGTTAAGGATTAGGACTCTGGCCGGCATAAATACGTATAAACGTATATGCTGGTAAAAATAAACCTCTTTTTTTTTTTGCTTATTTTCGAAATTCTCTCCTTCCAACTTTGATTTATTTTCATATTAAAGAATTTAATTCGCTGAGAACAAGTTTTGTGTGCTTAAATTAATTTTCATTCTCTATATTTTATCTTATTTAAACTTTATTTTTTTAAAAGAAGACGTAAATTTACCTCAAGATTACGTTATGATAAATTTATAAAACTTTATTAGAAGCAAAGTAAAATCTATAAAAGTTTAATTCAATGGTTTAGCATAACGCTTGTTTTTCAAAAAATTAATTATGCATAATATTATAAAATTAGTAAAAATGTAATAAAAAAACTATAAAAAAAAAAAAGGAACACGTAGGTGGCGGGTATTTGTTGAGAATTTCAGGCAAGGACATGAAACCAGTGAAATCTCAGGGAAGGACTTGCCGGCAGCTATAAATACATATAACATATACATATGCTGATATGCATCCATTATCACCTATTATTTCGTTAGTATTATCATATAGTTTCCCATTTTATTTATCATCAAAAAAAATAAAATCTCTCTTCTCCGTTCTTGAGCTCGACAGATACAATGACAATCATCATTGATCAACCCCAATTAGGTAAAATTTAATCCTGTTTATATCCGTTATTACATGTAAAATCTATCATTCGTTTTTATTTAGTAAAATCGGAAACTCGCAAGGTTTGCATGTTGTTACATTTTTAAATTAATTTCCAAGTATGTTGTCGTTCCTTTAAGACATTTGTGATTTGTGTGCGCGCATATGCATGTACGTGCATCTGGATATAGAGATATTAAGCATAAGCCATGTTATTTGTTTGCTGAAGTAGGAACTCGAGCGGAGGAGGGGCAAGTTACCACCATTGACAAGGAAATTGGATTGGACGGGGGATTTTTTGTTCCGCAGACCAATTCTTTTGGCAACAATTTTAGGTTTGATTTTTTCTTGTAAAATTTTAAATTTGGATTTGTGATTTCTATGCATTGGTTTCAGAATTTAAAATCATTTACCGTTTATAGAACTATACATATTCATGTTAATAAACTATCTTTCAACAATATTCTAAAAAAATAAAGGAATCTTGAAAATGATATGTGTAGTAAAAGTGAATCATGTTCAAAATTTAGGTATAAAACTTGATGGTATTTTACGAAATCTATAGCACAGATTTTAGTGGTAGTGCATTTGTTTCAATCCAGTACGTCTATGCTCTCAGAAGCTCTTTTAAGCTGTGTCACATTATCTATTATCCAACAACAACTTGGAATCCCTGAGTTCTCACCTCTTAGGTTCAGCGTCACTGGGTAACATTTCAGGCTCTGCAGACAACTTTATTGCCTCAAATTCATGCTTCCACCTAACAAGATTTGTTGACAGATTGTTCTGCAGCTCTGATTTTATTGTTTCAATCTCTGTACAATCTGTTCCGCATGAGATGAGCCTCTCTTTCAGATCAGTTATTTCAAGGTTTAATTTTTCCAGAGAGTCTTTCTCCTCTAGACTCAAGTGATCAACAAGTTCCGTACACGATTTATCATGAGCTAGCTTGGCCTCATTCTTTTGCTACTTGGATACAAGTTTATTAATATTCTGATATGACTTTTGGAGCTTTATATTAACCCTCTTCAGTTCCTGTTCTTTCTCACCAATAGACTGAGTATCCTGTCTAGTAATGCAATGCTAATGAACTTCAGTTTTGAGCGTCTAACTCTATAATTGCAAATTCCTCTTGTCATCACACCTTTCTTGCTCACTTGATCGTCTTCCAATGTTATGCAGTCCAGGCAATCAGCTCTTGCAACCTTTGTTGCCACATCCATATTTCGATAGATCACTGTTCTAGCAAAGACCTGGGCAAATACAGAGTTATATTTAAGTGAATATTAGTGGATAGTTACAAGTTAGTGGTTTTGAGTTGCATAATATTTAGTGGGTAGTTATTTAATTTTTAATACATGACATAGAAGTAGGAAACCATGTTCGAAATTGTTGGATTAAACTTGCTGCTAATCTATGAAATCTGTAGCACAGACTTTAGATCATGTGCCTGAGTCCACTACTCATGCCATTTACTTGTTTATGACAAACAATGCTATTACAAAAATATTTGGGTTTTGTTTAATTTGTAGGTGTTCGAAGATCATTTCTTTTATTTCTCTCTCTTTTCTAAAAATCCTTAAGCGTGTATTGATATAACATAGAATCAAATTGCCTATCAACAGGGATTATAATGCTGAAAGCCACAGGCAAAAGGGTGTTGAGGAATTCTACAGGACCAATCACATCAACCAAACTTATGATTATGTAAGCAACATGACCGTGTCGTATTATTAATTTATTTAATTTGATTTTTTAGAAAAGATAATTAGATTAACCAATACTAATTTTCTTTAAATTGTTTGTAGGTGAAAAGGATGAGAGTGGAGTATGAGAAGTTGAACAAGGTGGAAATGAGCATATGGGAATGCTGTGAACTTCTCAACAACGTTGTTGACGATAGCGATCCTGACATTGAAGAGCCCCAAATTGAACACTTGTTGCAGACAGCTGAAGCTATCCGGAAAGATTACCCCAATGAAGATTGGCTGCACCTAACTGCCCTTGTTCATGGTATATTAGTGTTTTCTCTAATGATTATGATAATAGTCATACATGTTTTTAATATATTTATTGTTTCACATATTATGTGGCAGTCGAGTTGCATTTGTCTCTTATTATTTGTATTCTGAATTTTTTGTAAATGCACAAGTTAAAATTTATAGTATAGTTAAGGTTTTTATAAGTGTGAGCAAGTATTAATCAATCTCTTCGCAATTTCATTGACAATATTTTTTCTTTATTATAGACCTTGGAAAGGTCCTTCTGCATCCAAGTTTTGGGGAGCTTCCTCAATGGGCTGTTGTAGGCAAGTGTTAACCACTTTTTACAATTTCGCTTTAGCCCATGCCCCATGTACCTATATACATTTAATTATATGCCCCCTATGTTCATTGGTGTTAACTAACCATCTCTTGACCAAGATCTATAAATATTACAGGTGACACATATCCTGTTGGGTGTGCATTCGATGAATCGATTGTTCATCATAAGGTCAATCATTTGCACTGAATTTCAATTCAATTTATCTAAAATAAAATTACCAAAAATCAGAATTCTCACATATAATTTATGAGCTTGTTTTGACAGTACTTCAAGGAGAATCCAGACTATAACAACCCTGCTTACAATACCAAGTATGGGGTTTATTCTGAAGGGTGTGGACTTAACAATGTCATGATGTCATGGGGCCATGACGACTACATGTATATGGTATATTCTAACACCTCTTCGGGAAGTATATTTTTGATAACAACCAAGTCTTTAATGAAAAACTGGTTTTGTTCGTTACGTTTATAGGTGGCAAAAGAGAATGGGTCTACTTTGCCATCAGCTGGTCATTTTATTATCAGATATCACTCTTTTTATGGTAAACATGAAGATTATTGTGCCTATATAATAAGTGTCGGTTGTTATTTTTGTTTCACTTCTGATTTATAAGTCAGAATTCATTGTTAGATTTGAATTTTAGTTAGTTACTTATTTCGATATGATTGACAGCTTTACACAGGGCAGGAGCTTATAAACACTTGATGAATGAAGAAGACCGTAAGAATTTGAAGTGGCTTCAAGTGTTCAAGTAAGAGTATAAATATGCAAAACATGCTTAAAAAATAGCGAAAGCAACACATTATAAGTGTACTATAATGCCTTTGTAGTCTTCTTAAACCTGGGATATCTATTAACCATGATCAATTTATTTCACAGCAAGTACGATTTATACAGCAAAAGCAAAGAAAGGGTCAATGTTGAAATAGTCAAACCGTACTATCTTTCTCTCATTGAGAAGGTAAAATTTCAACTAGTATAGTATGCTTAATTTAATTTACAGTGTTCTGATAATATTTATACATATATATGTTTGTTGTTGCAGTACTTCCCTGCAAAACTGAAGTGGTGAAGAACAAACAAACGTTGAATGGTTGGATCACTAAAGATTACTTTTCAAGTGGGGAATATCTTGAATTAAATTAGATGCATTTCTCAGTTGTTATAGTCAATAGGGTCAGTGGAATAAATATGAGTACTTGTGGTTTATTGGTTGTTTTTTTTCCTTTTATATTTTACGTTTTAATAATGTTGGCAGTGCCACAAATGTGGGAGGAAATGTGAGTTCCCTCTCATTGTATATAAACTCAGCGTCTTCGCATTTTTGTGTGTGAATTTATTTTTTTGTTTTTCTTTTTTTATTGTAAGAGATTATTATGTTCAGAACATGCAGGTTGTAACGGTTCCATATTCACAAGCTAATTATAAATGCATATAATGGTGTTTATTATCCTTGCATGCGGACTTTTTCATCATATATTGTAGAATTCTTGTGTGGACTGAAGCCAAGGACGACTTGATTTCTGAAAGTCTGAATAAGTACCCTTCACTATACTTAGTATGCAGGAACAATTCAAAACTATACGGTTGCTCTTATTATTTTGCGCATGGCTGGAACTATATGTATATCGCAGTTGAGAATTCGAGATTTAAAATACTACGTACTTGCAATTCAATTTCAATTCATAATCTTTGTTTGACTACAATCGTTGATACCACGAAGTTGCATAACTTTTGCACCGTGTTCCCGAATTCAAGTATAGAGAGAATAGAAAAGAAGGGAAAATAAATTTTTAAAATTTTCTATTCATGCTCCCGAGTTTTTCAGGAGAGAAGAGAAATGATTGAAAGAGAGAATTTTTAAAAGTTTTTTTGTAAAAATTTCTTCCCAAAAAAAGGATAATTGTGAGTAAAACTCTAACATAACTTTTTTAAATATTCACCCTCTATGTTTTTTTTCAAATTTTTTTCTACTATCCTACAAAAAACTTGAGAGTATAATAGAGAAAATTGGTTAAACATTTTTTATTTTTTTTCCCTTCTCTTCCCTTCTCTTTTCTCCTCATCTTCAACACAAATCTCTGGAACACAGTGTTAATGCAAAATTGTAACAAACAGGGGAGTAAACTCTGTATTATTCTAAGTTTTAAATAAAACATGTCATTCAAATACGTCAAGACATTTATTCTGTGTTTCCACTTTAATATCTCTAGTGGTTTGTGACCAACCTAACATTCTCTAGATGTATTAAAATATCTATATACAAAAACAAGGAGAAATAATCTCCCAAAGGATTTGAATAAGCGAGGTTCTTTATAATATTAATTAACAACTAGTTACAGGATATATTAGTCGAACGATTAGCAACCTGGTCAGTGGTCAGAAACTTATTACTGAGTCATGCCATAATGCCATTGGTTATAATTAATTAATTAATTATCGCCTTCCTTAACTAATCAAACATGTATAATACCTCTAAAAAGATATGATAACAAAAATAAATAAAGTCAGTTGCTCCGTTGATTATATAAAATATGCATAGACTTGGTTTTGTAGGGTGGTCAAATAAGCACTAATTTGATAAATTCCGAATTTCTTCTCCCCCCAACGTGTACGCTAATTTATAAAATTCAAACATTTTTCAAATAAAACGCTCTATAAATTAAAATCAGCTCACGTAAAACCTCTATAAATATAACTTTGTACACTTTAATAAGCAAATTAATTAAGCAATTTCGTTTGAATAATATTCTTCAAGCAATGGCAAGTGCTAGCTATTCAAGCTCCATTCTTCTCACGTTATTTATCTTCGCAATTGTTCTGTCACCAGCCTTGGTGGTACCATCTGAAGCTGTTCGATTTCCTATTCCAGGTTAGTACAATCTCATCATCTAAAACACCCACGCATACACATATTATTCGTTTGTTTTCAGATTTAAGTTAAAATTAAAAGTATGCACGATCTCTGAACCAAGTTTCTGCAATCTTTTTGATGAAAAAATTACGACGATTGAGGAACTATTCTTTATTTTTAATAAACTGTAGAAAGTCGAATATTTTGACTTGTGTCCCGAAACAATTAAACACGTGAGATTTGAAAATATGTTCATAACGTAAAAATGATTGGAGGTGGTAACAATTTATTAAAGGTATAGTAAAATAGAAATAAGTTTGTTAGGGTTCAATTTTTAATATAAACACAAAATATGGATGTATGGAGAATCATCTTGAATGAGATAAGCTCAGAGGTCCACTCTATTATTTCTTCTCTTTTTGGCTCCATTGCATATACATAATGTCATCACAATTAGACAAGGGAGATTTTAATAACCTGACCTATAATTTGTTTTATCTTTGTTGATGAAATGCAGAAACAGGTGGGAATAGACTTGTGTGCATCAATTGTATATGTTGCGAACCTGCACCATCTCGAAAGTGTGCTTGTTGCGTTTGTCCCTGACCCTTAAACGGCTCATGGTTCTAGGACTTGTGGCTAGATCGATACTATAACATTGTACGAGAAAGTCAAATATTTCAAATTCTTTGTGATCTGTCTGCTTATTTATGATCATAAAATCAAATAAAGGAATTTTATTGTTATATCAACCGATTTTCTGGTGTCAAGTGTAGTTTACTGTTACATGCGACTATTGGTTTTAATAAGAATTAAAGTTTACTTTGGATAGCTAATATTGATGTTGTGATTAAGTTTATAAGTTGTATTTATCGTATAGCTAGCTAGGTTTTGCTTTCTAGAGGACCATGAACAAAGAAGAGGCATAGATTATGCATGCAATATACTTGATGTTTACTTGGCTATATTTAATTTTGATGTTTTTCCAACAAATTAAATGCATATATATGAGGTGTTTGGATTAGTTTTGATCGTCTTACAAAGGAAAAGCTACATATATAAACATTTCTCCGCTTAATCAGAAGAAGATAAATAAAAGATAATTTAATCATCGCCTATTTTTTCAAAATAGCTGCAACTAGCTTGTATATTTGCTTTTGATAGTTCGATAAAATA